>OX442333.1:23387997-24064691 GCA_949358125.1 Idaea dimidiata | reverse complement strand
TCTACATTTTGGTGTAGTTTTAAGACAAATACTTCTTAGACTTTTTGTCTAGAAACTGCACTAAAATGTAAGAAACATTTTATTGCCTTTTCCCCTATAGATAATTCTAATGATTGGATGCAGTACCTGTAGAAGTAGGTACCTACCTGATTCGGATATTGAATTCGAAAGCTATAGACTATAATATAACAGATCTACTACATAATGTTGGAGAGTTATATAGACATGTTTTCTAGTATTTTACTAGTCGTTTTGCGAACAGTAGACCTCGCGAGCACAAACTTTATTTCTACTAAGTACCTACCTACGATCTAAATATTTCAACGATTATACATCTGAGTTTGTGATATAAAGGTAGTGCAAAAAGGTGGAACATCATTCCGTCTGTACCTTGTACCTTTGAGCATTTAATGTCAATACTTCAAATGTACTCATCAGAATTAATGTACCTCTTCGAGGGTTTAGGCAGTAAGACGCCACGGAAGCCTATCCCGGATTCGCCAATGTTCCATGCCTTCGGTCGTGGTGGGTTTGTCGGTTTCATCGCTCTTACGGTAAAGGAAAACATATAGGTAGGTAGGTAGTTTTTTCATCTTCTTCTTAAATAAATTATAAAAATGAAACTCTATTTCCCGAGTCACGGCATCACGCGTGATCGGCTGGACCGATTTCGCTATTTCTTTTTTGTTGAAAAGAATTAGCGAAAAAATGCTGAACCGATTTCGATAAATCTTACGCGGTTGAAACCACGGGGCGCAGCTAAAAAGATGATCAAATTAACTTCTTAGGTGAAATTTGTTCATTATTTATTTATGGAACTTAATTCAAATTATATTCGCAATTAAATCGCTACATTTTTCTGTATGAATACCCAGTTTCAAGACAAAAACAATGATCAATCTTCATCGACCATCGAACTCTTAATATAAATCTACAATCAACGCAAAAAAATCGTAAAAATCAACATCCCTAAGGAACCACTAACCAGCGTGACTGGTTTCTCATAGAATGCGCGTGCGCACCGCGCGCGGGCACGCGAGCCCGTCAGTCGCGCCGACGCCGCGCTCGCAGGATGCTGTGCCTATCGTTGCTGCTGGTTGTTCTCACGCATCCCACACGCACCGCTTACGTCACAACACCATCGTTCGCGGCAAGACTCGACAAATTCTACGAGAAGCTGGAACGGCTGACCGTTGCACCAACTACAGAAGGTATCAAAACCGAACCTGAGCAATGGGAGATTAAACTGGAAAAACTGAACGCCTTATCTCCGGAGACGTTGTATCTTAGTGATGATGATGAAGAACTGCTGTCTGCGATGCAGACTTGGGCTGGATTGAATGCGCAGCAGTTGGATGGAGTTGCGAAGGAGCTGCAGCGGGTGAGGGAAGATAAGGATGAGGCAGGAGTTCAGGACAGGATAGCGGATCCTTACTACCCGGAGATGGATGACAATGAAGAGGTATGTTGTCAGGACACGTCTTCTAAAACTAAAACATCATTGTCATTACATTGTTAGATTTTGACTCAACCTTTTTGGGTATTTTGCATAATTTTGCCAAAGCTTTTGATGTGATAGTAATTTCATACAAAATTAGCAACAATTGTTTTCGAGAAAACTCTCACAATGTTGAAGCGTTGTTGAGACGATTTAGTTACAAAAACACTATATACTGTGTTTCTTTATTATATTTGCATAAACATTTTAGTTTCTCTCTATTTTATTTGATAATCTTAGTTGCATTTTATCCCACTGCCTAGGTAGGATAACTTAATGTTAAGACTAGACAGAATTAGTTTTAACCCTTGGTTCAGACCCAATTTTGACAATTTATTATAGGGCAAATTATAGGGTTAAAATTTACCTCCAACTGTGTGAGAACACGGTGCTCTGAGTTATCATTTATCAAACACAAGGACACGAGAAAAATCTAAACTCAGGGAGTTATATTTTTAATCCAGTCTGTAGCACAAGCTTGCTTTAATTAAAACCAAAAAACTTCAAACACGACAAATTAAATGTAGCTCAAGTTATTATGATAAAAATTGGGTTTTAGAACTTAGGTAAGTTTAACTTTTTTAAGATACTAGCTGCTCCCGCGGTTTCACCTAACGCTAACGAGTTCGAGTTCAGCTAACGCTTATCTTGTTGTTTTGTTAATTTTTAGAGCAGGCGCAAGATTCGCCCACGGAGTATAACAATAATATCTACAAACAAGACTCGGCAAAATGTAACTATGTTACAAGCCGGTTCTATCACTCACTGAAACCTTTAAATCAAAATATCTTAACATTTAGGTCAAATGACAGGTTATAAAGCTTGTTTCGAATACCATCTATGAATAGTGGTACGTACACTACATGTACATAACTATCAACTGCGTTGAGTCTGTCATTCATAATAGGATACGGTTCAGTGCTTTTTTTAAAGACTTATATATGCTCCTAGAACTTGTATACCTAGCTTCATCAAAATCGGTTGAGAAATACATACGACCTGTAGAGGCCTGTAGAACCAACATAAAGAAAAAAGGAAATTTGACCAACCTGAAGCATAGACGCTTCGCTCGGTCAATGAAAAGGCCAATTATAGTTTGCAGAAGTACATTTTTGACAGTCTGTGAAAATAATTTTATCTAAATCTTGGGTTGCAAATTGATTGAGCCTGGCACAAATTGGTCTAAATTATATATACCTACCCACGTAGATACTTATATTATTTCGTTTAGTAATTTTAGTTCTCCACGATTTCAAATAGGTACGCACTTAAACATTCATTTGGTGTTTAATCATTACTTACCTAAATACTTCATTAAATATTGAAAGTTCAAGCAAGTTTAGCGCGAGCTTACGAAAGTTAACTGCCTTGTGTCAATGTTAGGTATTTCATTAACTGTTTAGTTAGGAATCTTACTATTTTACTAATATTACAAACGCGAAAGTTTGTTTGTATGTCTGACTTTGTTACTCTTTCACGCTTAGACTACTGAACTGATGATTGGGATAAAACTGAGAATGTAGGTAGCTGGAGAATCGGAATAATACATAAGCTACTTTTTATCGCGGAACATTTCATTTCATATTAGGTACCGCAGGAACGGGACTTACGCGAGTGAAACCGCGAGGCGCAGCTAGTTAGATATATTTTGCAACAACAGTGTCTCGCGATTTTACCTGCAAGTCCTTTTCTAGTAGGTATACCAGTGAATAAAAGGAAGAAGACTGTGAGTGCGTGTTTGTATTTGTAAGTGCAGGATGAAGAAGAAAAATGCATTTTCAAAATTTTGTTTTTCTACATTACTCATACGTCTACTACCTACTTATGGATTACTAGCTGCACCCCGCAGTTTTACCTGCGTTATTCCCGTTCCCGCGGTAATTTCGGAATAAAAAGTAGTCTATATGTTATTCCCGGTATCCAGCTACCTATATTCCAAGTTTCATCGCAATCGGTTTACTAGTTTTAAAAAATAGTAACAAAGACATATACATAAACACATACAAACTTTCGCGTTTATGATATTAGTAAAATTATCTGCACCCCGCGGTTTTACCCGAGTTAGTCCCAATCCCGCGGGGATATCGAGATAAATCGAGACAAAAATAGCTTTGGTAACCTTCTGTAGATTCTCTAGCTATCTGCATTCCAATTTCCATCACAATCGGTTTTGTAGTTTTTGCGTGAAGAATCACAATAGTTACTCAAACGGTAAATGTACAGACTTGTACACAAACACTTTTAGGTATACTATAAATGGGATTGGATTGGCTTAAAAATTGCTAACTGCGCCCCGCGGTTTACCCGCGTAATTCCCGTTCCCACTGGAATATCAAGATATAAAAGTTCCTATGTGTTATTCCCGGTATCCAGCTACCTATATTTCAACTTTTATCGCAAATTAAGTCACGTACATTCATACAAACTTTCGCGTTTATAATATTACTAGCTGCGCCCCGCGGTCCTATGTGTTAATCCAGTTCTCCAGCTACCTATATTCCAAGTTTCATCGCAATCGGTTCAGTAGTTTTTGTGTGCAAAAGTAACAATCTCACATACTTACATACAAACTTTCGCGTTTATAATATTAGTAAGAAGTAAGATTCGCAGTCAGAATGTCTTGGTAGGTTGCAACTAAGGAATTTCATACAAAATAAATACATGAACTATAAATCTCATTCACTTCTACATAATTCACAGTAAATCGATTTGCATGATATCTCGCCAGTTTCAAAGAAAGGCCGCGGACGGTAGACCGTCATAATAATCGACATTGTTTACATTGCATAGATAACCTCTAGACATTGCCAATGATGGAGCGCAGCCCTGTACGGACTTGTTAGGCATGCTCCTTGCAATCTCGAGCGGGAAACCCTGCATTTTGTTTTTTTTAAAACTTGCCATTTTCCAATTGGGCCTACTGTAACTGGAAAATCCTCAAATTTTCCAGTCGCAGGTTGAACTGGAAAGATCTCCAAAGTCCAAATACAAAAATAAAAAAACCGCTATTTAAAACATTTCAAATGGACTTTCCTACTGATCAGATTGATAACAAAGAAGTATAATATGTACCAAGTGTGTCCGTTGTTTAGTAACCATAATACTAGCCTAGTGTTTAGTTTGGGGCTAGTTTGCGCTGTGTGTGTAACGTCTTGCAATATTTATTTATCTAAAGAAGGTTTGAGCAATGAGATTAATCAGTATAGTTTCAATAAAATGGACCTACCATTATGTTAACCAAAAGGCACACATCAAACTAAACTAGGTCACTAACTTCCAAACGTGAACCCAATTCCGTGCACTTACCTAATACGAACAAACATAAAAAGAGAAGTAAAACGCTAAAAATAGGGCCCTTCTATGCAGCCACGGCATCTGGTTCGTTTCATAAAACTTTTACGATTGTTAATTGACTTCAATTATCGATGTTTTCTAACTAAACTTTCAATTTAAGACCGACGTGTACGGTTACATTTAGGTATAAATTATATAGATACATACACGAAACATATTTTTAGAGATGTCTGGTAAACTACAGTGTCATTGGAACACGACCTCCAATGACACAAGAAACTTGTGTTATTTTTTTTTGGTTCTTTTTAACACGACTGCCAAAGGAAGTGTTATTGTTGCAATAATAAATTCAATTATTTGACTTCAATGGTCCAATTTGTTAGTAAAGACACACGTATAAAATAGTTAGGACAATATAATTACTAATTACCTATAACTACTACCTACTAGACTAACTTATTTTCAAAAAACTTTTTGATACACCAATACCGACACAAAGTGTCGTAGCATTGGTGTATCAATCTTACTGGATAACATTCTCAGGATTCTGTTGAGACTTTTTCTCATTGTAAATATGCGACAATGATCATGTGATTCACAATGTCGCATATTTAGGGCATATTTAGGGCTTTAATGGAACTGGAGCAATATTTAACCATAATCTTTACCAACACAAACAGTTCGAAAGTAATTCTGTCTATTTTAGTCCCGGGCTGTCGAGAGGTATGCAACCGGCAACATCGTTCGGATGATGATGATGATCTTTTAGGTTTTCTTAATTATGTCCTAAAAGATAAAACATCTAATTTCATCGTCGTAAATATTCCAGGAGTATGTAGAAGCAGACTACCACAACGACGGCAAGGAAGACGAGGATGATGAGGAAATGGATGGTTCTTCCGCCCGCCCACCACCACTGGTCACACCTTCAGCTTACACTAAAGAGGACCCTGAAGATCGATCGATCTTGGACCCTATAGCTGCCACTAATGAGAGACCCAGGATTTTAGATGACTGTGAGTTGTTTTTATTTTATATACTAGTTAAGTAATAATATTATAAAGAGTAAAGATTTATTTGTTTGCGTGTAATGAATAGGCTCCGAAACTACTAGACCGATTTAAAACATTCTTTCACCAATATAGAAATCTACATTATCGAAGAGTAACATAAGCTTTGATCCCGATAATCCAGGACACAGTTATTTTAACCTCACCCATGGGGAAGTATGATGAGGTCGGCGATGTAGCATTATAGATATTCTCTGCCTAGAATATTCACTCTAGACTTGAAGATTGCAAAATTGTTGCTTTGCGGCAGTTCCACTTTATACCTATGGTTGTTCGCAGAAGATTGAAGGTTCGATCCGCCGTTTTGTTTCCAGTTAATGTAAAAGAAAGACTAAACTAACAAATGTAATAAGAACATGGTATATAACTCTCCAGCTGCATTAACACCGCTGGATCGGCACGCGATCCGGCGTGCTGCATTTGCCAACATGGCGCGCGTCGTGCAAGCCAAGAAATGCCTCACGCCGCAACCCAGATGGCTTACTGTCAAACATCTAGCGCCTGCTGCCGACACTGTGTAAGTATAACTCCTTTGACATATATTCTTCGAGCATTGCCAGTGTATGCAAAGCAGAGACGAGTAAAGCTTTCTTCGTTCGACAGTCAACCTAAGCACGCCTAAGGAACAGAAACTTGGGTGCTGGCTTATATAATTGATACCACCTTGTTAAAGCAAAAGTAATGGGAGTTTAGAAATGGTTTGCGCTCAAAATTTTTAGCACTAGGTACTGGGAGCTACATTTTATAGTCTAGGGTCATCCATAGAAATATCCACAGGCTTTTAATGCAAGATGTGTTTTCATATTCCAGCTATATGCCTCCATGCGTGGAACTGCACCGCTGTGCGGCTGACTCCGGCTGCTGCGACATCGAGACAGAAATCTGCGCGCCCAGCGATGGAAACTATGTCGCCATACCGTTCTATGTAAGCTATTGTACTAGGATATCATCTTAGTATAACAGTCACTGCCCGGATTGGCTAGGGAGGCATTCAATTATGCATTGTACCTACTCGTTTGAGGGTTATCGCCTACCGAGCGAGTAAAATAATGCTTGGGTCCCTCTTCTTCTATCAAGTATCAAGGGACTCGTCCATGTTCTGATACTTCGGATTGAATACTACTAATCTTAAGGATGGAGTGGACTATAGTTATCCCTGAAAGGAGTTCATTGCCATCATATCAACATCTCAGCCTTTATCCATCTACTGCAGAACATAGGCCTCCCCATAAAACGCCACAAATAGGAGATCGCTAGACGTCGGAGGTCTTTGTAATTGAAGTTTTTAGATTGAAATCGGTTAATTTATTTGAAATAAAAATAAGGGGATATATGTAAGAATAAGAATAAAATGATTTAATAGCACACTAGCTGCGCCCCGCGGTTTCACCCGCGCAAGTCGCGATCCCGCGTTGTTCGAACACCTACCTACCGCAATGCAAAAATCCACACTTAAACGGTCGCCCATTGAAGTACTGTTGAAGCCAGGCGCTACCGCGCCTGACATCATCAGTAGTTCCCTGGTCGTCCGTTTAAGTGTGGATTTATGCACTGCAGTAGGTAGGTGAAGTAAGGTAAAGATTGTACGTCAGTATCCAGCGGGATTTTCGGGATCAAAAGTATCCTATGTTACTCTCCATCATTTAAACTATCCCTTTGGAAATTTTTATGTAATAAATAGTTATCACCCGCGTAAGTCCCGATTTTGCGGGATTTTTGGGATCAAAAGTATCCTATGTTACTCTCCATCACTTAAACTATCCCTATGCAAATTTTCATTCAAATCGGTCCAGCCGTTTGACCGTGAAGAGGGAACAAACAAATAAACAAACAAACAAATAAACAAACAGACTTTTGGATTTATAATATTAGTAAGATATCAAACAATACAATTACAAGTAACCCTGTTACCCAGAATACTGTGAGCTGTGGCCCGGGAATACAGCGCTGTGCGCATGTGCTTTAAACTTTTTAAATTAAATTTTCCAACAGATGCAAAAAGCAAACGGCAACATGAGCGTGGTCAGGATGCTGTTCTACAACCACACGCGCTGCGCGTGCGTGTCGCGCGACGCGGTACAGATGGCGCTAGCGGCGCGCGCCGACCCGCCCTCACACGACAGACAGAACGACTGGCGTCCCAGCGTGCCGGTCTCGCACAAGCCGAGTGACGTCGACAGTACTGCGCCGCCGCAGTTGAGAAGGTAACTTTTAAGTTTTTTTCACCTGCTAGGCTAGCATGACAGCACGAGAAGCATTTTGTCGAATCGACATAAAGGTTTATTTTTCTCTCACACGACAAGAGATGGAAACTTAATGTCGATTTGACAAAATGTTCCCCGAGCTGTCATGCTAGCATAGCTTTGTAGCCTACCTAGTTGGGCTTAGGCCCAATTAATAAACGAAGTTTACGTTCCTAACTTAGGTTAGGAACGTAAACTTCGTTTATTAATTGAAGACTACGATTTGACACATCTTCCTGAAGAAAAAAATTAAAACACAATGCACTAAAACGTCAGATCGTAATCTAGAATTAAAAAATGTACTGCAGTCAGTTATGCAAAAAAATATACGGCTATACCGACCTATTTATGTAGGAATGAATGCATAAGAATTTGACATAAATTGACCTCATCGTCGCTGCCCATCAGGTGAGGTGAGGTCAGGTGCAAGCGTTCCTACCTACTTATCTCATATTAATTAAAAAACTCTTCTCCTCAACAGATGCACTTGCCCTGCTCTATTCTTAGGCACCGTAATCGAGTCCGGTGCGTGCGTCTGCGCATGCGAGTGGCGAGAGGTTAGTATTTTATAAAACTACTATTTAAAACAATGAACTTCACAATACGATTTAAAAAGATGCACAGGTATTCTATCCTCGGAACCCTCGGCACCAGACATTTTTATAAAGACGTCTGAGGAGGTACTCAGTTTTACTGTCCATTGTCCAGACGTAATCCAGGGTCAAAAATGCACAGTAGAATAGATAAAAAAGTCAACGTTGTTGGCTGTTTGGAAGGGGTCAAAAAATTTATTATAAGAAATTCAAAAACTACAAAATAATCTCAACTACATGCAGTACTGACGTGTCCATAATTTACGTGCGAATGTCGTCTGCTATGTTATCTGAAGTCGGGCAATTTTACTGCGTACGTCAAGATTGTGGTTTAGCTGCTCTACTCCAGAAAACGTAGCAGATAAGCCTTTCCAAACAGCCAACTTCCAGAATTGTTTACTCTACATCTGTGCATGTTTGACACGGGGTTACTTCTGGACAATTGATCAGTATAATTAAGTTACGTCTATCCTCGAGGTCAGGAAATAATGTCTAGTTCCGAGGGTTCCGGGAATATTAAACTTGCTAATAATGCTAATTCCAATTATACATATTCCTCATAAAAATCAATACACCTAAGACGTAGCCAAATGATTATTTGTTGATTTGTCCATGGATTGGTTGAGCCAAGGCACAAATATTGTTTAAGGTCTTTCTCTATTCTTAATATTAGCTGATTCATTTCGATGCCTACCTAGTTTTAGTTAAATGTAATTTATGTGATATTAATTTATTAAAAATATTTTTAATAATTATTTGTAATTATGGTGAAATGGCTTTCAGACGTTTTGGTGTTTAAATGCTGTAAGTCTGAAAGTGTTTGTAATATAAATAAATAATATTAATAAATAAATGTGCATTTAATGTTGTACAAGAATCTAAAGGAAATAAACTTTTTAGATTTTTTATTTTTTTTTATGTTTTGATAATAAGTTCCGTCTTTGTCTAGCTGTCCCGCCGCCGCGAATGCCTGTCCCTGTCCCGCGGGCGCGAGCACTTCGGTCTCCGCGACCGCGTGTGCGTGTCGAGCCGCGCATGCGCCGCGCCCTCGTGCGAGTACGGCGCGTACGACGCCGCGCTCGGCCGCTGTCCCGCGCGCCGCGTGCGCCCGCGCCGCCTCAGGTACCAGGCGCGGGCCAAGTACCAGCACCATCGTGACAACCAGTAGACCGTACTCCCAGGGCCTCTACTTTAATTCTACAAACGATCGAACAAACGAAAAAAAACTGTCATCTAAAAAGAAAACTTGCCATAATGACCTACTACTACTAATAATGACAGGTAGTGTATGACTTACTTTTTTTCTGGATAACAGTTTTGTTTTCATTCGTTCTCAAAAGGGCCTTCAATTTTAAGCGGCGTTTCTGTATTTGGCCTTAAAAGCCGTATTCACAATCGATGACCCGAAAATCTAATATTAAAAAAATAATGAACGGAAATCGTGTAAGTTTAAAAAATGTGTTTCACAATCGATCTTAGGAACGATTTATATTAGACCGTTTTCGGCCCGTCCCGGGTCCGAGCTTCGTTGTCTGTTGCTCGGCCGCCACTCGGTTGCAACAGACCGATCGACTGCTCGCCGAGCAATGGACAACGAAGCTCGGCCGGGTAACGGTCTAATATAAATCTTTCCTTATTCTTCTCATCGGAGGAGCCATGTAATGAAACTTCGTATGCAGATAGCTGGAGATCTAGAATAACGCATTTGCTAGTTTTGGTCCCGATATTCCCACGGGATCGTGACCTACGCGATTGAAACCGCAGGTCGCAGCTAGTGGTTCATAAAACCGACGTCACTGTACATTTCATAATTACAATTCTAAATTCGCCGAACTGCAATGTCGAATGGGAACCACGGACGGAACGCATTGTATAAAATATAAAATAAGATGCAACCGATTTCGGGTAAAGTTTATCAATGCTGAGGCACAGTTGAGACATTTTAGTTATAGTATAGGTACCCATACCCAGAACCCTTCCGGGGGTGGAATATTCGTAATGTTCAGGTTCAATAATGTTTTTCCATAAGTTTTGACTAAAGCCTGACCCTTCGATGTTTTGAAGTTTATAAACAAAACACTATTCTACGATTAATTCTATGTTCGAGAACCACTTTGGAATCCGACTGAACACGTTTCCTTTAATAAGAACATACCAAATGAAAAAATCGGATATTTTGATTACCAACACTTAAAATTTTGAAATAAAACATAAGACGTAATTCTATCATATAGGTAGGTATATTTACCTAGAATCTTATTTAATTTATCATACCTACTTTTTATTTAAATAAATTTTGTCTAGTTTTATTTAAAAAATGTAATATTAATGCATGTAAGATATAAAATTATTTTATACTGTAAATAAATGTTTTTTTTATATTAATTGATTTTTGTTTGTTTTAAAAGCAATTAACCTTATAACTCTTATGCTGGCATAGAAACTACCCTATCTTTTCCCGCGGGTGTAGTAAAGGCGAGAAGGGATGATTTATATTAGACCGTCACGAGCGCCGGCCGGGTCCGAGCTTCATTGTCCATTGCTCGGCCGCCACTCGGTTGCAACAGACCGATCGACTGCTCGCCGAGCAATGGACAAGCTCAGACCCGTGAGGGTCTAATAATAAATCATCATATCATATTATCAAATTAATTTGCAGTGGGTACCTTTATCTAGGTTATCAATGAATACTTAACCTGGGTAGGTATTGTGCCCAAATAATCTAATCTAATAAATCCCCGAAAATTTTAAAAAACATCAAATAATAAAAACAACGTTCTTTTTTTAGAGTAGTAACTTTTTATTAGCCGGACGATCTGCAATAAGAGACCATGGTAACCCCCAATGTCAGGAAGAAAAAAAGGTTCTTTTAAAAGCATGATTCTAATACGCGCTTAGACAGGTATAGATAGCTATTTGTTTATAATTTTAGAAGTCGTTAGTACCTTTTTTTGTAATATTGAAGTGTTGTTGCGTTGCTGTGACCTTACATATTATTTACACATCACCAACCACCTACAACACGCGTATTAGCATAAGTAATTAGTTTGTTATTAAATACACATTTCTTTCTAAGACATATTAGTAACGCTATTTTGAAAATAGTTTACTTAGCTGCCTTCTATGTGTATTTCATATTAATAATATATTTAAGTGAGTAGAAATTCAATAAAATGCAACTAATTGCTTCAAGCTCGATATCATGCAACGTGAATTCGTATTAGTTTTCTTCTTCTTCTTCAATGTAAGTAATTTTTAGGCAACCTTTTCATATAATTTTACTTATTTACGGTTTACTTAATCTAATATTTTACTGAAATACAGTTGAAACCATAATAAGAAGTCGAGAATTTCCAATACCGTCCAGTTCTTGCTAAAAATAAGTATTTACCCATAGTTTCGACACACATTTAAAAAAGTCAGGTTCCGTTTGGTTAAAAATATTTATTGTTTGTTCCCTTCGTGTCGGTAGTTTACAAGTTTCTTAAAGTAGCTATAGTTCGCTTTAAACATATTTTATTTAAGGAGATAATAATAAAATCTTAGATGGGTACAATTATCTCCTAATTACTTTTAAAATAGCTAACACAGTTTCAGATAAATACAATATGCGGAGGAAACTTAGATGATGGTATGTATTTAAAACTTTTCACTGAAATACTTTGTAATTAACATAATATTACAATTAAACCTATTTTACCAGACTCGACAATAAATAAAGATAATAACGCTGACCGAACAGAAGGGACAGATGAGTCAACAATCCCAGAAGTTTATGCCACGTCCGAACCTCCTAATAACAATAACAAACAAATAGAAACTACGGAAACGTCAAAACCTGAACATATGGAAAATATAGACCAAAATACAGAATCACAAAGAATTACATTACACGAACATCACGAATCACCACTGTCGCAAGCAGAACCAAATAATAACCATGATAATAAATTCTTTACAAGTTCCAAAAGTGAGTCATCTCACTCTCAAAGTTCTACATCAACGTTTTGTAAAACATGTAATAATTCGAATGGTTGTAGTCATACAGAACACATTCAAAGATCAGCAGCCACTCACGAGCAAGCATCACAATCATCATCATTTACAGAAGTAAAAAAATCAACTGATGGATACGAAGAACAATCGGAAACTTCTTCCATGAAACAAGAACAGTCTTCATCATTTAATAATGAATATTCAAAGCAAATTGATAGTTCCGATTTGAAAGACAGTTGTAAAGGTACTAATCCTATTAAAAAGAAAAATACTGATCAAAACACTGATGAATCTGGTGCAAAGGTAAACGCTAAAGAACAACAACTAAATGAGAACGAGAAAGAATACCCGACGGATGCAGCAAAAGAACAACCTGAAATAGATGAGACCCAAGTAAAAGATGAGAACCGTGAATCCAAAAGAGATAAAAAAAATCAATCGCATGAAGGACAAAACAATGAGTATGATAAATTAGACAATGACACTAAGAATGACAATCAAAATAGTGAAAACGTTGTTGTTAATAAATCTAAAACTTCAAATAAACATAAACCTAGTTGCAAATATTACAATAATAACCATGAAAAAGTAGATAAAACGGAAAAAAATATTAATGAAAATATAAAGGCTAGAAGATCAGAAACTAATAATAAAACACCCAGAAACGCTACTAACCAGAATTGCAGAAATGCAAACTGTACAACTGATAATTTACCTAAGAAACATAACAACGTCTCAAGTGAACAAATAGAGAACATTAACAGAACTAACACTTCAACACAAGTAAAAGACACTGTCGATACAAATAATAACTCTACAGAAAACGAAAATAATAACACGAATTCTATTAAAAGTGCGTATAAACATAAGCATGCTCATCCAAAAATCGAAATAAAGCAACTATCAAATGAAAATGATGAATTACTTGACTTGTTAATAATAATTGAAGACTACAATGATACTAACACTGATGAAAAAGATAGTGAGCATGAAAATCCAATCACTATTCAAGATGATAAACAAATAGAAAACAAACACGAAGAATATCCGCAAACTACTACAGATAAAACAAACGACTTCACAGAAAACAACAATGAAATCAAACAAAAAGAACCCAAAGAAAAACAATTAGATAAGTCTACTAAAACTCAAACACAGACCAGAGCAACTAATAACAAAAGTGAAAAGTTAACTAACAGACAAATAAGAATGAGAAATGAAGCAAATTCTTATTATAATACTGAACATAATACTTATAACACTGAATCGACTACAAAAACCTATAATAAATATTTTGAATCTAACAGTGAACACGATGATGGAAAAAATAAAAATGTTAACACTGAACAAAGCAGTGATGCAAAAACTAACAATAACTTACAATCTACAGATACGAAAAGCGTTAGAATAACAAATAAAAATACAGAAGCGAACAATAATATAACTCAGAGCGACGTCACCAATAAATCTGCTAAAGATATAGATAAAAATGTTTATAATAAAAACAAAAATGAAAAACATACATCTGATGCCAATTACGACAATGATAAAGAAATAAAAACAAAAGTTAAGAAGGAAAAAGCTCCGAATGAAATATACAAATCTAAACCGGATAAATCACATCATAGAAAAGGACGACAAGACGAATCACATATGCAACGAAAACAGAGTAAGTTTTTAAGAATTTTAGACATAAGGGTTTATACCTACACCAAATGATATATTATATATTAGACCGTCACGAGCGCCACTCTGAAAAGCTCTAACGTCGATAATTTCTACTATTATCGACAGCATCGTATTCCCAAATCGACGTCGAGTTGAACTCGACGGGAGTTCCGCGGTAGGGGGTCTGTTTATTTACTTTGGAGCATGCCAAGCGATTAGCTAGGCGGCAAGCGCCTAGCTATGTTTTTTTATTTATTTATTTATAAATAAAAAAACATAGCTAATACTTAAAAAACATATTGCAAACCAAAAATCACAAAGATTTGTCTGGCGTGCTGAGTTTAAAATGAAATCAGTATAATTACACTATTTATATTACAAACAATATACGTACGTACAAACATAAATAATATCGTATTCATCGCATCATTATCGTATCAATCGCATCAGGTGCGAGACCGTTTGTGTTAGTTAAGTGACTCGCTAGGCGACTCGCTGTCCCCTCTGGGGACAGGGCTAGAGGGGACAACTGGAAATAATCGCGCTACCTCCAGGCGCTAATCAAGCCCCCTGCCTATGCTATGTTATGAGTTCTTCGAGTGCAGTGGCACTTCTGTGTGCCAACTTTGAGAGTTATGTTGGTGACTTTGGTTCATATACTTACCTACTAATATAAAAGGTTCTTTCAGAGATCTACAACGCCATACAAAGCAACATGAATATCAAAACTCTAGTGATTGACGACGGCGATGGTCTGGGACAATGTTTCTGCTGTTGTAGCATCAACAATGAAGATGTATTTGTAAAATTTAATCAAAAGTAACTAAAAAGATTGTAAATTAAATAAAATACTTACTTTCTTCTATGGTTTTCGCGATTTTGCATAATACACTTTACATTTTGATTTTACACATTTTCGGTTCAAATGATGAATAAAAACGCGATAAAACCGGATAGTTAGTAGTTATAAAGTGTTTTAAAATACTCACTGTTTGAATTGGAGAAAATCGAAATGAGGTATAACTTATTTATCCTTCTTATAGGTACTTACTTGAATTATTAAAGAATTATGTTTGAATTGTTTACCTATTTAAAAAACCACGACCAGTGGTTATTATAATGTGAGGTTCCGAGGGGTTATGTTATTTTGTATAAAGGTAACTGTAGAAATTTTATTTTTAAATTGTAGTATTGCACAATAATAATAAAATAATATCCGTATTCCATATGGAAGACCCAAGCATGTATATTTTTTGATTCCGTTTTCCATTCACCGCAACACAACCTTTTGGTAGCTTTACCATGAAACTAGACGACGATGTGTGACGCTTACATAACTTATTTAAATTAACTTTGCAATACAACATTAAATATAGGTAAATAAAACAATCATATTACAAAACGAAACCATATATTAATTCTCTACATTAGGTAGCAAGTGTACATAACATGGCGGTTCCCCTCTTTACCCAAAACTCTGCAGATTCTTTCCCAGCAGGCAGATTGACGGCGACGACGAAAGCGCCCTTCCGTGCCGGGTAGTAGTAACATGGGCAGATGTAGTTATCTAGACAGAAGAAACTCATTAGGGGTTGCAATTCTCATTGGGGGTGCGATTTCAGAAATAGCGTTACTTTAATGATTTAATGATACGGCTGGAATTAACAGACGGTTGAACCCTCTGTTTATTCGTGCCGTATTATTAAAAACGGTGTGCTAAAATTGACCAAAATCTTACTTACCAAAATCTTAAAATGCAAACAATACACTCACAATGAAACTATAACTTGCAAATCTTGCAATTACTGAATTGCAGTCGTATCTTTATTGACTCAAAATGTATCTAGATAACAAGTGTTCACGAAAAAATGTTATTGAAAAACGTCAAATTCGATTGACTGCAATGACATTAAAACTATATTTTGATTATTAATTGTATTTTGAGAATAGGACAAAGCTCGTAGTAAGGCGCTAGGTAAGTAAGTATAAAAGCTGTGGGAACTTACTCCTCAACCTCCGGCCACCTTGTCGTATGGGCTTGAAGTGTATTGGTGACATTGGGAAGACGAGCTGCATGGGCAAAGGTTCCTGGAGGTAGCCTTCTTTCTTGAACCAACTCGCCCCTTCGAGGTACTGGCCCCTGGTTATATTAGGTACGTAGTCAGTTAGGTGGTCTTTACGATCGCTAGTCGCTACAGTAGGTACTACAGGGATGGTAGTTGTATGCAAACACAAGCAAAAACAGTCTTATCTTTCACTATAAGATACGTATTATATTTACTAAGATTGGTCATTATATTTTAATGAAAGGAATCCATGCACATGATTTTTGATTGCCCCCATTTCAAATTACAGAAATCTGTATTATGTATGACGATTGTAATTTAAACACATGATAATAAAAAGAAAAACCGCATAAGTTTCTTGTGGTTTTTTTCTTCTCTCGGAGAGTGCGTTCGAAACCACACTAAAATCAAAGATATAAGTCTGTTTACGTACTTATCGAGATGATCAATCATGAGTTCATTTGTTTACAATATCTAAACGAATTAAACTATTTGACTATTTACTAAATGAATGCAAAATAGCTGCATATCTGTCAGACCAGGGGTTTAAAAAAGATAGTTGAGGTGGTTTAATTTTCTCAATAGATTCTGAAAGCAAAGTTTTTTTTGATGCGTTCACAACAACTGTTCTTTTGGCATCATAGTTTAGCGCGCAACTGTCATGCCAAGGATAGGCCTCTTGCCCGGATATCCGGTAACAAAGACTCAAAAAATATTGGTACACCCGAATTGACAACCTAATCGCTTTTCAGAAGTCAGTTAAAAACAAAGGAAACAGTGATCATAACGGGAAACAAAAGCTAACGGCTCTTAATGGGTACCCTACACGTCACACACCATAACAATAAAAGCCCGAATTCGGAAATGATGCAATGCCATGCAATATAACCTGTCCAAAAGCAGGCAATCGGGCTTCGAACCATAATTAAGGAGACATTATAACCGTTATGATTCTCACGTCAAAATGTTCGATCGCCTCACAGCCATGACTCACTGTTCAAGGGCAACTGACATAGATCTAGTGTTATGTTTATATCACTCGGCATCCATTCATATTGTAAACAGTGTGTAGTACGCATGTCAACACCGAACAACTTATAACTTTTCGAACAATGTACGGCACATTTCAAGTAATTTCGATCAGTATTTTCGTTGAATTAGACTCAAACAGCTGTTTTTAATCAATTTCGAGATATTTTGGGTTTAAAAACTGAAAATGGGTGTAGTGTGTCAGATATTAGTCGATCCGGTAGCAGGGAAAGTGCATAAAGCTGGCGAGTTTGTCACTGGAGTTGTTAAATACTCGATCGATGAGACCACAGAATATAAAGATGTAAGTCTGTCATTTGTCGGTTTGGGTACTTCTTCGTGGAGTGACGCCGATTCCTCATATTCCAACAGTGAAGAATACTTCAACACGTGCATCAAACTACATGTCATCGAGTCTAACACTGGCAAAATAACTCTACACCAAGGATCTTACGAATACCGTTACAAACTACAGCTTCCAGAAAACATACCCTCTTCCTTCCACAATCCGAGAGGAAGGATAATTTACCAAATCGTTTTAAAATTTGAAACGTTCAAAAGATCAGGCTTATTCAATCTACCAATTATATTTTCCACCGAAATACCAGTCAAAGCGTACGTGACATCAAACCTACCTAAAGAACCTGTCGTTTTCGGACTTAAAAAGACACTTCTCGGACATTACAACGCAATTAATCTCAAAGCCGAAATAGATAAATGTTTAATAAAACCTGGTGAAAATATTCAAGTTAAAGTCACGGTGGATAACCATACAGGTTTGAAAATAAAAGGAGTAAGGACGGCTGTGATGGAAAGAACAATTTACACATCAACAGGTGGATTCAAACAGACCGACAATCCTGAAGTACTAAACTCTTCTGTTGAAACAGAGCCTATACCACCAAATGACATAAAAATCATGGTTTGTGTAGTCCCCACAAGTATAGATCTATATTCCATACAAAATGCTAAAGTATTAGCAAGAGATTATTTTGTTCGAGTGACCTTAAAACTTCCGATGCCTCATTACGATGATTATGTTAATATGCCGATCGTGATTGGAGATATAAATGAAACTAATGAAGCAATTAGTGAACTTAAACATGATCTGGAAAGTTTCGTATAATAGTGTACTAACAAGATGATACTAACACAATAAGGCAATTAGTAGACCATAATGACTGTAATGAGTAGAGTATAAGACGAAAGATGTTTCCAAATACAGCATGGGAGATTTGTACGCTAATTAGGCAAAACTACTACTAACGATTATAACTATAATATTTATTTGCTTGAATAAAAAAGCTTGATAAACTTTAAAACATTATGTACATTTTAGTACACACAAAAATATGCACCAAGCTTTAGCAGTTACTAAATTTGTTTGTTAAATAAAAACTTGTACCACCTTATTATTTTATTTATCATCCGTATTCTATCAGCATTTTCTACTTGTTCTTATTATTATTGTAACATAAACAAGTCGACAAATACTATACGTGTCATTAAATTAGAGTTTGAGTTAAATTACTACCTATAACATTTACCTAAGTAGAATACTTACCTAATATAAACGCCACCATCTCGTGGCGCTCTTACGAAGGCGGTCTCTTCCAGCGGCATCACTGTGAACTCCCAGCATAACGTGTCAATAGGCCATCCCTCACCGCGGGCTGTAGTCTAGAATACCGATTTATGGGCGTGAGTATATTCAAATAAGGCAATAATTATCATTGGAGATTGACGATTTACACAATGTAATCTTAAGTAAATATGTTGTGTGGAACTGTACCATTTCTGTTCTTTTGAGGATCTGTCTTTTTGGGAATCTGTCTTTCTGATACTCCGTCTTTATAAGAACGATCCACTACAACTCTACAACTATGTTGAAAGAAAATCCGTTATTAAAAATTTCAGTAGCAACACCCAGTGCCAATGCTGCACGGTGTGGTGCATTGGTCCGTTCGTTCACGACGAGAAATGACCTCCTCGGAGGAACAGTTGTAGCTATGTCATACCATCCTGTAGGTCACCAACCTGCATGACAGCAGTAAGGAAGCCAGTGGGAGCCACGAGAGCAGGCAGCCAGCACAGTGTGGGCGGCGTACGCGGCGCGTTTGCCCACGCAGAGAGGTGCGCTCCTCGAAGGAATAACTCCCGGCACCAAGACCCCAGCGGCTTCATTGATGGACGACCTAAAAATTACACTTTTGCCATTCATTTTTCAGTTTGAATTGCGGTGCTTTCAGTCTACCCTGGAGGTCAGAAAAGGCCTCGAAACGTCAAATGATTGGAACAAAAAAAGAAAAGTAACGCGATTAAAATCGAAAAATGAATTTAATATCAATTTAACAATGCAGAACTAAAAAAATATTTATAAATAATAAATAGTAGCTCAAAATAATCAAGACGCGCATTACTAGAAGCAGTTGTTGACTATTATTTTTAAGTTACATACTGTACACCAAATTGTTATGGAATATTATTAACATAGAAAATAAATAAAAGTGGCCCCAGTTAACTTCCCTGAGCGACTCCGAAAATACTTATAAAAGAAACTAACTACCGCTACCTTACGCTATAAGGTACCTTTTTGCCAGAAAGTTGGCACTCTCCCTTCGAATATGCAAGAATTCATGTCTTCCAGCACCTCCGACATTACAACTAAGCCTTCGATGGCTCGTCTTAACTCCTGTATTAAAAATGCTACTGTGAATCTAAGTGATGGTAAAGTTCTAAGTATAATAGTAAAACTATCCTACTAGTCCTACTAATATTATAAATGTGAGTGTGTGTTTGGATGTTTGATACTCAATCACGCAAAAATGGCTGAAGGGATTTGGATGAAATTTGGAATGTAGGTAACTGGGGACCTGGAATAACAATGGGCGCAGCTAGTGATAATATAATCCAAAGAAGGGGAATTGTTTAAGATATCTACACCTTTTTCTACAATCATACACAATTTTGATGGTAAAATTTGTGTTTGGAAGTAAAGGTATTCAATATTTAGAACTTTCCAGCCTGCGACCCAAAAATAGTAACTAATCTATCAACTTTTACTAGTCCCAAATTTTTTTTTTTTTTTTTTTAATCTATAATATTTATTTGAGACTTTTGTCACATAGTGACTATGCCAGTCTCGTTAAAGTCCCGATTGTTATCTACATCAGATATTAAATGCTTTATCCTGACTAACTGACGTATATTCAAGGTAAACCCATCAAATATCAATCTGCAACGTTTCAAAGCAAAGTCCGGAAAAGTAAAGAAAAAACTATTTGTTTTTCTTTTAAAATATTTCTTTAATTCTACAAATTTCAAGTTACCTTGAGTCCCGCAACGATACCAGTTATCAGTGTGTTGTAATATCCGATCTCCTGCAGCAGCGACACACACATCGGCATCACAATCTCAGGACCCATCATACGCTCTGTCGTCTCCACGTCTATCTTATTCGGAAGCTTTGTTAGCATCTCTGCTGCTAATTCGTCCACCTAGACAGGATTCGACGGTAAAACTAGGAGAGTTACCGCGGATCTAGCGACGGTATCGGCATCGAAATCCGCACCTCGCGGCAGGAATGATCTGCGCCAGATTTTTTTCAATTAACAGCCTTAGATTAAAGCCAACGCCGTCGATTTTAACTGTCATTTAAACGGGCAGCTCAAGAGACCTCGATTACAATGACAGTTCAAATCGACGGAGTCGGCTTAAAATGCACGCGAATCAACGTCGGTGGTTTGCACCGACCGTTTGTGCGGATTTCGATGCCGATATCGACGCTAGTCGCTAGATCCGCGGTACGGTAACCCTCCAGTTTATTATAGGTTCCAAGTAATATTCGGAAGTAGCTGTTCTTGATTTTTGATCTTTTTAAAGGTGTGTCAGTAATTTCCGGAACGCTTTGGCACTGGTGAAGTTCTTTTCTCATCATCATCAATAAGGCGACCTTTCTTCTTTTAAAGTGTAATGGAGACCAGTCCAGTTATATGTCAAGAGACTTACCTTGGAATCATCACCACCTCCGCCACCGCCTCCTCCAGTGGAAGCTAAGGCGAACAGCGTCGAACACATTATCATAGCATCCTGGAGATCAGACCAAAGCTGATTGATCATCTGGTAGACGGTTGATCAATACATAATAAAATTCAAAGTCCTGACTGATTGATCGATTGACTGACTGACTGAACAATATAATAATATATCAACGCACAGTATAAACTACGGGCTATAAGTATGCAAATTGAAATGAAATGAACATGAAATTTGGAGGGGTCTTTATAATGTGTAGGTGTGGACAATTTCCATTAATTAAGAGTTTTTTAGAAATTCCCACGAGATAGTGACTTACAGGGCTACTGCTCCTATAACTTCTATAATATTGTAATAATATTTTATGTATATTGTTTGTGCACTAACCTGAGCCAGTGTAGCGACGTCGGCCGAGGCATGCTGTCCCACAGACTCGGCTCGCTCGTACGCCGGCAACAAGTCCAGAAAGTCCCGGTATGATTCCAAGCTGCCGTCTCGCGGAATATGGTATGCTATTATTGATGACATCCTAAACACGAGAATGCGAAGGTGATTTGAGCGGCCCGCTACAGAACAGCTATTTTAATTCGAAGAACAAGACGCATTATTCGTTCGAAAATAAAATTTTCGTAACTGGAAAACATTTTGGAAGGAACTCCACTGTATGTCGTACCCTTAATTGCTATAATGAGAAGTTCTCAATGCTGGACTTCTTCCACGTTTCGAAAAATGTTTTTAAATCGCAAATTATCAAGTTGCTGGACGATAAATTGTACAATTAATTTATTATTTTTCTTTAGAGTTATGTTCATCTCACAATAATTATTTATCTATAATTTATATTTACAGGTTTGTTTTATATTTTTCCCCTTCCATATTATTCCTTCTTTTCCTTTTCCCTTCCCTCTCCTGATGGATTGCTGTTTGCGTACGTATTTTTGTTTTTTATTGTATTCTTTGTAGCTTCTCGATTGTGACAAATCATAAATTTTATTTAATTTTTTTTTTAAAAAGTATGAATCTATTATTGGCAGTCTGTTTTATCTAAGTGTTATGTTAAACTATTTCTAAGTGCTGTTGATTCTGTGAAAAAAAAAAAAAAAAAAAACGAAAAGTGACTCGAGCAGCATCTAATTTTGAAAACTACAATCAGATTTTCAAAATAGCTATACGTCCTCATAACTCATAATGGTGGGGTGTCAAAACTGGACAGACATTCTGAAAATAGGTAACTCCCTATCTTCGGATTTATTTTTGAGGACTTGTCAATTGAGTGTTTTCCAGATTGAGTGATTTCCAGATGGGCAATCTGGAAATCACTCAATCGTCTGCGAACCAAGGTTGGCCGCTAAGAGAAATATGGTAAAATAGAGGGCTTAAAAAGAAAGAGCTGCCCAAACAATCACGCATTTGACGGTTTTCCCTCTATGTCATGTTAGCTGTTCTGCAGCCAATCTCAAAAGTGCTATAGACAAGAAGTATCCGCTTCCAAGTTTTGGGTCAAGACTCTGACAGTGAGTTGCAGAACATTACAGCCCAATAATTATTCAAATTTGACGCAGTTGACGAGAAGGATAATACCGATAGAAGGGAGTTTCGAGAGCGTCTTCATTGAAGAACTGGTTGATGTAAGCTATAAGGACCCTCTTGTCCCAATCGTCTGTGATGTGTCCCCCGTAGTTGATGATAGCAAACAGGTACCGTAGGGCGTCCCACGGGACCTCTTCGTATTCTTCTAGGTAGTTTGCTAGGAGATTGTCAGATACCTACGAAGATAAGAATGTGATTATGAAAATTCTTAAAGCAATACTGGTTTTTGATACGATTACATTGACTATGCACCTGTTATGATAGCGCGCGCAAAGACGGCAAAATAATCTACTTATGAAGTTTCCTATATTGTTAACTTGTCCAATATTAACTCGAAATAACCCTATGTAGTAACCCTGGATAGGTGAATAAAAAAGGCAGGTTTTTTATGTTGTAACTTTAAAAGATCATAATCATCAATGAGTGTATCCATAAAGGACTTAGATCATAGACCTTGTAGTCTTTAAAGCAAGTTTTATCACACTTGAAGAGGTTATTAAAAAAACGTCTTTATAGTATGATAGTAAAAAGAACACTTACTTCAAAATCGGCATCATTAAAACTGTAAACGGCGTTGTAACCGAGCTGCCTGAACCGTTTTCGAGCAATCAACGTGCAGTGGAAGAAAGATACGCAGAACAAGAGGCGACGGTACATTGGAGTTGCCTCGTCGAATTTGTCTTCGTTTATGTTGGCGAAAAGACGGACTAAATTGCCTTTTAGACCCTAAAAGAAACACAAAGGTTGATTCTAGTACTAGATATTAAGATAATGTTAAGCGATGGTATAGTCTAAGTTTTAGCACCACAATATCATTTAATAACGTCAAACGTTTCCCTAACATACCTATACAAAAAATATCTTCCTCTGCAGTTCTGTCGCCGGGAAATCGAAAAAATAGTGGAAACCGTAGGTAGATAATTGAATAATTGCCCACGTTCAACCCTCGACCGGAACACAGCGACTTATCTTTCTTCACACCTTAACTTGGTCGACCTAACATCCTGGGCATATTTCCTAATTCCTGCTGTCAAACCTAAAGGAAGCATTTACCTCAGTTCTTCCCAAACAACAATGGTTGCTACAAACCCAACTTTGGCTAACCGCTTCAACGCGTTTTCTGACAACTCTAAAGAAACTCACCTGAGGTGGTTCAGTGGTCATCTTAATGCTCCTCTGCAGTACAGACAAAGGAAACTTGTCATCAGGCATCGAGGACAGCCACAGTCGGAACCGCGGGTGGATGCGAGGGTTGTCCAGCCCGCGGAGCGAACCTAGCCATTCGCAGGCCAAGTGGCAGTTGGCCAGGAACACCCACCCACCTTCCTTCATACCGTGGGCTAACATCCTGGGGGTCATTTTTGCTGCCATTAAACTGGGCTGATTTGACAGTCGGTTCTAGGTTAAGAAGATGGTATAGGCAATCCTACTCTAACTACTATTTGGCACAGCGTCAGTCTTGAATAGCTAATCGGGCGTATGGACACGTAAATTTGGAGAGTATGATATAAGCTTCCAATGAGAATAAGAAAGTGTTCGAAACTAGGGGTGTAACCGCGGCACTCAGAGTAAGGCCAATATAATTATAACCAACCTAGCAGCAGTAGGCGCTTGTCCCTGGCCGAGTGATAACGACGCAAACTTGTCAAACATTTTGACATCCATGGCCAATTGGATCAAAGCTGCTGTAGGATCTACTCCAGGTGATAATACAAATAACAGAGACGTCTTAAATGAAGACTCTTCCCAAGCCATCTGAAATGTATATTGCCTTAATCACTATGACGTTTTTACCTAGCTGCCTTCTGGCCCACATATGGCGCTCACCTGAACCCAAAGTTTTTCTACAGATAAGTTTGTATTTGGATTTTTTTTTTGTAATCCAGGTATTGTATCATCATCATCACTGTAAAAATCCATTTCAACACAAATATAACGTTCTCGTTATATTTGTATAGGACAAAAGTAACTTTCCAAGTATGCAAACGTTCATCTGTATTATGACGAATGTAACTTAACACATGATCACAAAAAAATCTAATGAGTTTCTTGTGGCTTCGTCTCATCGGAGTGCGGGTTCCGAAGCCACACTAATATCATCACTATTGGGTACACGTATTCCATTAAATAAAATATTTTTGACTTTGAAGTACCTAAACAAGAACTTGACAAGCAATAGATAGGTTAAGAAAAAAATATAAGCTTTCCTATAAGAATCTTTACTAAAATACCTTTATTAAAAAAAACCTTTTAAAATAATCAAGTATTTTTTTTACCTTGGAAAGAACGGCAAATACAAATTTTTAAAGTGTAATCCAGCTCGCATTCTGTTGCGTGCCTGAATATTAAATTTCTGCACATAGCTTTTCTTGCATACGTACCTTAATCTTCCTAGAGATCAAAATTAAATTTTTCTGAAAAGGGTCCTGCCAATGATGCCACTGACCTTAATATCCAGCACTGGAGGTTCGACATATCGCGGCCCTAACACCGATGTGATAAATGTCGTTACACACGCCGACACACGGTCGACTCGAAGCGAACGTACGAACAGGATCTTCTGGAAGTCGTTGCAGATGTCGTTCCATTCACCTGGACAAAATTTAGATTCATAATTCCCTTCAATCTCAAACAATAACAAGAAAGATTTCCAAAAATGGCGGCCAAAGCCATTGCTATTGTCCCTGATCCAATACGGTAGATCGGTGTAGCTGTTAGGAAAGAAGGGTCTGATCTTGTTCCACTAATATCCTCCTTCTTAAGCTTAATAAGCAGGCCATATCTAAGACCATAACATTGCTTGGTGCTACGAGTTAATCCGGTGGGTGGTAACAAGCCGCGGCAGAAGCCTGCCAACAAGAAACCCCTATTGGTCGCGTTTCTTTAGAAGACTAAAAGTCTTCTAAAGAAACGTGACCAAGTCGTAACCAAGTCCTAGATTCGTTTTACTAGAAGACTAGAATGAGAAAGCCAGCTAACCTATAAGGGGTTGTGTCTCCGGTTCAGGGTGAAGGTACCATTCCTTCCACTCTTTGCTGAACGTCTCGAAAGCATCAATGACTCCGTGGAAACCAGGGAGCTTATCTAACTCTGTTATATTGTCCCAACACTCTTCTGGCAACCAATCTAAGAACGATAGACGAATTCAAGTTTAAAATATTGCAAATAATTGTATAGGTAGGTAAGTATCTTTATTTAATAGACACTAACTTCACCCACAAAAGTTTAGGCCATATTGAAGTCCAAAGAAATTTTCAACCTCGAAAGCTCTTTAGGATAATATGTGAATCCTAGTCCTACTAATATTATAAAGATGAGAGTTTGTAGATAAACAAGGATGTTTGTTACTCCTAAACGCAAATACAACTGAATCAAAAATAACCATACAGGAGTTGAGTACGTTGCTTAATAAAAAGGTACTATTACTAATTCAATAAGCAATAGGAATTATTTCTAAATAACTTGTGGGACTGAAAGTCTGTACTAACTAGTAGGATTATCAGGCTGTTCCGATCTGTCAAGTACGATGCCTCCCTTCAATAGAAAGAAGTACTCCCCTTGACTCATCTTGCCTGCTTGGAACAATATCCGAGACACCATGTGGAAGGACAGAAGAAGTTTGTGACGCTCAAAGAGAGCTCGGCAAGTGTTCCTGGTGACGTGGAAAAAGGTTTTTCTTTAGATTGATACGGAGTAGGGAGAACTGTGTGTAAATCTTGATACTAAATTTCCGTTTATATCCGTTTATGTCCGGAAATATCAGTTTTACAAGGCCAAGCATTCAAGTAACAAAAAATCCTAGTGTCACAAGAACCAGACGATTCTACTGGTAGAAGATGCAAAGAATTCTGCTCATCGCTTCGAAGATCCTTGTCAGATCTTTATCCATAAAATTTATGGAACCACCCTTGCGCTGCCCTCTTTTGGACATAAAAAGAATCAACACCATCGGCTTAGCCGTCTTTGAGTAATAGGCAAACATCCATAAAAACATAGCCACAAACAAAATAAGAACCTCCTCCTTCTTTAAAGAAATCTCCAGTTTATGTATCCTAACTTACGTATACCTTCGAGAAAGTTCGTTAAGGGCCAAGACAGTACTAACTTATAAACAGCATATGTATGGAACTCGTTCAGGTTAGCGATTCTATCTTCGAGCTCGCCGCCTTTAGGGCTTCTGTCGATGGAGTACATGAAGAGGTCGATGTAGGCGTCTAGGGAGAACTGGTACATCGGGTCTATACGAGAGAGGTCGTTTAGAGCGAAGAACAGCACTGACGCTCGTGTTGCTGTTGGAACGTAACCCTGAGCAGAAAACATTTTTAAATAAGATGATAGTATTTTTTACTCGGTTGTCGTGACGCAGTTTAGATATAACCTCAGTCTACCAATGACCAAGAGGCACTGAGAAGTCTTCAAAACCCGAGGTTTAAATATAATAAAAGCAAGCGATTAAAACCGAAAAAATAGATTATTTCTAAGATATATCTTATATTATATTCCACGAAGAGTGCCACACTCTTTTACGTTGCTCTTGGGTAATTCTAAAGAAGCAATATCTAGATGAAAGGCCACGGTTGTCATCACCTATCGTTTCCTTACCGATCTAGCACTATCGATTTCCTTCTCCGTGTCCTGGCTGGTAATCAAAGCCTCCTTCACCTCGAGGGAAGTCCGTTGTGAAGTCTGCAGCGTTATGAACAGCTCCTCATTCTCTAACAGAGGAACTTGAGACTCGTACATAATGCGAAGTAGGTCGTTTTCTAGATCCACCTACAAGAAGAGTTTGGTATTAGAACCAAAAACTTGGACGCCTTGCTATTAAAACCAAATAATAGACGAAGTCTAAGAAACGTTACTATGAAGTGGCATTGCAAGAGGTCAGAAAGAAGAAGAAAACCCTGTAGGTAGTCGGTGAATAAGCAAATGCAAGTGGCGTGTCTTCCACCTTCTCTCTCTTGCATCTTTTCACCAACAACAACGTCAGGATTCAAGGCACTGACAATAAATCATATTAAGGGCTAATACCGTAGATTTTTCTACAACATACAAATCTATACATATTTCTGCGCAAATCACGAAAAAGATCATGATCAAACACATTATTAGCTGAAGCGCTACCTACCAGTTTTGATTGGTCTATTATATACATAAAAGGCAAGTAAGCTTCGTGATTGGGCTCAATTGGACAAAAGTCTGCGCAAAAAAAGGGGAATCATAAGGGAAACACATAAGTCTTTTAGATATTGGTTGTATGAGTATACTTACAAGAACTTTCTTATTGTTGGCAATGGTCATAACAAGGTTGTCTTTCATCTGTTCCAGCTGAGGCCGTTCCTTCCGCACCACAATACCGAGCAGCTGTGAGGTTAGACCCTGCTCTTTTACAGCAAAGTTTACCATTGTTGTCTTGGTCAGGGTTTCGGGAGTGTATACTGGGTTACCTATGTATCAATTTCATTTTATCTTTTGTACATTAGAAATCAAAGCCCTGACTGACTGGACCGCTAAATCACTAAGTTACATTTTTGGAGAGTTTTTTTTGTAATTGCCACTGGGTCATTTAATGACGTAAAACTGCTGTTCACTGCTAGTTTTATTTATAACAGTAACTGTTTTTGCAATAAAATTATTATTCATTTATTTAAAGGTCGATTACAATAGGTACGTTTGAAATTCATTGACAACATAATTAAGAAGAATCTAACTACACGGAAGATAAATGCTTAGAACTCGCAACTAACCCAATTTAGTTGTGAGATACATCCTAAAGGCTGGATTATAAGTCACCATTTTCTCATTAAACTTTATAACCATAGAGTTTCCGATAGTCACGATAGCTTTGTCCAGTATGGGAGCTATAGAAGGGTCTAGAACTTCTCCGACGTTTTGGATGATAATTGGCTTGCCTTCAGAGAGACAACCCTCTATGATCTTTTGGTATCCTGGTTGACCGAAGTCAACAATCTAAAAAGTTAAGAATTCTGAAGGTCTAAAGAATTTCTAAACAATCTAAAAAGTGAAGAATTTCTAGTTGGTTTAGAGGTGAAACTACCTACAGATTTAGAACCGAAGGATATCTTTTGCACAGATATATTGGACTAGTAGGAGATTCCAGGGCTCCCAGCCAAAAGGAATGCAACTGGGAATATCGCTCATGCTTGAGAAAGCTCAAACATATTGGAGTATATGCAGTTAGTGTACCTTGCATGCCAAATATTGACTCAAATCCTGACATACTGTCAGGTTTAAAAAAATGCTTTGTAATCCATTTTAACGTTTTTAAAAGCTATTGCAAAGAGCATAACTCAAACCTAAGAATAACCTAAGGAAAAGGACTCTTTGGTTAATAAACAGCTATAGTTTTGACACAGGCATAAACTAAGGAGGACTAACGTGGATATACCGAATACATAGATTTAATATAAAAGTAGCGAACCTGAATCTCGTTCTTCTCCTCAAGCCTGCTTATCCAGATCAGAGCTTGTCCTTGCGGATCGACGGCCAAAGGCCACCGAGTGGCTCGCACTACTATGATACCATTCTCAGCACTGAAATTGTCATCTAGAAGATGCGTAGTATAATTAGATTGTTATTCAGAAACGCCTACTTTAGTAAAATTATGTTACAATATTTAGACAACTTTAAATTGACATTTATTTATAAATAATATAATGGATTACTTAACACCTGTATTCACAAACGGACCCATGCGTGGCTTAATTGTCTTGCTTAATCAGCAAAAATTGAGCAAAAGGATTCGTTTGTGGATATGGCTCTCAATGTATAATCCTCATGATACAGAGGTATCAAACAGGGTGTGACACAGGTTGTTTTGTCTGTTACCTTTATATCCTCAAAGGAATCTTTGTTTTCTAATAGTTTATTAAGACAGCAGTAGCTTGCATGATTTGATTAAAGAATCAAGTGATCCTATTGGCTCTAATGCAGCCTTACCTGGCAATCCCATGTAATTCCAATCCCTAAGCGTGGCATCATCGAGAAGAAAGTATTTCATCGTTAAGTCCATAGTTACTGGCAACTGTTCATTATACACCTGGAGAACACATCTAAATTCAAATGATCTTATGCTGAAAACTCACCAATCTAGATATATTTCCAATTTTAGAGATTTTAAGACACGTATTGTAACTAAACCGTCTCAACAAAGCATTTTTAGATTTAACAATTATTGGAAGTAATTTTATGCAAAATATAACCAGTAGAAGCCCGTAGATGTGAAGGTACATTGTACACAAACATAAATACTAACAAACATTAACTAATTTTGCCAGATTGAAACACAAATCCACTTTGTACTTTGTCTTCTTTAAATGATTTACCATTAAAACTTCATTCACTTAGTGTATCTTCAATTTTTAATTACATTTGTAAAATATGAAATGTATATCGTATTAAAATAGGTACTTTCGACCCTAAATACAGAGGCACAGGATGTTTTATTTAAAGCAGAAATGTTTTGATGGCTCGGTCAACAAATTGTTGACCTGGTTTCGAAGGGGTTGTCACAACATATGCGCCGGGTGCAACCTTGGGACTAGTAAAAAACTTGAAGCATATCCAGGATTTTTTTCGATAATGATTATTGTCTGATGTTAGTTGTTACCTCTCTGAACCAGTCGTCCATCAAGGCCTCGCGGTACTCGGACACGAAAGGTCCAAGGTAGGCAACAAACCCGGTAGCGATGAGGCAGTCTCCGGGCAAGTTGTCAAACTCCTTGTCCAAACGAGCCACTGTGTTTTCCCAGCGCTCTCGTTCGCCTAAGGAATTTAAGGTAAAGAAGGATTTGTCCTGAATTACTGTTGATTTAGGATGTGCGTTGATCGCACATCCTAAATCATAGTAGAGAGCTAAAATTCGGAGCATGTGTTTTCCATACGATAAGCTAAAAAGGTATCCGATAACACGGGGTTTTCGAATTTTCGAAATGGTAAGGGGTCAATGTCAAGTCAAATTCAAAAATATATATTTCGATAGGATGCTTGTACACAATAAAATATGTAAGTGGTCTATTGGAAATGTCTTATACACAGGGTAAACCATTTCGATGGGCTTTCAGGGGGATATCCTAAACTATAAGAAATAGCATAAAATGCTGAAAGGAGCTGATGAGTCCCCGATTTTGACAAAAACTAAACTGGCATTATTAGATTTTTGAAAAATTTATTACTCTAGCCAGGAATCGAACCTTGTCTATTTGCAAAGAACAACCGATTTAGGATCGGAACTTAAGCGGATAAAACCTCGGGACCCAACTAGTAAATAGTGAACATCGCAAATTTCACGGTGCGGCACGGTGTTATGGTAACTTGACATCAGCTCAGCTCCATCCAGTTTCAGGATTTTCGTTCTAGCTCTTACTTTTAGGCCATCACACTCCTTAGATGGCTGCTATATTGTTATTGTCTACTTCATCCGATAGCTATTAAATATTCAGGTTCAGGATTTCCTAACACTAGCACCAGAAGTCCACTTTACCTGATAGTCCAGTAATGAGTGCTTCTGCTCGCTCCAGTTTCAGCTGTAGCATTTTGGACTTCCGTTCCAGCTCGTCTTTCTGAGCCACCTTCTCGTCGTACTCCTTCTGCAGTCGAGCTATCATTTCGCTCAATTCTCTCAACTTCGCTCTAGCCTCGGCTAGAATCTGCTGCTTCATTCTGAGCGATTCTAGAGCTTCTTCTAGACGTTCTTTCTTTGGTTTTACTATTCTGGGTGGGTGAGAGTACATAAGTTATAATTAAAAACAATTTTACGTCTTTGCAAAAGAGTTCTGTTTTAAAATGTGTAAAATAATCGTTTTACGGAAATGAAATAGAACAATAATTTATTTCCAATTTCCGTTACAAATATTCAAGATAAACTAATAGAACCAAAGACACTGCACTGAAAAAGCATTTTTTATCATTATTTTGTTATCTACAATAGGTAGATAGGTATAACAATAATGGTCCTTCAAGGATACTAACTTATAAACTTTCCCATATTTCTCAATAGCTCGCACCCAAAGACAAAGTGATTTGGCAGCCGCAGACACTGTACCGACTACCTCAGGATCGAAGTCTGGCTTAGCAGTGTATGTACCTATCTTCTTCAAAACCTTGTCTGGTATATTATCCTGGAAACCAAATCCAGACCAAAAATACGAGAAATTGAAAATACGACGAAGATCTTTATGAAAAAAAGTGTTTTCACTTGTTTGAAGAGCTTATTGGCACAGCTGCGCCCGCGGATGTTGTTTAGTCAAGCGGGTTAAGCAAAGCCTGGTGCAGTCGTTACTTGGATGGGTAACAGATAATGTGTGTGGCAAAATAATATTTTCTCGAGCTCCTCCGCGCTTTAGAGGCACGTTAAGCAGTTGGTCCCGGTTGTTACCTCTGACAGCAGTCGTTAGAACAAGTTAAGGCATTAGGGTTAATGTTTTGCTCACCTTATCAAATTCACGGAGTTTGTCCAAGAAATATTGGTCTCCCAGTTCACGCTTCGCATTAGCCCATGTCGGTTCTTTCTGAAATTTTTAACTCCAAAGAAAAATATCTATAAATTACATTTACCGATTATGACCGCATGGCACACCAGATGTGTCATGAGATGTCATTGTCCAGAATCCCGCGGGAGTTTCGAAAAACTTTTTCTAGTCAGATGCCTACATCATAATAAAAACCCTTTCCTTTCTAAACTTCAGCTCTCTACTATTAGAAGTTTATGTAGTGTAGTGCGTATAATTATAGTCCCACAGACTGAACTGAGGAAATAAAAGTAGCCCAACCTTGCAGTATTTACTACCAAGATCTTTTGAAGCCCTTAATTTAATAAAGAAGAAAGTTTATTTACTTCTAGCAGCGACACTGCGACTTTCTAAACTTCAGCTCTCTACTATCAGAAATTTAGGCTATGTGTCGATCCATCAGTCAGTCGGGACAAAGCCTTTTATAAATCTGGATTACAAAAACTTCCACCCCCTAACACATCTGCTTTCCAGTAGTCAGTTACACAATTACCTGAAGTAGAATGAGTACCGCCTCCATGACCATCTCGACTTTGTACGGCGGTTTCGCGTAAGACTTCACTTCAGTAATATCCTTCTTGTTCAATGCGTCTAATGCCTGAAATACAAGTTTTTGATATAGAAACTTTTATGCTTAGCTGATTTTTAACCGACTTATTATCATTTCTTATAAACAATGATTAAAAGATGACGTAAGTTATGTACCGTTTGGTTCCGTCAGTCAATTATTATTTTAAACATCATGACACAGTAAAAGACAAACATTACATAGTTGAGGCAGCTGTTAATAATCGTTTATTAAGTAAGAGAGTACGTGTCAAAACATTTTGCAGTAATCTTATATTACCTGCGTCGAAGCCCTGTCAAATCTTGATTTTCGCTTTTTCGTGTTAAAGCTCTAACTTTACCTCTCTCTGATGTTTAACTTATTTCCTTTTAGAAGTTCACAATCGTCATCGGTCCATACCTTGACAGCTTCATCCAAAGCGGGCATGGCACTGGCGAGGTCCCTCATGGCAGCATCAGCGAGTTTCTTACATTGCACCTCTTCCTCTTGAGTCTTCTTACCTGAATAATTCATTTAGAGAATTTGACTCTACATCTCTCTTTTTCTGTACCTTCCCATTTAACTGTTCTGTCACATTTATTCAGTTTTAGCATCAGCTTATAAAGTTCGTTTACAAGTAGAATTGTCGTTTGGTCACGACAAGCGGAGAAAGGATACTTATGTCAGTAGGATAGCCCAGAACTGGGAAGAAAATGGTCATTATGTGTGAGGAAGATCAAAAAGTTACGGAGGATACGAGAGGAAAATGGGAAAAAGGGTGGGCTTCCCCTCTACCCCTATGTAGTGCGTATAATTATAGTCCCATAGACTGAACTGAGGAAATGAAAGTAACCCAACCTTGCAGTATTTACTACCAAGATCTTCTGAAGCCCTTAATTTAATAAAGAAGAAAGTTTATTTACTTCTAGCAGCGACACTGCGCTGTTGCTCATCAGCATTCCTTTGCTGAACGTTGATAACGCCCATGTATTCGATACATTGCTCCGTGTATTCCGCCACTTGTTCCTAAAATAATATTTATATTTTAGGAACAATGTAATGGAAAACATCTGCCTATGGTAAACTTCATAGGCAGATGTTTTCCATTACATAAAATAGTATATCTGAAGAAATTCCTGAAAATGGTGATGCAAATTTCTTAAGTATGAATAAAGTATGTACGTTTGTAGGTCCATAATATGTAATTATTTAGAGACTTAATTACTAGTCCAAGACCACAAAAACTTGCCTTAGCTACAGCCAACTCTTCAGACATCTGCCCGACCAACTTCGTGGTCTCTTCCACTTTCCCAAGACCGTTTCTTAACTTGTTCGCTTGAAGGGCTATTTCAAAACGCTTCATCCTCAACATCCTGACAATCAATAATGAACCATTAGGAAACAACCAACGTAAATACCGAGTCGCCGTAAACTGCTAAATATTATCAAGTCATAAATCCAATTTTATTGGGGTAAACAACAATTTACAGCAAGGAAGCAACAGGAACGTGAGAGGCTGGCCATAGAGCGGGCCCCAGATTTGACCTCACCTGATGAGGAGCGACGATGCAGTCGCTGTTATGCCATTTTTGACCACAATTAAAAATTACTACGTTTAGAAATAGCCACTTCTACTTTGGGCCACCTATACACAAGGTGGTTTTCCAAGTAACAGAAACAAAAGACGATCGAAATCATTATGATCCATACAAAGGCTGAGAAGCCACTTTAAAGCAGTTTGTTTAAGAAAGATACCTACGTGGTGCCTAAAATGAAAGAGAAATTAAGATAGCTAACTCTTTGTATCCAGAGACAAGTTCAAGATAGTTGGTGGGCGTGACGTAGTTAGTCCGTCGCATCTCGTCCCACATCTTGCGCGAGTATCGTCCCACCGAGGAGTGTATGAGCGACATGGTGGACGCTACGCTCGCGCGGAGCCCGTCCTCGCGGGACTCTATCAGAGACTCTTTGCGCCGGATCTATATACAGATAGATAAATTAACGCTTTATTGTACCAGATAACAAATTACAGGAAATAATACAAAAAATATTTTTAAAGGAAAAATTCATCTTCAAAAATTCACTTGCAGCGAGATGAATTTTTGAGTGGAATTTTTCTTTTAAAAATATTTCTAGTAAATATGCCTTGAGCAATAAAAACAAATTTACGAAATAATAATACAAAATTCGTAAAACTGAACCCAATGCCTTCGAATTTCGGATCAAATAAGATCAAGGTTGGTTCTAGAATTCCAAGGAATTTGTAAGACATCAGTCACTGATTCCTTCACTAAATCTTCTGGCAGATTAAACCAAACCAAAAATCCTAGTAATTTCTATACTAGAGTATTATGCGAAAGTAACTAAGTAAGTAAGTCTGTCTGGATCTATATTACGTTCTTACGCCTAAGCTGCATCGCCAATTTTAAAGCATTTTGGTATAGAGTTGGATTGGACATTCTTACGGGAACGATACTTTTGTGGGTGGAACCGCGGGCGCTGCTAGTGTTTTTTAGGTATATATTTTAAATTCTAACCCTCGGACCAGTGATAGAAGCCAACAACTCGACTCCCTCGAGGAATTTGTAAGCCACTTCAAGCAGCGCCTCTCGCGGCCATTCCAGGAACCAATTTGTCGTCGTCGAATTGATCAGAGCGGGGTATTGGCGGATACGATTCCTACATGGTAATTGAAAATTATATTATGTGTTTTTAATTTCTGGTTGCAAAATTTCTGGTTGCAATTTGTCTAATTCTGTAGCAGATTAGCTGACACGTTGAATCGAAGTAACACAAGTTGCAGGTTCGAAACCTTTCGAAAGCAAAGGCTTTTTTCCATACAATAAATTGACTCAGGATTGTTTGAACGCATATTATTATAATATAGCAACCACTTTCCAGTGATTTATCTGCGTGAATTATTATATAGTGCTTTTTATATGTTTTTTGCGGTAGATATGTCTAGAGCATTAAACAATCAAATAGCTAAATACTAAATTTCCCGTTATAAATTATAAGAAAAAGTCATCAATCTACCTGAATTCGTCACCAATAGGACTGAAACACAGTACGATGTGCATGTTAGCTCGAACTCTATCCACCAGGAACAAATATACCGCTTCTGCTGTCTGCATTATGTTGGCATTCTTCATCGGCTTCTCTAACGCTGTTTTTATCTATTTATAAGGCATATTCAGTTATTATAATTATTTAAATTAACCAGTACTAGGAAGGAATACCAGCAACAGTAGTACTAGTATCAATAGTACCAGTACCAGCAGTACTAGTTCCAGTTAAAGTACCAGTACTGGCAGCACCAGTTCCATTAGTACCAGTACCAGAAGTATTAGTAAGCAAGAATGATTAATACTAACGTCCTCAAATTCATCAGGTTTATACAAATTGGTGACTTCTCCACTGCTTAGCAAATTGTTCACAATCTCTGTGAAAGTTTCCTCGACTATCTGTGTGTCGCAGAATATGAACGTTGTTTGTTTCGCATCCACACCAGTCGTTGTGTATAGAAGCTGGAATATACAAACAAATTTGAAAGAAAAATCAAGAGAAATGCATCTGCAATGAAAGCCGATGTCATGCCTTCGCCAATCTAGGTACCTACTTGACAACAAAACTGTCTGAAGTCATGCAAAACATCTGCGTATGCATGCATTCCATATTTTTCTTTGTGACATTAAACACAATCCAAAGTTATTTTTAGGCCCTTTATTTGTCTACTCATATCCCATATCCAACTGGTACCCTATCACCTTTTCGGTAACTCGCTCTATAATTTCATTCATTTGACGACCTCTGTGGCGCGTCGGGCGAACGCTTGGCTGCAATACAGAAGGTTGCGGGTTCGATTCCCGCTGGGTGCAAATATTTAAGCTTAAAAAATAAATATTTGTATCTGGTCTGGGCGTATTTCTATGTATAATATGTATGTATTTACAAAAGAAAAATAGATATAAGTAGTATATCCGTTGTCTAGCCACCGTAACACAAGCTTAGCAGCTTACCACGGGGCTAGATGGCGCTGTGTGTTCGTCACAGGATTTATTATTATTATTTATTTATTCTTGTCATTTTAATAAATAGTCTTTCCTTACCGAAGCCACCTACGATTTTCTTGGCTTTTAAGTTAAAAGAGTCCCATCCCATGATCAGAAAGATAGAATCTACCTTGAGATCCTCCTTGAAATCCTTTACGCCGTAAGTTTTGGTGACAACAATTTGGAAAGAGTTGCACTCACAGATGTAGGATGCCACACGAGTCAAACTCTGACGACCGGATCCACCTAGATAAAAAAAGATCGAAGAAGATACCAATAAAAATGAAATACTTAATTTGGGTGACTAATGACAACAACCTAGAAGAAGTCAAAGGTATCCCATTTGTTGAAAGATATTACCAGCATGTATACATGAGATAAGCTAGAATTAGATCTCATCTCACCAGAAAGGCAGCGTTGACGGTGTTACATGCTTTCCTAGAGGAAAACTATATTATTCACTCTTGAAGACTACTTGAATGAATCGTCGTACAAGATTGCTAACAACGGTAGTGGAGTGGTCTTTTGTCCTGCAGTGTAAAAACCTCATAATATAAATAATTTACGGGCGTGAAAGCTAAAATGACACATAGGTATAAAGTTTCAATGTTGTTTAGTATATAAAATAAGAAATAAGATTTCATTTTCAACCAATATAACCAGGTCTTCCAAGACTCACTGACACAAATGCTAGTCACGTTCCCACTAGGCTAGCTGATAACGATATCATCATATCACTCACAATGTTGACAATATCCTCAAGGAAGCATAACACCATCGAACACAGTGTCAGAATCGTTAGAATTATCAACACTAAGTCTATCTTCACAACTTCCAGGCAACCTATTCTTCCATGGCAGGATTCCAACCTAACTCTAACCTACTATTGCTCAGTACTAAAGACGAAAAACCAGTTGGCTGCTCATAAATCATCCCCTCTCACGAAAATAGTACGTCCTTTTAGTAGCACTCTTGTGCAAGAACGGCCAATCACAAATAGTCTAAGTATAGAAATCAATCACAGAGTTTGTTTATAAGGGCTTATTGTCTTTGGTCATTACTTACCGATACCAACGCAGAGCACGTTGCCTCTAGGCTGGCTGATAACTCGGACTATTCTCACTATGTGTTCAATGGCATCCTTGAACAGAACCAAGTCCATCTTCACAACTCCTGGGCAGCTGTTGTATTCCTCCATCTGATTCGCTATATATCTGAATGTGTTTGTAAAAATTAAATTGATAGATAGATAAAATCATGATTCCATCATACCCTACGAGTAGCAAATAGGTCGACCGTTATTTAACATAGAAAACAAATATAAAACCAATTATCTGAGACATGCTTGTATAATGTTACGAATGAAACCAATTTCAAGTGCCAAGCCTCAGCCAAAGCTTCTCACTTGTTTTCAATTGTCTCAGAGATAGTTCCAAATTGATGGCGTATTACTAATATTTATATCACAATGAGGTTCCTTTTTCTACTCCAGTTTGTTCATACTTCTTAGACCTTCTACCATCTTACGCAGAAAAAACCATCACCAATTTACCAGAAGAAAGAAAATACTAACTTTCTAAGAGCAGCTGGATCGTTAAGGTCATCGTAGACCTCGAACGGGTTTAGGAAGTGTCCAAACAGTGGGGAAGCCTTGTTTGGACACACGGCATGGAAGGTCAACTCGAAGTGTTTGCCTAGCATGTCAGATACTTGATTCATGAACCAGTCTCGATCTCTGAATAAAACAAATCAATAATACAGGACATTGTATACAGCGCCAAACTTTATATCTTGATCCACTCTATCTCCCTAATCGTAAGTGATGATGAAGTCTAAGATGAAACATGTTTTCTCGTTCTAAAGTGGAATGACGAGAGTGGGACAACTTTTTTCTTAGATGGCACTGTGAAATTCTTTCAATTTCTAACGAAGGTTAAATTAAAACAGTCGTCAATTTAAAAATCTGTAGAATTTCACTGTACCATATACCAAAAATATACGAAGATGAACCTTACCCGTAAACCGTTGAGAAACCACATCTCGCTCTAAACTATGAAACTAGGCTTGTATTTTACCAAATAACAACAACATGACATGAGAATTGTCGTTTTTGGTAGTTGTCGTTTTAGGAAGTTGTCGTTGTCAGCCTGATGGTAAAAACCTATATTTCTAACTAACTTTTCCTCAGTAAGTCGATCGCCAAATACTCTGAAACACTCAGATATCCACAACCTCAAGAACCTCGTCTTCGTGTTAGTGTAATCTTTGTTACTTCGTAAAAGACCCTGTAACGCAGACAAATAAAACACAAAATTAAATAACCATTGATATTTAAGGTGAAAGAAACGAGAAATAGCTTAGCTGGCTCCATCCAGACGTTTGTGGTATTGGTACTAGGCTAGCACTTCCATCTGATAAATGCGCCAAGATATATTATCATCAAAATCATCAGAATAAAGCTGACAGGAAAAACAATAGATAAAACTGAACTAGAGAATATTATAATGGTATGTAAAATTTATTAAATATCAATAGATAATGTTTAGTGTTTATATGGTTTGGAAAAAAATCATACCTGGAAGATTTTGGAGATATCTCTCAAGTTGAAGAGATAGTGCATTTTGCTCGGTGTTGGCAACAACTTGGCCACGATGTTGTTGAACATGTCTATCGTGGCTATCAGGACCACTTTACCTGTTACGTTGAAACGGAAACCTTCAGCAAGATTTTTCTTATTAATATTATAAATGCGAAAGTATGTCTCTCAGTTACGCTTTCACGTCTAAACCGCTGAACAGATTTTGACGAATTTTGATATAGAGATAGATAGGACCTTGGAGAAAGATATGTGTTACTTTTTATCCCAATATTCCCAGCACAGCACGCACAGCCTAAACCGATGATAGTAGAGAGCAGAATTTTGGAGAGTATGACGTAGGCAACCGATAATAAAGGGTTTTTGAAATTCCAAATGGATCGGGAGTTAAGCAGATGAAACCGCAGCACGCAGCTAGTATTCGTATATTGAGCTTGTATTCTGCTGTTCATATTCTTAATAGTAAAAACGCTGACCAAGACGAAAAATAAAATCTAACCTAACCGAATCAACAATGAAACTAACCAACACCCTTAGTCTCCTCATCAAAGTCCGATAAATGCTGGCTCAACATTGTCCCGAATATCTTGATGAGTTGCGAGTGGGTGGGAGGGGGGAGGAAGAAGGCGTGGAAGCAGGACAATAGGCGTGGGGGGAGGGGAGACCGCGCCCCTCCCGGGGGACCAGCCGCTCCACAGAGTACCATACCCTGGAATAGTGAGTAAATTGTTGGATGCCAGATGGAGTAATTAAACCAATAGACGATGTTGACAGTAGGGTTTATTATCTTAGCAATACCAGATTTTGAAGTTATTGTTATTCTAGACGTCAACCAAACAATTGCTCTAATTCTAATTCATAATTCGTTTATTTCATAATCATGGGTTTACATAGATCTTACGAAATACTTAATAAAAGGTACATCCATGGTTCGCCTTTTTGGGCATATGAAAATTGTATTTTAATTAATTTACAGAAATATGGAAAATTAAGTCACAAACGTAGATATATCGAGATGTAAATAAAATAATGAATAAGGTCAATAAAAAATTAGTTATAGTTAGTTACTGACCCAGGATGTCATTGGCTGGCTCGAAAAACTAGATATAGCTTTGTAATTTGAACTTATTTGATATTGTTATTATTGAATTCCTAATTTAATGTGATCGCCATGTTTGAAGTGTTATTGTCATACGATTAAATAATAATAGTCAATTTTATACATTAAAAATTACTCATTACATAAAATTCTATACATGTCAAATATAAATAGACTATTAAAGAGAAATAATATATATCTAATATTATGACATAGAAATTTTTTGTAAGCTAGTACAGTAATTGTCCCGGGGTGGCATGATGATGTCGTCCATGAATGCTATCATCTCTTACCTTAACGTTTTTTCTCCACTGCTTGGCTCTATCGAACCAGTAGCCATAGTCGTGCCACAACCGTATGAGTTCCAGCGGCGGCTGAGACCCGTAGTTATCCCGGACGGGCATGTTAATGTCGTCCATGAATGCAATCATCTTCTTACCTTCGAAGTATAAACTCTAGGTTAATCGAAGATGAAGAAACAGCAGTTCAGTAAAGAAGTTACGAGAATAAGTGCCTACCGCCAAGTGTACCTTTTGCAACTTCTTGTAGAATTTATTAACTAAGTAAAATTTTCTTAAACTTTTTAACTACATATTACATTTGCAGCAAATTCGGCAAGTCATCATCAGAACTTGCAGAAGTCGAAAGCGTTTACTTAAACCCAGGAAGCCACTTGCGCAAGCACAGTTTATGCAAGACACTACTTCTCAACCAGTGGTTAAAAACTAAACGTGATTGTAATCATTTAGAAGCGGTTGTACCAACAGTTGTACCTACCACAGAAGTGAAACAGTACTGGTGCAAGATGTATTGCTAGAGAATTCATTGTTTTACGATCTAAGCCGAATAAGGCTTTGCCATTTAATATTTCTGATGGAAATGTATAAGGTAGGTCAGACCTAGACAAGTGGCAAACGCTTCCAAGCGTTTCGTTTTCTAAAAAAGGATAACGCTTTAGCGTTAACGATATTCAATTCGTAGCCAAATGTACAATTACCTGGCGAACGCTCATTCTATTTATTCATTCGATAAAATCTACAGTTTTGTCTATGGTTTCTATCGCAAACGTCAAATTCAATTTGACAACTGAAAGCAGGCGCGTAGAGTCCATACAACTCGATTCCCATCGACTTACCTTTGAAATTGGGCACATAAGTACATAGTTAAAAACCTACTACCAACCTAGTGCCTAACCTTTTCAGTGCGTTTTGTTGTTTTGTGTTTTGTGTTTTTCTGTGTTGGATTGATAGAACACGTGTACATAAGGTGAAGTTTGACTATAAAGGTAGGTGAATTATGAATTACTGATTTCCTCCTTTTGGCTGAAGGAAATTTTCATAACCAGAGTTATGAAAATAAAAAAAACACATACTTAACATAATTAATTGATTTAGGCCATGCTCGTCCTGAAATGACGATTGATTACAAAAGAAAGGACAGAACGGATTTACGACGAATTTATCGTATGTGAAGGTGGGGCCTATCACCGCGACAAGTTTCTCAAATGTTCAGCTAAGGAAGGGAAGTACTGATAATGCCAGGCGCAGTAGCGCCTGGCTTCAACAGTACTTCAATGGGCGACCGTTTAAGTGTGGAATTGCATTGCGGTAGGTAGTTGTAAGAACAACGCGGGATCGCGACTTGCGCGAGTGAAACCGCGGGGCGCAGCTAGTAGCTCTATAAACAACGAACCCGGCATTTTTGCTATTTGGTCCAAACACCGGCGAGCAACATGGTTTTTACATCTAAGCCACACTTCTTCACAATCCGCAAACCACAAGTCTTAGGGTGTGTATTTTCACAAACAAAACGTCAATAATCTATTTAACAAAAACTCGACACGACGAAGCTTTCCCAGCTGATTAAAAAATCCCCTTGTTTTTTTAGTTTTCTACAAGGTGCTGGCGTTCGCTTTGTAAGCGTACGATAAAAACGCTCACGGAGCGATTTCGTTTGTCAAATATGCCACTTGGCTACACTATACATGGCGCTAAACGCACGGCAAACGTTTCGTTAGATGGAATAGAAAATGAATAAACGCTTGGCTACCTACCAATTTTAAAGTTCGTTACGCTAGACCACGTGATATTTCGATAGCTAATGTCAACCACATACATTTACCATTCTATTCTACTAGCGTTAACGATAATAGAAAGCCACTTGTCTAGGCCAGCTGTGTCGTTAATGTAGTAGTGATGATGAAATATCCAACACTTACCACCAGCAGGCACGTAATTGCCTTTGGTCCTCTTTTCGAGTCGAGCCTCGATAATGTCCTGAACGTTGGCAGCCGTCGTTTGAGCAGACATATTGATCACTTGTGTACTGTATCTGTTAATACAATTACGTAGGAAGTTATAACCTGGTCATACATTAACAGGGTTATTCGCAGACTTTTGCAAGAGTTGACCGAGAGAGTAACGGGTTATATCAAGAAGAAAAACGACGAAAAACCTCCGGTGGCTTTAATCAGCACTGACTTGGAAGATTGTGGTCTTATTCGAATTCTCGAAAGCATTCCAGCACCTAGTTCATCTTAAGGGTTTCTCTAATTATCTTCCAGAAAGAGGAGATAAATCTTCTTCTATCTGTATCCTGACTGATAGATCAACGCACAGCCTAAATCACTGATAGTTAAAACCTGAAATTCGTCTAGTATGTTCTTTGTATTATGTTGGTATCCGATAAGACAGGTTTATTTGATATTCCCACGGAATCCAGACCTACGAGGGTAAAACCGGTAGTCTTGTTATATAAATCTAACGGCTTTCTTCTTCTTTTCCTTAGTGGTAGGTCACTTTGTGTTAGGGTTTTTAGGCTGCCTTAAGGCCTTTAACTTGACCTAACAATTGTTACTAGATCACAACCAGGACCAACAACTTCATGTGCCTTCTAAAGGACGGAGGAGCTCGAGATAGTATTTTTTTTGCCACACAAATTATCAGTCACCCATCCATGTAACCACGCCAAGGCTACATACGGTAACAGCTACTACAGTCACCTGTCAGAATCTAGGCTGGCCAAGGTCCCCTGGACACAGAATGTCTTCCCCGTGCCCGTAGACCCGCCAACCAACACGCCGTGTCCATGCACCAACATGTCACGTGCTACTGTCTGCACGCGGAGCAGTTCCACAGTTGGGACCAGGATTGTGTGGAAACCGGCACTGATAGAAGAAACAACACGGTAGGAATTCAAATTGAATAGCAACATTTAGAGGAATGAACTGCTCAGCAGAAAGCAAAGTCGAGAACTACAAATTGCTCAATTAGTTAAGCATTTGCATTTGGCCAAATGACACAGCTAATAACTAAGAGATACTAAGAGCAAACTCACTTATGATTAAACCGCCAGTTATCAGGCAATCTGTCCTCCCAAGGCTTGAACTGCCTCAGTCTTTCATCCACATAGTAGTCATACACCGTATCTTTCAGAGGGAAAACCCCCTCATGTTCTCGGACCCAGTTGTCCAAACGACGACGAGGTTCGTCTTCCAATGTTGCGCATACCGACCAGATCATGCTAAAAAAAGGATACGTAATCATCGTATGACGGCTCGTCAAACGGATTGACGAATTTTGATTACTGCATAGGGCAATTCTTGGACATTTACATAATATCTGGATTACCAGCGAGCGCTAAGTCAACCTCAATCATAGCTTTCAGTATCTTCCTCAATAGGTTTGAGTAGTTCCAAAGCTGGTGATAGCAGTCCATGACTATACGCCGGCACCCTCAGATACTTACGCAAAAATAAACCTCATTTTGAAGAAAACTCATTAGGTTTGGGCGGTTCCGGCGCTGGTAACGGTGACAGTAGTCTGCCAAATGACTAGACGCCGGTTAACTCCTGACCTATGACATTAGCATTCTCGGATACTTACGCAAAGAGAAATCTCATCTTGGAGAAACTTTCGTTATCTTCCTCATCAGGTTTAGGCGGTTCCGGCGCTGGTAACGGAGACAACAGTCGACACAGTGATCTTACGCCAGTCAATTCCTGACCTCTGACACTAGCACCCTCAGTTAGATGAAGACGCTTTAGTTCTAACACTGGGGTCAATATGTTTAGGAAATGGCGACGAAGCTGTTAAGGTTAAGATAGAAAATACTAGTATTTCGTATTAGAGCAGTTGGAAGATGGAGAAGTTTTTACATAGTTCATTATTATGACAGATGTTTGGTACATAAAACCCCTGTTTTCATAAACCCTGACCAGCTAAGTCGTTAAATGACTGTCACACTATCTCTAATTCTCAAATCTTAGATCAAAAATTTAAACAAAAAATCCATGTAATTATTTGAAAATGACAGCTCTTTGTTTCCATTTTCCTATGATAATATACTTTTGGCGAAAGGGTACCAACCCTTTTCCAAACCAAGTCCTTATAGAATAAGGTTTAAGGTTTCCAGCCCTTGCAGTAGTCTGTATAAGGTGCTAGCTTAAAGTCTGTTGGGGGACACGATCTGTTAATAACTTATCCCAGACGGTGCTCTGCTGAGTACCTGACGATACAGCGGCCTTCGCCGTGATACCAAAAGTAGGGTAAGCGGAAGTTGTCTCCTATAGCTGAAGACCATTAAATCCAAGAATCAAACTTACCATCTCCCTATACTCCGGATCATCAACAGTTTCCAACCAGGAATTGACATAAGGCCACCAGCCCCAATCCTTGTAATCATTGTATACCATTCCGTTGCGTGATACTGTGGCGGGAGATGCCACTGCAAGGTCCAAGGTCTCAATAAGGAGAGATACCTGAAGGGACACCAAATAATAACAATACCAGTAAATGTAGACCCTATACTTGAAGACAATACATTATAATAGACATAAGTAAATATTCCCTCCAAATAAGTACAATAAATTTGAAGTACCTATATTTGTAATTAAATTATATTTACAGGTAATAATTATTATAGAAATGGCTGTAGTAGTTGGATACTGGTGGACTTTAAGTAGGTAACTACTAACTTAAATTATTAGTTTTAAGCTTAAATTGCAGTGCCCAACCGGGTTCATAAACAAAATGTGATTTTGTAAACCATTACCTTATGAAGCAATAAATAAATGGTTATGATTAATGATTATGATTGTAAATATCTAACATACATATAAAATATATAGATCTAAAATTAGGTTTTAGGGTTTTCTATCTTCGGTCGCGCTTCCCAGCGTCGGTAGACTATGCCAGCTGGCCAGAAGTCAGCGGCAAAGAAGACGTCCCTAAGCGGTGCTGGGAACCGAAGCACGAAAGATTTAAAGTTGGTTTTCCTTTGTGACTCCAGTGCTTCTAGCTCAAAACCACCAGAGTACGAGGCATGCGACTTCTGATTTAATTGCTTCTCGCCATTGTAATTGCTTCCCGTAAAGTACCTAATTTATTGTTTCGCTGTGACAAAAGTTCTTATGACTGTAATAGTCTGAACAGCTTACTTTTCGAGTAGGTATAAGTACAATATAAAACTTAGGTCAAGAGTAAAAATTAGATTTATTTTTATCAAAAAAAAGGTAGTGGATACCTCCCTCCACATCACAAAAAAGACCCTTCAAATATCATGTCACTAAGACCAGTGTTTTGGGCTCTGCGTTGATATACTTAGAGGAAGTTCATTAAGTTTTTTTTTTTTCAGGATTTTAAATATCTATAGATAACGTGACAAACCTGCGCAGGCATCGATATCCTCTCGCTATTAACTAAAGTAAGAAGTTTATTGTCATCCATGACGGAGTTAAGGTTCTCAATCCAAATAGCGTCGACGGGACCATCAAATATGATCCACTTTTGATCCGGAGACTCGTCTACAATGTATTGAAATTTTAAGATTACTTTATCTTACCGTGGTCTTTATCTTGACTAAGATCCAACATTATCGTTGATACATCGTTGATACGTCGTCGCTCGAGGTAAGACAAATAAATATTTAGACCAAAGATGTAAATACACCTTTGGCCTATAAATCTTATACTTAAAAATGAATCCCAATTTCGTGTGATCACGGCGTATCACGCTTGAGCGGCTGGACCGATTTCCCTAATTCTTTTTTTTGGTAAGTTTGCTTATATCACGAAGGTTCTTATGAAAAAAAAATGGGACTTATGCGGGATGTTTGGATGTTTGTAACTCAATCACGCCAAAACTACTGAACCGATTCCGATGAAATTTGGAATATAAGTAGCTGGATACCGAGAATGAAACATAGGCTACATTTTATCCCGATATTCCCGCGGGAACGGAATTTACACGGGTGAAACCGCGGGGCGCAGCTAGTACTAAATAAAAACAAATTAATTTGAAGTGCTTTCACGAAATTCTCTTGGGCCAGTGTTTATTTATGAGTAGGCAATTGTAATAATGGTACCCCTTCGAGCGCCCCGGTCTGACTTGCACTTGGCTGGTCTTCCAATTTCAAATTTAAAAAGTCAGTGTGGTAGACAAAAAAGTTGTATCTATTAGGTAACTGAAATGCACACGTCGAACTAAAATGCACAGAAAAAGTAGTCCGATCCGATGAAGTTTTCTGTCCCTTTCTAATAGTGCAATTAGAAAGGGACAGCATGATCAATGCTGAGGTCACCATGTATCGGACCTCTTTTTAGCTTTCCGTGCGCATTCCAGTAACTAGATACTACTTTCTTGGTGGTAGGTAGGTACTAACACAAGTTGTAAGTTTTATATCTAACCCTGACAAGTATTCCTCATAATCGAAGACAAAACTCCATCCTTCCATTCACCAGTAGCCAGATTGTACTCCCCATACAATTCGCCCAAAGTCAAAGCCTTAGGGTTCATAGGATGAACTTGTACGGTCATGAAACCAGGCACACCCTGTCTGTGCAGTCGAGTCAGTGTGGCCGCCAACATCTTCCAAGATACGGACTTTGCTGTGTTTGTGTCGCCGAGGAGAATGCTCGAGTGGCGGGAGTTCTAGGTAATTGAAAACGTGCCAATAAATAATAAAATATTATGAAGTTACTGACTTATTAATTTTGTGGGTTGGTGTGTAGGTTAGAAATAGCTGACCTGCCGCTTGATTGTGGATACTTAATGTTTAGATACCTACTCTGCTACTATTCTACCTCTGTGAATCAAAACTTGTTTCATGGAATACTTAACCATAAGCATAGAACTGACAATTTGCAACAAAGATCGTAATAAGACCCCAGCACAGTTTGCTCGTCATCAAAAAAATGTAGGTTGAGTTTGTGTCAGATAAGTCTGCGCGTAGTCAAAAGACCGCGCCAGCTCCGTCGAGTTCGACTCGACGGTGCAAATATTATAAAATATTTGACAGTGGTAAGTTTCCAAATGGCCATAATTGGTTAAAAATAGAGAGGAAAAAAATAAAAAACAATCCTTGTTGCCAATTTAGCTAGGTACCTTGTTGTTAGATCTAGCGGCATTTCGTTTTCTACAGCAGCTTACGTATATTTAGCGACAAAAAAAAACTATTGACAATTTATAACGACTTCAAGAGATTAGGTAAAAATTTAAGTTTTCTAATCTTTTCTTAATACTTAATACCTACCTACTTATATAATTTAGAAATGATTTATCCCAGAAATCTATCTTCTCCAACGTTCTGACAAATTTGTCATTTTCCCTATTTGTAACATTTGAATTTTTATAATTATTTTACCTTACACTTGAGCAATATTTCCCTAATTTCGAAAAGCTGCCCCAATTTACGTACGTCACTTATGGGCGTAGAAATTTTACGTACGTGTTATAGAAATTGTTATATAGAAAATGTGCGTACTATAGAAATTTTACATTTAAAGTACTACGTGAAAAAATTGCGCTTATTTTCCTGTCGGTCTAAATTTATATCTACTGGCTTAGCGTCATCCAGCGACTTTTCAACTTTTTCAAGCGTACGTTATTGGCTTTTTAAATGTAGAGTTGGCAACACTGTAAGCAACCAAACAATTTGTTTGTTGAAACATCTATTTGTTATTCCACATTGTGGCGCTTCTATTCTAATAAAAAAGTAACCTTCTTTTTGACTTAGATTTTGTTTAGTATTACAACCTATTCTTAACTTCTAGTGGAATATGAAAAACAACAGGAATAGTCACATAACTTTAAATATAGCTAAGTGATTCCAAATCAGTTACGTACCTTTATAATTGTCTGTAAATTCTAATTTATTATAAAAAGGCTGCAATGGCAAGCAACGGAAAAGACGTAGACGAAGTCAAGAATAAGCAAAGAAAGCTTGAAAACGCAGAATATTATGAGATGGTGAGACTGTATTTCGAAGCTGGGTGCAGTACTGCCAAAGCAAAAAGACTGTACGACGACCCTAAACATCTCGAAATGTTAAAAAAACGAGGAGTTGTCGATCCTAAACCAGTAAGTCATCAATCCATAGACAGAGCTCATGCAAACTTATTTCAATATGGACAATTTACAGAACCAAAATATTTACAAATGTCAGGGGCTGAGAGAAAAATACCTTTAGAAATAGATGATCGCATCGTCAAATACTTCAAAAAGAACCCACGGCATAGTACTACGATAGCAGCTAACAGATTCCACGTAACTAAATGTCACGTTTCTAAAGTTTTAAAAGAAGCGGGTTTAAAAAGATTTCAATTAGCACCTAGAAAGAAATACACTGCTACACCTAATGAAAAAATCAGAGTTACCTTGTGTCGATGGCTATTAGAGAACCCTACGGCCAATATATTGTGGATGGACGAGTCAAAATTCAGTGATAAGAATATCAATCATGGTCATGCTCATTATTATAGTACGAAGAACCGAAACATTGTTGAAGAGACAAATGTCACACTGAGCATCACAGTATGGGCAGCAGTCTTAAATAATACCATCCTCGGACCAATATTCTTTAAAAAAAACTTAACTGGGGAAACATACTTAAAGTTTTTAAAGAAACAACTACCAAACTTACTTGAGGAACTTCCTGTGACTTATGTGAAAAATCTTTTCTACCAACATAACGGTAATCCGATACATTGTCACAATATCGTCCAAAAGTACATGAATAAAGAGTTCGGTGAAAGATGGATAGGTAAAGATGGGCCTATCCCCTGGCCGCCAAAGACAGAAGATATTAGCCCCATGTCAGTATATATTTGGCGAAATATAAGAAAATTTGTCTACACTGAAGAGTTTAAAACTGTTGATGCACTTAAACAAAAGATAGAGAATGCATTTGAGAAACTGAAAAATAACAACGAACTTGAGAAGATTAGAACGAAAATTCAGAAGACAGTTAAGTTGACTGTAGAAGATGCAGATAATATGGATGTTGATGACAGCAATGAAGAAGATTCTGATAACTGATTTTAAGAAAGATATTCTTTCATAATAATTACTTTACTTTATATATTAAAACTATGTTACTATGTTTAAAAAAAAATTACAATTCAGAATTGAAAGTTTCAGTAATAGAGGCTATAATAAAATAAAATAAATAAAAACTCTTTTAGCCTTAATAATAGGTAAGTAAATGTGGAATAAGGTGGAAGTCATTTTACCACATTTTGTTTTTGTCTGTCAACTTTGAAAGTTCTTGTCAGGGAAAAAGAAAAGGCATGTTTTCACTACTTCTGACCTTAACCCAAGGTTATTAATAAGGCTATTTATAGTACTTTAAGAAACACTTTCCAAAAAATTCATTCATTCATTCAAACGATGCATTTTCAATCGAGTCGAAATTAAGGATTGCATATCTTATTGTTTTACGTTTCAAGGCAGCATTTCTTTAAGTATAGTCATGTGTAGGAAACACTTTAAAAATATATTAAAAAAAGGCTATTTATGTCGTGTGGGGGCGTGTCGTCGTTGCAATTTCCAGTTATTTTAGAGTTCTGAATCTGAAAGTAGTTTGGTACTTATTTCCACTATTACTAAGACTTGTCCATCTAGGTAGTTAATTAAATAGGGAACGCCACGCTATATTCTCATGAGCCTGATAAATTAATTTTAAAGGGTGGTTGTCTGCCCTTGGCCTGTCCTTCCGTCTGCCTGTCTGTCAGGTCCGCAGGCTGTATCTCCTAAATTGTAATAGCGAGAGAGAAATTTTCCCATATAAGCAGATTTTCACAAGCAAAAGCGCCAGGGTTTTTGGTAAGAAACCCTCAGGCTGAGAACGACAACTTCCTAAAACGACAACTTCCGAAAAGGACAACTATGATTTAAATTTTTTTGTAAAAAATAAAAATACTTAAAAAAAATCAAGTAAAAATTTACTGTGATAGGCAATCAGTCTATTAAAGTTATATAACGCCATTGCAGAACAAATCATTGAAATGCGGCACAAAGTAGGTATGCTATACAACCCTGATGCAACCTCATTATTTATATTCATTCGCATAATTTAAAGAAGAAATAGACGAAACTATTGTTATCTCTTTCTAAAACATAAGACACAATGCTACTTGCATGACGTAAGAAAGTGATGGCATAATATTAAGACATCTCATAGCGCGAGCGGTTAGGAGAGAATGATAAAACGTCAAAGTCAAAAACTTCGTTGAGTTTTTTGAAAAAAAAACTTTTTCAAAAAATAAACTAAAATAAATAAATACAGCTTTACACAAAACAACGAAAAACTGGCAAAAACATTTCATTTTATACGTAAATAAAATGAAATGTTTTTGCCAGTTTTTGGAGTATAATTCGTGCATCGCCTAAATACGCACGAAGGCATTGTTGTCTGTGAAAAATGTTGTGAAAGTGAACTAAATGTACTGTGTTAACAAGCGGGTGATCGTGACGTGAGCTGGGATGGAACTAAGACTTCTTTGGCTAGCTTAGATTTGTGTCGCCAAGAAATAAGTATCTAAAAGTTTTTACATATCTCTGGTGATAGGCACAAAACATGACAGACAGACATACTGTCAACTAACTAGTTTCTTTGCAGAAGTGATAGAGCTCTTCGATATCTTCAGTGGAGTTTTGGCGGGAATGCGTTGAGGAGATGTGTTGCTAAATTTTCATTTTTGTGAAACTTAGTTCAAATGCGTGTAAATTGTTTAATTTTGGGGGCATATTAATCAATTTAGTTTCGTGATGGTGTACAAGTGAAAATAAAAGTGAAAATCGGTGCAAAACATGGACTTTAGCTTAGTGTTTTCTCCAAAGCTCCGTGAACAAACATTGTAAAAAATGGCCCCCTTTTTACAATGATTCCCTCGACTTGACTTTAACTATGACGACTTGACTGTTTCGTTCGATGAAAATAACCTGCAAATATTGATAATACTTGACACTGGCAAATGTCCGAAAGGAAAAGCCATTATAAAGAAGAAGAAGAAGAAGAAGATATCTTCAGTTTGGATGACAGCTGTCAAACTTAAAACGTCAATATCTCGGAAACTATTGACCCTACTCAACTAGTTTCTTTGCAGAAGTGATAGAGCTTTTCGATATCTTTATTTTGGATTTTGTAAATACACAGTAAATTTTTACATGAAATTTTTTGTCTTTTTTTTTTAAATTTTAAGTCCTAGTTGTCCTTTTCGGAAGTTGTCGTTCTCAGCCTGAGGGGTAAGAAAACTTTCAGGTTATCTTACCATTATCATAATAATTGGGTCATTATCATAAGCGAGTCTGATCCACACCTGGCCAGTTTTTTTTTTAAATGACCGTTGACTATACGCAGTTCGCCAATTCAGACAGTTAATTATGTCAGCATAAACTCTCTGTTAAAAGTTAAAGCCGTATTCACAAACGACCCTATGCCCTAACAATCCACGTCAGAAAAGTGACGAGTCCAAGCACAGGGTCGTTCGTGAATGGCCTTTGTACCTTCGTCTCATAGGTCTGTATGACTTTATGAAGCGCCGCGCGCACCGGCTGCAGGCCGACCAGTCTCATCTCCGCCGATATAGCCGTCTCCAGCATCTCGTAGTCTAATGTCGGCACTTGAACATCGGGGAAGATGTCCTACAGGAATTCATTCAAATATTGTAGAGGTGATGTCAAACAGTTTTGACGGCCTCTGTGGCGCGCCGGGCGGACGCGCGACTGCAATGCAGAAGGCTGCGAGTTCGATTCCCGTCGGGTGCAAATATTTATGCTTAAAAATAAATATTTGTATCTGGTCTGGGTGTCTTTCTATGTATAATGTGTGTGTATTAACAAAAAAATATGTATAATACGTAGTATATCCGTTGTCTAGTACCCATAGTACAAGCCTAGTGCTTAGTTTGGGGCTAGATTGTGGTGTGTGCAATGTACCTAGTAAAAAAAAAAACATAGATGGCGACTCAATCGAGCCTTACTCGAAAATGGTAGACAGGGGAAACATTCATTTTCTTAAAATTCGCTGCTCGAGATGGGAACTCTTGTGGCCGAGTGGTTGAAGCACTGGAGTATTGATCCAGGGACGCGAGTTCAAATCTCGCCGCGATTGAATTTTTGAAGATGAATTTTCCCTTTACAATATAATTTATTACAATATAAATTAATATATTGACAAGTGTAAAAACTCGATTATTAGGAGTCTGTCAGACAGACTCGTGCTGACCGCAACTTATAGACGTTGGGTAGACATAGCCCACTAAACCATGTATAACATGTATACGTTTATACATAGATAAGTTATTTTATTTCTATTTTATTATTAATTTAATTTTTTGCTTCGGTTGTGATGAATGGATATGGATCTTGTGTCTGCAATAAAGATTTATTATTATTATTATTATTATTATTTATACTTCCTGCGGTTCCAACCACGTAAGTCTCGAACCCTTGGGAATATTGGGATACAAAAGTACCTACCCCATATCTCTTACTATCGCATACCAAGGTTTATCGCAGTTAGTTCAGTACCTAGGTAGTTTTGAGTGATCGAAACATAAAAAACTAACATCTAAACTTTCGCATTCATAATATAACTGGGATTCATTTACGCGACATAAAAAAAAACTCGATTAAAAAATACGCATAGGAACAACAAAAAAACTAAAAAGAAAAAAACAAGCCCAGTTATTTGAAATTACGCTAAGTAATAATAGTTTTGTAATCGATACACACGGAACACATAATAAATGAGTAAAAAATTACTCACAGTCGGGACCCATTCATTTACCAATCTAATTTTTCCAATGGGTCCCGACTGTGAGTAATTTTTTACTCATTTATTATGTGTCGCCAGATGAAGACGAATCGATTGACGTAAGAATCATCGAAATCGGTCCACGCGTTTGGCCTCTAGAACGCCACATAGAAACATCCATACATACATACATTACATATACATATACATACATAGACCGATAAACACATTACCCTCCTTTGCGTCGCGCAGTCGGGTAAAAAACATCGAAAAGCCGCTGCAGCACTGATAATATTTCACAACGTCTAACGGTAAAACTGAAATGAGTTTCGCTTCGGGCGTCATGAAATGAGTACCTACCTATCATGTGAAGTCAATAAAAGACGACTTTAATTAAAGTCAAAAGCATCATCCAGTTAGCGGTAACGTTACCGCAGTTGCTGTTTGTTTACAACTAACTGCCTTTCTCCTGATGTTATATTTCCCATGGGTCAATGATATACAAGGTGTAACGGGCAAGTCCTTTTAATCAGAAAGGGGGTTGTTCTAGACGTCTAGGCGAACAACTTTTGTTCTACGACTTTTGGAAATTCGAAGTACTTTTCGAAAAGTTTACTTGAAAATCAGCTGTTTCTGGGAGTTCGAGGTCATTGACCTTATGTTGTCCTTTTATTTAGTTTGATGGTTTACAATCAAAACTTCAACTATCTTTATTTTCAAAAGCAGCTGTTTTTTCAGTGAAACATAATCTCAAAATTTTCAAAAAAAAAGTTTGAATTTTCAAAAGTCGTAGAACAAAAGTTGTTCGCCTAGACGTCTAGAACAACCTCCTTTCAGATTAAAAGGACTTACCCGTTACAAATTGTATAGGAAGCTATTTATAACCTGCATAATCCCATCAAATAATGGCACATCCTTAGCCGTGAGTCGCGCCACGTTCATGTCACGCATCGCCAGAATCACCATCTAATTAGATAACATAAGGTAATTATAACGCAATAATGAACCCCTTATGAAACTAAGCTATTACTATGGAGAGAACATTTGATATTATAATTACATCAGGCGCTAATATGGTCTAAGCAAGAAAGTTTTATCTAGTAACAGGAATGCGCACGTGGAACTAAAAAGCACAGAAAAAGTGGTCCGATCCGATGAAGAGTTCTGTCCCTTTCTAATAGTGTAATAGAAAGGGACGGCATGATCAATGCGGAGGTTTGTTCCTTTCTAATAGTGTTATTAGAAAGGGACAGAATGCACCATGTATCGGACCGCTTTTTAGCTTTCCGTGCGAATTCCAGTTACTAGAAACAATTTCCTTAGGTCTAAGCTGTGTCCTCTACCCCTTTGACAGCTGACTGATGTGCTACTTTTATTCAGTGATTTGCGAATTTTTGGTTTGCGATTTCAGGGTCAGCAGTCAAAAGAGTTAAATATGCTATGTATCTATGTACCCACTTATTTATTAAAAAAAAATAGTTATAAGTATTATACTTATACGTTGTCTTGTTACCATAACACAAGCTTAGTAGCTAACCATGTGGCTAAACGACGGTGTGGTGATATTAACAGACTTTAACTAATTTTAGTGGAAGCTTCCGACCAAGTAAATAAATTTAAAAGGCATTTAACATTTATTATGATAACGTAGCCATATTCTTTTAGACCCGGGCTGTAAACAGTATAGGTAAGTACAGGGAACAAAACATGATCTAATTGTAAGGATAATATTATGTAGCTCGATCTACAAACAACTTCCGTTTTTTTTTGTCGTTTAGAAGAAGGAGGCGGTACATGTTTCTCGTGCTGTCATTCTAGCCTAACAAAAGAAACTAACTTCTTGTTCGGGCAAGTGTGAGTAAGCCCTCCGTTTGACACCTGCATAACGCAGCAGTGCTACCATAGACCGCAGACCGAAGTCGTAGTGGTCCTGCTTGGACAGCTGCTGCATGGCCAGCTGGTAGAGAGTGAACACCTGGAAACCCGGGGGAGATAGATAAATAGACTAACGCTTTATTGTGCCAAAAACACAAATCAACAAATTATACGAAGAAAAACTTAAAACATAAGCCGCACAGTAGGCGGACTTATTGCCTATAGGCGATCTCTTCCAGGTAATCGATAAAGAAAGATCTTTGAAAATCCAGCTGTAACAGAATTGGCTTTGTATAATTTACAGGTATTTGCTTTAGTTATATACCTACTACTAGGCGATTATTCCCAGCTGTCCCCTCTAGCCCTGTCCCCCGGGGGGACAGCTGGGAATTATTTTCCCAGTTGTCACGGCGGGGGGACAAGGTATACCTACAGACAACTGTATTCACAAACGACTCTATGCGTGGGCTCAGCTTTTGTCACATTTTCGCTGACGTTTGTTATTATCTTATTTATCACTCACAAAGCAATAGAGTTGTTTGTGAATACGACTGTATTCGACTGTCTTTCACTTTTATTTAGACGTAACTAAATGTGGATTATAATTCTAAATACAAATAAGTGGTTTTTATAAGATTCCATACCTCAAAAGGTAAAAAGGAATCCTTATAAGATCACTTTGCTATCCGTCCGTCTGTTAAGAATTAAGGTACACGAATCAAATAGGTTTGTAACATTACCTGAGTGTAGGTATATAAAATTACCTTCTTAGCATTTACTTTATAAGCAGTAAACCCGTCTGAAAAGAGCGTATTCTCAGCAATGATGAGGGAATCCGGCACACACATCGCAATCGGACGAAACATGGACTTCAGATTGTCTGGCAACTCGGTACGGCCCGCGTATCTAAACAATAATATCATGCAACCAGCATTTTAATCTTTGGTCGCCACATCATCTTTTATAGAAGAGAGAAAAACATCAGAGTATCTGTCGCTTCTAGTAAAGAAGTGGCGCCTGAAGCAAGTATTAGGGGTTAAAGTATGAAATTGCCGATTTGTACTGAAAATCTTAATTGTTTATTTATTAAATTTTTAACAAATTTATTTAATCAAAATAGTTGCCATTATTATCTATACATTGCTGCCATCTAATGGGAAGGTTATTAATGCCTTTGCGATAGAACTCCGACGATCTAGACTGCACAAACTGTGTGAAAGCATTTTGTACTGCCTCCTGGGAAGAAAACTTCTTGTCACGTAGATAATTGTCCAAATCACGAAAAAAATGGTAGTCCGTTGGAGCAAGGTCTGGTGAATACGGAGGATGACGAATGGTTTCTAAGTGCAGTTCCTGAAGGGTCAAAATGGTTTCTCGTGCTGTGTGAGGTCTCGCGTTGTCGTGGAGCAATAATGGTGAAGATCGATTCATGAGTCGGGGCTGTTTTACTGCTAGTTTTGTCAACATGGTTCGGAGTTCGGCACAATAGACATCTGCCGTAATTGCTTGACCAGATCGAAGAAAACTATAGTGAATAACACCATGCTGAGACCACCAAACAGTTACCATTACCTTTTTATTGGTAAGTTTTGCTTTAGGACACTGTTGTGGCATTTGACCTGGGGTCAGCCATTGCATTTTTCTTTTCCGGTTATCATAAAGAATCTATTTTTCATCACATGTCGATAAAGAATCTACTTTTCATCACAATTCGATCCAATATTCCTTCATTTCTGTACCGGTTCAACAAGGCAACACAAGTTTCAACACGCGTTTCTTTCTGCAGATCAGTCAAATCATGAGGCACCCATTTTTCGTATTTTTTTATTTTATTGATTTGACGCAAGTGAGTCAATAAAGTGGGTAAGGTAACGTTAAACCATGCCGCTAATTCCTGGGTAGTTTGACTAGGATCGGCTTCCACTATCTCTCTTAATTCATCGTTATTCACCTGTGTGGGCGGTCTTCCTCGTGGCTCGTTCTTTAAGTCGAAATTTCCATCACGAAAGCGTTTAAACCAAAATCGCACGGTGCGTTCATTAGTAGACCCCTCTCCAAACGCAGCATTGATATTGCGGGCTATTTCTGCCGCGTTAGTTCCGCGTCGGAACTCGTATTCAAAAATCACTCGAATTTTCGCAGTATCCATCTTTCTTGTCTAAATTGAATAACAAAAACAATTGAAAGTCGATATTCAAATGTTTCACATTTTTTAAAAAAAGAACATCACGGAAATTTTTTAAAAAAAGTTTCATTCGAAAACCTCAAACCATGAAGATTCTATGTCAATTCAAAGAACCTATTGCAATAAAACGGCAATTTCATACTTTAACCCCTATTATTATGGCAGTGGTAGTCAAAAGTATCCAACCCGCATCTTCCATCGTAATCGTAATAATCAGCATCGAAATAGCACTGCGCAAACAATAACCTGAGCTGTGAAAACAACAGCGTTGATTTGCATGCATTTGAAGCCGGCACAGTCGAGTTGAACTGTCATTGAAAGCGAGGTCTCTTGAGCTTCCATGACAGTTGAACTCGACAGCGTCGCCATCAAATGCATGTAAATTAACGCTATGGATTGAGCCGCGCAGGTTATTCTTTTGTGCAGTGGGATTTCGATTCCGATTACGACGCAAGATGCGGTTGGACTCCTGATTCTGCACATGCCCGTAAATTGTATTAGTATGAACTATGACAGTGTCTATTTTAATGACTTAGAAACCTCTACTATTATAAGGGGTGATTCCCATTAAATTGGGCCCTTTCTATCTGTCTATCTACATCTTACTCTTATAAAAACAGAACAAACCCAGGATTCATAGTAATAAAGATGCCGCAGTTAGAATCTAGTTTGATCTCAGCTCCTTCGAAGATGAACTTCTTCTGGAACAGCGAGAGAGCCAACAACACGGCTAAGATCTGCTGAGCGACTACCGACAGCACCTCAATGTTGATGCGGTTAAATTCGTCGAAACAACCCCAGCATCCGCTTTGGGCTATACCTAGAGTAAACAGGGCAGTTTACTACAATATTAACGAAATATCTTACTAATTACTACTACTACTATTATAAACTACTTTTAATTTTAAAATTACTATACGCTCAATAGAGCAAATCATGTCGAGCTTTCTATTGTTTTTATTCCAACTGATTTGTACCATGATTATAGTGAATAAATGAATATGAATATGAATATGAATAATGTTATACATTAATATTATGCAGGTGAAACCGGGGGATGTAGCTAGTAAGAGATAAAATGTAGAACATCTAAAAAAAAACAGTGACACTATCAAGTTAGATTGTTAAGAGCGCCTGAAAAACACAATAGCAAATTAACGCATTATCATTATATCAGGCTCTGCAATATTTACTTTCATTTACCCGTGACCGAGGCGTGATGAAATCCACTCCGACTGCGTCCCTGGAGATGATCCTCGGTCTTAATTCACTGGACATAGAAATCAAAAGAAGAGCCACTGAGCAATGGTTTCAATTAAAAAGCCATAAGCTAAGGAAAGATAATCACACAGACAAAGTCATGTGAAAATAGAAGACGAATATATAGGTAACTTATCAATGATCCTGGCAAACAACAATCTGATCAAAAAAATAAAATCTTTGATAAGAAATTCAGAATACACATAGGTACCAGAGATAACTGGGAAGTCGCGGAAGCAGAAACAGCCAGAACAACTTGCTTCACGGACGGCTCCAGAAAAGATTCCACAAAGCTCTCTGGCTCCGGTCTGTTAATAATTTATCAGAACGGAACAGAACAAGAAAGTTCCATACAACTGGGCAAATACGCTAGTGTGTTTCAAATTTTCAAGGAGAGATAACAATCCTGGAATGCGCGAACACTATAAGCGAGAACACTATGGATGAAGTGGTTATGTACAGTGACATCTAAGCGGCATTAAAAGCATTAGACAAAGAAGCAACTACATCAGTGCTGTTTAGAGAATGTAAAAAAGCTCTGAACAGGTTGGGTAGCAAAGCTAAGGTTACCGTGGCCTGGGTTCCAGGACACAAACGCATAACTGGTAACGAAAGAGCAGATGAACTTGCAAGAAAAGGAGCGGATGAAACCTTTGTGGGACCCGAACCCAGACTTCCCATAGCCTATGGGATTACGACAGGTGTCATCAAGCATAGAATGAAAATAGAATTCAACCGAAGATGGGAAGAAACAAGTGATCTAAGGCAATCCAAGATATTTATAAAAGCGTTGGACAAAAAGAAATCCAAACATCTACTTAAACTAAGTAGGAACAATATTAGAATCATTATAGGGGTCCTCGCAGTACACTGTCAGCTGAACAGACATCTAGTTAAGATAAGACAAAGGGAAGTCTGTAAGAAGATGAAACTAGCTATCACCTGGTAGCGGAGTACCCGGCATACGATAAAGCCAGGAGAGAAATAATGAACTCAGATATCCTGTCTAAAAGGTTCCCAGCATGTTCCCAACATGAGAGGACCGATCACCCGTCTGGTGCTTGCGCTGGCGTCCCCTACTAGAAATAATAATACCCGTGACCGAAGCACAGTAAAGACTTCAAAACGTCCTAATGCTAAAATATCAAAAATAACGCGATTGAAACCGAAACAAAATTATTTTTTTCACTACTCGCTCACCAGCGTAGCACTTGGCCATAGACTTGTAATCCAATCCATCGGAGCAGTTAGTGACAACGACCCATCGCGCCAGGGCTCGGCCCAGGTCTTTCGTGGTCTCGGTCTTGCCGGTCCCAGCCGGCCCTTGCGGACTTCCACCGCGGAAAAGGTTGAGAGCAGTCGTAAGGGTTATGTAGCACCTGGCGGAACAACGCAGTAGTAATTCGTTTTTGTAGTTCGTTTTAATGACCAATATTCTAATTTTTATTACATACGATAGAGGAGCGTTTGTCCACCATCTCACCTGGATGGTAAGTAATGTTTTAGTCTAAGATATAACATGCTCATCTAGAAAAAAAAGACGGCAGTGGGACAAAATCCAACCGTTTTCTTTAGCGCCTGCACCGGTCAATTATTATTTACTATAGGTAGGTACTTGGTTTTATCCCCTAAAAGTTTATTTTTAAATCCCTACTTCAAGAGCAACCTGCAATAATTATGGTACCTGTCGGTAAGCGGCGTAATTACAAGTCGTCCAGAGTTCCCGATGTATTCATACGTGTAAACAGAGTTAGTGTTTGTCTGTCTGATGTAGCAGTCTTCTCGCTCCCGGTCCCAGTAGAACTTTAATTGGGAGAACCATTCGAAGGCGGTCACGGTCATACAACCTGGAGTATTTAGGATTATAGGACGAAGACCATAAGAATAACTCTGTCTGTCTCTCTTACACTGAATCGCGCAGAGCTAGACAGAGGTACGTTTCCGATCTTCGTTGTTGGACCGAAGCTCTATAGAGTACCTTCCTCCTCAGGAGGCTTAGACAAGAATGAGAAACATTCAATCGACCATGTTCCTTCTTTTTCCCTCGTCGTATAAGAAAAAGGGGGACGAACCATTATGTTGATTTGACAAAATGTGTCTCGTGCTCTTTTGCTAAGTCTACACTGTAGAAGCTAGAGGTAGTTGTGTCCTGGCCTACCTAAACAGTTGTACCACTTGGATAGTTGACGGCCTATATGGCACATCGGTTGAACTCCCGGCTGTGACGCAGAAGATTGTATTAGGGGTTCCATTCCCACCACGGACAACTATTTATGTTGACCATTAGTATTGGTGTGAATGAAAGTGTTTTTAAGAAAAAATACATCTCTAAAAAATAAATGAGTAAAAAATGACTCACAATCGGAACAAATGTGACAAAAGTTAATTTGGATTTTATGCCATTAGTGACACTCGCCAGATTAAGACGAATCGATTGACGTAAGAATCATCCACGCACGGTCCACGCGTTTGGCCTCTAGAACGCCATATAGAAACATACATACATAGACCGATAAACACGTTTTTAATTGCGAAATACGAAAGAATCTGTTTAATTTTAAAACTAGAAACTAACCCAGCTTATACATCCTATCGACAGTATCCCTCGAATGTATCTCAATAACGCAAAGCGCGTTGACTTTAGCTCTCAATATCTTAGGTATTTCCTTGCGCGACATATTCTGCAGTGTTGTCAGGATCACGTTTTGTTTCTTACGAAGTTTCTTCATCGGCTTCTTTTCTTTCATTATCTCGCAGCGGCAAAGAGTGCGGGTGCACTCGGACGTCCATTGAATCTACATTTAGGAGGATAATGGAATATGCGGATACACCGATATTAATTTTTTCCCACGTTTTATACGCTCACTATTCTTGTTTTGTTTTTTTGTCGGTCTGGGCGGAATCTTGCAACTTTAATTTGAGGCACTTCCCGACTAGCTAGCGGGCTGAAACTTCGAGAAAGAACCAGATAACAATGCAACCTAAAGCTACTTTCAACTTTTCACAAGCACAATTATTGGAAACAATAATAAAGTAGGTATTGCACGGAACATAAGCGATTCGTCGCAAACGTGATAGCTTTCATGATGACGGCCATAGATTGAATGCTGTCATAATTACACTTCACTTCTTTTCCATCCAAAGGTTGCCTGGAAGAGATCGCTTTAAAGCGATAAGGCCGCCCATAGTGCCACCAAGTTTTAAGTTTTTAATGTTTATTTTTTCTTGTGTTGTACTTATTATGTTTATTTTTGGTGTGTTGCAAAATAAAAAATTAATCAATCAATCAATTACTTGTTTGTTAGTGGATTATTATTCTATTGACAATTAAAATATATCAACTCTGTTCAATATTTTTCGAAAATGATCAAACACTTGTTAACTATAAACATTTCGTCGATTTCGTTAACGTTGTGAAGTAGGTCCTTTGGTATGTACATACTATTTCATAAGCTTATATCTACTGCAAATGACCAACAATTGTTGAACCGACTTCATTGGCTGCGACATTTTATTTATTTTTTGTCTCACCAAGATCATTGTAACATGATCGAAACGTCGAGGTAAGTCAAATCAAAAAGTTAAAATGACGCGATTAAGACCCGGGAAAATGTGTAATTTTATATGAGCTTCAATCGTGTTACTTTAAAAAGTTTCTTAGGCTAAGAGTGATCGACAACTACGAGGTGGTCTTAGATGCAACACGCACACCTAGGAAGTACCGGTGTCCTCCAAATTATACTGGTCGTACAATCTCAGGCAACTGATTCTAATCTCTAGCAGTGCGAATGAGGAATGATTATGCGAAACACTTGGTTCGAGTTTTAGAGACCTCCACTATGACTCGTCATCAGTAGGTATTTTACATTTGCACAAATACAATCAAATAAACCATCTAACCTTACTGCAAGTAATACCCAGCTGGCCAGGCCAATCATTGATCCACTGTTCCCGCTGATAGCGACATTTCCTTAGAGCGGCCCTAGTCAATATCAGTTGCTGTGTATGAAAGTATAAGATTAGACCAGTAACACAAAAATGAGATGAAACTTAGATAAATTGTTTATTTATTTATTTATTTATTTATTTCACAAAATCCACAGCTCTTAATACTAGATATTACAAAAGAATAAAATTAATCTTACAGCCACTAAAAAATGAACTATGAATTGTATTGAATAAAAATTCAATACAATTCATTTAAGTGCCTACAATAAAAGTTATGCTACTTACTGAATTTTCATATTTGGTAGGTACATTTTATCATATATTCATGATCGATCATTCATGATATCACGCGAACTGGCTACTACTAATAGCGACTAGGTAAACTGCTCTCCTGTCTATAGATTTATTCATAAATAATACTACTACTTATAGTAAAATAATACACCTAAACGTACTAGTAAGCGTACTTTCATCTAAAGCACCCATCATATTTATAATAGCAAAACCACTAAGTGAAACTTGCTATTTATATTGACCAGGCGCTTCAAACCAAATTAAAGTTGAAATTGCTTACATCTCGAAGCACAACCCTCATCGTATGTTCAAGGCCCAACAGCCACACCTCCGCTGGTCCGTCTAGTACCAGATTATATTTCCACTCAATACACTCCCCGTCTTCCGACATCATTGCTTTCGCTACAGGAAGACCGAGCGCATTCTATAACAAAGAAAACTAAAATGCTACTCTTTGAAACTTAAATTTTAAATAGCCTTATTAATAAAAGGGGAATAAGGTCAGAGTAGTTGAAAAATGTGTTCTCACTACTCAGACCTTATTTCCAATTTATTAGTAAATCTATAAGTGTGCCTACACTCAGCGGGACCCCCTATCCTACAACCATAGGAGTATGTCTAGGATTTAGTTCTAAATATGTTCTTTTAAATGCAGCCAAAATTAGAAGTTGTTTCGTCAAAATAAAAGAAGGGGGTCGGTTTTAATTCTACCTCCAGCCAGCGGGACACTTTTTATTTATAGGTCACAGAAAGTTCAAATGGTTGTCATTTTGACGGGACAAATTCTAATTTTGACTATATTCGATAGAACAAATTTAGAACTAAATCCTAGCAAACGAATACAGAAGCCTTAAACTTATAAAGTCTCATATTAAATAAGTACTTATTACACTACACCAAAAATAACTAGATTCAAGTAATTAAAATTCAAAAATTTAATTAGGCAGGTAACTGAAGACAACTAGGGTATTAAATAGCAACTTAAATATTTTATTCAGTAATGATGGTGTACTTATATGTCACCGTAAATTAATCATGAACGTAAATTTATAAATTTCCTAAGAAATTTATGATATTTCGTAGGATTCTAAACGAGAGTAAAATTGTATTATTTTACGAACACATTTACGTAAATTTATAAGCTTACGACGTCCTGTAGTAAATTTATGAACTAACGGATATCCATTTGTAAGATTCTAAACGGTTCGATTAATAACAGAAGAGCTTTCAATTTTACACTTGTTTAAAATACGGGAAACTACACACTGCTCTCTGATTGGTCGGTGTCGACAGGGGTATGTGTTAGAATATCTTAAACCACGAAAACAACTATACGGAGCACTTCGACTAGGATATGTTAGGTTTAAGTTAGAACATGATTACACGCAAGCGCATAATTCTGTAAATAAAGGTGTGATTTATGAGAAAGGAGAAGGAACACGTGACTTCTTCATCCAATCAGAACGCACTTGACACTAACTTATTATCTCTCGTTTAGAATTCTGTTCTCGTTTAGATTACTGTTCTTGTTATTTTCCGGTGACATTATACATAAATACAATAATATCATCATTTTGAAACATCTTAGAATTAGAAGTGAAGTGTAGTTTCAATACTGGTCATCTTCTAAGACTGTCTTTCTAACAAAAACCCCCTTATTTATAAACGCTAATTAATGCGCTGCATAACTATGCGTCGTTTGTCTTTTACTGTCACATGAAGTTTCAAAGTTGACAGACAGAGACAAACTTCACATAACTTAGTAATGTGTAAATAATATTTATTACACACCTACTGCTCTACAAAGTTACTTTATTTGACCAAAAAGATCAACGTAAAGTGAGTCTTTATTCCCTAGGTGCATAAAGTGCTCATTATACACCTAGGGCAAAAGAAGGCACTAACTAAAACTTTGGCTTACCCTTCCGTCGAAAAAAAATAGACGAAAAATAGCACAGTTTTTATTTCGACGGAAGGATGGCATATGATATGCTTTAAGAGTTCTAGAGTTTTCTAAAGTTGTTAACACCCTCGCTGCGCTCCGGAGTTAACTCTCTCGTACGCTTTGGATTTAATATGACGCCCGCTATTATTATATAAGACAGGGGTTTAGTACCTCGGTGCATAAACTACTAATAAATAAGGGAGTTAGTCTTTTTTGACAATATTACGTGTCTGACGGTCGAATACAGAAACGCTACTCAAAATTTGAGTTTTACTTAAACAATTAAACAGCTCTGGAACTTCCATACTAATTTTAAATTCAGAAGATGCTCAATTATTAAAGTTTTCCCATGGTTTCTCCTCAAGTTTTAAGTATCGTTTTTGTATACAGCTGTTTAGTTATGATTATTTTCAGTCATGTTGCCGGTTGATTAGTGGAGGTATCTTCTTCCGAAGCGTGAGCAGAACTTTGAGGATGGCTTTCTTCTCAGATTCTGTGCGACAGCCCCAGGCCATGTGAAGGTAATCATTCAGAGCTCCAGTCTCATGGGCTGTCGGGTGGAACATTAGTAGAATCATTTGCAACTGAAATAAGAAAAACAAGCACATCATCAATCTATACAAATATTATATACAGAGAATTTATGTTGGGTTGTTGGGTAATCTAAACAATAGACCGATTATAACTAAATTTGATATGAGGATACTAATCCTTAAAAAAAAAGTGCAAAAATAATTCGAAAATTTAAAGACAGTCTTACAAAAAAGACAAAATAACCTCTACATACAGTGCCACCAATTTATCAATTTTGTTATCTTATCAAGTTGGTGGCACTGTATGTAGAGGTTATTTTGTCTTTTTTATAAGACCGTTTTTAAATTTTCGAATTATTTAGGTATGCACTTTTTTTAAGTCGGTTTTTTAATATTCATTTTTTTTTCACCCTTTTTAGTGTAGGTACCTACATACCTACTTACCTACTCGACTGCCGCTATGTAACCGTAATTTAATTTTAAATACTAAGAGTTTGCTGATGAGAAGATGGTTTCAAGTGCTTTACCAATCTGTACCTAGTTTTTAGGAGCCAATTATTTTTGGTATAAGTCCAAAAACGAGTTTACTGTGTTCTGTTCATCATTCTGAAGATAGTTGGGTAAAGAAATGCTTTCCAAAAATTTTCACACCCAACTGGACTTGCAAACGAAACAACAATAAGAAATGCAATCCTTAATTTCGACTCCATTGAACATGCATCCATGGGCAAATTGGAGAAGGTGTTGGGACGGATCCCCAGAGATGCGAGAGAGGTTCAAGTCCTGTCGGATGCTTACAATTGTAAGTGACAACTGTTTGGTAATGTTAGTGTTTAATGTGCTATTAAAACATCCATATTGCAGAGCAGTAAAACACAGGAGGAAAGATGGATAGAGAACAAGTGATTCTATAAGGGTCTCCTTTGTTTTCTTGATGTATTAAACCACTGAAAAAGTAAATTTTATTAAAAACATAAGACAAAGGTAACTTACCCTAGGATATATTAAATTACAAAACTGTTTACACTTTATAGCTTCAGTTAGCTGGTAGAATGGTACTTTCTTCAGCAAGTACAACAACTTGTTCCAATCTTGAGCGTATATAGCCTTGTGGCAAGACAGTATGAATACTGCATGCTTTCTGCGTGTACTCCATAATACTTCAAATTTTGCGTCTCCGCCTAGCCTGGCATCTTGGAGTGCAGCGAGGTTGTAGGAACATTTCATTTTTTTTTCGAATGGTGTTTTACTTACAGAACGTTCATCTAGTTTTTCTATAAAGTTTTGCTGAAAGAAAAAAATACATTACTGTTAAAATTAGCAAAACATGATAGAAATTAACTATAAACTATCCCTAAGTATATTTTTTGTAATATCTACCAAAAAATTATAAGGACCAATAATATACCACTTGAAAATCCTGTCCTCCTTATATTATAAAAGTGAAAGATCGTGTGTGTTTATTACTCCTTTATGCAAAAACTGCTTAACCAATTTTGATGAAACTGGGTACATAGAGGCCGGAAATTACACATAGCCTTAGTGATGGGACTCAAGTGGTTTTGTTAAACTCGTACTCAAAGGAATAAAATCCTTACTCAATTTGAGAATAACTCGACTCGTTTAAACTTATTATTCAAGTCGTCTCGACACACTCCATTGATCTACATTCACTCGAGTATCAATACAAGTTTAGACAATATGTTGAAAACTGTTTAAGCTGATAAAAAATAACTTCAAAATGGACATTTTTCGAAAAAAGCGCCGCGAGGCGCGAGAGTGACTCTTTATTGGAATGATTTATATTTTAGTTACTTTTGTTTTAGAAATGAGTTAAAATTTCTAAAACAAAAGTCAAGTTAAAAAAAATTGCCCGAGTCGTGAGTGATTTTTGTTTGACTCGAGGGTATCTTTCACTTGAGTGGAACTCGAGTTACTTTATATCAGAAGCGAGTGACTCAAGTCAAAACTACTTTTTATTTCTAAAATCCTAAGTGATCGGGTCGGGACTCGGGACTAACGTGGGTGAAACCGCGGGGCGCCGCTAGTAAGATATACTTACAGAAAAAAAATACACAATTAGCTTCATAACAGGTTCATTAGCTTCACAACTTTGCAGATAGAAACGTTTAGAGTAACTTACCATCTTCTGCTTTGGAACGAAGTAAGTTTTTTTCAATATTATGTCAACAACTTTTAGTTTTTTTGATGGTTTTGCCTCCTCTATCGGATTTGTGGTGGACATTTTTACTATATGTTATTTAGAATGAGAGACCAGAGTACGATAAAATCTAAGTAGATCTCAGCTCGAATAAGTAAATAAAGGTTTTTATGGACAACAAAACAAACACGTAACCTATAAATTTTAAATTCGCCTAAGCACGTTAAAATACGGAATCACGCGCGATCAAGACTCTGAAAATAATAGTCACGGTTTATATTCTTAAATTGAGTAATTTTTAATTTAACTCAAGCCGAAAACTAAAGTTTTATCTCAACAGACAGAACAAACATCACACTTTCAAACAAACAACACAAGTTTTTATTTATTTCTTAACGGTTGTAAACCGATTATGGCCATTTGGAAATTAGCCAGTGTCAACTATTATTAATATACAGAATGTCTCAGAACTCAACGTTTAGCCGAAACGGGCTTAACGTTAAGTTACTGAAATTACATAATTTGCACGCATTTGAACTAGGTTTCACAAAAATAAAAATTTAACAACACATCTCCTCAACGTGTTTTGCCGCCAAAACTCTCCAACACAAGTTGCTTTTTAATCATTTTCCTCGCACCTTTGACATTGACAATAACAATACAATTTCGAAGATAGTATTTTGTAAGGTGAATGGCAAATACAATACATTGATCGATCACTCTTCAAAGAAAATGATCGATTGTATGCATGTAACCGTGATTGTACTATGTTGACTGGTGTTGATGGTATTATGATTTTATAATCCCTTTTTTTTTTCCTTACAAATGGTTCATGTCTAATATGATACAGGAGCCTTATCGCTCGTGCATATTAATAAGACATCATTTTATAGAAGATCGGCGTTTTTCCTCAGAGCTCAGACCTAGGGGGTAGAGGTACATAATGAAAGAAGATCGGCATTCTTTCTTAGAGCTCAGACCTAGGGATAGAGATACATTAATGAAATTTTAAGGCATTCCTAAAACACAAGATATGGATTATTCAACTGATTTACGTGATCTAAAGCCACGGTGTTAGTATTTTCGTTTATTTTCCACTAGATTAAAATATTTTGTAGGTAGGTATACCTAATAAAAGTTTCACGGTTAAGAGCTCCAAACCTAAAAAATGGTGGCCCAATCTCTCATCATAACGGAGAATAGCGTAGTGCTCATAACTGTGAAACTTTAACATACAATATCTTTTAATTTATAGGAAATATAACGAAAATACTCAGTGGGCTTAGATCACGTAAACCTATTGAATAATCCGTATCTGTGGAACAAAGCTGGTCCATTTTTAACGGTCTTCTTACCATTTTGGTACTACTGACTTTATGATGCAGTGGACATTTTGATGTAGGGGACTTTATGAGGCTAAAGGAGAACACATAATAAATGAGTAAAAAATTACTCACAGTCGGGACCCATTCATTTTACCAATCTAATTTTTCCAATGGGTCCCGACTGTGAGTAATTTTTTACTCACTCTCATTTTTATTTTTTTACTTGGCTTATTTTTTTCTTTTTGGTTTTTTTGTTGTTTCTATGCGTATTTTTAATCGAGTTTTAACGCAGTCGGGTTTTTTGTTTTTTATAAATTATTTTTTTTATTTTACGCTTTTTAGTTATTTTCATTTATTGATGGTAGGTAAGTCTCGTAATCTATTCATTTCATTAGGGGGTTATAATGTACTAGCTGCGCCCCGCGGTTTCACCCGCGTAAGTTCCGTTCCCGCGGGAATAGAAGGTAGCCTATGTGTTAATCCAGGTCCCCCCGCTACCTATATTCCAAGTTTCATCGCAATCGGTTCAGTAGTTTTTGCGTGAAAGAGTAACAACCTCACATACATACATACATACTTACATACAAACTTTCGCGTTTATAATATTAGTAAGATTCTATTTCCGTTAGGGTTTAGTTATTTATTGTTTAAATTTATTATTATTCTTTTAACGTTTTTAGGTACCTAAGTGTTATTAGGCTTTTATTCAGTAGGTAGGTACAATTTATGTAAATATTTTTTTAGTTTATATATCAATAAATTCCTGTCACCTGTACCATCACGGCTTAAACTTTAATAGTTCCAAGCGTAACTTCGTAACAAAATAAAAACTTGTTCGTTAGTAATAATAAAAAAATAATTTAAAAATTAGAAAACCGACTTAAAAAAAGAACAAAAATTAATTTAAAAATTTAAAAACCACAAAAAAAAGGAATTGATAAAAAATACCAAAATAACCTCTACATACAGCGCCACCGACTAATTAATCTGTTTTATCATCTGACGTCGGGCAGCCAAACTAAGTACAATATGGAACCATACAGCCAGTAAAACTGCCCGACTTCAGATGATAAAACAGATTAATTAGTCGGTGGCGCTGTATGTAGAGGTTATTTTGGTATTTTTTATCAATTCCTTTTTTTTGTGGTTTTTAAATTTTTAAATTAATTTTTGTTCTTTTTTTAAGTCGGTTTTCTAATTTTTAAATTATTTTTTTATTTCACCCTTTTTAGTACTTACCTACCTACTTTCGACTGCCAAATAAATTAACTTTAAAATTTAAATTAATTTAAAAATAAATAATTGTTACCGTAATTTTAATTTTTAAGGAGTTTGCTGATGAGAAGGTGGTTTTAGGTGGTCCATCAATCTGTACTTGGTTCTTTAGGGGTCTATTCTTTTTGGTAGAAGTCCAAAACGAGTAATTTATTACATTCTGAGAAGCTATCCTGTCCATCATTCCGAAGATACTCATCAAATCCTGACCAAATTTTTATGGGACCACCACGGGGCTTCCACCTTTCCATTAAAAAAAGAACCATCTCAATCGGTCAAGCCACCTTCGCGTAATCGGTGAACAAGTGAATTGAATACAGGTTTTTGAGGAGCATTCCCGGTCCTTACTTCGAAGATCCTCATCAGATCCTCACCAAATTTTTATGGGACCACCTCGGGGCTTCCACCTTTCCATTAACAAAAAAACCATCTTAATCGGTCAAGCCACCTTTGAGTAATCGGTGAACAAGTGAATTGAATACAGGTTTTTGAGGAGCATTCACGGTCCTCACTTCGAAGATCCTCATCAGATGCTCACCAAATTTTTATGGGACCACCTCGGGGCTTCCACCTTTCCATTAAAAAAAGAACCATCTTAATCGGTCAAGCCACCTTCGAGTAATCGGTGAACAAACATAAAAAAAAAAAAAAAAAAAAATATATATACGCGACGAATTGAGAACCTCCTCCTTTTTTGAAGTCGGTTAAAAAGCATGAATACCTAATTGTAAATTAACTTTAAACCGTTATATTTCCTAAATGGTTCTTTAAAATGAAAAATGGTGAAAGAAACATAAAATGTATTTTTAATAAAAACCTATTCAATGATAACCATCTTGACATACTTTGACGATTTTGGATTTTTTAATTTTGACAATATGGCGTCTGGTGGTGACATAAGTTACTTTGGATTACTGTCATGTCTTTAGTCACACTCGCCAGATTAAGACGAATCGATTGACGTAAGAATCATCGAAATCGGTCCACGCGTTTGGCCTCTAGAACGCCACATAGAAACATCCATACATACATACATAGACCTATAAACACATTACCCTCCTTTGCGTCGCGCAGTCGGGTAAAAATAGAGCCCAAGATAAATCCTTTATTCGAATCAACGGATCGATGTTTTAATTTAAAAGAACGATGGTTTCTATGTTTTGACGACCTCTGTGGTGCGTCGGGCGAACGCTTGGCTGCAATGTAGAAGGTTTGCGGGTTTGATTCCCGCAGGGTGCAAATATTTATGCTTAAAAATAAATATTTGTATGGTCTGGGTGTATTTCTATGTATAATTTGTATGTATTTACAAAAGAAAAATAAATATAAGTAGAATATCCGTTGTCTAGTCACCGTAACACAAGCTTAGCAGCTTACCATGGGGCTAGATGGTGCTGTGTGTTGATCACAGAATTTATTGACCGAACGAGCAAAGCGAGTGAGGTCTAGTGTAGACGGGCCTGGCGCTGGTATCTTTGTATGATTGTTCGACGATAACTTGAGTATCGTAACTCCGATCTTCATGAATTTTGGTATGCGCGTAGTTTAGGTCAATAGAATTTATGAGTTCCAAGATGAGCCGGATCGGTAGAGGGGTTGGGGAGATAGGGGGTCGTGAGGTCTCAGTTCAGGACGAACTCCTAGTCCTACTAATTGACCGAACGAGGTAAGAAATAACTAGGTAAAAAAAGTGTTTACCCGTAACTATTTTATTACAACTATTTAATTACTTCGTGAATTAATAATAATTTATTTTACCTTGTCGATGCGTATTTTGTTTACATTATCAAACAACTTCTTAAGATGAACTTGTATCAAATGCGGCTTTTTCGAATTTCCTAAAATTTCCAATAGGTCATCGTTGGAAATGAAATAAAACCTTGGAAACAGCATCCGCTTAGTCTCTAAATATTTTTCTAGGGCTCTTAGAATGTTGTCCAAGTTGTCGACCATTGTATTCAGTTTGTTAAAAACATAAGGTGCTGGTTTAAATAGACATGCTTCGACGGCGTTCTTTCCCTTGTACATGCTGCAAATGAGTATTCAGATAAAATTAATCTCTACATCACACGTATTTAAGGCCCGCTATTTAACAGCACACATCGAAAGAAAATATTAATGTACCTAGGCACCTAATAGTAGTTTATGCACCGAGGTACTAAAGTCCTGTCTTATATAGCGGGCGTCATATTGAATCCAAAGCGCACGATAGACTCTTAGAGTTAAAAACTTAACTCCTGGGCGAAGCGAAGCGAATTCAAGCGCCCAAGATAAAGACAGGCTTTAGTACCGAGGTGAATATTCTACTTTACACATCTACTGCGAGACAATAAAAGGGCTACAAAAATAAGCATTTATCTAACAACAAAAAAATAGATTTAAGGCAACGTATATGAAATATATTGACAGCTCTATATTAATATTTCCTAATTAATACAGGATTCGAACCTGCGTCCTGTCATGGGGATTTTTTGGAAATATATTTCCTTGCTAAAAATATTTCTATGTTTAAAATGCCTTGAGCAATAAAAACAAAAAAGAAATATTAAATTGGAGAGAAAGCGCATCTCATGTTGGGTATGTTTACTGTTAAGTAAACCACCTGAACCAGTCAATAAAAGCTGCAAAGCTTGACCGGTAGATGGCGCAGAAACCAAGCCTTAGTTGGTAAAACAATTAGCGAGGAAAGATATGGCCGAAAAATTATACCGTGTCACGTGATTCCTGTGTAGCTCAGTGGTTAGAGCAGTCGCCTGGTTAGCGAAAGGACGCAGGTTCGAATCCTGTCATGGGGATTTTTTGGAAATATATTTCCTTGCTAAAAATATTTCTAAGCTCTATATTAATTAAATTTAACAATGTTATATCTCAATGACGAAACCAAACATCGGCCTTAGCTGATGAAAAAAAACGTTGGGCCTTTATACTAACCAAAACTTTTTGCTTTACCCTTCCGTCCGTGAAAATAGAAAAAATTTGCCCAGTTTTTATTTTTTTTGTCTAGGTGGCCAGTTCTAAATGGTCTTATGCTACCAGAACCTTAGTTCCAAATTTAAATTACTTTATGCCCTAGGTGCATAATTAGCACTTTATGCACCTAGGGAATAAACACTCGCTTTACGTTGACCTTTTTGGTCAAATAAAGTAACTTTGTAGAGCAGTAGGTGTGTAAAGGTATTATAGGTAAAGGTATACCTTTACATTAAAATTTTCAACGTTGTTCGAATTAGCGCTTAAGTTCATAATATACTATCTACAGATTTTTAAGGTCACAAAAACAATACTTGAAAGTTATATCTGTCCAATCCGCAGATAATTTGTCGAAAATCTGTACTTCGCTAGGTAACTGCTTCCTTATGTCTTCGCCGCTGAATATATTTTCGAGATATAAATACCGGCGCTGCACTTGTAACGCAATCTATATAAAATAAATAACGTTTTCTTATTACTTAACTTAGATAATGCAAATGACATTTTAGTAAGTTATGTTGCAAGTTAATACTTAATATACTGAATATAGTAAATTACTTCTATACATTCGGCGACATATCCCAAGGATTTCTCCCAATAGTCTACTTCTTTTATGAATGGCTCTACGTATTTCGTTGACTTCATCGAAGATAACTGCACTTGATGGTCTTCGAGAAACTAAAATGATAGATATAGGTAGGTATAATATTATTAATTTGTTCATGAACGTGACTTAAATAAAATATTATGTAGGTAGGTATGAAGGTACTTATGCAAATAGATAGGACTTTTAACAGTCGAAAACAGAAACGCCATCATCATCTAAATTTAAAAGTAAAACAAATAAAGAGCTGCTTAATTATGTAAAATAGAACTCGAATAATGAGTAGCGTTTCGGAATTCCGCCATTAGTTAGGTTTTGTTTATTCAACCTGCATCACGTCTTCCACGTTTTTAATTTTATACATATCGCCTCTGTGATGTTGCATTTCATAAGTGGTATTCGCCCAAACTTCTCTTATCGTTTTCAAACCATTTTCAATGGCAAGTTCCATAGTAGCCGCGTTTGATATTTCAGATATTTCATCAGCGTACGCTTGGAAGTTTAAACGTACAATCAATTCCAGCTTGAAATCTTCAGAGTTTTGATCGAATTCTCTGTTTGTTGGGATTAGAAATGTAATTCATTACATTACTTAAAGAAGTACTAGCTGTTACCCGCAACTTCGTATGCATAGAAATAGTGCATAGCAGACTTTTTCGTTGTTCATTATTGTATACCACGAGGTTCCTCGAATATAGAACTATCCAATATTGAAACCAGATCTCAATCGGATTAGTAGTTCGTAATTGTAAAGGAACAAACAGATAAACAGTCAGATAGACGTATGAATTTTAAAAATCCTACTAATATGATAAAGCTGAAAGTTTGTGAGTATGTTTGTTTGTTACTCAATCACGTAAAAACTGCTGAACCGATTGCAATGAAACTTGGAATACAGGTAGCTGAATACCGGGAATACGTAAATTTCATAGATTTGAAGTACCTAAATTACTAAATAGTAGTGATAGGCGTCCAAAGTGTCCTATACCATGCGTAAGGAGTCGATATGCTCAACGTAGATATAATTTTTTAGCACCCATAATCTACAATATTTTTGATGCAAAATGTAAATTTAGATTTCTAAGTAACTACCTAATTAAATCTAAAATAAAGGTGTGGTTAGATTCGCTGAATTTTGATGAAACAGAACACCTCTTGTACATGGAAACCTAACTATTCCTGGTATGTTATTGGCTATTGTAACGGAAAAAAAAAAAAAAAGTGTCTAATTTTAAGGAATGAACTGCCGGCTGCAACACAGCTTACGCTAAAGCAGTTGGTAGGGTTAATTTAATATGTACTTTTTTTCTGTGTTACAATAAAGATATTTTATTATTATTATTATTTGTTGTTACCATTTTGGATTCTCGGGGCTATGGAGCACCCGGACCTTTGGAAGGCGTGCGTGGGGCCGAAGCCAACACGTAGAGGCCCGTTTTAGTAACATTTTAATTTCAAAATATTCGATGGACACCAAACCGGCAATTATCCCTGTCTGCACTATAAACTGCAGCCAAGGACAACCCCCGGGTCGGATAGAACTATGTATAAACTACGGGTGAAAACTACTTGGGCTATGGAAATGGGTTGGTAGTGGATCGGGTACTGGGGGGAACTATGGGGAATATGGCGCCTGCCGTAACTATGTTAAACAAACACGTAAAAATGGCAGACGGAGACTCGCCAACTCACAAACTGGGCCACCCTAATTAAGCTGAGCAACTTACAGCCAGGGGGCAACAGGGGCGTGAGCGGCTGAAGGATGGAGGGACCTCACTGGATTTTAAACCATCCTAGGTCGAGATCCTGTGGAGCGGGCCAACTCATCACTGACGTGAGGTGTCCATCCTCCGAGCATTACTGCTCTCGCGACTCCACTCTGACCGGCCGGTGAAGGCAAGCCAAAGGCGGGGGACCGCTTCCTCGTCAGTGTTCACTCCGACCAGCCAACTAAGGCAAGCCGGAGGTGAGGAACGGTGACTTCCCCCTGGAGCACTCGGGAAGCCGCGGGGTCGCTACTTCCCGACACCTCGCCTCAAGGTGCCCTGCGGGCTTATTATTATTATTATTTGTTGTTACCATTTTGGATTCTCGGGGCTATGGAGCACCCGGACCTTTGGAAGGCGTGCGTGGGGCCGAAGCCAACACGTAGAGGCCCGTTTTAGTAACATTTTAATTTCAAAATATGTTATGGACACCAAACCGGCAATTATCCCTGTCTGTACTATAAAATGCAGCCAAGGACAACCCCCGGGTCGGATAGAACTATGTATAAACTACGGATGAAAACTACTTGGGCTATGGAAATGGGTTGGTAGTGGATCGGGTATTGGGGGGAACTATGGGGAATATGGCGCCTGCCGTAACTATGTTCAACAAACACGTAAAAAATGGCAGACGGAGACTCGCCAACTCACAAACTGGGCCACCCTAATTAAGCCGAGCAAATTACAGCCAGGGGGCAACAGGGGCGTGAGAGGCTGAAGGATGGAGGGACCTCACTGGATTTTAAACCATCCTAGGTCGAGATCCGTTATTATTATTATTTGTTGTTACCATTTTGGATTCTCGGGGCTATGGAGCACCCGGACCTTTGGAAGGCGTGCGTGGGGCCGAAGCCAACACGTAGAGGCCCGTTTTAGTAACAATTTAATTTCAAAATATGTGATGGACACCAAACCGGCAATTATCCCTGTCTGCACTATAAAATGCAGCCAAGGACAACCCCCGGGTCGGATTGAACTATGAATAAACTACGGGTGAAAACTACTTGGGCTATGGAAATGGGTTGGTAGTGGATCGGGTACTGGGGGGAACTATGGGGAATATGGCGCCTGCCGTAACAATGTTTAACAAACACGTAAAAAATGGCAGACGGAGACTAGCCAACTCACAAACTGGGCCACCCTAATTAAGCCGAGCAAATTACAGCCAGGGGGCAACAGGGGCGTGAGAGGCTGAAGGATGGAGGGACCTCACTGGATTTTAAACCATCCTAGGTCGAGATCCTGTGGAGCGGGCCAACTCATCACTGACGTGAGGCGTCCATCCTCCGAGCATTACTGCTCTCGCGACTCCACTCTGACCGGCCGGTGAAGGCAAGCCAAAGGCGGGGGACCGCTTCCTCGTCAGTGTTCACTCCCGCCAGCCAACTAAGGCAAGCCGGAGGTGAGGAACGGTGGCTTCCCCCTGGAGCACTCGGGTAGCCGCGGGGTCGCTACTCCCCGACACCTCGCCTCAAGGTGCCCTGCGGGCTTATTATTATTATTATTATTAGCTACTTTTTATTCCGATATTCCCGCGGGAAAGGGACTTACTCGGGTGAAACCGCGGGGCGCAGCTAATTATGTTATAATGTTGTTTTACTGCTTTTCCTAAGACCAACAAAAAAGTAGGTACTTCTAAGTACAGACTTTTTGTCCTCTCTTTCTTTATTATAAGTATAAATAGAAAATATAGATATAGAGTAAAAATAAATAATAATAGGGGTTAAAGTATGAAATTGCCGTTTTATTGCAATAGGTTCTTTGAATTGACATAGAATCTTCATCGTTTGAGGTTTTCGAATGAAACTTTTTTCAAATGGTTTCTGTGATGTTCTTTTTTAAAAAAATGTGAAACATTTGAATATCGACTTTCAATTGTTTTTGTTATTCAATTTAGACAAGAAAGATGGATACTGCGAAAATTCGAGTGATTTTTGAATACGAGTTCCGACGCGGAACTAACGCGGCAGAAACAGCCCGCAATATCAATGCTGCGTTTGGAGAGGGGTCTACTAATGAACGCACCGTGCGATTTTGGTTTAAACGCTTTCGTGATGGAAATTTCGACTTAAAGAACGAGCCACGAGGAAGACCGGTGAATAACGATGAATTAAGAGAGATAGTGGAAGCCGATCCTAGTCAAACTACCCAGGAATTAGCGGCATGGTTTAACGTTACCTTACCCACTTTATTGACTCACTTGCGTCAAATCAATAAAATAAAAAAATACGAAAAATGGGTGCCTCATGATTTGACTGATCTGCAGAAAGAAACGCGTGTTGAAACTTGTGTTGCCTTGTTGAACCGGTACAGAAATGAAGGAATATTGGATCGAATTGTAACATGTGATGAAATGTGGATTCTTTATGATAACCGGAAAAGAAAAATGCAATGGCTGACCCCAGGTCAAATGCCACCAGTGTCCTAAAGCAAAACTTACCAATAAAAAGGTAATGGTAACTGTTTGGTGGTCTCAGCATGGTGTTATTCACTATAGTTTTCTTCGATCTGGTCAAGCAATTACGGCAGATGTCTATTGTGCCGAACTCCGAACCATGTTGACAAAACTAGCAGTAAAACAGCCCCGACTCATGAATCGATCTTCACCATTATTGCTCCACGACAACGCGAGACCTCACACAGCACGAGAAACCATTTTGACCCTTCAGGAACTGCACTTAGAAACCATTCGTCATCCTCCGTATTCACCAGACCTTGCTCCAACGGACTACCATTTTTTCCGTGATTTGGACAATTATCTACGTGACAAGAAGTTTTCTTCCCAGGAGGCAGTACAAAATGCTTTCACACAGTTTGTGCAGTCTAGATCGTCGGAGTTCTATCGCAAAGGCATTAATAACCTTCCTATTAGATGACAGCAATGTATAGATAATAATGGCAACTATTTTGATTAAATAAATTTGTTAAAAATTTAAAAAATAAACAATTAAGATTTTCAGTACAAATCGGCAATTTCATACTTTAACCCCTAATATCTACTAAGGTGGGGCTGCAGCTCCACTTTAGTAGGTATTATCTATCTGGTTTGTACAACTTAGGCCGTGTTCCACTAGAGAACATTTTCGACACTTTTTTTTCCACACATGGCCGCGGTCGTTGCGAGCGATGCAAAATGACGTCACACTTTGCATCCGCGCTAACTTCACGTCAAGCCCTCAACGATCGCGGGCTAGAGGTGGGTCGGCGCGATCGTTTTGTTTTATTCCGACTCATAATATAACACCAATGTCATCAAATACGTCAATTCTTTACAGGAGTATCGGAGGGAACGCGTTGAGGAGATGTCAAATTTGGCACTTTTTAATACGAAATGCCATGTCCGCCACATTTTAAATTATACTTTCAAAATTACGCGCGCTTCGACCGTGCGATCGACCGTAGGGTGTTCCGCTACACTTTAATCTGACAGCGCGCCCACAACGCCAATTGTCTAATGGACCGGGATTCACGATCGCCGCGATTGTGACCAAAAATATCAAAATAACCGGTGTGTGGAACACGCTCTTAATATTGTAATGTTTTATTTAATTTGAGTATTAAGTACCTATACCTACTTAGCTAATCATAAAGTGATCTTTTTTATGATCAATCTAAACTAACGACGCATCAGTTTATCGTAGGTATATAAGGTCGTATTAACAATAACATACCATCTCTTTAAATTTACCAGGCGTAGGTTTTTCCACGTAGGTGATATTAAAAAAGCATTTTGGGAGACAATATGCTAATAAATAATGTTATTAAACTAGGTCTTAAAATATTTTCAAGAAATAATTCAAATGAAATACAAACATGGTTGTTACCACTACAAATAATTTTTGAAAAGAGGATCGTCTTCATGGTTTCATTTGTTTTTTTTTTATGGAGTAGGATATTTTGCCATTAATTGCAATCGGCTTGTTCAAGAGCCAACACAACTGACTTGACTATGTAATACCCTTAATTTTAAATATTACCTATTTGTAGAGTGATTAAATAGTTTAAACAAAAACATACACTCCCATAAGAGTTTTGATTCTATCCCAGTGACGTTCCCTCATGCATGGATTCTTCAGGTCGTTAATAAGAGGTAAGGTTCGTCTGAAAGCGTCTACTTTAATCCTCGTTGTGTCTATTATATCCCAATTTTTCTCCTTCAGTTGCCGTGATAAACGGTTGAAATTTCTGAAAAATTAAAATACAATCCAGTATCAGATTACTCTCGCACTTCAAAAATTTCATTACCTACCCGCCACTGGACAGTAAACAACGACGGTTATAAATAGAGGACGACACCCGCCGCAGCTCATTGTAACATGATCGAAACGTCGAGGTAAGAAAATAAAAACATAGTACGCGATTAACATCCGGTAAAATGTAAATATGTTAACAAATCGTGTAAATTAAAAAAGTTTATTAATATGTAGTATATCCGTTGTCTAGTCCCCATAGTACAGGCCTAGTGTTTAGTTTGGGGCTAGATAGCGCTGTGTGTAATGTCGTACAATATATTTATTAAATTAATTGAGCGGCTCTAATATCTTATCAATTTCACCGATCATTAGAGTTTAGTTCTGGTTTATATCATTAGCTATTACTTTTTAAGGCTAACCTAAACAAAAACATGACGTTGTCTTCCATCTCGTCCGTCTCCATCTCCCAGAAAGTCTGTGTCTTGTACTTCTCCCAAGACTCCTCCCATTGCAACACCAGGCCCCACACCTCCTCCAGTTTCTCCAGCTCCTTCTCCATTTTCAGTAGATCCAGATTCACTGGTGTACTGTTATACATATATGTAAAAAATTTAAAAAGTCAAAAGAAATCGGCAACCTAAGATATCTAGAAGGCTATATTGCCTCTTTGGGTACCAATAGGTAAATTCTGTTAAATTTCAGTAGGTAAATTAATGATGTCGATGAAATAGGTGTTACGGATCTATGGATTGTTTTGGGATTGGTAAGTTATTGTTGTTAGGAAGACTTTGTCACTCTGCCTTCTGGGCAAAACCTCCTTCTTATTATTCCAAATATTTGGATCATGATCCAAGTTTTGAAAAATATGTAAGTACCTAATTTAAACGTGTGAGGTCGTCAAGGACCTCGAGCAGGTTTTTGCGTCCATATACCTATTGATGTTTGAATCTAATTACGTGAGATTAAAAACAGCTAGTCCATCTCGAATAGCCTGTTCTTGTGCTCTCAAAGCATTAAGTTGCTCTCTGAATGCCTTCAGTTGCGACATCGCGTCCTTTGCAGTAATTTCTGAGGATGTAGGAATCGTTTTGTAAAACTCTTCGCAAAATTCTCTTGCAGTTTCTTTGAATACCTGTTTAGGATTATAGATAGGTTGAAGGATAGGAACAGGTAAATTTGTTTTTAATGTAACACGTACCTAACTACGTAAACATAAAAAGTGTCACCTCTGCTTGTTCCAAAAGTTCAGCTTTGAATTTATCTTTATTCAGTTCCAACGCTTTTTTCGCTTCTTCTAAAAGGGCGAGGTATTCGGCCCACACAACCGGTATGTTTTCATGTCGAGTCGCCATGTCTGAACTAACTTCAACTTCGAATTTAGCTGCGTTGAAAAAGTTTTGTTTAAAGCAAGGTTTTTTTCATAAAGTTGAGTGCACCGTGGACTCTACTTATAGGATCATCATCATCATTTAGCCCATATACAGATATGGGCTGATATGATGATGATAAGGCCTATGTTCAGCAGTGGACAGCCAGTGCTGAACATAGGCCTCTCCCATACGACGCCACATATAGCAATCGCGAGCTCTCTCCACTTATTCTGCTTATAGTATTGTGGAAAAAAGAAATAACAACATTTAGTATGGTTACACAAAAGACAAAGGTTAAGTATTACCGAGCGTTTGCATTTTTTCTGATATAGGAGGAAAAGATTTTTCCACTCTCGGTATATCCTGCATCAATCTTTCATACGAAGCTATGGATGAAGCTAGCTCTTTCAAAGTAGCTGGCATTTTCATGGCTTCTTCGCTGCTTGTCTCAACATACGTGTATACTTCGTCGATTTCTGATTCCGTGATTTTCCGCAGCAACTCTCCTAGTCTTGTCTGCCAGACTAAACAGTGGCTTATTATGGATTTTTTTAATTCACTTGAGTTTAATGTTATGAAGTGGATCTGGAAGTTGAAAGAAAAGTTGAATAGGCGTGTTATTTGTTATCGTTTCTAAAATGGTACGGTTTGTAAGTAAAGTAAGAGGGCCAATTCGAAAAAGATGGATGGACTGTGTGTGTCTGTGCGAGGTGGGTTTACAAAGTGAAATGGAAAAGAACGAGAAGATGGAGGTTTATAAAGAGAATCACTGAAGTCAAATATCCCACAGGAATTTATTTTCCTTATAAAGAGGCATTTTATTGTTACGCCGGTTTGATTTGCTTCATCTTATTCCATTATCTTCATAAATATGAATAAATAGGCTATACAATATTTTATCACTGATTCTGGTGCCGATTTGATTTGGGCCATCTTGAGCTGTTGTCTATTGGAAGGTGTTGGTGACCTTCCACGGGACCAATATTGTTATACTGATATTTATTACTTTATACTGTTATTTAATGATTGGTCTAAGAGAAAAATAAAAACATATTCCTTTTTTGGCTGTTAATTAAAGAGAATAGATGAATTATAAAGTAGATATATGGTGTAATTGACCTGATTAACAGTCTCCTGTATCTGAACTGCGTTGGCCAAGTCGCTGTAGCTTATGATCAACTCATCGAAATTGGTAGCTGTGTGGCCTTCCTCTCTATACTGCACCATGAACTCATCTTTGTCTACCTTCCAAATATGCGAGTACGGATCCCACATTTTAATATGTTCTTTGATCAAGTTTATGTTGTAATCTACTTCTGCAATAAATAAATGAATGTGAAATTTTAGTTCTGTTCGTACCTAATAGGTTAGGTAGGTATTTACTTTCAAAGACGTTAATTGGTATTCTTACCAATATCAATCAAATACTGAAGTTTATTGCAATCTGAATCTTTTGAAATAGCCTCGAAAAACCTCTTTAATCCTCCAGATGGGAGCGCAAACTTCTCAAACAACCGAGGGATAGTGCTTAATATGTGAACGATTTCTTCAAATACAGTTGTAAATGTATCTAGCAGTTCCTTCTTAGTTGGAATGTAGACTATGTCCTTTCCTACCAGCAAAAGATTCATTTTTATCAGTGGAGACGGTGCCATCGTGCCTGAAAAACAAATAAAAATATTATAAATTCAAACATTTAAAATAATAATATTAAGTATAATTTTGAGCATATAATTTTAAAAAGCTACCTACTCACTTACCGTCACCATGTACACATTTATAGATGTTTTGCATCGTAGCTTTAATTGCAAGTCTCAAAGCATCTTCTAATAACCGATCGAATCTTCTTACATATTTAATCCAATATTCGGCCATCTGTATAAAATATGTTGGTACTAAATATTATTCAATGTTTATAAAAATATGTTATTAAACTAAACTTAAACCCATAAATAAAGCACTATTTGTTGATAAATACCTGAGTTATTTGCGCTTCGAATCCTTCATAAACGATAATTATGTAAGTTATGATCTCTTTGTACAATTCTAATATTTTCTCTGCAGCTGCTGTTTCCATCTTTCGTATCTTTTCTCTCAAATCTTCTATTTCGAAAACGTTATAAATATCAAATTCTACTAATGGCGTGTCGCATATTTTTTCCATTATTTTAACTAGATTTACATTACAATTTTTGTATGTAGTTAAGAAATCTTGCAGCTAGAATAGGTTGCAAATTCATTAATGGTTATAGGAATTTACAATAATTCCTTAAAGTATTAATATAGTAATGTAAAATAGGTACGAAACAAAAATTGTTTACCTCGCCAATCTGCGCGACACAATCTGCAATGTACGCATCAGACATAGTGGACGTCCAAGTTAATTTTGAAATTCCAGGCTGAACTTTCTTTTCGCAAGACTGTAAGAAAAGTAACACAAGTTAGTGTTATTCAAGTGTGACTAAATCCTTGGTTTCATATTCCTAGTTAAGACCCTATTTGGTTGGAGATGCTTACTTAGAATAGGGCTTAGAAAAATTAGTAGAACAAAATTACATAATATTTAGAATTCATGTCTGTTTATCTGTCTGCTCCTTATACAATTAAAAACTTCTTATTCGATTGAAATCTGGTTACCCATATTGGATAATTCTATTTTCGTGGAACGTCGTGGTATAGGTACTTTGCATCGAAATCCCATCAGCAGAATCTGAGTAATGAACGAAAAAGTGCAACCGCTCGAGAACCGCTCGGTCGCCCGCGCCTGCGGGTGAAACCGCGGGACGCAGTTAGTTACTAAATATTAATTCATGTTCATTTTCTCGTGTACCTACAAGCATCGACATAGCGTACGTACCTACCTACAAGACTGTGCTACATGTCGTTTTGATATTAGGTCCATTGCTATAAGGTCATTTTGCTAACAGGCCGTTCTGCTAATATGCTGTTTAGCTTTTAGAACATTCTGCTAATCGTTTGTTTGTTTACAACCTTTTTCTACTGTAATTTTATATACTTACAACACAAAATACAGGATCGCAATCCAAGGGAAGTTTCGACAACGACGCTATCAAACAAAACCCTAAAAATCAGTAGATTTCGAGCATTCGACCTGAGACGACCGATTCAAAAATAGGCCTTAAAAAAAAGATAATGTCGTCAAGTCGTCGTTAGGTGAATAGGCTGCTTCTTCATGTTACTTTTGCTCAAGATTATTAAAAAATACTCCAATGTTCCTGTTCCTGTTAATGTCTGAGAAGGAAGAAAGCGAGGTTTGGCAGGAGGGAACGCGTTGAGGAGGTATGTTGCTAAATTTTCATTTTAAAACATATAGTTCAAATGAAGTTTCGTGAAGGTGCACAAGTGCAATGAAAGTGAAAATGGGTGCGAAACATGGCCTTTAGCGTTGCGTTGTCTCCAAAGCTCCGTGAACAATCTTTGTAAATGACCGACTCGCGACGACTTGACTGTTTCGATATAAATAACTTGCATATTATATTAATAATACTTGACACTGGCTAATTTCCAAATGGCCATAATTGGTTCACAACCGATAAGAAATAGATTAGGTGGGGTGCGAATTCTGTGTTTGTGTGGAAGTGTGTTGTACTTGTAATGTACCTACATAGCATGGAGTTGTACAACTGGTGACTGGAATAGAGCCCGAGGTAGAGAGACTAAAACGATGCGGTTCCACTTAGTAGAAAATATTTAGACAGGTAGGTAATTAAAATAATAATTCTTCTTGTTTATTTTTGACTTACTGTGATCAAAGGCTTGAAAAGTAATCTCTCTTCATCAGACAAGGAGTCTAAAATCTTGTTGTAGCCCTTCACGACAGCTAATACACTCTCGTACACGTACAATATTGTCTTGCCTTTCATGTAGACCTGTAACGATAATAAAGCCTGTGGATAAAACCTATTTTTTTCTAGGTATGTATTATACCTACTGTACTGCATGATCTTTAGACACTAAATTTTTTTTGGCTGTAGTATCGTTAACTATAGCCACCACTTTCAATTCAACGCAATAATTTGTCTATCCATTGAACATGGAGGACATTATTTATATTATCATTTTTTTTAGAAGGAATCTTGTTCCCTCCAAATTTCCCATTTCAAAAACACATTACCCATCCCCTTCCTCAAGTCTTTCCATTCATTGGTTGCCTGGAAGAGATCGCCCATAGGCGATAAGGCCGCCCATTGTGCCACTTCAGTTTTTAAGTTTTTCTATATTTAATTCGTTGTTATTTGTGTTTTTGGTACAATAAAGTGTTAATCAATCAATCAATCAATCACTTTAGGATTTCTCCAAAGTTGGGGGGTTTAAGTTATTTACTTAAGTGGGGTTATTGATGTGGGCACTGAGTTTCACTTTGTTACAGTATTGGCTATGACTACAATAAATAAATAAATATATTGCACGACATTACACACATCGTTGTCTAGCCCATGGTGCAAGCCTAGTGCTTAGTTTGACAACGAATATACTACATATTATACTTTTTTTGTAAATACATAGGTACATATGATACATAGAATACACCCAGAACTAGAAACAAACATGGTCAGAATATGGTCAGAAGAAATATTTGTTCCCAGCGGGAATGAAACCCACAACCTTCTGCATTGCAGTTCGAACTTCGCCCGCTGCGCCACAGAGGCCGACAATGCATGCTACTAGTTTCGTAATGTTCACTCCGTTCTAGGTAAACACCTAAACACTCACCTAATGAAGCTAGAGGGAAGGTCGGTAGATAGGTAAGTATTTATAGATTCACCTGGTAAGCATGTTGTGGAATATCTAAGTTAAGGTTTTCAAAGTGAGCAGCCTCCTTACAAAGTTCTAAAATATTTCTGAAAGAAAATTTGACAAAAGTCAATTTTTATTGAAATTACAACTTAAGAGAGTCTAAGGCTAAAATCTAGAGTCCTAACTTTGTCTTAGCTCAGACTTACCTTAGCTTGAGCTAAGCAAAAACTTTAACTTTGCTACTTATAACGCGATCTTTGCAACTTGCTTAGCTCAAGCTTAGCATAACCTCAGAAAATATTGACCTAAGTAGCGATATTTCTTATTTCTACCACACTTAAAATTTGGGAGCTAATTATTAATGAATTATTTCAGAGCTTAATTATTTCATTCAATTCAATTCAATTCCTTTAGTCTCATAAAGTCCACTAAATCAAAATGTCCACTGTATCATAAAGTCCATACCTGGTATCAAAATAGTAAAGTTAATAAGACAAAGTATGGACTATAGATTTCAGCCTAAGAGCGAGGCAGGTGCACACAGTGCACAGTTAGGTATTATTGTGACCATGTCAGAAAGCAATAAAATTCCTAAAATTAATCTATAAACCCTACAGATAGGGCAACATGAGGTATTATACAGCAAGAGCATAATTTGGCTGACTTATCAAAAATTATGTACCTACCTACCAACTACGTTTGTTATCAGTACCATGAATCAGAACTTATATACTTAGATGAGAAGCTTTAGGGCGCACCAAGTTAAAAGAAATTGCAAGGTAACATACACATCAATATTGCACTCCATCAGTCCTGGGTTTTCAACACTTTTCCTCATTAGTGTCCTGTTCAGTCCCGCCCCACACTTCTCATCTAAATTGTGCTGTAAAAATAAAGTATAGGATGTTGTCACTTAATTACTATCAATTTAAACGAAAATCCAAAAAAATTACTAAAAGCAGGTTACTACAAAAAATTACAAAGAAAAAACACATTTTGAACATTTGCAACCGCGACGACATTCGATCTCGCGTCGCGTTTGGTTTGCAGAGCCCTTAGTATGAGTTTTGATAGTTTATCGTCTCGATGAAACTGGCAGTTTACTTCATACATTTTCCATCAGCGCCCCTAGCGGTAACCATTATGAACTAAAATAATGTATGGAAGTAAACTGCCAGTTTCATCGAGATGATAAACTATCAAAACTCATACTAAGGGCGCTGAGCCCTCAGTATGAGTTTTGATAGTTTAACGTCTCGATGAAAATGGCAGTTTACTTCATACATTTTCCATCAGCGCCCCTAGCGGTAACTATTATGAACTAAAATAATGTATGGAAGTAAACTGCCAGTTTCATCGAGACGATAAACTATCAAACTCATACTAAGGGCTCTGGGCTAATAATATCTTATATATAATCTACTCCGTGGTAATATCCCATGCAATCACTGAAAAAGCAGGAAATGAAACAGTCCAATGTTTGTTGCCATTTCACATGAAAACGGCGAAACCACTAATTGATATTTAGTTAGCTATAAACAGATAGTCTAGATATATTTATCCTAATATTTACGCGGCATCGCTATCGTGACTTACGCGGGTAAAACCGTGATTCGCATCTAGTTTTAATAAATGGAATACCTACCGTCCATGATATCCAAAGTTCCCTGATGGCAACATCAATAGCTCCCATCAGCCTGTTGACGTGCATGATCACGTCCTCAGAGTTGCTGCAAGGCATCAACCACACTGATGCGTCGGTCATCACCTGAAACCATTAACGTATTTGCCGAACACAGCGAGACATCATCTTGTAGCAGTAGAGTGAGCTAGATTAAAGTTCCGATCTACTTTAATCTGGCAAATGTTGGACAAATATTTCTTCTAGGTACGTTGTGACTTCGTTGTGACAAGACCGTTTTGTAGTTCATATTTTTATTGAAAAAAGATGTTAAATGGTTACCTTTTTCAAGTAGACAAGTCTATTCTTCCTCATCTTGAGCACAGCAGCCCTTCCCGCGAAGGATGGAAGATCGGCGGGGTGCTGGCTCCTAGAGGCCACCATGTCTTTCTTGGCATCTTGGACTTCATCACTGAACATTGCCCACACCTGGAACGTAAAGTAGGTGAACGCTGGGGTCAGGAATTAGGGATCTAAAGTTCAGTGACCGACAGGACAGACTTGAGAGCGCTAAGTTGGCCTTAGCTGGGTTAAAACTATGTAGTGTCTTCTCGAACACTACATAGTTTTAGTAATATTTAATTTATTTATTTATTTATAGTCAAATAACACGATTATGAAACCAATTAAATTAATTGACTAGGAAAAAGTTTCATTCAGTTTTCTCACAAAAGCTCAAGCACACTGACAATATCGATCTCCATTCATCCGCAAACAGATTGCTTTCAGTACTTGCAGCCAAGAGAGCGTTAAACGCGTTGAGGAATATATACGGATCCGATGTAAACAATGGCACAGTGCTGCCACCCCTTGCTTGAACTTGCTTGTTCTTAGCACCTCTCCCACTGATTACGGTATGGGACAACTAAGTCCTTTGCTTATACGGTCGCGAGCAACGTGATTTTAGAAACGTACTCACTATGTATATCGCAGTGCTACTGTACCATTCTATTAGTAATTTTGTTTGCTTACTTTAGCAGTTTTTCTCTTGAAAATTCGTCTCAAATTCTTTCGTTTCGAGTAATTATTCAAAGAGTATAAGGCAACGACGGCTTCTTCTATGTGGTTTACGCCTTCGAAAACAGTCTCCACTAGATTTTCTATTATTATCTGTGAAAAACAAGATTTAAAACCATAGTCTTCAGTTGGTAGTATCATTCATTACAAAATAGTTTGTCTTGGCTGCATATTACGTAATACAACGGCACATAGCTAGTCACATATCTTCTACACTTACGTTATACTACTAGATTGGTATCTTAATATCAAATCAGCTGGGTCCAGGAGTTTAACCTGTCTTGTCCTGAATAGTCCCGATCCTTTGGGATTTGAAAAACTCCATCGAGAATACAGTCTCCAAATCTACGCTCTTTACTATCAGCGGTTTAGTCTGTGAGTTCCGTGCAGTCAGGACAAAGAATTTTAGACAAATACATGGATATATTTTTTTCACCGTAAGAGCGATGTTTTAATAGCGCACATAATTCTATCTTAAAGGAAAAGACATCGAACCCATGACCTTCGGAATGAAAGTCGGGGTATCTACAACTAGACCAACACCGCTCTTAGTGTTATGTTATGTGTACCTAAACTAACTGCGCTCCGCGGTTTCAACTCCTTAACTCTCGTTCCCATGGGAATATCGGGATAAAAAGTAGCCCTACGTCCTTTTTCAAGGTTCCATTTATCTCAATAAATCTGAAAATTCATCAAAATCGGCTTTGCGGTTTAGATGTGAAAGCGTAATAGACAGACAGAGTAACTTTCGCATTTATGATATTTTAGTAGTGTAGAATTACCTCAATGTCCTTAATGATAGTCCTAAAATGCAGTACATCGTCATACCACGATGGTGCTTGCACATCCATAATGCTGGAAGAGACATTTTTTACGCTGCTCAAAGCGTCGTGGAACATGTGCTCGATTTGTTCACATTTCTGTTCGAATTGATCGCCGCGAGCGCCTCCAAACATTGGCTTGTTTACCTTTTCTAATTCGTCAATCCTGAAATTTACAGAACAATCATTTTTCTGTGATTTTGGTAGACAATAAAATCGGAAAAGGTCAGTGGACGACGAATAATCTGGTTCAATGGAGAAGGTAGGTACGTACCTATACTAAAAACAACAATAAAACTGATGCATATCCAAGAAAACACTGTCACTAGGGTTCGACCTTTAAATAAAATAAATAAATAAATTCTGTGACCAACACATAGCGCCATCTTTGAAGTACTTTTTAATATTCATTAGCAATAATGGAGTTGAAATATTTTCTGGGTGTTGCTTGGTTAATTCTTTTAGCAGTTTAGGCCTAAAAGACTATGATTTCTTACCTTCCAAAAATAACCATACAATTACATACGTCCAGCATATCAAAACATCTCTGAACGAACGAGTCGATATAGTTGAAGATCGATCCAGTATCCAACTCCCAGCTTCCGGGGTTTACTTCGTTATGAGCTTCGGCCATTAGATCATAAATTTCTCTATACTTCTTACAGCAATCAATACATTTAGTAAACTCTCCCATAGCATTCTTTGTCATACCATCGAAAAGACTCTCCAACTTAATGTAATTCTTACACAGTATTATTATTTGATTACTTAAAGCTTTGAATAGATTTGTGATACGAGCTTCGGAGTTGTAATAATTGGATTCTTGCCAAATAAATCTAAAGAGGTTTATGATTTGCGGTATGTGGTTGGCAATCTCGTCTGGATCGACTACGCATTCTAATATCGCACACGGTTGCTTGATTACTTGGAGGAACTCGATGTTTGAAGTAGCTTCTGCTATTTTCTGAACGATCTCATCACAGAGTGATTGGAACTGATGGATGAAAGTGGAATGAGTGGTCACTAGTATCTTGGTGATATGACGTACTGCCGGATTCTTTAATTGGTATAGCAAACCGTTAAGGTTTTCATCTGCGAAAAAAGAAGAAGAAATACATTATAAAATTTAATGATTGGGAAACAACACAGTAATTTTATGTTTGGTCCTTAGAAAACTTACGTCTATAAATCCAAAAGTCATATTCGTCACTAGGACATAGCAGTTCTTTTTCGGATGCAACGAAAGCCTGGTCTTCCAAACATGACTTGATCTGATGCGTCCAATAAACAACGACACCTTCCAGTCTTTTCACCAGTTCTCTATCAGCGCTGGCTTTCTCAAATGTGAGGTGTTGTCCTTCTCGAGGAATATAGAGGACGGTGAGTCCCAACATCTTGTGGTACATATCAGTTAATTTAGCCAGAAATGTATGGATGTGGGAACAGAACTCGCTCTTGACGCCTGAAAAGAAAGTCATTTACTCTTGCTTTGTTCAAGAAAGTGATTTTCTGTGAAAAACTATAATACGAATAGGTAATAGTACCCATTTCTTATTTAAAATAAGTACTTTATACACTTAAAATTCAACTTACTATCAGGCCACGAATTTATAGCAAAGAAATAAGGAGCAAAAGCATTCTCCATCATCTGTATCATGTTTGACTCCACGGAATCGACGAAAGTACCAAATATAATATCGTCGTGAAAAGTTTCAGCTTTGAAAACGTAATCTGGCGCCCTTATAAAGTACGTCAAATCATAGACAGGCATTAGGGGTATATCGCTAAGTGCTTTAAGCTTGTCTCCTTTGAAAAATATACACATAATTAGGTCTTTAGGTTCTAGGATCCAGTCTTCGATGCCTTTCTTGACGTCGTCGTTCCAATCCTCGTCTCGCAGGTCGTACAATGTGGTGATTTTCATGATGTACTGAATAAGCTTCTCTAACTCCTCAGGATCGTAAACTGGCTTGGAACTCAGGAGCGCTGCCAATTCTCTTTCTAGTTGGGCTTGGCGTTCTTTTTCTGCGAATTAAAATAATGAACTATAACCACCTAGACCTAGAAGATGGCACTAGGTAGGTAGGTATAACAAACTCTGACCCGGCTAGTTAAGTGGCTAACAGAGTATCACAGCCTGATCACAGTACGGACTTGGCGATCATAGTACCAGTAAGTCCATGGTATGTATACCAAAGCACTGAACCAGGTATTTACCTCTTTCTGCCTCCGAATCGTGACTCAGGTCATCGCTCCAAGCGACTTTAGGTCTCTTCTTCTTACTCTCTGCCATTATAACGAAAATTATCTAAAATAACTTAATTTTCTACCAAGTTACCACTTATAAACAGTAACAGTAAACTTCGTTGCCAGTGACAACGTAAACAAATGACTGTTGACATGTTCCACATTATATTTATAACCATGAAGATCTCTATATGTATCAAACTAAGAAGATCTTAGCCATGATACAGTTGCGTAAACTATTACAAACTAGTAAAAATATAAAAGGTTGTAGACAAAGACATTCATTTATTGTGATAAGTAAAGCTAATCGCTTAAATTTGATTAAATTATTTTGTTATTTCCTTAGCAACTATTTGTTGTTTCTTTATTTTCCCCAACGAATGAAAACTTGAACCATAATTAATTACATAGGTTGTATAATCGAAAATAAAACCGTGTTCTACTCTTAGAGTTCTACTGTAGGATACTTCTTCGATTTGACAATTATTCACCGCGTCAAAATTATGCAATGTCACTTGCCGACTCCCATGTTCAATGTTTTGTTTGCAAACCTAAACAATATGCTGAGATTGCTGCAATTATTACACAGATCCTAAAAGAAGTTATTGGTTTTCAAATAAGAGTGCTTTCCTTTGTTGAGTTTATAACAGCTTTAGATAGCATGAGCCTCCACGATGGTCTTGAATGGCTTGGGGCGTGTTTACATTCAGTAGCGAGGGTCGGGCGCGACTAGCCGGGGTGCTGCGAGCGTTGCTTATTGCTCAGCTGGTCGTCTCGCTCTGTATGGTCATATTTTGTTACAACGCATCTGTGAAGGTCATGCTTTTGCTTAAACAGATTCATAAGGTTTGGAAACTTGGTAAAATACGTAACCTACGATAAAGAGCCAGGGGTCTTGTAATAAACTTCGGGTTTTTTAAACACAGAAGCTTTCAACCTGTTTATTTTTGCTTAATGAAGCACAATATTTACCGGGTTTGGCTCGAGTTTAGCTTTTAGTTTAGTTTGGCTTTTGCTAACTGTACAATTAGCGAAAGCTCGGTCTTTAGTGATAATGCCGCCGTTATTAAATAAAACGCGACTATTTATGTTTGTTACATTTAGTGTTAAAACAAGGTTAAAACCCGAAACTTTTGATTTGTGTAGTTTTGAATTTAAACGCCTTTATCCTAATAATTGACTCATGCTTATCTTCTTTTTCACGTTTTTCTTTTAACTCTTTAAACTTTATTATTCTGCAACTAGATGTAAGCTTCTTATATAAATAACTGCTTAAGCACGATATTTTCCTATAGGTAATATACCACTATTTTAATGGCATATCTATTAGAAATATTACTAAGGAAAAGTCCTTTGAAAATTCACTAGGTGAGGTTCGAACTCGCACTCGAGTCTCTGAGTCCGTACCCCAGCGGGTTCCCACTTCGTGCAATGAATGTTTGAATGTGTATTTTTCATAGAAATATTTCTAGTTGATTAAAATTATTAGGTCTGCCAATAATTACCTTCTCTAGGTGACAGTATACCTCCTATACGGCCTGATACTATTCCAAGCGTACGGCATGAAGCTACACTACACAGGCGGTCTTCGTCTAATCACGCTGTTGCTACATACGCCGTATTGGCCTCGCGTATCGGCCGCTAGTCGGGTTTGGCTGTTTACTGGTGCCTTGCTACCGCTGAACGGGATATTGGTCTACGCTGCGTGTAGGGCTACTATGAAGGTGCGATTTAGACTTCTGAGTTAATATGCAGATGTCAGTAGTCCTGGTTTAAGTCTAAGATAAAATATCCAAGGGTGGGAATAGCGCCCTTCCTTCGGAACATGTATACGTGGAATTTTTTTAAGTAGGTACCTAAATGTGGCAATTTTCTCACAAAATATTTTATTTATTTATCAAATACAAATCCTATCTTATTTCCTACTAAATATTATAAAGCAAAAAGTTTGTGAGTTATGTGTATATGTGTGATCACATTTTGAGTGTTTGTTACTCAATCACGTAAAAACCACTGAGGCGATTGCAATGAAACTTGGAATATAGGTTGCTGGATACCGGGAATAACACATGGGCTTTTTATCCCGAAGAGGGACTTACGCGGGTGAAACCGCGGGACGCAGCTATTTAATACAATAAAAAATACTTAGGTAATCATTATAGTGCCACATAAACGCAACCGAGTTTTACCGGGCGCTACATCATCGACTTATCTAATTTACAAAAAGCCAAACAAAATATAAAGATTTTACACTTCGATCTATGTTAATCAAATCAAACCCCCGATAGATAAGTAGGTGTTATGTTAGGGTATAGTGTTAGGGTTTTATAAAGTTACGGTATTTTGGTTTGATGGGGGTTTGAGTGGATTTTTATTAAAATGACAATTTCCAGGCATTGATGAAAGAGTTATCAAATTCGCTCCATATCGGAATATCGCAATATCTGACGGAACCCACGTGGAAGAAAATAATAGATACAATGCAGGTAACTTCAAGAAAAATCTTAGGCTATTTTACTAGACTCAATGTGAAAATTTCTTTACAGCGGTTGTTGAGTTCTAGCATTGTCTGGGCAGGTTATCGAGGATCATATGAACAAATAAACGAAGACTACCATCGCATAGGAATATAATCAGTTGCCTGAGTTTATATTCCATGCATGCATTTGCTTTTTAGGGGTCTTCAAATGCCAAGTAAACATGTATCTTCTAATAAGTATGTTCCGACCCAGACAGCATCGTCCCTTACTTAGGTACCATCAGGTGTGGTAGTAATCAAACGCATATGCAGGAATTAGGTACTTTACAACACACGTCTTCCTCTTTTCGTATAGTGGTTTGGCTTACCTAGTTTCTAGGTCGTCCTAAAGCTACTGACATAGACCTAACGACTATTATCAGAGACGGGCACCAACTCCCTAACGTGCCTTCCGAAGTATCAACATTCTATAAGTGTGTTGTGTGAACTATCCTAGTTTATCGCCCATCGTGATTGCCTTAGATCGAGTTGAGTTGCTGTGGTGCGGACAAACCGAACGATTGGCACGAGATACCCTGGATCAACATGGACTTCCTGAACGAGGACTCGGAGCTGGTGTTGAGTCTCGCCGGTGCTGATGGTAAGGTGCTGCCGCCGGTCTCGCCCTATTCCTGCTGCACGCCTCAAGTGCTGGAACCTTGCTACCATGATCCGTTGCAACAGGTTGGTACTGGTAAATGAAGCTGTTTCCAGATTTGTTTCCAAAAACTTGTCTCTAGATGTCTTCTAATTGAAGTCAATATTTAAAAAGCAATTATCGTTTGTCCGTGGTTTTGCTGCCTTGCCCTGTAAAATTTTCTTTTAGGGAATTGTTCTTTAGGTTAACTACCCATTTATCGAATACCTACTCACCACTGTGCCGAAACACACACTTAGAGGTCTGCATGCAGAGACCAGAAAGCGAGGAAGAGAAAAAAATAGTCACAGAATAAGAAATTGTCATTGTGGGGTGTATACAAATAGACCAAGCCAGGACAGGACGTCCATGTAGTCTTGATCCTTCCGGGTGCTATAACTCCTAGGCAGGTTCAGGTTAGTTGGTCAAGGGAAGAGTTAGCCTTTCGACTAGCATCATGCTGAGTTGAAGATCTATTCGCAGCATTAAAAGTTTTGGGTTTATTATTTTAATTTTATTTAGTCCATGAGCCTACTGTTTTGTGTGATGCGAAGTCTCGGTACAAAGATGGCCACGTATACAGGGTGCGTGGGGCGCGGGTGCGGGTGCGGGCGTGTCGTGGCGGCACGCGCGTGGCTGCGTGGCGGCGGTGCGGCGTCCGTTGCACGCCGCCGCCGCCGGCCTGCGCTGTTTCGCTGCCTTGCTGCTCATTCTGGAGGTAACTAGCCGTTCTGTTCCATATAATGTCCAGCTTCCTATAATGAACAGTTTGATAAAATGTCTATTGGCCTAAAATGATCAGTCCCAAAAAGTCAAGTGTCACAAAAAACTAGCAGAATTAGGACAATATAAAACTAATCATGATGTCTTGGCGTAATTTCCATCTAAGTCTCTCATTTACAAACAAGTGTCTGTCGAAGTTATTGCTTGCATTTTGTCTCTCAATTTGTCAATCAAATGTGTCTTTAATTATCCTCTACTCTTTACTGCAAACACATGCCGATGAAGAGGAGAAAGGATTCTTTAATAGTTTCCTCGCTTAGTCCCAGCAGGTATTAAGTTCCTGCTACCTGCTAGGATCCATAGTCCGACGAGATCTGGGGGCACAATAGTGTCCCCGCCTACAACCTGTGACCTTCCCTAGGTTAGGCTGCGTGTTTCTTCATTACCTCATTCCTATTCCGCAAAACATACCAACAGTGCCAGCATACAAGCACAAAAAACTAATTCAAAAAAACTTCCGTCTCGTTTTAGTCATTTGGGAGAATAGAGATAAAGAAACGGATATATTTTGTCGATCGCCAATATGTTTCTCTAGTTTGTACGTACGCTAAGCCTACAGGTCCTGGGAGTTAGTTTAGTTTCGCTAGGTTCGAACTTATCTTCAACTAACAAGTGGGCCATTGTGATGACTTGTGATTCCCTTACAGACGTTTAGTTTAACTGTCAGTTACAGAAACGTCTGTACCTTGTTCGAATAACCCCAATACAGCTACTGGCCTTTATAGGGACGCCGCCCATATATCTGGAATACCTGGATAAATCCAGGTACACCTGGATAAGTCCAGGTATATGGACTATAGGCTGCAGTCGCCGTAGCCTGCACAAGCCTGCAAGTCCCCGTGTTGCAGGCGGTGATCCTGTGCCTGTCGCGGCTGCTGATGTCGAGCGCGGCGTCGGCGGCGCTGCGCGGGGACACGCGCGGCGCGGGCCGCGGGGCGCTGTACCGCCCTGCCACCGCAGCCGCCATCGCAGAGGTCAGTCACTGGTGGGAACGTACGTTAGCCAACTGGCATGTTATTTTGTGTGTATAGTCTATACACAATTACACGAATTGTGTCATTTTTGTGGTGTGTGAATAGTTAAACAATCAATGACATGGCTCATGATGATTCGTGCCTATTTAGTCTAGAGACAACAGACGGACTTTATAAGGTAAGATGAGATGGCTCGTGCCCAAAGTGACTCCAGACTCTACCTACTTTTTCAAAACTGGGCTTTGACTTGGGGGTGCTTCACAGTACTGGAGGGGAATAGCGGCCCTTCCTCGGTAGAGCATATGGTCGAAAACGGTTATAACGTTATACCATAAATGAATAGGAGTGTAGAGTAGATGATCGATTTTTATACTGTCACCAACACTCCCACTATACCTGGTTAAACCCAGCTATTAGCGGTCCCTAGTTGAAATTTATGTTGCTATATCTGGGTTAGGGAGCACTCCTGGAGGTTGCCTAGAAGAAATCGCTTTTAGCGATAAGGTCGCCCATTTGTACAACGATTTACTTTTAAGCTTCCCCGACACCCAGTTTCCCTCCGACATCCCTGCCAGCCGGTGGCGAATTGCAGTGCCCTGCTCTGCAGAAGTGCAGATGACCTTAATAGGGCAACAGAAAATGCAGTGTCCGTAAGTGCTGGGAAGATTCCTGTGTATTTATTGTACAATTAAATTATTTAATTTATCTACTCGGCTATGGGATGTCACTCTCACCAAGCTAATTTGTAGCGTAAAATATCCATATAACAAAAAAGTTATCCCTGAGTGAACATGTTACATCTTCACCCAAAATATCAATTAAGCAATGTTATTTATAACATTGGAGTGCCCGAAACTAGTAGTAGGCTTGCCCAGCATCTATATCACCCTCCTAGCCTACTCGGTCATGTCCAGAGGAAGAACGATATTTAAGTAAAAAAGTATAAGGACCAGCGGGGCAATCTTGACTTTGGAAAATTTCGACTATTCTTAATAACTTTTGCATTTTACTTTATCCATCTATAACCGGATAGCGCAAAAACCATTTCATAAATTTCGACATAGATGGCACTGTTTCTAATTTCTACACAGAAGCTATTAAGAATAGTCGAAATTTCCCGCTGGACCTTATATATATTTACAATAGGACCTTATTTGGACCTTATATAATATATTCCCAGGACGTGGAAGGCCCCAAGTCCAGTGGGTCGGGGTCAGAGCGGCCCCGGGCCAGCGGCTCGGTCTTAGCACGCCGCCGGCCCGCCAGCGCCGTGGGCCTCGCCGTGCCGCGCCGCGTACGCAGGAGGCGCGTCATTAGAGGGGGGAGCTTCCCTATACTCTCTTGAGGTTACCGGGGACTAAGCTGTTATGACTAACTCGAGAAGTACAATTTATCTTTACGAGAGAAGGAAGTAAATTCTGTTAACTTCTCGATTACCTATTTGGCGTAAATAGTAAAAAAACTTTTCTTGTAAATAGACTAGCTGTTCAACTCGGCATCGTACGACTGATTGAAGTGGCGTCGGCAATCCGATTGCTGATAGTTGCGGCGGCTAATGCGTACGACGACGAAGTTGGACGCTTAGCTTTAACAGGCGAATATAGAAACACCATTTAAAATGAGAATAGTAAAATACTTGAGCAGCTTCTCATTTAAAAATTAGTACCTATGGGAGTTTTTAAATTTGATAACTGCCTAATTTATCTAAGTAAAACTCAAATTTTAGGTAACGTTTCTGTATTCGGACGTAAGTCTTATGATCTAAAGCGTTAAAAAACCCTGTAAAATATTGTAAATAAAACACTGTTATGTAATCAATGCAAAGGCTTTTTATTTCGACAATATAAACATTATCTTACTATCTAATCATTTAAGTAACGATGCGCGAATGCAGATCGAAAGCCGTCCCATTCGGTTACAGATGAAACGAGATTTTAAAACGAAAGGAAAGAATATTTAACAAGGTGTTAAGAGCAAAAACGAGTAGGTAGTAATAACAACTGTCTACGCTCTTAAGTTAAGGTATCTTATCTAATATTCTTTCTGTTCCAAAAATTAACGATATAGGAATAAATAAATAAACATACAAATAGTTCTGCGGTTCTGCCCGCGTCGTACCGCTTTCAGTAACAAATATACAAAAGTGTATTTACAGGCGGCGCGGGCGCATGGAATGTCTAACTACGTCATATCCCGCGTCTAGAGGGCAGGCGCGGGAGGTGCGATATAAATTACAGTATTTTATTAAAAACTGCACTTTTTTTCTTACATTTTCGACTGCGTTCTCATTCGAGTATGGGTTATGTAGCAAAAAATGACGCATTTTCGATTTTAAATGTAATTTTGCACAGTCGACCCCAGTATCACACTTTTGAAGTGCAATACGGATAGATTTAGGTACAATCAAAGGTCATAAGTACAGTAGCAATTCTTAACACAACTTAGCAAGGAAGGTAGATAATATAATTTTTTTTTCTTCTAATTAACTGTCAAAACATGTTGAATAATTTATTGATTCTTTTCCACTCTAGGAACGGAAAAGCAGTTTTCCACCCGGCTTTTTACCGATGAAAATAAAACTTTCCGAAGAGGAGAGACGAAACAAAATTTAATTGTCATCAATTCATTATCGTTACTGCATTTACGAGCTTACAAAAGTCGTTCGTCGAGAGAGGGAGAGGTCCTTAGGTCCCGAGTTCCTAAGGTCCCGAGGTGTTCAAAGTGGAGGAGGTCCGTCCGGGTACCTCAAGACTGGCTCCAGGGCCAGGCTGGGCCGGCAGTCGGTGTCGGAGGAGGGCGCTAAGGCCGCGGCCCCCAGCAGCAGCAGCAGTAACGCCTGGAACGGCAGCGACGCGCGCGCCACGCGGGATATGAAGCGCAGGCTGCGCTGCAGCCGGGACAGCGACGGGTCCGAGTCACTCGCGTCCGCGCTGGGGGGTAGGGGGGGGGAGTATATTGTAGGGGGTTGTCGGTAAACTTACGAGGGCTGTATCTTGTCCACCGATTGAGGAAACCACTGACGCAAAAAATGACATCTGCTAATGATTTGATACGAAATACGAATCGGACTTTTGTTTTTGACGCGTTAGTGAAATGTTGTCCTGAATTTTCATTTTTACAAAACATTGTTTTATTGCTTTTATATTGTTTTATTTCGGCGGCAATTACCAATTTAGTTACGCGAAGTTCAACGAGTTAAGTGAAAATAAAAATACCAGTGCCAAACACGAAATTAGCACGTTACAAACAATTGTTCCATAGGGTTGGAGAAAAATCGTCGCCATTTTTTCTTCAGCCTTCACGCATTGAAAATTATTTCAAACGATTACAGTATAATAGTAGTAGTTCACTATTTGTACGACTATTTGGCTAAATTGTCCTATATTGCTGACAGAAGCCATAACTAAGAAAAAGAAAGAAAGAAATACGAATCGATACAAACAATCAACAGGTCTCATACTGTCATGTGCATTTAATATTGTACAGGAATCTAAAGGAAATAAACTATTTTGACTTTGACTTTGCAGCCCCACTAAAATTGTTACAAAAAATGGTGGCTTTTGGTAGAAAATAAAATGATTTTTTTTCTTCACTTTTTATCAAATCTGATGGACATCGGTGTAGCTTTCATTTGGCCTTAAGTAAAATCATCAGAGAAAAATAGCTTGATTTTTTGAATAGCTTGAACATCTTGTCCACGTTGGCCGGGATCGCGCATCTCCTTTAAGACTAATTGAAGTTTTAACGAGTAGTTGGTTTTTAACAGCTGTTGAAAGTCGTCACGTGAGTTTTGATTTGCGATCATAAAGCGAGAGCAATATGGATTGATTCAGTAATTTGACTGTAATATTTGTAAAGATATCTGACTCTGCATGATGGAATTTGTCGCGTCAGTGGTGCCCTCGGTTGGTAGACACGAGTACTATACAGCCCTCGAGTGACTACACTTTTGATGTTGGTCCTAAATTTGTTTATAGAAATAGAAATTTTATAAATATAAAACAAAAGTTTAAAGAAAGGGGAGTTTTCCCAACTGAATAGAGTAAACAAGAAAATCTGAATTTATTATTATAATAAAATGATGGAAAATTGATATCAATGAGTACCCAAAAAGTTATCTATATTGTTTATTCAAAATACAGGGTGTAAGGCGTCAAATCTACCATGTGTATCAAAATACAGTGTGATTTATAGTTCCTTTTGAAGTTTATTTCCTTTTAAAAATATTATATAGATCTTGTTCAGTTGCCATCTGGAATGGCAAAAGTATCTGACTCGCTTTTGCTATTCTAGACAGTGTTCAGCTTTGCCATTCCAGGATTAATAGTTAAATAGCTTTGCTACTGCAGAAAAATCTCAGCCATACACATGGGCTAAGATTCCTTTGCCACCCCAGAATGTTATGGTTTTAGATGCTTTTCCCATTCTAAAACTCATTCCATTCCAAACTGTATAGGCTCAGATTCCTTTGCCATTCCAGACTTTAAGGGTCAGATACATTTGCCATTCCAAACTTTAAGGCTCAGTTACCTTTGCCAGTGTTCAAAACGATAGTTTTACTAACGATTTTAGTAAGTAAAACTCCAAAATGAATCTAAAATCAGCACTGCAGTAAGCAGTTTGTGTGTGTACTATAGATACTCACTCAGTCAAGTCTAAAGGCGGGAGGTTGACGGGCGACAACTGTTCCTCGTCCGCGAGCTACGGAATAATACAACAGGGAATACGTCAACATACTGTGCGAAGCGCAGCTACTACATGTGGTTCTTACAATACAATAGTAGGTATACTATGCTAGGTAGTGAAACAACTATTTGAACTAATTTGTGTCAGTTTCTTTGCAGACAACTGGTTTTGTAAACAAAAGCGGTTTAATTTAGTTGTTTTTTATATTTTTGGAGCAACTTTGATGTTAAAATAGCAATTAGAAATGGGTTCAAATAGTTGTTTTAATTTTCAGCATCAAAATTAAATCTGTTCTGTTATTAAAACTTTCTTGGGGGAGGTTTAAGCCGATGTTTTTTACCACGTTTTTTACATTTTTTTATCAAGTCTTTAAGTTGAAGCGTCCGAGCGAACTGCAAGAATTTTCACAGGTGCAGGCAATCGTGACAACGGATAAAGTTTACGGATGGAAGGGTTCAGTTTTAATTTTGCTGCTGGCTTTGAAACTAAAATACTAATGCTTGATTCAACCAAACTAAAATAAGGAATGAATAACAGTTCTCCTTATAAATCAATTTTTTTTTATAATTAAACAGCTCGAGAGTTTCCAGAACAAAATACAATTTCAACGTAGAATCTTTCATTCGTTGCTTATTCTACTTTGGTCGAACTGAGCATAATAGTTTACTTTTTTTATTAAACCTATACAAGTGTGGTTATAGTTATTTGGGCAGGTATTTGCTTGCTTCTTGTGTTAAAATACGACATTAAAATGCATGTGGGTAAGTTGGAATTTCTATTAAGCGCTATACAATTTTTACTCTAGCAACATTTAGTAATTTGTTTCTCGCTTTGATTGCCAGAGCAAGAAGAATATGGCGACTGATAGAAATTATTTTTTTAATGGAATAATATTTTAAATTGTATTTTCTATGTTGATATATACGGTAGGTATATTATGCTGTGTAGTAGGTACTTGCTGTGTAGAAAGCGTGTTCATATTGAAGTATATACCTACCTACATAGATATATTTTACATTAGTTGTATCTACACTTTATGAAAAGTGTTAAACAGTGTATGGAATGTGTCAAAGCGTCAATTTTGGTCACCAACTTTCGGTGTTAAAGGTATATTAACGATAGATTATCTATTCATTAACTTTTCGTTCCATAATCGAAAAAGAAATTAAAACGTCGACAGTCAAATTTGAGATATTATTATAACCACGACTGATGATAAAACATACTTAACCCTTAATTTTGGATACGCCGTAGTCGGGTTAAAAAAAAAAAGAGCAACTATTTAACTGTAGAACTTTGTACAGATAAATTGTCGATAGATTAATGGTTCAGATAGACATGTCACTAAATAACCACGCTTATACCTACACATATTATAGGTAAATAAATTATATGTTTGCATGAATTTCTTGATGTATGCATTAGTTTTAAGAAGAATCCAAGTAATCTTGCTTTTGTATTGTACAAGCATCCTATGGAAAGGAATGATTAAATAAATGAATGAAAAGTCTGTAAACACCTACTGCTCTACAAAGTTACTTTATTTGACCAAAATGGACATCGCAAAACGAGTCTTTATTCCCTAGGTGCATAAAGTGCTTATTATACACCTAGGGCATAAAGTAAATTTAAATTTGGAACTAAGATTCTGGTAGCATACGGTCATTTCTAACTGGTCACCTAGACCTAACACATAAAAAAAATTAAAACTGGGCTATTTTTCTCCAATTTCGATGACGGAAGGGTAAGGCAAAAAGTTTTGGTTAATTTAAAGCCCCAACTTTTTTTTTCATCCGCTAAGGCGATATTTGGTTTCTTCATTTTGATATAACATTGTTAAATTTAATTAATATAAAGCTGTAAATATAATCGTACACGCTCTATTGTTTTGTTGTTAGTTAAATGTTTATTTTTGTAGCCTTTTTATTATCTCGCAGTTGATGTGTAAAGTAGAGTATGCATTTCGGTATTAAAGCCTGTCTTTATCTTGTCCCATGCTTCACTTAGGACACTCACTCACGACACTCATTCACTAGGTACATAACTCCTTCGCTTCGCTCAGAAGTTAACACCCAGGCTCGCTAGTTAACTCTTTAGAGTCCTTCGTACCTACGCCTTGGATTCAATATGACGCCCGCTATATAAGACAGGGCTTTGGTACCTCGGTGCATAAACTACCATTGACTTTCACTTTTACTTAGGTGTAATTAAGCATGCGTATTTAGTGGCATGTCTATCTGATCTTTAAATTTAAAAAACTGGATTGAAAGCACGAAGAATTAAGCATGCTCATTTTGTGGCATGTCTATCTGGTCCTTAACTTCAAAAACTGGATTATAAGCACGAAGTTTACCTAAAAAAATAGTTGTTTGGGATTTAATCCTTTATAGAATACTCCCCCTATTAGGTGCAAGGGTAAAGGCGCTATGTAACGATGATGTCTACTCATGAGTGAGGCGAGTAGGTGTACTGTACGTACCCGTGGAGCGAGCGTGGCGGCGGCGGCGGCGAGCGCGGAGCGGGGCGGGGCGGGGCCGGGGGCGGGGTGCCGCGCCAGCGCCGCGCCTAGGCGCACGCAGTACACGCCGCACAACTTCCGCAGCGACTGCAGCCGCAGGCGCAGCTCGCCCAGTCTGGGGGAGGGGGGTACGAGCGTTAGCTGACACTGCCGTACTTCTCGTATTGGAATAATTTCTTCTAAGGTTTTCGCGATTTTGCATAATAAAACACTATATTTATTTATTTTTGACATGTTTATATTGATTTCATTTTAAATTTGTAATTTGTGATATTTTTTTGACTCATTTTAATTTTATTTTAATCTCTATTTTTGACTAATCGTAATTCTAATTTATGACTATAATGTTTTAATTTTCACACTGTATGGGTCCATAATTGCCTGAATAAATACTTATTTTATTTTATTATTTTTTATTTATCCGATTGAATCGCGTTTTTATTCTTTGTTTTACCCAACTTTACAGTCAACCTTGAAAAAGCCAACTGTGAAGTTGGCGAAAGCTCGGTTCGTTTAAAACAATGAATAAAAACGCGATCCAACCGGATAAATAAAGTGTTTTCTCGTAATAGGATGAAAACTTTTCTAAAGTTATACTAACGGACCTATACTTTGTTATTTGAAATAGTATAAAATATTCTATTCTAGAGTCCTTCGCTTCGCTCGTCATTTAAAGTAGCGCCCTCGCCGTCGAAATAGTAGATTGTGTTACAAAGGGAGCATTATAATATATTACGGCGAGGGCGCTTTTTTGAATCCAGAGCGAAGTGAGGGATTCAAAGTACGTCGCGCGAGTCATAAATATATTTAACGCTCGATACACTCTACTTTTCATTACCCTCCATGAGAAAATAAAAGGCGCGTCATATTTAGAATTTGAGAGCTACTTAATAATTTAAGTAGCCCTCAAGTTTTAAGTGGCCTCAAATTTAAATCTACTTCACTTTAATTTGTCGTCCTTTTCGAATAGATGGAATGAAAATGGTTTTTATAAAATTAGTAGGCGTGGATTGACTGAGATGTAGTCGTAAAACTAAAAGAATAACGTACAAGAACGCGAGTTATCTGCGATATTATGCTTCCATATTTAATTAAACACATGTTTGTTATTTAGCTACCTACTAACAAGGGCGAAATCAAAATTCTGATAACAAATGCATTAATAAATTGTAATGTTTGTTCGATTGGCATTGAAATTGTTATGCGAATATAAATATTTGTATGAAAAATGTCTGTAATATAAAAGAAGTAGAGATAAACTGACCTGCGACAGATATCCTGCGAGTCGGGTGGCGCATGTTTGTCGTCCAGCAACTTGGCCGCGTCGTAGAGCGCCAGCACGCGCGGCTCGGCGGCCGCGAGCTCGGCCCGCAGCGACGAGTACCGCCGGAACTCGTGCTGTAGTTCCCGCGGCCCCGCCGACAGCACCAGCGATCCCACACCGCGCTCCGCCGCCGACAGTTGCCCGACTAGCTCCACCACTGTCGTGTGACCAGCGTGCGTTTAGATATTGGTTGAAAGTTAAACAATAACTAGATTGTTAGCCAAGGGCACTTACTGCCAACATTACAAAATTTTAGATGATCTATTGGCTACACATTGACTACAATATATCCAATCGAGTTCGCCACGACATGCATCTAGGCGGCCATGCCGACACGTGAAAAAAAGTACCAAACAATCATGGCATAATAAAATAAATAATAAAAAGAATTTTATTTCAGACAAAGTCCATAGCGAGTGGCAGAAATAAAAGAGAGTAACAATTACCATACTTAGCCAAAAGAAAAAAAATGCGTTACTTAAATTTCAGATTATAATTTGACGTTTGGGTTCCTTGTATTACTTATATATTTTTTACCAACTCGATTATATTGTAGCCAATAGATGTTTTTTCTAATGTTGGCGGCAGTAAGTGAATATTTTCACTTTTTTTTAAACTATTAAAAATGTCGAATTTGTGTTATAAATTGTTCTAGTTTTACTTGATATTTTAACTGATTCTCAATATACTTACCTGTTTTATTAAATGTGCAGATAATATTTTAAATTCCTTAGTCGAAATGAAAAGTAGAGTGTTTCACTCGGGTCAATGTCACGCATTTCACCCTCGAACTATTGAATCAAAAAATATCTCAGGTGAAATGCTTTGACATTCAGCCCTTGTAAAACAATCTACTATTTTGGATAGTCGCACCTTTCGTCCATCTTGTACATAATATGTGTAAATTGCTACCGCTATGTCTGTCTCAATTTAATTTTATATCGCTTTATGGTACGCGTTATTTATCATCGACCTCATCCTCGCTTACCATAAGGTGAAATGAGGTCAAAAGCTAGCCTATTTTTTTTATACTTAATAGGCTAGCATTTGACCTCATCTCACCTGATGGGAAGCGAGGATGAGGTCGACGATGAAGCATGCTTACCCAGAAGGTACCTATTCACTCTAGATTTGAAGACTCCAAGGTTATAGCTTTGGGGAAACAGCGAAGCTGGCAGAGAATTCCACTTTTTGGCAGTGCGTACAATGAGTCTAATAAAGTTATAGAGACGCCATTGCAGAACAAATCATCATTGAAAAGCGGCACAAACTATGCTATACAACGAAACTATTGTTATCTCTTTCTAAAACATAAAACTCAATGCTACTTGCATTACGTAAGAAAGAGATGTCATAATTTTATTACTAAAGCGATCGTGACGTGAGCTAGGATGGAACTAAGACTTCTTGGGCTAGTTAGCTTAGATTTGTGTTGCCAAGAAATTTGCCCTATACGTATCTAGAAGTTTTTACATATCTCTGAGTGCGTACAAGAAAGGTACGCGAAATTGGAACGATTACCGTTTATTATGTTTAAAAAAAGAATGCAAACTGACCAATATCGTGGAACTGCGTGTTATGCACGAGCGCGGCCTGCAGAGTGCGCTGCCTGGCGGTGGCGGCGCGGCACGCGGCGTCCCAGCGCTCGTTGGCGCCGCGCAGCCGCGCGCGGAGGCGCTCCGCGTCGCGCGGCACTGCCGCGTGCTGCGCCACGTGACCGCCCACCACGTTCAGCGAGACCACGATCGATTTGTGCGAGTCGAGGTCGAGGAGGAACTCGCGGTGGTCCTGGAATTTATATTTATTCATTGACCGAGCGAGCGAAGCGTCTACGCTTCAGGTTGGCCAAATTTTCTCTACAGGTCGTATTTCTAAACCGATTTTGATGAAACTTGGTTTACAAGTTCTATGAGCATCTGGATTTTTTTTTGGTCGTGGGGGATTTCTGATGGGTGGGATATTACTCCCACAAAAAGGGTATTTGAACACTTGTGTTTTAAATACATAATAATTGTTATAAAAAAGTCTGTGTTCACAAGGTGCTTGCGAGGTCTACTGTTCGACTACTAGTTTATTAGGTACCTACATCAATTACGAGGGCAAACAGAGCGCATGTTCAAGCCGTCGGCCGTCAAAATTGACACCGCACAAACGAGTTTTTTTTTTAATTGATAAGATTGAAGCCGATGCCATCGATTTGAACTGTCACTTAAACAGGCAGCTCAAGAGACCTCGTTTTCACTGACAGTTTAAATCGACGGCGTCGACTTAAAATGCATGCAAATCGACACAATGGTTTGCACCGTGCACGTTTTTCCTAACACAAAAAAATATATTTGAAGGATGGACAGAAGTTGACAATTAATGGGTAAGTATATCAACTAGAAATATTTTAAAGGAAAAATTCAACCACAAAAATTCAATCGCGATGAGATTTGAACTCGCGTCTCTGCGTGGGGTATTTTATGGGTTTATGGTAATTAATGGGTCTCCTCATACAAAACTTAAAAGTGTTAGTAGGTCTCTAGTTCGAATGAGCATCCATACAAAAGGGTCTGTAATTTTTGGTCCTCAATTACGGACCCACATACAGTCGTACATGAATAAGGAAGTTCGGGAGCGAGTTTAAGTCGCACTTAATTATATTTTGTGACTTTATTATATTTTCTTACCTGTATAGCGTCTTCAAGAGCTTCATACCGTTCAGGCGGTTCTCCCGCGGAGTCGTGGGTGGCCTCAGCGAACTGTAGCCACTGTTCCAGCCGCCACAGGTCGTTGTCCAGCTGTTTCCAGTTGCGGTCCGAGCACAGCGGGCAGGTGAGCCGGCCGGACTCGCTGTTTGCGAGGGAACATTACAAGGTCAAATATTATGTAGTGGGCAGGAACTTACTTTTTACGGTTCCATATCCAAAGGTTAAAAACGGGACAATATTACTGAAACTCCGCCGTCCGTCCGTCCGTCTGTCTGTCACATGATTTTCGTCCACCATTATTATTAGAACAACGGGTTAAGTTTGCATTGTAGATAATCATAATGACCACGGCCGGTGTAAGCCGCTAGCTGATTATTGTTAGCTGATTGCTAACAAAATATGTCGATTGAGACAATTGAATTTTCACCTCACAATCTCGGAAAGATTCTCTGTATCACTAGATATCTGCGTGGAAAAGTCGATTTTCCACGCTAGCGCGGAAAGAGTTCTCAAGTATGGCACCCGTAGATCTATGACGCGAGTCTGTTTTTTATGTCTTATCGTTTATGATCCGAATATGGCCGTTTGAAAAGTAGCCAGTGGCAAATATTAAAATCCTGAGTGAAACCTTCGCTTCACTCAGGATTCAAAATTTGCTGCAATCGTAGAATCCCACGTTTGCTCAGATTTCAATCTAAGTACTCGCAGCAAAAATTAACTTTGCAGCCTTGCATAACTACCTATCTATTGTTGTATTAACGTCATTCAGTTCAGAAGCAAATAAATTGTCATTGCACTCAAAACTCGCGCCATTGACTGTGAAATTGTATATCTGTTATCGTAAACATCAACAATATCAATTGTTTCAATCGTGATTTGTTAGCAACTGAGTTACATAATCAGCTAAGGCCTTTTGCCGAAATGTCAAAGTTATTAAAAACTATAATTATCAACCACGCGGTTTAGACTCGTAGTTCTAAATAATAATGATAAGTAGGGAATTGTTTAAGATGAGACTTATAGCCAAATACATAAACGCTTCTTGAAGTTTGAAGGCTACTTAAACAATTAAGCAGCCTCAAAAATGTCTGATAAATTTCATAGTAATAATAAATAACTATTTGATTTCAATAACTATCATTGTTATTTTGAATTTAGAATTTGCTCAATTATTGAAGTACCTCCCAAATTTTAAGTAGCGGTTCAGTATTTTTTGCCGTTAGTTTTCTTCATTTTAATAATTTTCAATATTTGGTGTTTTCTATCTACATATCTATCAACAAAATACAAATTTACTACAAAAAAAACATGATTTTTAAAAAAATTGTTTTGGTGGGATTCGAACCCCTCGATCACCACTTTAAGTTAGGGTCGCTGAGTCATATACATATATCCCAACTAACAAAATTGAGTTAACAGGCAATTTTTTATTACTAAGTTATGATATTTAACTTGTATATACGTAACTCTATAACTGCTTTTTGTATATCTGTGTTATAAAACGCTTAAAAGCTGTATAAGGTTAAACAGCTCAATTGCCTTTATACTTAACGACATAAACGTTTTGTCAGCTACTTTATACAACTTATATAACGCAGCAGTAAATTGAAACTTTTAACTTGAATAAAGAACAATTATGTTGCACAATGGGTTCTATGATGCCATTAAAACGCAATAGTAAACTAATATGGCTTTAAGATCACTAAAATCGAGCTAATTATATATTGATCACCACTGTAGCTAACACGTGATATAATGGATGTCATTGTAGCTCTTATATCTCAGATATGATTTATATAAGCATCTATTAACACTAGTGCTAAATATTTGATAAGGGATCTTTAATAACGTTAATAAGTTACAAAGAAGATCTGTGTGCGCTCATATATCTTTATTGACATAAAAGCGTTTTTATTTCTAATTTACACCTAAATAGACACATATCTATTCACATAAATTCATTTACTGGACCTTTCTGCGTTATTGCATAGTTTTTGTCGCCAAATTAACAAAATATTAATCAGACAACTACTTTATATTAAGTTTTGTGTTTTTAATCGCTTTTTCCATTTTCTCGGGTACCATTTTTTCCTGATTGAGTGCAGATTAAGAAGACTGAGGAATTTATAAGTTTTATTAGGACGGACTTAGTTATCTTCTTGCTTTAAGATAACCCTAAATATTGTAATGGCTGCAAGATGTTGTAAATCGTTTGTTTAGTAGCAATGATAACACTAATGAATTGTATAATGCTGCTTACAAAATCAATTCATAATTTAAATCATCTTTATTTTATTAAAAAGTATAAATTAGAGAGGCCCACTGAAAAAACACTAATATTGTACCATAAATTTATCAACAAAATTTCAAGCGCATGTGATTTTACACTATTTATGATTTTTTAATTACACGCACAAATTTTAAAACAAAATGGACATTCAAATGTAACTTCTAACATTATATAAAAACCTTAACCAAAGTTATTATTGATATTTTTCTGCCAAAATACTAGCCGACAATGTATAGTTATTATAGAATCACAATCACCAATATATCATCAAATTACTTGATACATCGGTGTCGCTGTGACCCTATTGCTTCTTTATTGTGTTACAACTGATTTAAGGCCACTGATATAACACCAACAAGATAAAAATAACACAGATCTATCACCAACATGTTTCCGATTAGTCCTAAGTGGAGCTACTGTAGATACATTGTATTACTTAAAAGTGCTAAAAGTGGGGCCATTTTCGCATTGCAGAAACGTGTCTACCACGGATATGCGACTGCTCTGTTCTCGATATATAGCTACATTTGAAGTTGATTTGTTAGTTGGGATATATCTAAATAATTATCATAAGATGATCATAGGATCAAAACTACGCTATGCAAAATATATACTTAGTATAGATACTTACAATAAAAATAAAGAGCTACTACAAACACACAGACACTACTCGTACAAAAGCTTTGAGTTAACGTGCTGTGCAACAGTCCTTAGTAAAAAGAAAGTTAAAAAAATACTGTGCCTTCTATTCATAGACAAATACTTTTGGAACAAAAACTGTGAAGATTTTCAATTAAGGCATCACACTCGTGCTCATTTTAATAAAGTCAGTTTTAAATAAATAACTAAACAGTGTCCATTCCAAAAAGTTGCTAGTGCTCTAACTACAAAATCATGCGCTGTGGTTTTACTACTCCACACTAAATCATAAGTAACTTTGACAAAATTAATAAGAATTCAAATAATCTACAATACTATGAAGACAGCAGACTTGCCATTTTGTGCAAAATTAATGACTATAGCTAAATAAAAATATCTCGCTCAAAATTGGAGTAATTTTGATGTAAAACCGATATCACGCAAGTCTGCCATCTTGTTTCAGACGCCATCTTGTTTCGTAGAAAAACCATAGACAGCAAAACGTATAGACAAGCGGTACTCACTGTTCACACGTGAGCGCGTACGACGCAGAATGGGGCAACCTATAGGACGAGAAAAACGCTGTCTTTAGACCATGCCGGGTTAGGAAGCTTACTTTAGGTATCTCAATTGGTATATTACACTAAACTAGGTCTTTCGGCTCATATATGCAAACCTTTTTAAGAACTAATTCAATATACCTAATTCTTTAATTATATATAATAATTTAATTTCGGGCAGCTTTTGAATGAAAATATGTATGATTTTAGTTTCCTAAAACACGTAGGATGTATAAATTAAAAAAGATACCTACGTAGTTAACGTGAAATTGTAGGATTGTAGGTATCATATCTGAACAAGGTTGAACAACTAAAACATTACTTTTAGAATAAAAGTCATTGTTTAAAATAAAGCGCCCGCCGCGAGGTTTGCATAAGTGAGCCTACAACCCGCTAAACACCTATATATTTAGCCATTGACAATTCTACAAGCAAACTACCCCTTTTATAACAAAAATTGGGAGTTCTGACTTTCCCATGCAAAAGTTATTAGGTTATCGACGCAAAATATTTTTTTTTTAAATATTGCATTTTCTTGGAATGAAGTTACCAAATAGCTTTCCTCAAAGGCGGGGCCTAAAATAAAACAACCAATCGGCGTGTAGCATTTAAGTTTAAAACGTTTTCTGATTGGTGTTTAAATAACAGGCCGCCATTTTAAAATTCAGTATCTAAGGGAGGGAATTTGTCGGCAAAAAATACGGTTATTGACACAGTTTTTCAAACTTCTAGTATTATTGTATTAACCGGCATATCGAAGCCCCATCACCGATGCTTTGAGTGCTGTGTGCTCACATAAAACAGTTATTTCATAATACAACATTATCTCATTAATCAACTGAAAAATAGTTGACATAAGTAGTTCAGTATTTTAAAACGTTTGGTGCTCCAACTGAGAAGTTAAACTAAGTTAAAGTTTATTTAAATTTTTTGTTTCCAATCATTATAGCAAAATAATTATTATTAGAACTTCAGATCTAGATCACCTTTCTAGATAATTTTAGGAAAAAAAAAACGCAAGTAAAACCCGGTAATAATTTTGTTTTATTTGATAATTTTAGATTGAAATTACCTCGATGTTTCGGCAAACGGGTTACACCGGCCCTGATCGCGATTTTTAATCCAAAATGATCTACAAACGCGATCGAGACCCTCGTTCTAATAATAGTAACTGACAGAAATCGTGTACATTTAAAAAGGGAATGTTACAGAATGTTTAAACTGTTTCCGATCAATGTTTTAAAACGTTTTAAAACTGAGTTGTGGGAGAGCACTTTATCAATAGCTGACTTCTGTTAAGCTATAATGACTCCGAAGTTGTTTCAAAATCCTGAATTTACGTCAGCTATTTTTCCGAAGTCGTTGAATTAAAAATGGTAATTACAACTTCTAACACATTGAAACAATATTAAAACTCAAAATGTCTCCCGCCGAGAAAGTTGGTAACATTCTGAGTTTTGATCTTTTAAGGGCAAAAAGACGAAACATAGAGATAGTTCGAAGGTACAATGAAAATCAGGATATTTGAAGTGTCAGTGACGGCCTTTGTAAGTGACTAGTGCGTGTTATAGTGAGAGAACTATTTCGTCTTGATGCACAAACTTCAAGCTCAAAGGTTTCTTGACACTGCTGCGATTATTGTGGACTTCCAAAAAAAACAGTTTGTTTCGGCGAAGTTCTAAAAAAAAAGACCATTTATCCAAAGTCTTAGAACAAAAATCATTCGATTGTCAGAAGATGTCTAGAAAAACCCCTCTCAGATTTCACTACCTTTGCCGAAAACTGTATTTATCTACTATATACATTATCGGCAATAATCACAACAGCGAAGAAAGCCTCAAGTTTAAATCATGGTTATTCCGTTCAGAAAATTAAAACAACCACGATACCCCATCAAGAACCTTACCTTAGATTATTGATCTGCAATTCCCTTTTCTTAGCTTGAGCCAAGAGATCTTCATATCTTAACGAGAGAGATTCTACCTCCTTCAACATGGCATCATATTCCGTCGCATCACATTCTGTGAGCAGTAATTCCGATAGATGTTTCGCCAGCTCCAAGCTTTGGGCAGGTTTGGTTCCAGCCTTGGCGATTTCTTTCGCAGCGTTCGCCAGTTCTTCACCATCAGCATCATCCTTAACTTGTCGAAGTAAAGCGTTTCTTAGTGCTTCCAAAGCGTCTGATGTTTCTTTGACTGCGGTTTCCAGTTCAGCGCGGTAGGTTTCTTTCGAAGTTAGGGTGTCTACTTGTAAAGCTGCGTCGGTTTCCCATTTTAGGGTGTCCACCTGGAATGGATTGGATTTTCATATTAAATTATTATACACAAATACTAGCCATGCCCTGCGTTTCACCCGCGTAAGGCCAGATACGTGGGTATTTAAAAAACAACCTTTTCTTGTAGAATGCCTTCATCGCATAAAGAACAGTCTTGAAATTTCAGCTCACTACCAGCGGTTTAGGCTGTGTATTGGATCCATCAGTCAGTCAATCAGGACAAGAATTTTATAGATATTTTTGTGGATAAATTGGCCTTGAATGTCGGAGTCGATTACGAAAATACGCTAGCAGTCGATCTAATTAGTTCTACCACTTCCATATATATCGTTTAACACAGATCGTGTCCTTAAAGCTAGTGTTAGGTTCTCTTAAGGAGAGCTGCCTCGTGCCCAAGTGACACTAGCTGATTATCCAGACAGGTACCGGAGAAGTTAGACCTCACCTGAACAGCTTCATCCACCTCTCCAGCCAGCTGCGCCCTGGCGATCCCGAGGCGGGTGGTGACGTCAGCGAGCAGCGCGCGGTACTCCCGCGCCATGTCCTGCACCCCGCGGTCCGCGCCGCCCGCGCGGCCCAGCCGGTCCGCCTCGCTCACCAGGGATACGCATTCCGCTACGTCTTGTTCCACACCCTGAGACGGAATAAACAACGATTTGATGTCACTGTAGCTACTCGAATAGCCGGAACCTAACGGAACGGAACTTAAAAGTACAGGACCGAAATTAGAGTCGTTTGACTCGTGAAATTTTACTGAAATAAAAGTAACATTTTTACAGACCGATTCACGCGATGGCTTCGTCAGGCGACGGCCTACCGAAGGCCTAACGTCAACAGTTCGTTGGTAGATATCAGTCTTTCTGGCCGTCGTATCGAAACTCTCGATAAATGAGACTGTCACACCGATATCTACCGGCATACTGTAAAATATGTGTTAAAGCACCCTTGTTAGATGATCGACTGATGAACCCATCGCGTGAGCACTTTAGGCCCATAAACGACCCGTATCAAAATGTTTTTGCATCTGTTTGTCTGAATGTCAGTTCTCAAGTCTTAGGCAATAACACCCCTAAAGGAGTGTATAAGAATACTCACGTCAAGTTCTCTAGCCAAAGCTTCGTTATCGTGCGGTGTAGGCGACAGATGCAGCGCGCGCGTCAACCTCACGTCGGCCTCAGCCAAGGACACGACCGCCGCGCCGTGCGCCGCCAGGAATTGATCCCGCGACCTTCCTCCGACGGACAACCGCGCCACTAGGCGGATACGACGACGAGAAATACTTCGGAGCTTCGTCGCAGTAGTTGCTGCAGATCCTCGAAGCTCTAAACCACGAACTGAGTTCAACTTCGCTCCGGCGTACGAAAGTCTCTCGCACACTGGTTCTAAGGCCTCGAAGTCTGATAAGGCAGATCGAGTAGCCTTTTCATCTTCAGCGTCCCCACGCTGCCGTCTTGACTCTATCCGTTCTACTCGTCGCTCCAAATCGTCAAGTTTTTTCCATGTTTTGTTCAGATTAGGAACTTCGTCAGCGGCGGCTCGAGCTTCTACTAAAGCCGCGTGTCTTCGCTCGGTGGCGTCGCATACGGCTCGCCACTTTCGTTCGACAATATCTGCAGCAGCTCGCAAGTTTCTCAAGTCAAAGTTCCCGCGAGATACGTCGGGTTCGTTAAAGATTAGTTGACATAGGTTGAGGACTTCGCCGACTTCTCCGCTTGCTTTCTCTACGTCTCGACGGAGGGCCTCGCGCTCGCGGTTTTTGATCTCGATTTCGGCAGGAGTCAATTCTTCGAGGACTACTACTGTTCCTAAGGCAGTGTCTAAGGTGTGAAGACGTTCGCGTAATTCAGCTAATCGCTCTTCCAGTTGTGTTATAGTTGCGATTAGTTCACGAATTTTAGTGATCTTAAGCCGTCCAGTCTCTCGAACTTTCAACCATCTATCTTTCACTTCTTTCAGTTGTTTGGTCGTAGTCTTGTTAAATGATTTCTCGTCCTTCTTTGCTAATTCAGCCAGGGCTGTACCAGTTTCGATAATCCACTCAAATTCTCGTTCTTTCATATCAGTTTCGGCTTGGACGTCGGATGTTATTCGCCGGATTAAGTCTTGAGGATCTAAAGCGATGGAATCGCTACGGTCGTAGGTTTCTAACCGAGTTTCGACTGTTGTCACCCATTCGAGGAATCGAGTCGTTCTTGTTTCGAATATGACGTAAATTTCCAGACGTTCTCGTAACCGGTGAAGTAAGATGGCTAACTGATGGTCTAAGTCTGCTCGCTGTTGGCGTAACTGCCAAACCCTTTGGTTAATTACTCTAATGTCTTGGGGACTGAGGCATTCTTTCAACTGTTCTTGTATAACGCTCAAAGCCTCGATCTGATTCTCTGTTTTCTCTATGTTTGCCTTCATATCAGTGTATTTGTCGATAGCTTTTCTCAATTGAGGTCGGGATAGTCTTTCACTGTCAGAATACGCTGCAATTTCGTTCTGTGTAATGCTGTATAATTTTCCAAGGTCAGAAGTTAAAGATTCATATTCGGCGACGAGACCAAGGATTCGGGAGAGGAAATCTCTCCAGGTGTCTAGGCTAGCCTGTAGGTTATCAACTCGCTTAACGATTCCAGCGTATTCCATTCTGACAGATGCTCCATAAGCTTCTTCCGTGAACACCAAAACCTTCTTTAAGTTGGTTTTGAGCCTGTCTGCTTGCTTGCGTCCTTCGGGAACTTTGTCCGAGAGATCTTGTATTTTTGAGAGGGTTTTGTTAATCCTCTTCATGTGCACGTATCTTAATTGAAGCTTTTCTTTCTCGCGTTCCATTTCTTTAAGCCATCGAAGTAGTTCCGTATAAACTTCCCTATACTCATCCCAAGAGGCTATTCGCGTGCACACTTCATCGTGTCTCTCGACTATTCGAGCCAGTGTTTCATTGTGTAAGTTAGTGAGAGTATCGAATTTATCGACTAGATCTTTATTCTTGGTTTCTCTATTTTCGTTCATAAGTACAGATCGTTGTGAGGTCAGTAAGTTTCTGTGGACACGGCATAGTCTTCGGTGTTCGGTCAAATTTTCGTAGTCAGCGGGTACGGAACCCGACAAGAACGATTGCAAATCTATCAAATATTCGTGCCACAATCTTAGGGCAGTGGCAGCGTCTCCTGACCTGACTAATGCAGTCGATAGTCTGTGGTAGTGAAGGAAGGTATCCCTGAACATGGCCTGCCATAACTCCAAGATCCTCACTATAGAATGTTCGTCGGAAACATCTCGGTCGATCTCGGGTAGCTCTGCCCGAGCCGGTGCAATATCAGCTTCGCTTTTACCCAGCGCTATCAGGTTATCTCTGAGCGCAATCAATTTGTCTTCCACTATTTCTCCATCTTCATGAACTGGGGTCAGATCCTGCAATACAAAATGAATTATTATCATCAGGAAATAGATTTCCTATTGTCATTCGGTTAAGGATGGATGACATAAATGGAGGTCAATCAATAATCCAATTGAAACCGTTAAACTTATTTAAAATTCATTGCGAGAAATGGCGCAGTGAACTTTTTATTATTATTATTATGCATTGCTATACATTGCAACATTAGTACATGAGTTTTTTTTATTTCTTAACACTTGGGCGCGTGAATGCGAAGATTTTCTTTTACCAGTAATAAATTAAGTATTCATACTTTTTACATGGGTGTTCTAATTTGTGTGAGAAAGCGAGTGAAATGTAGTTCGCAAGGCGAGCCTCAATCGATGGGTTCGTCGGACAAATTGCTCGCACATTTATGGCGATAACCACTTTGCATTTGGAAGGCGTCGTGCATTCAATACCAAATGAAAATCGCATAAACATACAGAGGAACCTGTTGTATGAATTGAATAGGGTATGAACAAAGATTACCTACATGATCAGTGATGTGGTTCTTGACTTATGTAGGTAGCTATGTAAATTTATTATCATGAAGAAGGTCCTACCTACTATTTTATTCATGAATTTGTTTTCCAATATATTTTCCAACTTGAGCTTTGATCACCAGCAGTAACTCCAAGTCTCACCTGTTTCATATCACACAGTTTGTCTTTCGCGTGCTGTGCCTTAGCCCTCGCCAGCTGCCTGGCCTCGCCCAGGTCAGCCAGCGCCTGCACAGCCCCAGCCACCAGCTGCAGCCGCCTGGCTAATGCATCTGCATCGGCCTGCAACGCTCGAGACCCGGTCTCGGCTGCAACTTGGGCCGCGAGTGACCGGAGTTCGGCTACGCGAGCTTCTTGTTCTAGACATGCCTGTGGGAGTACATGAGATTTTTAAGTTAACTAGTAGAGTGCCGCGGTTTCACCCGGGTGAGATCACGAATTTCAAAAACCCATTCTTAGAAGATATCTACACACCACAAAGAATACACTTTCCAAATTTGATTTCCTTAGACCAGAGGTTTGGGCTTTGCGTTGATACCTACACCTAGAGTTCAGTAATTAAGTTATTCAATCAGAAAGTCAGACAATCAGTCAGGCCTTTGAATTTTATATACGTATAGTATATACGTTACTCACGTAATAAATTGACTGTTGAGTGAACCGTTTTCGTGATAGAAGTCTGAAGGTACCTATTCTAGATAGGAATAGTTTCAAGTTAATGACGAATATGTAGGTACAAGGTAAACCTTGAGTTTAAAATCCTGAATGTCTGAATGTCAAACAAATTTACATTAAAGTTAACTTAATATACCTCTATTTTTACAAGCGATGTAATTACCTAGTGGGTAGAACTTCTGAAGAATAAAATAAGTTTAGTCAGAGCAGATTTACATTGTTCCAAACACTGGATTCAGTGACGAGGCAATCCAGCGCTGAAATTATACTGGAATAGTATAAACTGACCTGAACTGGATTCAATTTACAATAAGAGTCATATCACAAATTTAAAAAAAAAGACGCGAAATAACGACACCCTAATTTTTGTTCGATTATAAGGTGAAAATGAATGTCAAGTGGGACATTAGATCCCAACATAACCGAAATAAAGAAATGAGTACATTTTCTTATACAAAGCCGTTTATTTTTAGATATCTCTTCTTCTAACATCTCCGTCAACATTTCCAACAGTAAATAGGAACATTTCATCAAATGCTATAATCTCTGACGTTTCCGTAAATTCACTTGTTCCCACTCGCTTCAATAACGAGCGGTTACCCTGAAGAAATTACCACAACTGTCTACGTGTAAAAAGTGTCAATCCAGTACCCGGCGCTGAGTACCTGTGCTGAATTCGTTACTGGATCAATGTAAATCAGACTTCACATTAGAGGTGTTAAATACACAATAGACACATAATTCTGCTATGTACCTACACTCTTGTTTTAGCTAGAATGTGATGCGACGAATTAGTAGCACGTGTCGCAAAACGCAATAAATCTAAAACGACTTCTCGATAATGTAGGTAGAGAGCGTGATTCGCACCAAATGGAGCGCATCGCGGTCTAAACGACACACATCTTTGTAATGTGACTAGCATCTCTAATTTAAAATACGATTTTTATAGAGTCCGCTAGGCGTTGCGACTTAGGTCAGTGGGTGGTTATCAATTTGGGGTCGAAGCCTACGACCAAGAAGTAGGGTAGACTGGGTACGGTTGAAACAATTTCACTTATTTTGTTCATGGTTTTACTATTTCTTAATTAAACGTTGCAAAATTTATGTTAAATGAAACTTCAGGGTTTTGTCTACTAATGGATATGATAAGTTTAGTTCTATGTATAATATTTTTAATAATAGCTCTATTTAAAAAAATAGTAAAATTTGTTTCAATCGTCCCCAACCCAGGGGCGGTTGAAACAGTGATTAGGGTCAGTTTAGGGTCATATAAATGATACGAATTACGTTGTTATATAAGGTTTTAATGAATATTAATCTATCGCATAGAATAATTAAGGAGATTTTCGGTTAAAAACACAGTCTTCAATACTTTAAGTACTTCTGACTATCAAATTATTAAATCTTAGTTAAAATCTACTTAACATTGTTTTAATGCAAGATAACAAAATAAACAAAACAAAAAGCATTATAACTGTTTTTTAAACCAAATGACCTAAACATAACGGAGGTTTCCTCTCATTCGAATGTGTCTATGGAGCGGAAAATTATTAAATTATGTTTTTTTGCCATTTTTCACAATTAATTTCCTTATTTAACCTCTTCATAAGTGTCTCTACGCGTTAACATGTCTATTTGTACATTCAAAACCTTTCTTATATGTTATTATACTATCTAAAATTATCAAAAAGGAATCAATAAAATGTTTCAACTGTACCCATAAAAATCGTTTCAAGTGTACCCAGTGCCTATTTTAAATATAAAGTCGTAATGTTTTTTGTTACAAGAATAATATTTAAAAACCAGTTGCAGTGTTATATTCTACAAGCTTCATAATACACACAAGCACGCACTCAATACCGTCACTCAAATAGAAACGAAAATAATTGAAAAACTGTTGGAGTAAAAATACTTACTTTTGGTTGAAAAAATACAATAGGGTCCCCTAAAAACAACCAGAACGCGCGAAAAGCGACGCAACAACAAGACTCGTGCTCGCGCGGGCCGTCCCCTTCTTTCTCCCCTTGGAACCTCCTCTGTTCCACTAACGGTTTGTAAGATATTCGAGTTGTTTCAAACGACCCCTGTTTCAACCGTACTCAGTCTACCCTACATCATCAATAAAAATCCAAGTTGTAATATAGGTCTGTAGATATAAATATTATATGTATTCCTTTTTATCTACTGAGGTACCCCAATTTCACTCCGAGATGCCTAGTACCTAACCTAGTATTTGAACAACAATAGTTTTGTCGCAGCCACTATCTACCTAGCCATGAAATATTTAGATAAACCTGCCTAAAACCAGAGGTCGAGTCGAGACGTTACAGACTTATCGTATAAAAGAGAGAAACTGGGTTAGTTGTAATTCAAGGTCTGATTACGAAACTTATCGCTTCCTAACTGATAAACGGAGTTAAAATACAATAATTCATGAAATGAATAATGTTGTTTTGATTCAGTTATTGTTGGAACAGAATACGGATCCCTAGTCTAATATTTTGTGGCGAACTTTTAAAATTTACACAAATTGAACCTATTTAACTCATATTTATAAAAAAAAACCTGCTTTAAGTCATTATTCATTAATTGTTTGCCTGGAGTAATCGGCTATAAGTGCCACCCGTTATGCTATTTTAGTTTTTAGACTTTTGTTCATCCTCTAATTTGAATAATGTGTTTTAGGAAAGCGTTAATCTATCTATTTACATACTTCCCGGGTCTTCGCGAATTGTTATTTTTGAATTCTCCACGCGACCAAGACTCTTATAGAATAGTCAAAACGTCAATGTCAGATTTTTGTGGTGTTTTTTTTTTTAATTAGAAAATTATGTGGGAGTTTGAGTCTCTGTGTTGCTGAAGGACCTGTATTTTACATATTTTTTCCCGGTTAAATACACCACAAAAGTCTGGCCACAAGGTAATAATTTCTAAATTAACTATGATGAACAGGAAATGTTGTATTGTATTTTAATGCAACATCTGCTAGCGTATGAAAATAGCATAAAATTCTGCCAGTCTAAAAATGACGTGCGGCATATAAACTAGATTCGCAGAAAGTTATTTTCGGGACCGCCTACACACACGGATTGACTTTTTACAAGCATTCCTGCATATATGCCGTCATATTTTAATTAGAATTTGTTAAGAAAAATCTAATTTATTTTCATTGCTACCTAACTAGTAGTTCGCCCCGAACTGAGACCTCACGAGAATCCATTCAGAGATTTTGTTTTTTGTAGGATTTTAACACCAACAGCTTTATTTTTTACAAAATAAGAATTATTATTAAACGAATAATATAACGAAAGACAAGAATAACGATAACACAACAAGAATTATTCCTTAATTACGACAATCGACCTCAATTTGTAACATAACATGAACGATTTACATTGAACACTAATAGACATTTACATTCCCTACAAAAATGTCAGATCTTGGAGTATATATCGCAAGCAAACGCAACGATACCGCGATCTAAGAGGGATGTCGAGCGCCATCTATTGACAAATTTTTAGAACTTGATTTTTTTCTCTTTTTGCACCCCCTATCTCCCCAACCCCCCTACCGAACCGGCTCATCTTCGAACTCATAAATTCTAATGACTTAATCTACGGGCATACCAAAATTCATGAAGATCGGAGCTACGATACTCAAGTTATCGTCGAACAAACACACAAAGATACAAAGTTACAAAGATACAAGCGCCAGGCCCGTCTACACTGGACCTCACTCGCTTCGCTCGTTCGGTCAATTACAAGTATAGGGGTACTAATAGGGGCTAGTAAACCATATATTGGACATTGGACCACTCTTTGATAACTAGTAGTTCGCCCCGAACTGAGACCTCACGACCCCCTATCTCCCCAACCCCCCTACCGATCCAGCTCATCTTCGAACTCATAAATTCTATTGACCTAAACTACGCGCATACCAAAATTCATGAAGATCGGAGCTACGATACTCAAGTTATCGTCGAACAAACATACAAAGATACAAAGATACAAGCGCCAAACCCGTCTACACTGGAACTCACTCGCTTCGCTCGTTCGGTCAATTATATATAGGTACCTAATGCCAAATACCAATAAACTCTTTCGAAATTTGAAAATGACATATCATTCACGAAATAACTTCATTCAGGAATTCATATAAATGGGTTGTGAGGTAGGCGTCATGGTCGATTTTAGTAATATTCTGGTTTGGTCATATTTTTTCCCCTTTAGTCATTTTGTGTTGAATCCGGTAAAATTAAGCATAGGCGCTACTAGCAAAAATAGTTATTAAAGATAACCTTCGGTCCTATTAACGCAAACATTATTTTAAATAGAACCTCCAGTAGGTACCCTAAATTGTACCAAATAGTTGAATATACCTAGATTATTCTCCTCTAATACCTATTTAGTATACTAGCCCAGCCTAATCCCGCACCCTTTTCCATCGATCTAAAAGGTGCGGCCCACAATTGAGACAGTAAACCGTAGTTTAATTAACGATGTCCATGCGACGACGACGCCACACCATCAGATGTACCTACCGAACTGCGCGCTGCGGTTCGTCAAACACAAATTGGTATGAAGTCGGCTTTCAAATTCAATTAGACACACAGTTTAGGTGAAAGGGTCTGATCATAGTAATTTTGAAGGTGGATGGGTAAACATAGTTACTCTACATAGTTACATTTTACCAGACCTTAATAGCGTATTATTATTTTCTTACCTCGATGTTCTTGGTCGTAAAGAGCGTGTACTTCAATCTCCTCGCGACTAAGTCCATTGTAAAAAGGATGAAACGTCGCATCGAGATAAGAAAATCCTACTACGAGTAAATGTGAAAGTGTGTGTCACGCAAAAACTACTGAACCGATTGCGATGAAACTTGGAATTAATTAGTTGGATACCGGGAATAATACATAGGCTACATTTTATTCCGATATTCCCGCGGGAACGTGACTTACAGGGGTGAAACCGCGGGGCGCAGCTAGTAAATAATATTATTATGAGATTAAACCCGGTAAAATGTTACTAATTAACAAATCTTGTGAATTAAAAAACTTAAATTGTAAAAAATCTAGGTTTGCAAAACAGACTGACGTAACTTTAGCTGCTTTTGCCTGACGTCGGTATTTTAGTTTTATTTGCTTATGAAACCATGTGCGTTTAAACAGCTTTATTTTTAATGCCTAGTCTAGACTAGCCGAATTGAAATCGAATAGTATCTCACAAAATCATAGTCGATACAAAATTGCAAACTAACTTTCAAACTTTCACTGCAATTGTGATGGTAAAACGTGATGATAATTGTAATTAGTAGCCGAAAGTAGGTTTCAATTAGAACTTACACAGGTTTAGATAGGTAGGTAGGTAGGTACCCACGTTTTACGTGCGTTGTTGAAATTACGTAAGCCGTTGATGAATGGAGAGTCAATTTTAAAGTCAACTAGCTGCGCCCCGCGGTTTAACCCGCGCAAGTCCTGTTCCCGTGGGAATATCGGGATAAAAAGTAGCCTATTCCCGGTATCGAGCTACCTATATTCCAAGTTTAATCGCAATCGGTTCAGTAGTTTCTGCGTGATAGAGTAACAACCTCACATACAAACTTTCGCGTTTATAATATTAGTAAGATTGTTACTTACATAAATTGTGAAACTATGAAATTTAGCACTGTTTATTTAAAAGGAAACCAGTACATACTCAGTGCTTTTCTTTAGTACCGAACGAACTGTAGGTGAGAAATACGAATCATTATTTGTTTAATCTGTTAATTTGTCCCATTGCGCACTGTAGGGCAAGAATTAAAGGCTAGAATACCCTTCCATTCCATCTAAGAAACTTAATCCTGCATCTTTTAGAAAACTCGATCGTTTGATTGATTCACGTCATTCTTATCGGAAGTAAGAACCAGGTGTCCAGTAAAACGCTACGGAAGCCACTTCGTTTTAAGGTCTTCGGAACGTGTTGAGTTTACATATTACTTATTTAAAAATAAGTTGGGAATCGGCCTATGTATTTATTTATTTATTCGGAGATCCAACAGCTATTATATACTTATAAAACTTTGCATAGCAACAGAAACAGAACAGTGTTGCATGTTTCTATCTCTAAAATTTGCAAAACACTAGAATCAAAACAGACGCGAGCGAGTCTAATTATTTTACAAAAAAAGCTCTCATCTCTTGTACAAGAACCTACATACCTATCTTATGTAAACAAGGGTGTATTATTCACAGTAATTGATCTCAGAAATCTTCCGTTGTTTTGAACATTAATTTTTACTCTTCTGTTTGCAGGTAACCGTTAAAATAACCGTTTCAGTCAGTGCAAATATTTATCTTGAGTATCTTTCAAGTATGAGTTAAACTTTTTGCCTCATAATGGTACCTGACTACTTACGTGACTACCTTATTTGCTTCTTAAAAACTACCATTACTGTAATGTATTTCTACAAAATATTAGATTGTTTTGAAAGTAAACTGCTCTAAGCTCTGAAACTACTGGACCGATTTCAGAAATTCTTACACAATTAGAAAGCTACATTATCGAGGAGTAACATAGACCACTCTTTATATCGATGTTGCTAGATCGGGATTTACGCGGATGAAACTGCGCGACACAGCTAGTGCATTTTAAAGATGATAAATTCAAATGGAATTTAAAACATATTTAAATACTTGCTTCTGTTACTACAGAATCTTCACCTCTTGACTTGTTTCGAAAATAAATATCTACGTACGGTATGTCTATTTTAATCACGTTTTATTTACAGACTAAGTACCTACACTTTGAGAGCAATTAGGGAAATTTATTTAAAAGGGTCATATTAGGAGATCAAAGTAGTACGAGTAATGTACCTATTACTTGTTTGATGTCTTATATTAGCTATCTAAATACCTACACACTTAAGCAATGCCCCGCGCTATTTTTAACTGCGTAAGTCTCGATCATGTAGGAATAGCGGGATATTAAAGTAGCCTAAATATGTTATTCCAGGTATCTACCTACCATATTATATTGATATATTACACATAGTTACATATCATACATATACAAGGTGTAACGGGTAAGCCCTTTTAATCCCAAAGGGGGTTGTTTTAGACGTCTAGGCGAACAACTTTTGTTCTACGACTTTTGGAAATTTAAAGTACTTTTCGAGAATTTTAAATGTAAAGTTTACTACTTGAAAATCAGCTGTTTCTGAGAGTTCGAGGTCATTAACCTTATGTTGTCCTTTTATTTAGTTTGATGGTTTACAATCAAAACTTCAATCACCTTTATTTTCAAAAGCAGCTGTTTTTTCAGTGAAACATAATATCAAAATTTAAAAAAAAAAGTTCGAATTTTCAAAAGTCGTAGAACAAAAGTTGTTCGCCTAGAAGTCTAGAACAACCCCCTTTCGGATTAAAAGGGCTTGCCCGTTACATCTTGTATACAAATCAAGAGGTCATAATGTAAGTGCTGAAATTATACGACTCTCGGCTGTTAAAACTATACAATCCCACTTAAGAAACTCAGGATTAGGTACTTAGCGGTTTAATCCCGGATTTAGATAGGTTACGCGTAGACTTAATCGTGTGAAAAATATGTGTCTACTAGCTATCCCCATGTAAACAAATCTTGTTTAACCCAAATATGCCAGCTTTGCTTGGTTGGTATAAAGTGTTGCTTAATCGACATATCTACCTTTATTTAGGGCTGGTATTTCAAATTAGGGTTAGAGATATCTGACAGATAAAATGTAACACCACCGAATAAAAAACGTCACTATGATATTTAAAAAGAAAATAAATCTAAATTTAGAAGATCACAATTTGAAGGCTTTTGAATTTGGTTGGGTTCGAACTTATTCGATAGATATCTTTTATCCGTGGTATGAAAAATCGGCTCTTAGACAAATAAGTAGGTAAATAGATTTAATGAACCTCACACTGTAATTTAGCTCCATCGTAAGCTTGTCTTATGGTGACTACACAAGGGGTATAATAATTTATTATTTTTCTTTTGTTATAGAACCAGAAACAAATATCTAAGCATAATTAAATAGATGTCCGCGGTGGGAATCGAACCCGCAACGATCAGTGTCGCAGTCGAAGTTACGCCGCCCCCGCGCAACTGAGGCTTTCAAATAATTATTACATCATTAACTTGATTATCAAACGCAAGCCATTTCTTTTCACTTTTCCCACAGACACCTCGTATCACCTATTCTAGTAGATCGTATCAGTAGTTTTAAAGTTAGGTCGGTGGGCCTAATTCGTACCGCCTGTATAATATTGATTGCGACGGAAGGCCGCGGCCGATTGTTTAGTTTCGTGGTTGACCCTGAGCTACCCGCCTACCGCAATTAAGACTCCCTGCAGCCAGCTCTAGTCGAATGACCAAGTTTTCGGGCGTGAATTAGGTTACGGAGTTCTTCAGATGAGGCAAATTCTGAGCAGTTCTAAGTTGGTTACGTAAAGCTACTGAAGCAATAGCGTTATACCTAATAATATAACGTATTTTTTTATTTCTTTGGTTGTAGCTAGAGATCTGGGTTACAAAGATTCCATATTAACCGACTGCCAAAGAAATAGTTAAGTTGTTTGAGGGTATCTTGTATGCATCCGCGGTTTCACCCGCGTAAGACTCCATCCAGTGAAAGTCTCGGGATAAAACGTAACCCATGTTAGATTCCCAGATGCAATGTATCTTCATATTGAATTTTAACAAAATCGGTCCAGTGGTTTCAGAGATTACCCCCAATATAAATAAATTACAAAAACGTTACCTCTTAATAATATTAATTAAAGATGTAGGTGTGAAACAAGTCTGAAACCAACTATAAAGTTGGTGAAACGTTAGTAAAGAATTGTAAAAATGCTGTTAATAAATAAAATGCAAGTTAAACCGGAAAATATTGTGATTTATTACAATGCAAAATCGCTAAAACAGGAGAAAAATCAAAATTTTATTAATTTTGGAATCGCGTTTACACACGAGTTATATCGCAGGTAGGCTACAGCAAGCAAGATAATTACAAAAATTTATTAAATTAGATGACTAAGTAGCTTGTGAAAGTAAAATAATTCACTTAGCTAATACATATAAGTAGGTATTTCACAAAAATATAGGGTAAACACATTTATCTATGCATTCACAAAGTACTAGACGGTCTAACGGCATAATATGTATCCAAGGAGGCGCCCTTGAGAACTTCTAATTACGAACATTAGTAACTACCTACAGTTACTTAGTTCCGTTTGTTTGTTTGTTTACCATAATAATGGTTAATTGTTGAAACTTTCTGTTAATGATGTAGTGTTGAAATACGCAGTTTAGAAATCTTTGACATAGACATAGGGGTAGGTATAATTTATTATAGTATTTTAACGTTGAAAACGTATACCTAGGTATTTGTGTGTACCTACATAATCTATTTGAGTGCTAAACAGCAAAATATTTATACTTTTCCTGTTTATTTCATAAAGTAAATAGTAAGTATAATTAAACAATATTACAAATTGATTTTAATAACACTTATACATTTATAACTTTGATGGGTACGTAGCAGTAAGTTAGCAGCAATATCTTAATTTTCCATGTTGATTATCTTGGTGGTATTTATACAGTGACTTCAAGAAGATCCTGCCAGGCAAAAATAAGTATGTATTTTGAATGTTAAGGGAAAATGAAACAGGCATTTTTGAACTCAAACATTTTGTTTTTAAATGTTTTGTGTAAACCTAGGTATACTATACTATAGTGACGTTTACCTAACGTTATGTATGACTGTGTAATGTGAATTCCATTGATAAAGCGACCTTGGGCCTTGGGTACATTGCCTAAAATGATTCACAACTATTTAAACAATATTTGAACAAATTGTACGATAGCTAACTATCCCCAGTTATCAGTGTGTGTTCTTATCGATGAACATTTGTTAATTTAGACCTTGGCCGCCAGCTTTCAAATGAATCAATGAATCAAATCTATTGTAAATGTGAAAGTTACGTTACTTGTTTTTACAGAACGTACTAGTGAAATAACTCAAATAATAATATGGTACCTAAATTAATTAATGCAAATTATTCTATGCGACGAGGGTTATAGGACCTACCTATGTAAAGCGCATAATTTCAGATCTTTCCAGGCCTTAATCGCGTATTTTTTCTCTCTCTATAAAGCGACTAAAAAGCCGTTGCTCTGTGTTTGGTAAATGGGTTAAATTCTGTATTTCAAATCCTTATCCTATCAAGATTTTAAATATTTTATTCGTCTTGTATTATAATTTATTTGTTTCTACTTTTATGGAACCGACAAGCAAAGTCTCCACATACTTATACCTAACATTAAATGTCGACTGATTGATTCACTTATAATACAAAATGTGTCCTGCGTGAACTGTTGTCACTCAAGTGTAGGCTTTTGAAAACTTCAACAGCTCGTAAAGGAAGGGATGGGATATGGCTAGTATTTGCAATATTGTAAATGCAGTTACCCTTTTTAATACTGTTACAATAAGATACATTAAGTTCAAGTTTCCTTTAACTGAGTTAGGTACCTCGGTATTCTAAAAGCGGTGACGGAATCGTCTGGTGATCTCACCCAGCCAACAGTGTTCCTTATAAACACACTTAATTTACTTAAAAGTTCGTATTCTACGATAATGGTATCAGAGAGGCAACAAAAACATTTAAATTACTTTTAAGAAATACCTATATTCAACCTAATATTATAAATAACAGACTAGCTGGCGGGTTCACCTGCGAGCGTAAGGCCGATTTTCCACCAGAGATGGGCTATGCTACAAAGCTATGGATGCGTTTAATATCAATATTTATTGGTGCACATAGCTAAGCGTATTTTCGTAGCGTACATTTCACATCAGCATAGCTGCATAGCACATCTTTGGTGGAAAAGCAGCCTAAGTCCTGTTCCCGAAAAGTAGCCCATGTCCTTGAAGGTCCTATATGTCTGTATATCAAAACTCATCAAAATCAGTTTCGACGCAAAAGCGTAACAGACAGACAAAGTTACTTTCGCATTTTTAGTAAGGATTGCAGAACGTAGCAGTGATAAAAAGCCACTAGGTGTACCTACTAAACTAGTCTGTGAAGTTTTTAAAAGAAATGCAATCTTTGCAAAAGCAAAGTCAAATTAAATATTACCCATTACTCTTGTTTGTTCTTGTACAGCAATTGTTTTTATGAACCTCGTTAAGGTCGTCCAAAGTGTATAATGTTTAGGTGCTATGGTTTGGACATTGGGCTATATAAATATTTGATTGCGTGACTGAATCAATGACCTGTGAATTCTGTTAGCTTGGTTCCGATTGACAAATAAACAATTACATAGCAGTGTGATGGATGATATAGTCTGATTTTTTAATATAAAACAGAATAGCTATAAGTAAAAAACTCAATTACCTAACAACTTATATTTATTTTGTCCGTTTATCACACAGATTCTTTTTAGCTCACACTATCTACGCATCCTACCCTCAATAATAAAACATGATAAATCTGTTATCAGTTCTCACCTCTTGAAGCGACATCGTTGCATTAATCCAACCTAATCAGATCCTTCAAGCCACTATTACCATCATTTCATCATCAGCATATTAACCCACTATTTAGGTACTATCAAAAATAGTTAAGCCGAATAACTTTGTAGGGATTATGATTATGAAATTCGGTAGTTTCTTGCTCGCGGTTGAAAATTTTTAAATTTCGTAGTTGTAACACTTTTGTAACTAAATTTGCAATTCACTGTCGACCCAAGGCCATGCTCCATTATCTGAATGATCGCAGGAATTATGCATGCGAAGAAGTTCCATGTCGTGTTATCGTAACTTTCGTATTGTCGTGTCGTAGTGTCGCGTATGTTCGATTTATCGAGTTATCGTGCAGACGTCCTTTCCCGCGGACGTCCGCGAAACGACTGCCTCTCATTGGCAGAATGTTATCAAGCGTTATCAATTAGGTGTTTTTAAATAAAGAATTTTGTTGTGAATTTCGTTGCTACATTTCAAGGATCTTTGTGAAAAGATGGGGGAGCTAGCGTCATTGTTAAAACAACCCAATTTGAGCCACGTCCATGCCAATTTGATTTTGCGCATTTTTTAAATTGTAGGTTAAATTTAAAATACCTACGAGTAATCGAATTTAAGCTAAAACAGCAGTCACCTAATAACATTAATACATTTAAGTATTTAATGATACCTACTTTCTTTTTGTTTACATTCAGTACGATCCTTACCGCGCTGTCAATTAGGTAGGTACTATTTACTACATTATATTTGTGCCATCCCTCTTATCTTTAGTAAGTAGATACCTAATTAAGAACCGGATCAACTCAAAATTATTTAATAAACCTTATCTGAACTTTAAGCGAGAACTCAAAGCCAATTAGAAGAAATGTTACAAATTGAAACTAAACTACTAAAGCCGTAATGTAGTCGTAAACGTTTTCATTTATAACTGCTGATATTAATTCACAGACGAATGCGTGACTGGATCTCATACAAATTCACCGTGAAATTAATTTATTTACCTATTATCATTATTTATTATGTGCAGTTAGAATAAAAATCAAAGTTTTCTCTCAAAATGTAAAACAATCTGAAGTTTAAGTAGGTAGGTATATCTTATACCATTTAAAAGCCATTAAAAAAGGCTTTTTCCTGACTAATGTATCAACGCACGGCCTAAACCGCTGATAGAAGAGAACTGACATTTCGAGGGTGTTCTTTAATGATGTAGGCATCCAGTAAGGAAGGGTTGGTTGAAAATCCCACAGGATCTGGACTTATGCGGGTGAAACCGTGGGACACAACTCCCTTGAAATCCTTACTTCAACAATTCTAGTCATAGTGTTAAACATACACGACACACTTTCGTCTATTCGCATGACATTAAAAAATAAGCAAACAATATAAAATCAATGACTATACTTATAATTTGAATTGTACCTATTATGAATGAAAACTGCTACTTTTTGTTCTCCTACTTTGAGTGTAGTGACCTTTCTTTACCTACATACCTATCTATAAATAAGTTGTTTACTTGACCTAAGCACATATGATTTGCAAAGCTAAGTTTGCTTGGCAGTTAGTCTCTTACTAAGTAAGTAGGTCAAACAGAGCCTAGTTTTACTATCGGAATCCTACTAATATTATAAAGCTGAAAGTTTGTGAGTATGTGTATACTTATGTGTGTATGTGTGTTTGTTACTCAATCACGCAAAAACTACTGAACCGATTGCGATGACACTTGGAACATAGGTAGCTGGATACCGGGAATAACACATAACACTTTTGATCCCGATATTTCCGCGGGAACGGGACTTACGCGGGTGAAACCGCGGGGCACAGCTAGTCTATTAATAATTATTTAAATTATTTAAGAGACATCATTTTAAGGGGTCCGTACCCAAAGGGTAAAAACGGGACCCTATTACTAAGACTTTGCTGTCCGTCCGTCTCTCTGTCACCCGGATATTTAACGACAACCGTGATAGCTAGACAGTTATAATTTTCACAGATGATGTAGGTATTTCTGTTACAGCTATAAAAACAAATTTTAATTTCTTCTATGGTTTTCGTGACTTTGCATACTAAAAGAGCTAGCTAGAGTTTTTTGAGCTATCGAAGGATAAAAATAATTTTAATTTAAATTCAAAACTATTACAATAACTCTATAGTCTGCGTACACTGGAACGTTTTGTTACAAATAATTATTAGGTGGTAGTTTACTGTAACTTTTTAGAATGTTAAAATAGACAAATTACATCTCAGTCGTCCTTGAAAATGAAAACTGTAAAGTTGGCGAAAGCTCGGTTCGTTTGAAATCATGAATAAAACGCGATTAAACCCGATAAATAAAGTGTTTTAACAAATCTTAACTAATATTTAAGGGGGTTCTCATACAACAAACGTTTTGCCGTTTTTTTGTGGTTCCTTAGTGGCAGCACCTGTACACGTATCGGACAAGGACTAGTTCTCTTAATGCTACAACTTAGACCGCGGGGTGGGGAAAAGCCGTGCTAAGGCGGGTCGCACACATACTCAAGAGTCGAAGCGGAGTCAAGGTGAGAGTGTATATGCAAGCTAATCTTACTACTTAATATTATAAACGCGAAAGTTTGTATGTATGTGAGGTTGTTATATACTCTTTCACGCGAAAACTACTGAACCGATTGCGATGAAACTTGGAGTATAGGTAGCCGGGGACCTGGATTAACACAAAGGCCACTTTTTATCCCGTTATTCCCGCGGGAACGGGACTTACGTTATAATATGCGAGCTAAACTGAAAATCCATGTCAGATTCTAAGAAAGTTGTTGATTTTCTGACGCAATGTTTTACAACATTTTAGCTAAAAACGTTTGCAAGTGTCATTGTTTTCTACATTTTAGTGTAGTTTCAAGACAAGAGCTTCTTATCCAAGCCCTAAGGGTTTCCTAAATAAATCTATGCTACTCCTCAACGATCGATGCAACCTATACTTTACTGAAATTAGAGGCTTATGGGACGCTTGTCTGTAGGTACACACTTTTTAAACTTACACGATTTATTTTGTCTAAGGTTTTCGCGATTTTGCATAAAAATAAAACGATTAGTCGCATAATGCCTAATTCGCGAAATATCACCTGAGTCCGGAAAGGAGTAATTAGCGAAATAACACAATATTTACCGGGTTTTACTCGCGTTTTGGCTAAGGTTGACAGTCAAATTTGACAGGTCAGAACAGTCAAGGTTGACTGTCAACTGCAAAGTTAGCGAAAGCTTGTACTTTTGTAATAAAAAATGCCCAAAAGTCGTAACCAAAGATCATTGGCCTTTTATTTGACGGCGCAGTAACAATGATTCATATGTAAATGCAGACACCGACCGTTTCATATTGATTCCAAGGATAAGTCGTGAAGACTGAGACATTATTCCATGGTTATTCTGTTTCATAGCATGTACTTATTGTTATAATTAGATGGAAATTCTTACAATATGCTTGGATTCTTGGAAATATAAGTTAATTATTGTCCAAATTTAAACAGACTTCCAAATAAGAAGGTTTCAATTTCACTGTATTATTTTTGTGTGTATATGGTAACTGATATCTTAGCCTTTTGAGAATCGATCGCGAGAGTTCTTTATTTATTAGAGAGTGACTATTAGAGAGAGAGAACTTCTTGGTGAAGATCTGATGAGAACCTTTGGAGTTATGAACAGAATAGCATCCCAGAATGTACATAGTAAGTTACATAATATTTCCACTTCTATTTTGGAGAGTGTTATTAAGTTATTTGTCATGTGTAGGTCTAAAAAGAAAGTTTTTGTCGAAATTCACCATGTCCCGTTTCTTATAATGCCTAGAGATATTGTAGCTTATTAGAGCGAAGATGTTTGAACGCTTGACACGGTCATTACTCGGATGGGTGGCCGATAATTTCAGTCGCAAATCACTTTTAGTCGTAATTTCAGTCGTTAGGTCAAATTAGAGGCCTTAGGGCGACCTGAAAACTCTAACACTAGGTCAGCCACACCACTAAACGAAAAGAAGAGTGAAGAAAATTTGCAATTTAGACGTTATACGATTTTAAACATACATAGTGGTTTTCACTACGATTATTATTATAATACGGAGTATCTACCATGTTTAATTGTGTATTATTTGTGTATTGCATACTCCGTTATTTAATAATCATCGTAATTCAAAAGTCCTCCTCAAAATGATATACAGGGTGGATGGTTGGATACCTTTAAATGCAGTTTTACTTATTTTTAAAAATAGAGGAATGTGTTTTCAGCAAAATTTGCGATTGTCAATATTAAGGGTACTTTTCTACCAACCACGGCCTTTTCCCACCCTGTACATCAGTCCACAGCTCCCTATAAAAGCGACTAACCTGTGCAGTGTTGGGCGCGTCATGCGGCCGCAGCGCATGCAGCCTGCCCTCCTGGTGGTCGGTGAAGGCGCGCACGGCGGCCGCCGCGTCGCGGTAACGCTTCCACAGGTCCACTGCCTTGTGGTACCTGAGGGAATTTACTCGATTTAGAGCCGATTCTTTATTCCACGGATAAAAGATATCTGTCGAATAAGTTTGAACACAACCAAATTTAACTGGTGAGTGGTAACCGCGGCAGATGCCTTTACCAAGTAAATGTCTTCAATTTAAAACTTATCGGCCCCAATGTCCATCAGCTTTGATGGCTCAAAAATCAGAATCTTCTAAACAGCCCTTAGGAATGTAAAGCAGGCCGATGTAATAATCAGAGCAAATAACCTCTAGGCAATATTAAGAAAATTCGGTACTTATATTTAAACGTACTTGTCACACAGCTGTGTAAGGTTGGTACAGGTGTGATCGTAAGCTGCGGCGGCTGCATCCAGGTCTCTCCTCAGTACGGCGGCGACGGCCGGCTCGGTGGTGGCCTCGAGCGGCGCGGCCGCGTCGCGCAGCGAGCCCACCAGCTCGCCGCTGCGCCGCGTCAGCGACTCGCTTAGCGTCTGGAAAATGAGGGGGGGTTAGCTTGGGGACTGTAGGGGAAACTCCGAGTACTGTAGGGGAGATTCAGAGAGATTGGGTCCGAACCCGATGTCGGAAATTATATCTTCATCCCGCTCAGCGCGATTCAATAAGACAGTGACAAGCATTTCAAGTTGACTTTCGGTTGCGAACGGAAGATCTTTGATTAACCACACTGGAGTGAGGAGTCTTAAATAGGTTATGAGTAATTAAACTAATTTTTCCGGTTATAATGAAGTTGGTTTTATGCCTGCCCTACGTTTTGAAAAGTTTATAGATCTCTTCTTCAGGGGTAGGGACGTCTACCTAATCTAACTCTTATAAAGTTAAGTTTAATTTCAACACAACATCGCGAAAACACAAGAAAAGTCTAGGTTTCTGTAGATCAAATTTAGGAGGACGAGCAATGTCCGAGGGATTTTTCAAAACCTTGTTCTTAATGGACACCATAAAGAACACTTTTTTCAAATTTCATGTCGCTCTAGCGGTTAGGACTTTGCGTGTGTGGACAACTCGTTTATTAAATTTAATGATGATTGTTAGTATGGTAAAGAAAACTGGAGTTTATCTTGCGATATCTCAGTTTATGTAATGCTAAAGTATGTCTCACCAAACTAATAGTAACGTGTGGTTAAACACGAATTTCGGTCACAGATTCAGAAGCTGTATTATTTTATTTTTATTATGCTATAGGTTCTGTAAAGTTGAAAAAATCTTACCTCGAGTTTTTCAGTAGCCTTAAGCAGCCGATCATAATCGACTTGTCCCTGCACAGTTAGTAGCTCCACCATGTAGTCGGCTTCTCTCACAGCTCCTTGTACCATCTCCAACTGCCTCTCGAAACGTCGCCACAGCTGCAGTTTAGCACGAAGTCGCGCGCTTAGTTCCCCGCAAGCTACCTCTAACTCTGCATGAGTATCTTGTAACGCTGATATGTCCTTCTCAACCCCTGTTGGGGATACGACTACGCGTAGGCTGGTCGGTAAGGTGTGCAGTGATTGCCTCAAAACAAGAATATCTTGCCATTGCGAGGCTAAATCTTCCATCAGTCGCTCGCAATTATGAGAAGCTCGTTCAACCACGTCACTTCCCAAGCGCTCCGACGCTGCACATTCTTCGAGAGTCAATCTTGCTTTTCTCTGACTCTTCTGGCAACGGAGGATTCCAGCTTGCACTTGAACCATCTTCTCTTTTAGTAGTAAGCTGCGTTCTAATTCTTCTGATATCAGGTCGTCGAGTATTCCCGATTGAGTTAGCAGAACCCCAAGTCGTTGAGATTCCGGTGTTGGAAGTAAACTTAACCTACCTAATTCGTTCTGTATCCTATCTATTCGTCCAGTCATAACTTGAAGTCTTTCAATATATAAGTTGAGTTCGTCTTCGCTTTTAATCACCCCTTTCAGGCTTTCAAGAGAGGCTCGGAGTTCTCTCAACTCTTCATCGAGAATGTTTAACTTTTCACTGGAAGAGACGTCACGAACTGATATGTTCTGAATTGCTGAGTGGTGGATTTCCCCAATTCTGTCGGCGAGATGGCGCCATCGGTCTTCGACTTTAGAGAAGAACTGCCGCTGTACCATTTCATCAGATATGGGTAAGATTTCAAGAGCTCGTTCAAACTGTAAGCCAGCGTCATTTTTTAAGTTGTTGTAAACCTCATGCTGAGCTTTTAATTCCCAGAATCTTCTAAGGTTTCCGGTTGTGTTGATGTTATCTGGCGTGATTACTTCTAATTCTCTATTCGCAATTTTCATCCAACTCTCTATTCGGTCTATGAGGTGGTCATACGTAACCCAGTTTTCTTTGAATGCAGTTAACCGAGTAAGCCTTAAATCAACATCTTCTTGCAGTTTGATCAGAGTATCTAGAGCTGCTGAGCACTCGGTATCTAGGCCAGAACAAACAATAAGATTTTGGAGACTTTCTGTTATTTGTAATAGCCTTAGCAATTTTGCATAATGGTGGGAAACGTCTAAACTTATTGATTGGTAAAGGTTTATGTATTGTTCGTGGTCCATGGATGTAACATTAGCGAGATCCGGTACCCGTTGTTGGGCTACAATCAGCCACTGCTGCTCTTCTTTCATTCCTTGCTCTAAAAGACCCCATCTAGAAGCTGCTAACGTCATTTGTTGTGCTCGACTTGCAGCTCTATCAATGATTAGGGTTGCTCTATCGTGCAGCGAATTGTGTAAAGAAGCATATTTAGCCTTGGTTTCATTATCTAGATTGTCTTCCAAAGACTCGAGAATAGCTCGGCAATGACTAAGATTCACAAAGAACTTTCTATGTTTTTGAATTTCTTCATGCAAATGGTTCAGATCAGATACTATGATTTTTCCATCTAATAACGCTTCAGCGACTTCTGTAATTTGTCGAAAATCTTGTAATGTTTGTTCGTATTCTTCTGCTAACGAAGCTAGTTGCAAAAGTCTATCTCTCTCAGTGTTGACAGCATTTTCGACTTGCTTAGTGTCATCTTCGCTGCTGTATAGTGTTAGTGGACATTCCCTTCTCGGATTAGTTTCCAGAAGTATTCGGTAACGTTTGAACATTTTAGTAAGTGTTTCAAAGTTGTTTATATTATCTGACTCGATTTTGTCCAGCTTGTCGAGTTTTTGTTGAGTCGGTATTTCCGACAATATCAGTTTGTCTAGATTGGATTTTACATGGTCGACATTTCGAGCAAGTTTATCAGCGTCTTCCAAAAATTTGTTCCAGTCGTTCTCAACTTCTTTCACTTTTACTGAGCTTTGATTATTCAAAGTACTAACTGCGTCCACCTGATGCGTTAATGTCTCAATCAAAGTGATTATTTCTTCATTTACCTCCACAACTTCAATAATTTCTTTAAGGTTTTTAACGTAACTCTTTAATGCTTCAAGTCGTTCTGTTTCTTCTGCCGGTGCACTCCTACCCGAAACAGTTTCTTTTTGGATTTTATACTGTATCTCTTCTAGCCAAATCGATATTGTTTCGATGACAATAATAACGCTCCTTTCTGTACTTACAGAATCGTTGTTTTTAAATGCGTTCTTCACTTCATCGAGTTCTTTGTTGATAACTAAATCGTACGATTTGTGTACTGATGGTTCTATCAAAGCAACGACCATCGAGTCCTCCGAAGTCTTCTGGGGTTCATAAACTGATTGCGTTCGTTTTTCAAGTGCGTCGAGTAGTCTAGCTTTTTCTGATTTTCTTGGATTGATACTTTTACTTGGGGATGGTGATTTTGATTTTGATCTTTGTACGATATCCGAGTATGTAAGTTTGGGTTGCGAAATTGTCTGATGTTTAGGTATAATTGGGCTGGCTAATTGAGATATTCCTTCATCAGTAGATGGAGTGTCTCTGAGTGAAATATCTTCACTTGTCGGTGTCGCTGACATGGAAAGTTCAGAATTAATCGGATCTGAAAGACTTTCTGGAGATCCAAGTGGAGATTCTGCTTTCCTCTTTTGCTTGCGTTTCTTCGATTTCTTGTCTGTAACCAGTGACTGTGGAGGTTCCTGGAATTGTCTTTCGCTTTCAAGGAAGTCGGTGGTTGACTGTGGTATCGATATTTGAGCTCGTAGGTGTACTTCATAGGTTTCATCTGTGGATGTTGAAATGGAATCGTCTCGAGGAGATGTTTGCTGCATACCGTCTACGGTGACTACATCTTTATGTATATCTAAAGCAGGAACAAGCGCTACTTCCATTGGTGGTGTTCTCGGCGAAGTCTGCTGAGTAGTATCAGCAGTAATAATCTCTTTCATTGGTTCTTCAGGAATTTCTGGTGGAGGAGTGGTTTGTTGAACGCTGTCTACTCTGACAATTTCAACTAACGCAGCTGGAGTTATAACATCAGGTCCTCTTGGCGTTGTTTGTTGAACGCTATCTGTCCTGTCCAGTTCTGGGTCTTCTCGTGGACTTGTTTGTTGCGCGATATCCGCAGTGATAACCTCTTTCACATCAGGAGTTTCAAGAACTATTTCATCTGACTGAGTGAAACTACTGATTAGAGGAATTTCTGGAGTTTGAATGCACATTTCAGATAACTGTTTTTCCTTCACAGGTGTAGTTGATGTTTCTTGATCAATTTGTTCCTTTTCTGCAGTTTGTATGTCCGTCTCAGTAGTTTCAATTATAATTTCAGTACTCTTTTCATCTTTTTCGATTTCAGGAACAGGTGAAGTTTGTACCTCTCTTGCCTTTAATTCAGGTATTTCGGGTGTTTTTACCTTTGTTTCTTCAAGAGGAGACGTTTGTGAAAATTTCTCTTCCGGAGTGTTAATATCGTGAGGAATTACTTGAGTGGTCACTTCGAGTTGTTCTACCTTTTCTGGGGTTGGCGTCCTGCTTGTTTGCATTTCACTGTCGGATACCTCAACCTTTTGTACAACTGTGACTTCTTCAACAGTTTGAGTGTGAGCTTCCTTGTCTTCCACAGGAGTAGTTTGTATTTCGGCCTCGCTCAAAGGCGTAGGCGAAGTCTGGAGCTCAGAATCTAAAGTCTCTGGTCTTAATATTTCCACCACAGGCTCAGGTGACGTTTGGATAGAGCCTTCTTGCACTGCAATTTCCTCTACAACAGACACAGGTATGGTAATAGTTGAATGAACTTCTGTTTTTGCCGTTTCTGGGCTGCTTTGTACACATTCTTCAACAATTTTGACAGTATCGATGTCTGACGCTTCGCTTATTGTTCTATATGACTCATCTTTTGGAGACGTTTCTACTACTTCACCCATTTTCGGAATTTCTGGTTCGGGTGTTGCCTCTGGTTCTCCAGGACGCTTCTTTTTTCGCTTTTTGTCTTTTTTATCTTTCTTGATGCAAATTGGTTCAACTACTTCAGTAGGAGATGTAGGAGACGTATCTTCTGATTCTGTTGTACTAAGCTTAGGATATGTAGTATCTTCGCTAACACCATGCGGTCTGCGTTTCTTTTGCTTTTTCTTTCTATCAGGGGTCACAGGTGGCAATGACACGTCATCTGGTTCGTAACCTTGTTCTTCCGTCCACTGTTCTGATTCAACGAACGAATCTGGTTCTAAAGGCTCCAAGATTTCTTCTGTTGGGATTGGCGATTCTTTCCTCGGTGAAGTAGGTAGCTCTACATAGTGACTAAGCGATGAACTATCAGTATCAGCAACGCTCTTGTCTGTCTCAACATGCGGTTCCACTGACATCTCTCCACTTGAATCTTTCTTATGTTTCTTTTTCTTTCTACTTCGCTTACTACTGCTAGAATCTTCCGGACTTACTTCTACTGGTTCTTCTTTTACGATGTCAGCTATTTCTGGAGCTGTAATTTTCTTTTCTCTTACAATTTTTATTTCACTTGGGAGTTTGACATCTACGTCTTTCCTAACAACAATGGGATCCTTATTGTCGAAGTGTTCAACTTTCATGTCTAATTTTACTTTAGGTTCCGTTGTTGTAACGTTGGTTTTGGTTATTGACATAGAAATATCGACTGTTTTTTGTGATTGGTCATCTTGGCTAGACGAAGGTTCATCATCTTCTGGTTTTTCAGGTTTGAACCCACGGAGATGCGTGTCTTTACGTTCTGCGTCAAGAAGTGTTGTGACGTCGTACTTATCGCTTTGTTTACTGGGCGCTGTTTGTGTGCCAACATCATCTACTGTTTGAGTCGGAACATCTTTCTGCTCATGTCTTTCAAAAACTGCTAGAAGTTTATTAACACTGTCAGAAGATCCCTCAATATTGGGTTCGAATTGTCGTACATAAGAAAGTTCTGGTGTTGTAGGCAATAGCGTTGAATCTGTTTCAGTTATGGTAGTACCTACTTTAAGGGGTTCAATTTCAACACTAGATTGACCAGGAGCTACTTCTTTGCCGATTTTATGAGTTTCCGGTTCATGCTTTACTAGTTGATGTTCTCGACTCACTGACAATTGTTTAGGTTGCTCAGATTGCACTATTGTAGTAGCTACAACATCAAGAATTTCAGTAACTTTTGGTTCCTGTGTTTGTAACTCGATATTTTTTCCTTCTAGAGAAACTGGTGATTTAGTAGGAGAATGAATATGTCCAGCGTGGATATATTCCTTGTCTAGCATTTCTTTGGTCGTTTCAATTATATTCCATTGCGGCGTATCTTGCTTAAAATCGTCTTGTCTTGTCACCTTTGGTTGAACAGGTACTGTCTCTTCTGTTTCGAATGTGACAGTCTTAGGTGGAGATGGAGTCTTAGGTGTTTTCTTTTTCTTTCGTTTCACTTTTTCTGGCACGGTATCTTGTACAATTTGAGTGACAGGAAGTTCGGGAATCACTACCTTTTGACTTTGTTCCAATGATTTATTTTCTAGTGTTACTGGTGATGTTGGTATTTTAGATAAAATCGTATGATCAATTTCGGTTTCTATCAAATTCTTAGTAATATCGATGACACTGGTATCTCTTTCAACTGGAGATGAAATAGGTTCGACCACTGAAGTTACGACTGTTGCAAGTTCTTTTAAAACAGGTTCAGATTCTGGCAATTCAGATACTTGTTCTTTTAGAATATTGATCTCACCACTCTGAACATCTAGAATTGTCGTTGTTATTTTGGTAACACTATCTTGTATTATAGGTAATTCAACAGTTTTGTCAAATTCAGTAGGTAAAACACTTTCAATTACTGCTTTTTCGGCTTTAGGTAATTTTTTTTCAGGTTTTAGATCTTCAGTTATTTTGACTGAAACCGGTGAAGCCGGAACTTTAGATGCACTTGAATGCTCAATTTCACTTCCTATTAGAATTTTGGTTATGTCAATAAGCGTCGTGTCTTTCTGTACAGAAATATCTGGTTTGGTAATTATGGTTTCTTTGACTACTACTGTCGGCTGTTCTACAACAGATTCGACAACTTGGGGAGCTCCTTCTAAAATAATGTGTGAAGAAGTGCCACTCTCTTGTTTTGGTTCTGTGATAACGGTTGTCTGTTTTGTAATACTAGTTAATTTAGGTTCAGTGACTTGTATTGTGTCTTGTACGATTCGCATAACGTCGTCAAGTTTAGAATCAACAGGTTTACTTGATTCTGGCTTTTGTATTGGTTTTTCTGGAAAAGACTCCTTTGTTAATTTTATTAAAACTTCTTCTTCAGTAACATGAGGTATCAATTCTTTAGTAACAGTCGACGAAACAATTACGTCTGGTTCTGATACAATGTTCTCAACAATTTGTAATTTAGTTTGTATTATTTCCGGTTCAAGTTTTTTGCTCGAATCTCCATTCGTCATATCTGGTACTGCTATTTCGCTCGGTTTAGTCGGCCTTAGAGTAGCAAGAGTGTGATCTGTTTCACTTCCTAGTAGGTTCTTTGTAATATCTGTGACAGTCATTTTCTGTTTTGAAACTTCACCAATTTTTTCCTGCGCAAGAGTTCCATGTGCAGCAATGCCAGGCTTGCTTATTTTAAGGTCGATTTCTGCAGTGATAGTCGAATCCGGTACGAATTCGTCGTCTGGCTCTTCTACAATTTGTTCAGTAACGTGTTCTTTTCCGTCAATTATTTGCACTTGTTTGATTATTCTAATACGTCTCGTTTTCACTCCTTCAGTTTGTACATTGTGCATGATTTGAGGTTCCTCCTCGATGACTTCGACGTCATCGGGTTCCTCGATAACTTCTTCGGTAACGTGTTCTTTGCCATCGATAATTTGAATATGCTTTATAATACGTTTCCTAGTTCTAGTTATTTTTCTAGTGACTTTTTGCACTACTGTCGATGACATGTTCGACGAAGTTTCTAAGGTCGATTGTTGGATGCCATGAGTGGCGAAAGTTTGTTCTTCATGAGGTTCTTGTACTATATAGTCTTGGGCAATTTGCTTCGTTTCATCTAATGGTAAAATTTCAAGTGATTTGGAAACTGTCACAGTATGCATAGGTGTTATTTCTCTGGATTTTGAAGTACGTATAGCCGTTGTTTGAATTGGTGTCGTCTCTCTTGACTGTGAAGTATGTAAGATCATTGTTTCTGTAGGAACTTCTCTGGTTTGAGATGTACGTATGAATGTGGCTTCGGTGGGTGTCACTTCTCTAGCTTGCGAAGTACGAATAACTGACGTTTCTGTAGGAGTCACTTCTCTAGTATGTGTAGTACTTATTACTGTTGTTTCTGTAGGAGTTACTTCTCTAGATTGAGATGTATGTATGACTGTTGTTTCTGTCGGTGTCGTGTCTCGTGATGTACGTTCAACAGTTTTATGAATCGGGGTAGTATCTCTTGATTCTGAAGTGCGTATAACCGTCGTTTCTATTGGCGTAGTGTCCCTTGATTGTGAAGTTTCAGTTCGCACAAAAGTTTCAGTAACTCTAGTCTGTTTGCCAAATTCTCCTTCTTTTTTCATGAATTCTTCCATTAATTTTTCAAGTTCTTTTTCTTGGGAAGCTTTGTCGGTAGGAATACTTGTTTGGGTGAAGTGTTCGAATATTTTAGACTCATCTTTTGGGGGGTGATTGTCTTTAGGCAACTCAGAATCTTTAGGTGATTCACCATGTTTAGGTGGTTGGTCATCTTTAGGTGGGAAAAAATTGTCCTTAGGCGATTGGTCCGGTTTCGGAGCATCATTACTTGGCTTATCCATACGGGGTGGAATAGCCGGTGGTTGGTCGTCACCTCTGTCAGTGCTATCATCAATTTCTTCAAATTGCACTCCATGATCTCGAACATTAATCTGTACCCTTGGTATTTGTTCTTCGAATATTTCAACATTATCAGGTTCGTCTATTACTTCTTCAGTCACATGTTCTTTGCCATCAATGATAACAACTCTTCTGATAATCCGCCTTCGGGTTTTGACGATTCTTTTAGTAACTTGTTGTACAACTGCGGTAACACTAGAGGATGATGTATGAACTTGAGTCGGTACAGCGCCTTCCGCTAACTGCAATATTTCCTCCGGTTTTAAACCCTTCTCCATTTGAACAATCATATCGGGTCTAGATGTAAATTCTTGAATAGTAACTTCACCACCAGGCAAACTGGATATGACTTGACCACCATAGGTTTGATATGTGACATGTTGAGCACTACCGTCATCTAAAGCAGTCGATGTTGCACCTTTGTCTTCTTTCAAAGTAATTTGAGAAAAGGACGCCTCATGACCGTCACGTGACAGTATATGAGAGGAATGTTGTTGCGTTTGAACCATTTGTTGTCTGGTTACTAACGTTTTTCTAACTTTCTTCACGATTATTCGTTTCGTACCGTCAGCATCGACAACTACTTCAGTCGTTGTTTCGTCAGGTTCTACCATTACCGTTTCAAAGGATTGTGGTAGAGTATGGGTTATGTTAAGTTGCGAGTCTTTTCTGAAATTATCGTCTTTATAGTCCGCATCAACGAATAATGATGATTGTTCCTCAGTCCTTAGTTCTCTTACAATCGGTCGACTTGCAATTTCAATCGTTTCATGACCGTCAGATATAGTTTGGCGTACTTGTATTCTTTCTAAAATCTCCTTCTCATCAGAAATAGGTTCACTTGTCTGAACTTCCATATCGTGCGGTGCTGCGCATGATATCGAAACGTCTTGTGTCGCTATGACTTCAGGTTGGCATATTACAGATTTATCAGATACAGACGGAAGCTCTGACATAAGACTTTTTCCGGTTTGAGTCTCAATCGTTGCTGACGGTTTGACTTCTTCTACTTTAGGACTAGGTTTGCTTTCCTGTATCGTTATCTTTTCACTCTCTACAGAATGAACTTTTTTCTCAACATCTCTTGGAGAAACAATCTCCTCAGGCATAGATGTTGAATCGATTGTGCGATCTGTTTGTGAAATGTCATCTTCTACGACCTCTGGAGCCGAACGGAGATGCACCAAAACCTGCCTTAACCTTTCTATCTCTACAATGACTAGACGTCTCGTCTCTTCCAACGCTTTCTGCATTGTAACCAACTTATCCCTCAAACTCTGACTAGATTCATCTCTACTTATCACAGTTATCGACTTTAGAATAATTTCATACTCCTCATATTCCATAATATACTTTTCATAAATCTCAATATATCTAATAATATCTTCTTCGGTTAAGACGTCTGTTTGTTCGGTGGACTGTTTGAGTCCATTGTTGATTGTCTCGAGCCAGTGGTCTAGCTTGAGAATCTTTTCCTTTTGCTCTTCTAATTCTTTAGCATGACGCTGACTTTCGAGTTTGGCATCCTGAAACGCGAAAATTTAAAATTAAAATACTTTTTCTCAGAGGGTAAATTATAAAGACCAAGTATAGAGAAATTAGATTACCTTTCTTACCTTGATGGTTTCTATACCCTGCCGCGCTTGCGTAAGTAGTTTGGAGATCCTGGCCTTAACAACGATCAAGTCTTTTATCAAGGCCTGCACTTCTGGCTCCTGCTTCCACTCCATGATCTTCTGCTCCAGCAGATCAGCCGCTTCCTCACACTTGAGTAAAATATCGATACCCTCCTGAAATTACATTACAAATAATTATTAATTACTTATTAGAAACTATTAAATTGAAGTCTCAAGGACTAGATCGAAAGTTCAAGCTGCAAGTATGGAACCACTTTGCTTGAATGAACTGTTAATACTTCATTGAGGTTTATTGCAGGCCACTACGTCAATTTATCAAGCTTACATATCATTATCAAATTAAAACTGCGCTAAACTTCAGATAGATTAATATGATTAAGATAGTGCGTAAAATAAACGAGTTCCTAGGATAACCTTATAACTTGGCCACACCACTACACGAAAAGAGCATAATGCAAATTCGTTCATTTTTACAAGAACGTTTACGTAGTAAAACACCTAATCTCCTTAAGCAAATATTCTTTTATCACTTCAAAACAAGGGGCTGTACTTTGTAATCTTTCATCTGCATCATAATGGATGTATAAATAAACACCACTTCATCACGCTGTATTGTAGGAATTCTAAAATTATCGGTGAGACGAATTATAGAAGAGCATTTAGACATTATGTCATAGAGACCTCATTTCCAGGGAACCGTTGCGAGCATATGGTTCGATTGGCGTTTTATTGCGATATTCAAGACGGGAAATCTTTTTTGAACGCATGAGAATTCTACAAAGAGAAAAACTAAAATAATTCTGAGATTCGTACTTAAAACTTTTACATGTTGTTCACCTACGCGTTCAGACCGATTCCTTAAAACACGCTAATTAAGTTTCAAAATGTGAATACGTTAATTCTAAAATAGGTTTTTGTTTGAAATATTTTACGAAACGCACTGTCATAAATTCTACCGTGACAGGGTTCGAACCCGTGCCCCTCGCTCCCCGGACGAGTGTACTAACCGTTACGCCATATGGTAACCCATCCGCGCAACTGGGTTTTGATTCTAGTTCAAGTATTTTTACTAAATCTCGTGCCTAAGGAGGATGCACTTTTTCTTAGAAATCTCAGGCCTTGTCCAAATTGCTTCACCCAGATGCGGATTTGTAGGGGTTGCATGTTTAAATCTGGTCGGGTGCTGAATTTTTTATACTTGGCATTTTTTTAAACAATGCTGTACGGTGTGGAAATCAAATCTAGAATATGGTTTCGGTTTCATACAAAGAAAGGTTTAATGTAAGCACCACAAAGTTTTTAATGCAATATTACTACCATTGATCTAGTAAGTTAGTGGTTCAATGATCACTACGTAAGTACAATATGTTTTAGGTTGATTTCATTTTTAAATATTACCTACATCCGTTGATTAGGCGTGACTCCGTTCGGCCCTTCACAATGATATCATTCAACGAAATATTCAAACCAAATGGCGCGTCACTGTCTATGTATAAGTTCCCTTATTATGGAATACTTGTTTAGTTGTTAAAATAATTATTTAACGGTTATATTTTTTGTAATTGCCTATGTAGTTATATTTGGAATACTTAAAAGGAAAATTAACACAAAAGGATAATATACTAAGTAGGTACCTACTTATACAAACAGGAATAAAGATGCTTTTAATAATTTATGTATTTGCTAAACACCGAAATTTGAGTTTTAAAATTAATTTATTATCAAAGGATTAAATATCCTTACATAATTGGAAATTTAACATACAAATTGTTATGCAAAACGTTGTTGTTATGTTTTATTATGCAAAATCGCGAAAACCATAGAAGAAATTATAAAAAATGTGTTAGTTGAAATAATGAAGTTAAACTATAGTTACGAAATAATAATAAAATAAAATTCGATGAGTAAGGTATTCAATTAATTCATTGTGGGTATTGTCATCTAAAATGATGTGAATTGTAAGTAACATATTACTTATACAAAAATGGATTACAAGAAATAAATGAAAACCGAGGCGTAGGTAGGTAATTGCTTACATCAAGGTACCTACAATGTTAGAAAGAATCGGGAGATTGTAGAGATGGTATGCTATAGTATTAAAGGTAATTAACAGACTTTATTGTTACGGGCACACAAACTAAATTGATGGGTAAGTATGTATATTTTTATCAGACTACTAGCACCCCGCGGTATCACATGCATAAGTCCGGATCTCGGGGAATATTAAGATAAGTAAGAGTAGGCATTGTGTTAATCTAGGTGTTCCAGGTCTTCAACTATCTAGTTACAGACCGAGTCCTAATCGGTTAGGCGGTTTTTGCCTGAAGGGGCAATAAACACACACAATTTTAAACCATATACTTTTATAATATTAGCAGGATAATAGGATGTATACCTAAAGTAAAAACACATACAGCGATACTAAGACTGAAAACAAATAAGTATGAAAATCGAGCAAATATTATTGATAGATAATGTTTTGATTTTAAGGTTTTGAAATTGAAATCAAATATTTGAAATGTTACAACGTATCTACATATGCCCAAAAATCCTAGTCGGTATAATTATAACTATTAATGAATGACATACGAGTATGATAATTTTCAGTTTTCCCTACATTCATATTGCAGGTGGTGTGCCTGCTATTCGTTATGTGTTTACCTCCCTCAACTAAAAATACCATGTACAAACCAGTTAAAACTGAGCCGTTTAGGTCACTGAAAACTGCACTTAGCATTCACTTAGTCACAAGTTAGGTTAGAAATAAGCCTTTTAGTTTATTGATCCGTCTCCGTCTCAAAAAGTGAATTTAAAATTCACTTACTATGCACTTAGTTACAAATATATAAGTAAGTCCTTCGAAGATTTGTTCGCATTGTATTGAATCGTTCGAGGTTCGTCGCGAGACTAGCTCACACTGTCTCACTTGTCCCAGTAAGTGATGCCAAACGCATTATTAACCGTGGTGTTGTAATATGTTGTATAATTTACCTTATAGTCTATTTCATTAAAGAAGTCCCGCAAGTGCAGTAAGTCACTTCGGCCCGATATTCTCGGTTATGTCGTTGAGTTTTGATAAAACGGTATATTTACCTACACCAATACAAAGCAACTTTCTAGGGTTTCGTAGTCAACGAGAAATCCTTATACCGTTTCGTCATGTCCGTCCGTCAGCTCGTCTGTCTGTCCGCGACTTAGCTGAGATGCTAAATAATATATTATCCTTAGTTTATCGTAATGGATAGTCAACATTTTAAACCGACATGTTCTTGGGTTCACTACGGTGCGAAGGTATATGGGACATTCGCTAATTCAGAGTAGGCTCCCGCAGCGTCTTACTACCTAGCCCCTTTGAGACAAGGCCCTCGCCCTACAGTAGGACAAATTAGCGGGCTACCAAAATGAACCTTAATGTTTTAATTAAGTTATTGTTTCCCAATTTCTCATAAATTTAATCTTTCGGCAGACAATACCGAGATTCCAGCTGAATGTAAACGGCAATACGATTGATATCCTATAATTATAGTCAAATCTTCCTTTTAAAGTTTTGGAACGAGCCGAGGGACTTCTTTTGCGATTTGAGCTCTATCATATTTTGTGTGATGTCATATTTGTTTAAATACCACGGTTATAGACAAATCAACTAATCATTGTCAAGGCCAAAAGGTGATGAAGGTGTGTTCACTAGCTAGTATATACAAATAATAAATTTATGATCATCATTATTCTGGTTTATTGGGTATCGCGTCATCTTATTTTATATTTCATGATTCGTCATAGAAACTTAACATATTATGTAAATGATATGACTACGAAAGTACCGAGAAGACAATAAACGCTGAAAATTATTGTAAGTAGGTTACTAAAGAATCCGAAGTAGTGAAGTAGATTATTTATTTATTTATTTTTATTTATTTTTATTTATTAGTGAGAAATATGTGTCAAAAGTATCCACGCTTGTTGCTGAGAGCTCTACAGTTAAGAAACTACTGTGTAATTGTAGGTAGGCATAATTAATCCACTCGTAAAATTTGGATATCTGAAGCATTAAAATTCACGGAAAGTATATAACTACTTCTCTAGAAACTACATGTTTTTAATAAAAGTTTCAATGCTGTAATGATGATCATTGATCAAATTGATCATTGATAGTAAATGGTTATCCTTTCGATTTTCAGATTTAAGTATCTATCTATACCTACTTAGATAACTAAGTATAACGGCCATAGCTTTCAGATTGCGGAGTTCTAAAGTTATACCTACATTGATGGTGATAAACGCCGGTAAAACGTACAATTTATTTTAAAAGATAAAGATAAAGATAAATTTATTCTTGCCGACAACTTATAGGTAAATACAAAAACACTATATAAGAATTGGTGAATATATAAAGGTTTAAAAAAGTTTAAGGAGGTATTATAATGATTTAATCCTAAAGCTATTATGGAGTAGGTTTAGTTTTTTCATATTTCCTATACCGACCTACCAATGGGCCAAGCTCAAAACGTCTAACGACGCTTTCATCTAATAATAACTAATGTTGCGACAACAGGAATTTAGGTTGAGTATATTTACAAACAACGTAGGTACCTCTTTAAAGAGATAATAATTTTATATTTCAAGCAATTTGTGTGAAAATTAATATGACAGATTATGAATTTTCACACAAATTACTTGAAATATATAATTTATTCATAAATTTATTTATCTGTCAGAGATATTTAAACTCTTCAAGACAAACAAAGATAATAAAATAAATAATCCCTTTTTTGAATTCCTTGTACTTACATAAGAAAGTAACTAAACTAAGTACAAAACTAATAAATTTACCAAACTAATCAAACATTAACCCCCCTTACTTATAAACTATGATTAACAGATGACCAAGTTATGTAACATTTGTCTCTGTCTGCCAACTTTGAAACTCCATGTCACAGTGTAAAACTTTGAAACTTCATGTCACAGTGTAAAACTTTGGAACGTTTTGTGTTAGTAAATATTATGGTAGAATATTGCTCCTTTTCCACTATAGCCCTAAATATGCAACAATGTGAGTCATATGACCATTGGAAAAAAATGTAAAAAAATATATATTTTGAAGATTGTAAATAAAAACATGTTCACTAAAAAAAACTCCATGAGTTTCTTGTGGCTTCTTCTCATCGGAGGGCGCGTTCCGAAGCCACACTAGAGTCATAGTTGTAAGAACATTCGATGTCTTTAAAGTGATTAAATACATCCGATTAAATACATTTTTGAATTTGATAGACTTTATACATAGTTATGCAAATCAAACCAGCGTTTATAAGTAAGGGGGTTAGAGTTTAATATCGTTATGATTGTTTCCATACAACAGAATAACGACTGCTGGTATATTTTCCACTATGAGTAATATGATTTAGAGTCGAAACTCTCAGTTAGACTAAGATACTTTGCAGAAAATAACTGAGTACTTATTCCAAGGCAGACCGCATCACCTATCCCAAACCCCAAGCTAAGCAAAGCCTTATTAACAACTAAAACATACAAATCTTACCTTTAGACCATTTTCCATAGCATCCAGACTTTCATCAGGAAGGTCCGACAGCTTAGTCTGGACATCTCTTATTTCTTCGAGTAAGACCTCAATATCGTTAGACAATTCATCCTGAGAACACACGCAATCATTAACAACACACCCTTGGTCACACTCATCACGTGATAGCAAAAGATTCATGGCGGTAAAAACGTAAAATATTGAGCTTCTTCGTTTTAGGCAAAAAATATCGTTAAAATTTTTATGACAAAAACATTAAAAAATCCAGCGGAAACGAGAACTTTTTTTTTTAAATAGTATTTAACTGACTTCACTCTCTGTTTAAAAAAATACATGTATACATTAATTGAATTAAATTTCCATACTAAATCATATCAGTATTGAAGCCAAGTACGAGTAAATCAATATCGAACAGCTGAATCGTTTGGCTTACTTCCAGATAGTAAATTAGACACAACGAGTATGGTTCTGACGTCATTGACTGCAATAGGAAGAGAGAAATGTAACAGAATTGGCCATTATGCGAAAGGAGAACGACTACTTTGGCCCATATGTTGCGAAGTACATTTCAGCCGCAAGGTCATGATTAAACTATATTGCATGACACCAGCTCTCGTATTCTACAGTGTTTAATAATTTAATTTACGCGTTTAACTAATATGTAAAAGTTCATTATTTTCGCGCATAAAATAAAGATCACGTCTTCAATTTTTGCCACAAATCTTTTCTTTCACGAAAAAACAAACAGAAAAACAGCACAACATTCCAAATGCTAGGATAATGTTAGCTTCATATTGTACAACATTAGATTTTGACTTCTTGAGGCTTTAGGTCGACTTTGGCATGACATGCGTATCCAAATCAATTAGGATCATTTCAGGACGCATTCTTGTAAGTTTGGGCCTTGAAAAAACATCGAAAACAACATCGAAAGCTATGTAATTAATGTTTCGAACAATTTTAAGGTTTCATTACGAAAATAAATCTTGGGCGGGCATTTCAGGAACTCGGATTCTTGCGAAGCATAACTTTTATCGATATTTATTTACGACGCCGTCGCCAAGAACTTTTGTTGTATCAAGTACCTAATAAATTTTTTATCAGTATTTTATTAATCAAATAATAAAAGTTATGGCTCCCAAAAATGTAAAACTGTATGTTAGTCGGTAAATATTGCGTGTTCGAAGCGTGCCAAAGACATTGACAAGTATTTTAGCTCGAAACATTGGGTTTTCAGAGGTAGGGAACTAACTAGAAGGAATATTTTTTTCTTGGAATCAAGTGCAAAAATCTACATTTAGGGGATGCACAGAGCTAACCTGCTGCAATAAGAATTATTAAGTGATTTTCTGAATTGATTGTTTGATTCCATCACAGGAATAGAATAAAAGCTGAAACCATGTCGATGTATTCAACTTCAAGCCCAAATATCTAAAAATAAATTTGATTGAAGCGACTGTTTGTCGATCGTCTCGTAGTGGCGAACAATCCTCCATTAAAGGGGTAACTAAAACTACCCTATCAATAAATGAAACAATATACATTCATTAGTACATTTATTTAATAAGTAATTAATGACAAAAACTAGAGTTATTCTTTGGTGAAATTGCAAATATATAATTTAGTTTGACTAGATAATGACTAGATAGATAGGCACACTAAATAATTACATAAAGAGTCAAAATTACAAGCTACCGTTTACGAAATGCGTAAATATACTAGATTTGCTCATGTCTGTACCGCTACCGAATACAAAGTGCTCGCTAAAATCGGCACTACAAGACGAACGGCAAACTCTGCTTTGCTATACAACCAACGATACATAGCTTTGTCAAATGTGAAATTATAATTTTTGTAAGTATATCATGCCAAACACAAAGTATAAAGTGAAAAATTGTACAATACGGCTCATGGGGGGTCACCTTTGTTGTTCTCGATGCTGTTGCGGAGTCCGTCGTAGCGGCCGCCTGGCGGGGTGGGGGGAGGTCGGTCGGTGCGGGGGGCGGGGGAGGGGTTAGTGTATCCTCGCTAGCGACCGGCTCCGCGCTCAGGTACGAGCTCTGCGCCGTCCAGCTACAGATCCCGCCCGGCAGATCCATCGACATATAGCTAGGATCGAAAGGACCTCCAGACACATCTTTTCTAGATGGTTCCTCCCCTTCGGAAGAATGTCCGGAACTGCCGTCGGGATCTTTATCTCTCCGCTCGGGAATTACGATTTCATCATCGATTTTTGTCGGTTTTTTAGATTTATTAGCCATGAGAAGGAAGTACTGACATTCCGCGTCGTGATAAACGTATTTGTCGGTCCAAAACCCGTTATCGTGAATGATATTTTCCTCAAAACGAATGCCCTTATCGACTCGAACCTCATCAGACTGCATAGACTTAGAATCGTCAGAAGTTTGGATTTCGCTTGACTTAAATTTGTCTACATGCAATATTTTTTCGGTGTCTTTAACAACATGCTTTTCCGTCTGTGAATGATCGGTCTTAACGTCGCTTATGTTAGTAGCTGCGATTTCAATGTTAGTGGGAATTTTATCAGCTGATTTAGAAATTGGTTCAGATTTATCAGTTTCAATGGAGTGTAAAGTTGTGATCTCTGATAATGTTGTATCTTTTTTGTCAACTCGCGGTGTAACAAGAATGTCGTCTTGACTTACAGAGAGTTCTTCTGTGGGGTCTAATGAATGCATTTCAGTAAGAGAAATGGGTTCTGTATCGTCAAGTAAAGAATCGATCATGCTCATGCTGATATGCTTTTCATCAAAATCGTCGTCATTTGTTTTGTCTGGTTTAGCGATCGGAGCAATGATTGTTTGTTTTATTGGTGATTTTAGTATGTCGTCAGGTTCTGGAGAAGCCAACGACGGCGTCATGTTGTCTAACAGTTCTTCGTACTGGTAGTCGATGGACGTTTGAGTGTCAGTTAACTCTCTAGGCGAGTCATCACTGGCTTGAGAAGAGTCATTTTCAGGGAGCAAAAGCTCCTCAATTTCCTTTTGTAAATCAGCCATTTTACTCTCAAGTGATTGTTCCTCAGTAATTTTAATCTCAGATATATTAATAGTGTCAGATTCAGCTGGCGTTTCATCATGTTCAATAATTTCCTTGAAAGCCTTTTCAATTTCATCGGGTTTACACAAGTCATCGCTAGTAATAATATCTGTTATACTTTCAATATTTTGGACAGCTGCACTAGGAATAGGCTGAGTGGTTTCTACAGATATTGTTTCGGATAACTTTTCGATTTCAGCTACAGTGCTAGGATCGATTTTCCAGTACTGAGCTTCCGAATAGAACCTTTCTTTGACAGGTGTTTGTACTGATTCCGGTGTTGATATCGGGGTCTCTAACTTTTGTTTCTTTTCTTTTTTGGATTTATACTCTACTGTTGGTTTTACTTCTTGCTCGGAAGAAGTAACGTCTACGGGTGATGAAGCTTCAATAACTTCTATATGTTGTTCTTTTTTGTCTTTCTTCTTCTTTTTGTTTTTCTTCTTAGGTTCTGGTTCAGCCTTAGGAAGAGGCAACTCAGGTTTCTCCTGTATAACTAGTTCAGATTCTTCTACCTTTACTTCGGATGGTTTATCTTTTTGTTCTTGCTGTTTGTTCTTAGCATCTTTCGATTTTGATGGTCTCTTTTTGTTTTCTTTCTTAAGCGGCAGCTTATCCTCATCTGATGTGCTAGGAATTACTTTTTTGATATCCTTGTCTTTAGATTTTGAAGATCTGCTCTTTCTACTCTTTCTTACTTGCTGTTTCTCATCATCAGACGGATTTTGTGTGGGCTCAACATCCTCTGGTTTCAAAGTGCTTTCGAGAGCTTCAAATCTATTGAATATTTCTCGTTTTTTAGTTACATTTGAACTAGATCTTGATCTATTGTCTCTAGATCTCGATCTCGATCTCCTGCTTCTATCTACGGTAATAAAACCTTCAGAATCAACAAGAACCTCAGGTTTATGATGTTCAGTAGATTCATCGACACAAATTATAGGTGGAGCGATAGATGGGTGACTTGGTTCTTTATCAGAGAATTCTACTTCTACATGTCTTGACCTATCTGGTAAAGGTATATTTGATGCAACAATATGCGCCCATGATCCAATAGTACTTTCGCTCTTTTCTTCAGTTTGAACCACTGTTGTTATCGTTTCTTCTTCTACTAACGGGCATGTTTCATACGTTTCTGTTTTTGCTTCTATTTTATCTACTCGTTCATTTAAAACTTGAGGTTCTTGTACATTGATAAGCTCTGGTAAGGTTTCTTGGAGTTTTTCACGAACCGGATGAATATCCGGTTCTCTGTGTTCTAAGCCTTCAGCAACAATTTCAGCATATGATTTACCCTCTTCAGTTGCTTTGGCCCAGACATTTATTTGCTCAGAAAGATCAGGAGTGACAAGTTGCGATTCTGCTTTCTTAGGTAGTTCCACATCCTGTTTTGCAGGTACTTCGATCTTCTCCTCCTTCTTCTTTTTTTTCTTATTACGCTTTCCTTTTGGTTCAGGAATTTCTACAAGTTCCTTTGAGGATTCTCGTTTGATAGAAATTGGTTGATCAGGTTCTGTTTTTGCTTCTGCAGCGGAATGCTGATCAGTTTTTTCAGTTATAGTTTTTAAAATAGATGAGTAAGATATTGCACTAGGTGTTGTCTCTGATGATTCTGTTATGATTTCTAAAATATCTTCAGCTTCAGATTGATCTGATTGTCTTGAAAGACTTTCTGTACTCATTACGGTAGGAATTGTTTCAGATACAGTTGGTGTGACAGTTTTATACAAGTATGATGGTGTAAACTCAGGTGCATCAGCTGATAAATTAGAATATAATACAGTGTTGGTATAAGAAGGTTTGAATTCAGGGATGGAATCTATTTCAGGGAGGAGATCATGCAGGCTATGTATAGGTGATTTTTCAAGACGTGGGCTAGTCGGTTCCGGCTTTGTTAGTTCTGGAGACTCCGAAATAGTTTCGTTAGAATTTGTTAAAGTTTCTAATACAGTAATTGAACTCTTATCCGTACTTGGTCCGTCCGTAGAACGATCAAGCGTATCAGTTCGAGGTGCAAATTTAATATCTGTTTCTCCTTCTAATTGTATTGATTCATTTTGAATAAACTGAGCCGAGATAGTATCAGGCTTAACATCGAGATCTAGTGATAGAACAGGACTAGGTTGTAATAATTCATTTTCGAGCGTAGATTCTATTGTTGGAGCTTTAGAAGCCAGAGATTCAATAGGGTGAGCAGCTGGTGTAGCATCGATCGTCGCTGTACCGTCAATTTCATCAGTGCTGGTTTGTTCAGAATAAATAATAGGAATTTCTTCAGCGATATCCGCCTGAGATATTTTCTTTATAGATTCTTCCAATGTTTTTATATCACCAAACACTACAGGAACGAGTGTGTCATCTAGATCATCAATCTCTGTTATTTTTAGGGGTTCATTTAGATTTTTTTCTTTTTCAATCAAATCCGAGATAGAAACAGGCTTAAAATCGAGCTCTAGTGATGATACAGTAACAGTTTGTAATAATACATTTTCTTGTGAAGTTTCTAGTATAGGCAACACGTAGGGTTTAGATTCGGCGACTCCTGTTGCGTCATTGCCTTCTGTGCTGATTTCACCAGATGAAATTACGGGAACTTTTTCAACAACAGCCTCCTGACATCTTTTCGTTATAGATTTTTCCAATGTTTTTATATCACCAAAAACTACCGGAATAAATGTATCATCCAAATCATCAATCTCTATCACTCTTAAGGGTTTATTTACAGAGTCATCACTTGAAGCTTTAAGCGTATCATCATCAGAGGTAATTATTTGTAAAGTTTTATCACCAAGTTTTTCTTCTGAATCTGTTTGGTGATGTTGTTCTAAGTATTGTTGTATTTCCTCTACATCCACAAATTCGAACGTATCTTCAACACTAACAGTCGGTTTTTCATCTTGTATTAGATCAGCGGTATCATCCAATTTTGTTTCAACACCGAAAGGCTTTGGTTTCATCGCTTCAGGAGATTGAGTATCGCTACTATCGCCATATTCAATAGCCACTGGGGTATTAGTAAGATCATCTACTTCAAACGAGAAGTTAATAGCTTTTCCTTCATTTACTTCTTCAGGATTTTCTAAATCTGGTTTGAAATGTTTTACATCAGCTGGTTGGGTAACAGCTTTTTCATTGCTAATGAAATCAATAGTGTTTTCCTTGATATCTATTGTAGTTGTTTTAACAATACTCTGTTGACTGCTTATATCTTCACTATGTGGTTTTAGAGTTTCGTCTAGTATATTTTCCTTAACAGGTTTTATTGGCTCCGTTAAAGAAGGGTTTTCATCTGTTGGCGTTTTTGACAGCTGTGATGCGAGTAAGTATTCAGCATCTTTTATTTCTTGATAACTATGACCTATCGCCTCTGTCGGCTTTATATCAACTACTGCAGATTGAGGTACTTTCTCCTCTTGAATATCAACATTAGGTAATGTTTGTTCTTTGGAAATAGTTTCAGTGTTAATAGGTTCGTGTGCCAAAGGAGTCTTAATTGTGTCAACTACGGTTCTATCAGATATAAGTTCCAGCGCGGGTGTCCGAGATACTGCGTATTTGAACTCAGCATCCATTATGTCACGATAGTTAAATCTAGGAATTTCATATACGGGCTGTAAAGGTTCTTCAATTTCATTACCGTTGACAATTAATTCATTTAGTTCACCTACATTGTTCTGAGATAAACTATTTTCTTCACTCGATTCGTCACTTATATGTTGGGGTTGATTGCGTCTAGGGCCTTCATCTGGATTAAGAACAATGTTTGATTCCAAAGTCCTGTTATTAGCTTCAGATTCTGAAACACTAGCGACTAAACTTTCACTAATGTTTGTCATGTCCTCAACTTGCCTCGGAATGGTAAGAATATTGGCAAGTAAACGCTCTGCGTCATTAAGTTCTTGATAACTTTGTATAGGTGATTCCAATACATACTTGTCTTGCTGAGTCGTATTTGAATATCTATTATCAATAGGTTCTACATGTAATTTTTGTTCATCCGAATGATCGATTACTTGTTTAGTCGTTATCAAAAGTCTTTCAGCGTCAGTTATATCCTTGTAGTTGTAACTTGGTATTTCACTACCTAAGTTAGAAATCAAAGATGTTTCAGGTGCAACTTCCTTATCTTTTTCTTCAGAAGCAACTTCCTGAATTTCATCTACTATGTGTTTAGCTGCTTTTTCAGCTGCTGACACGTTGCCTAGTGCAGAAGAAGCTAGAAGACATTCAGCATCTGACATTTTATGATAGCTTTGAGTAGGAACTGTATTGAGCTCCTCAATTAAGGGAGTTTTGCATTTAGCATGGTCAGTTATAGGTAGAATTTCACAGGATTCCACATTAACTGAAGTTCTTATAGCACCTAATAATTTTTCAGCGTCTACGATCTCATGATAACTTTGCCGAGGTGTTTCATAACGCAATATTGACACGTAATCGATATGTCGAATTACAGGCGTTCTTTTTTCTTGGAAGTCTTCAGAAAATACAGATAAGTTAGCATCGTTTATTGTTTTTTCATGTTTCATTTCTCTTTCAATATTCTCTGAGTATTGTAATGCAGAAGGTTTGACAGAATTATCCGTAACACGTGCTTTAACATCCTCGCTTATGGTTGATGTTTGGTTGGCAATGGTTATGTTTGAAACAGGTATATCAACTTCTGTTTTTGAAACATCTTTTATTTGAGAAGCGTATAGGATTTCGGCATCCTTTAAATCCTGATAATTGGATAATTGTTTAAGATCTTCTTTTATGGGACTTATAGATTGCCTTATGTCTTCTTTATCATTTGGTAATGATATACTTATCTGTTCAGGTTTTAAATTCAGGAGTTCTGCTGATACAAGCTCAGATGATATCTCGGGTAATAGGTTAAGCGATTCTCTTGCCAATGACTCTTGGCGTTCATTTTGTTTGAGTACATAATAATCATAGTCTAATTGATAGGTATCTAACTCCAATGAATATGTTTTTACATCATTAATTAGTTCTTGATAAGGTATTGTCGATGGTTTTTTGCTTTTCTTGTCAACAGATTTTTTGCGATCTTGTACAGAGCCAAAAATAGCTTCTTCTAAGACGATACTCAGGTCATCTTCAGTAATTACAGGTTTACATTTCACATTCTCAATTTCGCTTGTTATAGGTTGATTTTCAGTAGAAAACTCATCTATATTTTGTAATGGTTTTTTACATTCAAGATTTTCTTCAAGTGATTGAACATCCTCAATTTGATCAACTATAGATATCGTTTTATCTTTTTCTTCAAACTCAATAATAACCTGGTCTTCCGGTTTAGTATGAATTTCTTTAGTTATTAACCCGTGTTCAATTTCTTTCGTAAGAAAGTCGGCCACATTTGTAATTATCGTTGTGGTTGTTACAGTTTGTGTCTCAACAGTTTCTTCGGGTTGTAAGACAACGTCACTTGTTTTAAGAACTACAATATTTTCTTGAGCAGGAATATCCGCTACAGTTATAGTCTCGCTCAAATTTTCTAACCTACTGGAAGACATTTCATCAGTGATTTTGTTATCAGTTTGCTGCTCAATTTCACTTTCGACGGTTGTTTTCTCATCTGTAGATGATTCTTCAAGAGAATTGCTCTTACTGCCAAATACTTTCACAGTTCTGATTGGGGGCAGTTTCTTTTCTTCATGCGTAATTAAATAAATTGTGCGTGTTTCGGGATCTTGAACAATAGGTTCATAGCAGGTTATTTCCTGGACAATGTTAATAGCGCTTTCTCTAGGTATTTCTTTTGTGAAAAATTTGTCATTATTGTTTTTCTCAATGGAGGTACCGACTAACGTCGATTGAGTGTTAGATGTATCTGATTCTTTTGTGGCAGAAACGACATCTTTTTTATCAAACGATTCTGTGCTCTCCTTAAGTATTGTAACTTCGGTAGCAATTTGTTGTTGTGGATCTTGGGCTGATAGTATTAGGTCTGGCTCGCGTATTTCTACAGTAGCCTCAGGAATTCCTTCTTCATCTTCCAACAATGTGTTCCAGTCTACGTAACCAGCAGGCATCACAGAATCTTTGCCAACAGGATTTACTATCTTATCCTTACTGGATTTAATTTTAATTATACTTGTTTCTTGGTTACTTTCCACATGTTTATGTTTATCTTTCTTAGATTTTTTCTTCGTCGTTTTGACCTCCTTAAATTGTTCTTCCGTCGTGCTCGACGGTTGTGGTATTTCTTCAGAAACAATCTTCTCTGTTGTGCCTTTTACAACATTTTCAGTTAGTATTTCTTCATCAACAACTTTTGATTGTTTTGATTTTAATTTCTTTTTTGACCGTTTCGATTGATCAGATAGTAATTCATCTACGGTTTCCCCTGTATCTATTGTTTTTTGTTCGATTACCTTTGATTTTTTCGACTTCTTTTTGGAACCTTTTGGTACATCAATTTCTTTAGGCTGACTACTCAATTCAGGCGCTGCTTTTGTTGATTTAACATTTAGGGCTACAGGAATTTCTTGACAATCTACTTTTACTTCATCTAAATCAGATTTTTCAGGTGTGCTAATTTGCACTGCGTTATCCGAGTGTTCTTTACTACATACTTCACTATCTTTACTTAATTCCGAAACTTTTATAACTCCAACAATGTTTTCTTGTTCTTTTGATAAATCTAGATCATTATTTTCCAAAAGCTCTTTTTCATTACTGGGAGATTTTTCTAAAATCGTCTGTTCAATAGCTTCAGAAGCAATATTCGACGAATCGGCAATTATTTGTTCATCTCTTTCTTTCTTCTGTTTCTTCTGCTTTTTCGAGGACTTTTTAGGCATATCTGAGGTCTGGTTGTCTTCCTCAGTTAATTTTAAATCTTTAATATTAACGTTTTCTTCTGCGAACGTATCCCATTGTCTTATATCTGATTGGATCGGTGCAAACACGGGCCAATGAACATCTTCAGATTGCAAGTCACTGTTGCTTTCAGCTGAAACAGTCGATTGTATCGTACTGTAAACAGTAGAGTCGACGGTTTTCTGAAATACACCTTCAGAACGTTTGTTTTTCTTTTGTTTTTGTTGTTTGTTTGTGGACAACCCGGTTGTTTCGCTCTGAATCAACGATTCCGAAGCTATTTGGTCTAAATCCAGGCGTCTTTGACCTCTATTCTTTTTAGTTTTATGATGGTGCTCAGACTCTGAGACCGGCTCAGGTCGAGACGGAGCCTCTTCAGTGGGAACGTCAGATTTAGGTTTCTTTTTTCGCTTGTCTTGTTCCTCGATTTCTTTTAGAGCCCGCTGTATTTCATCCCCGGTCGACTTTGGCTTCTTAGGTTTATGTTTCTTCTTCGGTTTTCGAAGCTCAGCCTCAACGTCATCGTCGCTATTTATAGTGACCATGGGGCTCGGAGCGGGGTCTGCTATCGGTTCTGGATCTTTAGGCTTTGGCTCGGGCTTAGGCTCGGCCAATTTGCTTAAAGACGGTTCACGTGGAAGACGAGGCAAAAGCTGGGGCTCTGGCTCGTCGAAGTGATCGACCTCGACGACCTTTTTGGTCGTCCTCTTTTTCTTAGTCGGTTGAACGTCGTGCGGACGAGTTGCGCGCTTCTCTGGTGCACGGCGCTGACGAAGCATATCACGTGAACGACTACGCTGTAGGCGCTCGGGCCGATCGGGGCGCAGACGCTCAGGTCGAGACTCTGGCGCCGATGGAGGCGCACTCGACTCACGTTCAGTGCATTCTACAACGATTTCTCGCACTAGTTCCAGTTGCGCGACTTGTGGTTTAGGCGGTACTTGCCGCCGCAGCCCGAGGGCGAGGATCTCAGCGTATGATAACTCCTGTGACAGAGCCCGCGTCGGGCTCACGCCGCGTTCTTCTCGTTCTGGCAGTCGAAGCTCCTCGGGATGTGCAGGGCTCGTACTCCTCACGAACCTCTCAACTCGGTTCGCTTCAGGTTCCGGTTCCGGACGAGTCTCGGCAAGCATTACAACTACCGGCGGAGGAACTACTTCCGATTCCGATTCAAATGGTAATTCTCGGTATTCCACTATCGGCGCGTTTACGTCACTGTTATAGATTTCACTCTCACTAGATTCGCACATGATCTCATCGGATTCGCACTGGGTATCGACAGGCCTTCGTGGCGGGGGGGTATCGAACACTTCACTGAACTCTAGATGGTGGTCGGAGGGTGGTGCGCGGTCGCCGCGCGAGCTCGATCTCGAGGCTCCGCCTTTGACTATCTCGGCGTAGGTGGTGGAGTGGTCCGCCCAGACATTGGGCGCTAGGACGGCGCGGCGGGCCGGGGAGCGCGGGCGGCGCGCGCGGGCCGCCGCCGCCGCGCCCATGGCCAGCGCCGCGCCCGCGCTCGGCCCCGGCACCCACCACGGGTCCACCTCGTGCAGTGACCGGGATACCTCCTCGATGCGCCGGCGGATATCCTGATACGCAAGTACGGACAGACAAGGTTTACATACGTCTCGGGCTACTGGGATGAAAGCGGGCGAGATATAAAAAAAGAAACTTCATAAATGCGACGATTCGAGTATACTTTATTATCTTATCTTAACTTAGAAGCGGTCGCGGTCGCGCCTAACGGAATATTCGACTTAAATCTAGGATGATGGTACGCGGCGCGGATGGCTACGGGTCGGGGTCGGGCGCGCCGCGCTGTACTATCAGCTTGGTGCGTTCGGCGCGCGCCGCGATGCGGCTTTGAAGCGCTTTTACACGCTCGCGACATTCCTAGCGAGGATAACGGCCGCAATGTTAGTACGGATAAGGGAAACGGGGAAAGACAGAAAATAAAACCAATAAATAACTGAAACGACTCGGTCGCGGTGGTCTAAATCGACTATCGTTGCGGTGGGGGTGCGAAGCGGTGGAGATGTAGATCGCTATAGAGACGTACCTGGCGATGTTTCTGCTGGGTGTCGGGGTCTTTGGGCGCGTAGTGCGGCTGTGCGGCGTGACGCAACTGTTGCTCGGCGTGGAGCAGCTGCCGACGCAAGTCGACCAGCTCAGCGGCCAGGGCTTCCGCCTGTCGTAATGCTGCCTCTAGACCAGCGGCCTGCCCTTCGGCAGTAGCTCGTAGGGCATCTAACGCAGCGTCTGTAGCCCGCGCGCAGTCCGACACCGATGCTGGGAATGATCCCGCTGAGGCGACGCCCTCCTCGTCAAAGTGAACCTGCGGACATAACACGTGTGGAATGGAATGTCAAAGAGAGAACGACCGACACCAAAGCGACCCAGCAGACGAAGCCGAACTCACGTTGAGTTTCTCGATCGCATAGTTGATCTTGGTGTGTTGCGTGGAGACGTCATTGATGATCTTTTCTCTAACGGCTAGTCGGTCTCGCAGAGGTTTCTTGCCATTTTGTGGTGCGTCAAGTGCGCGCGATGTCGCTTCTACCCAGTGACCGACGTCCTTCAGCTTCTTCTCGCAACGCTCCCACTCCTCAGCTAACTCTTGTAAAAGACCGCTCTGAAATACGAAAACGTAGTCAACGACTTTGAACTCTGGGAACTTCGGCTTTTCTTTTCCAAGATACTGACTGTCTTAGCAAGTTTTTTCTCGACGTCGACGGTGGCGATCTCGGCGGCTTCTAGCCTTGAGGGCAGATCGCCGGGGCTCGTCACTCGCTCGATGGCCTCTATTTCTTTCGCCATTTCGGCTAGATTCTTCGCCTGCTGTTTGCAGCTCTTGAGCGCGTTCTGGAAAAGAAACGAACTTTTGATGTTAGTACGTAAATTCAAGAAACATAAGAAAGCATTAGGTCGTCGATACACACCCCGTATTCTGTTTGTTTCTGTTGTACTTCTTGCAAGTCAGCGAGGGGAAGCGGTCGCGCGAGGAAGGCTCGTTGCGTCTCAACCCATAGCAGGACCTTTTCGAGGAGGGCCAGGAAGCGCGCAACGGCATCGCAAGCGTCTTCCACAGCGGCTTGTCTAGCCTCCAACTCGGTGCAGACCGCCTGGAACTGGTCAGCCAGAGCAGTTACCGTCGACTGAACCAGTTGACGCTCGGCAGCGTCGCGACTGCCTTCGACAATAGCGCGTGCGTTGCGCGTCAGTCGTTCGACTCGGTCAGCGGTGGCCGGAGCTTCAGCTCGGACTCCGCTCAACCGGTCGCGGTACGCTTGCGGCGCTAGACTTCTGTCGCGTGCCGCTAGCTCAGCTCCACGGATCCATGCCTGTACTGCATCGACATCGTCTGCATATTCTGTGCGCGAAGTGCGCGCGCGTTTCCATTCCCGTTCCTTTTCTTCCATGGCGGCGGCTAATGCCTCCGCGGACAACTCTAGCGCGGATAACTCCTGGCCGACGTCAGCGGGTGCCGACCCGCCGTACCGTCGGCGACTTTCCTCAGTGAACTTCTTCGTCCGCTCGACTAACTCTGAGACTTCAGCCTCGAGAGCGCGCACGTTGTCTTCCTCGTCCTCTCCAAACACGTACAAAGTCCGGACCTTCGCTATCGACACTTCGATCAGCTGTCTCAGCTCCTCTATCCTCTCCGCTACTCGGTCGAATTCCGACACAATGTCGTCGATTTCTGCGAGCCGCGCCGCAATGGTCTGTCGCAATCTGCAAGAGAGAAGAGGGCGGTTAGAACGTACGAGTCGGTCGGTACGATGTGAGTTTATGATGTCAGCGTAGTCGGTAGAGGCGCGCGAGTGGGGAAGAGCTGCCAAACGACGAAAATAATCGAGTCGGCGCGGCGCGATGATGCCGCATCGGCCGTGACGGTGCAAGGTCACCCGGTCTACCTCGTGGTCGGTGCTCGGACGTGCGCGGCGCTCCGCTCGCCTCGCTCGTTCGTCGCTCAATGAACCGATCTCGATAGAATCGCGAGGCGCATCTAATTTTAAATTCCACGTTCTAATGTTTGCCCGGTGACATCATAACGCCGGTTTTTAGGTGCATTTGCCGTCTGTTTACATTTTGCACACACGCTCGCGACTGCGATTACCTTATGATAGTATGACGTGCTACCGGGTGACCTTCGGCCGCTCAGCCGACCGTGTCATTTTTGCGACATCGGCATCGGCCACTTTAGTACAGGTAGGTTTACAAATATGTCGACTGTAAAGATCTCACCACTTAATAAATTTACGATTTCGTGAAAGGGTTTAAGCGACACGTCATCGCCTCAGTTAGAACGAAACGATATTGAACGAGACGAGAGGTGACGTTGCCGGTATGAGGTTCGATATGGCCGGCCGGCGCCGACATGTGCACGATGCATACCGAACTTTATATCACGGAGTAGGTACGTAAAGAGGCCGCAGAATTTACCGAAATAATTACATAATATAATAGAACGATACTAAATGTACCCGTATAGAATCCGCCGAGTTCCTCGTTCACATAAATACGATTAGCAATGAGTCAGAGCACACGGAGCCACGCACGTTTTTCTAGCACATATTTTCTGTGCCGTTCAGTAAATTTCAAACTTATTTTTCGTCGCTATCTCGGACGCAGGCACGTTTCAGTCTCGTTTTATCGTCGATTAGGTTTTCTAAACGTTTATTTCTCGACGAAAATCATCAAAAAATTCGGAGCGGTCAAACTGTTCGTATGCCGCTGAAAGGATACTCCGAGAAAGTGTTCACATTGCACAACGCACGGCCTCTCGCACACGGGTACTTTCATTTCGATCGTAATTATGTAGAGCGAAAACGAATTGGAATTTTCTTTGGTTGAAAATGGCGTTTTGCTCTTGTTCTAAGTATATCCCTAGACCCGGGTTCCAGTGCAGACTGTCAGGCCCTGACCTATTAAAGCGCTGCGATCGCGCGCATGCGCCTCGCGTGCTCGCACACAAGTCAACCAGTTTGAATAACGATTACACGTCAGCCCGTGCCGTGGTGTGCCGGGTGTCTGGACTGTTACCGGATGGAAAAGCGACCTTACTTCGTGAGATAGAAAAGCAAAAGTAGTTTGAAAACCGAGATAGCACATAGGGCGTTGTCAGTCTGCGACGACGACGGTGTCCCTCACCGATTGATCTGTTTTCCCACCATATGGCGAAAGTCGAATCATGTACAGATCTAGATGTCTAGAATGAACTAGAATTCAATTTAAACACTAGAATCATCTGGGACGAAGGATAGGATTGTTTCCAAGTAGGTACTATGTGGTTTCAAGTCATATAAACTTGCTTTCAACAGTAGAAAATTACACTATAACTTCCTAATTAAGTTTAAATAATTCCGCTATCTCATCTTTATAAAAAACTAGCTGCGCCCCGCGGTTTTACCCGCAGAAGGGAAAACGTGTTATCATGGGCGCGGGTGGCCAGCGGTTCTCGAGCGGTTGCACTTTTTCGTGCATTACTCGGGTTCTACCAATTGGATTTCGATTCAAAGTATACCACGACCTTTCTCGTAAATAGAACTATCCGATATTGAGAACCTGATCGGATCAGTAGTTTTTTGTTGTATAAGGAACCGAGAGATAAACAGAGAAAAAGACAGACAGACATGAATTTTAAAAATTAAGCATATAATTTTGTTCTACTACTTTTTTTAAGCCCTCTAGACAACTTTTTTTTTAATTTATTTTCAAGTACAGACTTTTTATCCTCTCTATCTTTATTATAAGTATATAAGTATAGAAGATACCGAGACTTATGTCAATATTTACCTACCTATACTTACAAAATAAACTCGTCTATAACATTAAAAGTGTTTGTCATAATATTTATCTATGTAGCCAATTCAATGTGCTGTTCTATGCAATTTTGTACCTAAGTAGGTACTTATAAAAATACAAGCAGTGTCTCAAAATTTCATACACATATGTCTCGATTCTGTAAGATTGTTTCTCATCCTGTGAAAAGTTCAGGGCAATTATTCTATAAACTAAGTAAAACATATTAACAATACCTCCGCATCGTTATCGTTAAATTTTTCTTGAAACGGATTAACAATTTTTTAGAAATTTTATAGTTTTGCTAAAGCTATTGAAGTGTTAATAATTTCTTACAAAATAAAAAAAAATGCTTAGCCGTTTTTAAGAAATTTAGAGATTTTTATTTAAAAATACCTGTCCAGGGTTTTGATCAGTTTGTATTGTTTGTATGAATTTAACAAAATGCCTCTGCTGCCTGTTCGAACCCGCAACAAAGTTTTTTAAATCACATTGTTACGTGTTTATTTATTTTTTCAAAGAATACTTATGTACAGTAGGTACCTAATAAACATTGGACTTGGCTACGTTTTATGTTTATATTTTATTACTTCCTACAATACTAAGTACCTATTCTAGATACTTTAAATTTGATAAACACAACAAGAGAAACAGTTTCAGCAACAAGGTTGCAATCTATGACAATATTGCATTCTAAATTCATATAAAACGTGATAGATCAAGCGGACGAAGTGTATCTGCTTCAAGTCTGGCAAAATTTTATTTCATCTGTCAACACATAATCATTATGTTGCTTCTCCCCTACAGATCATACTGATTTATTAAATCTACGGGTCCATACCCTTTTACAGAAACTTAGATCAAAAAGGTAAACAAAAAACTTATACATTTGATTGAAAATGACAGCTCTTTGTTTACTTTTTCCTTAGATAATTGAATTATTGATGGAAGTATCTGTAAAAGAGTATAGAACGAGCGACCTAATCTAACCTAACAATGTCCCGTGCACTACAGCGCTTTAAATAGCAAATATTAAAAGTTTGCTTGCCCGGTATAACACCATCTACCTAATAAAATCTGATGAAAAAGCAGAGATATGTTAAAACTTCTAGATACGTAATAGGGCAAATTTCTTGGCTACACAAATGCAAGCTATCTAGCTAGAGAAGTCTTAGTTCCATCCCAGCTCACGTCACGATCACCCGCTTGTTGACACACAGTACATTTAGTTCACTTTCACAACATTATTCACAGACAACAATGCCTTCGTGCGTATTTAGGCGATGCACGAATTATACTCCAAAAACTGGCAAAAATATTTCATTTCATACGTAAGTAAAGCTGTATTTATTTATTTTAGTTTATTTTCTGAAAAAGTTTTTTTTCCAAAAACTCAACGAAGTTTTTGACTTTGACGTTTTATCATTCTCTCCTAACCGCTATGAGATGTCATAATAATATTATGACATCTCTTTCTTACGTCATGCAAGTAGCATTGAGTCTTTATGTTTTAGAAAGAGATAACAATAGTTTCGTCTATTTATTCTTTAAATTATGTGAATGAATATAAATAATGAGGTTGTATAGCATACAATTGTGCCGCTTTTCAATAATGATTTGTTCTGTAATGGCGTCTCTATAACTTTAATAGACTCATTGTGAAAAAGGATGAAAAAATAAGATTATTTATTTAGGTTCATTTTAGGTTATTTACCTAAATAATATACTATATCCTATTAAACGGGGGCCAGCCCCTAGTTAAAATTCCTCGTAACCAAACATTGTATAAAATTAGGCATACATAACTAGCAATGTTTATCAATGACGGAATATAAAAAAAATAGCTCAAACATCTACCAGAATTACTATTACGAAATCGTATAGCAACTGTAAAATCACGATTTACAAAAGTTTACAAGAATTCAACTTGTCCTTCAAACGTACGAGTAAACTATAAGAATAGACGGATGTGTGTCGTGTATGTTTAACACAATGGCTAGAATTGATCAAAGCAACAAGTAAACACTTTATGGCTGACTAGCTGTGTCGCGTGATGTTACCCGCAAAGTCCCGAACTCGTGGAATTTTATAAAATTCCTTTTTACCCATGACGCAACGGAGCAGTGTATATGCGTTTGGGGTGAGAGGTTGTGTTGCGCATTTTAATGTTCCCATTTATCTTCAAAACGGCTGGACCGATTTAGATGCGATTTCAGTAAAATGTTTATTTTGATCGGATGCCTACAACATATTTGTCGTGGCCGGACGGAGGTGCCATCCAAAGCCATTTGTTCCCCACGTCACTAGCCAAGAGTACCACCGTAAGCGATATTCCTGGTACTTGTCTGCAATGTCTTAGACAAAAAGGCTACAGGCTGCCTCTGGTGCTGGAGTTCTTGAAGCGGTTTTTCGCCTCACTCCACACATCCAGTGCAACTCCGTGACACGGTCAAGCATTGGCCACGCCATACTGCCATACAAAAGGATGTCTAATGGTAATGATGGATTTATAGACTTGTCCTTTTAGTGTATCCGGCGTTTTGTGGTCACAACTGACATCAGTTACCTCACGCCACTGCCACATGTCGGTTAGGCAGCTTGTGGGAAGTGGCGTGGGTAGACTAGACGTCGAAATCGATGTCGCCGGACGCGCAAAGCACTGATCCCAAGTAAGCAATACCATGAAAAGTAATCACTTTAGATTATTCTCTCTAGTCAATAATATTTGATTGTTTGACTTAACTTTATTTATATGCCGGTTTTATCTACAGTTCCGACGAACTATTATGTAATCGATGATTTTAACGTTTACTTTTTTCAGAAGAATTTGAATAGTAAAGTTAACATTTTGTTCTTAAACTTGAAGCATAAAGATAGGACAAAGTTCATTATTTATATCCTGAAATAATAAATATTAATGTCTAGCGACCTACACAGGCTTATATCTTTTGGAAGAACAGCTTTAAGTAATAGTGTAAATCACAACAAAATCCACAATGTGTGGTTGAGTAGAAGTTACAAAAGACACAGACAGACATTTGTCTCTATTCACGACTTTTTTGTTTAAGTATAGATAAGTACTACAACACCATCTACCCTAGAGCAAGAGGTCTGAAAAGATCTCGAAACGTCGTCGGGCTTTGAAAAATGCTTATTATAATAAAAGCAACGCGATTAAAACCGAAATATATGAGCTTAAATTTATGATGAGTTTATGCCACATATTTAGCGATTTTGATGATTTCTGACTACACATTATCAGGGGAATAAGTTTGTTTATAGGACTGAATTTGATAGCGAATATTATACTCTATCTTCTCAAATATAAGGTTCACAAACGTGGTACAAAGGACTCAAAAATAAGAATAATGTTGCAAAATGTGTATTTCAAGCAAATTGTAATGATGTCATGGCATGTATACAATCACGTGTCTGGAATCCGGAAACGTGCGCTCTTATTGCGTGAGGCATAGAGCTCTCTTTCCCTGGGCAAGTTATTTAGAATCATCACATAAGCTATTGATGGTAGAGTGTCATTGAAAATGACGTCATGCGTCATCACAATTTTTAGGTCAGAATGTGTGCAAAAGTTTAGCAGGAAGTGAGCATGAATTTAATTTGATTTTTAACCGACTTCCAAAAAAAGAAGAGGGTACGAGTAGGTATTAATTTGGCTATAATTTTTGGGCTCTGGCTGTTAGGCTACTATCTGCATACAACGTAGATCGTAATACCGCCCGACTTCAGATAAGATACAAACTAGCTGTTACCCGCGACTTCGTCTGCGTAGAAGTAGTGCATAGCTGACTTTTCCGTTTCTTTACTCGGGTTCTACCAATTAGATTTCTATGTAAAGTATGCCACGAGGTTCCTCGAAAATAGAACTTTATTGAAAACCAGATTTCAATCGGATTAGTAGTTTTTAATTGTATAAAGAAAAGACAGACAGACATGAATTTTAAAAAATATGTAATTTTGTTCTACTACTTTTCCTAAAACCCTAGACAACTTTTTTTTAGATTTATTTCCAAGTACAGACTTGTTTTTGTCCTCTCTTCCTTTAATATAAGTACCTATAGATAGATATCTAACAAAATGTCAGTAACACTGTAGGTAGGTGAGGTTACTCCTTTTTACACGACTGCCAAAGGAAGTGTTATTGAAATCGGTTTTTATTTATTTGAAATCTATTTTGTTCAGCAACGACGACTTGTGTAACTAACTTTGTAACACATGTTACTTAAGCTGTTAATGGGATTTAAGGAAATTGATCTGAATATGAGGTAGAATAATTTTCAATACGCGCTAAACTTGTCTAAATCTTACCTCTTACTAATATTACAAACTCGAAAGTTTATATGTACCTATGTGACTTTGTTACTCTTTCACGCAAAAAATTACTAAACCGATTGCGATGCAACTTGGAATATATGTAGCTGGGGAACTGGAACAACACATATGCTACTTTTTATCCCGATATTCCCGCGGGATCGGGAACTTTTAACTCCTGACGGAAGGTAAAGGACTGTTATACAAGATGTAACAGGTTAGCCCTTTTAAGCCGAAAGGGGGTTGTTCTAGACGTCTAGGCGAACACCTTTTGTTCTACGACTTTTGAAAATTCGAACTTTTTTTTTGAAAATTTTGAGATTATGTTTCACTGAAAAAACAGCTGTTTTTGAAAATAAAGGTAATTGAAGGTTTGATTGTAGTAGACCAAACTAAATGAAAGGCCAACATAAGGTCAATGACCTCGAACTCTAAGAAACAGCTGATCTTCAAGTAAACTTTACACTTAAAATTTTCGAAAAGTACTTCGAATTTTCAAAAGTCATAGAACAAAAGTTGTTCGCCTAGACGTCTAGAACAAACCCCTTTCGGCTTAAAAGGGCTAGCCTGTTACATCTTGTATATAAGTTTAAGGTGTCTGTGTATTTGTGTACATTTGTTTGTGGCATCGTAGCTCCCAAAGGGTTGAAGCGGTTCTGATATCGTTTTTTATGGGTTCTTAGTCAACAAGAAACCCTTATAGTTTCGCTATGTTTGTCCGTCCGTCCGCAGCTTTGCTCAGAGACGGTTAGTTCTACGAAGTTAAAATTTTGCATGAGTATACATATTATTCACGGCCAAAAAAGTGCTACAATAAAAATTTAACCCTTTTTAGGGTACCTCCCCCACATGTACCATGGGTATGATTTTTTTTTTCTTGCTTAGGTACTCCATCGTGTTGTTGTATCGTTAGATAGTTCTTTTAAAATCATTGTGAGCTTTCCAATTCAATTTTTCATTTTAGGGTTTTCGAAAAATTTAGCTTTAAAGCGTTTTAGAGTTTTTAACCGACTTCAAAAAAGGAGGAGGTTCTCAATTCGTCGCGTATATATATTTTTTTTTTTTTTTTTTTTTTTTTTTTTTTATGTTTGTTCACCGATTACTCGAAGGTGGCTTGACCGATTAAGATGGTTGTTTTTTTAATGGAAAGGTGGAAGCCCCGAGGTGGTCCCATAAAAATTTGTTGAGGATCTGATGAGGATCTTCGAAGTGAGGACCGGGAATGCTTCTCAAAAACCTGGATTCAATTCACTTGTTCACCGATTACTCGAAGGTGGCTTGACCGATTAAGATGGTTCTTTTTGTAATAGAAAGGTGGAAGTCCCGAGGTGGTCCCATAAAAATTTGGTGAGGATCTGATGAGGATCTTCGAAGTGAGGACCGGGAATGCTTCTTAAAAACCTGTATTCAATTCACTTGTTCACCGATTACTCGAAGGTGGCTTGACCGTTTAAGATGGTTCTTTTTGTAATAGAAAGGTGGAAGCCCCGAGGTGGTCCCATAAAAATTTGGTCAGGATCTGATGAGTATCTTCGGAATTATGGACAGGATAGCTTCCCAGAATGTAATAAATTACTCGTTTTTGGACTTCTACCAAAAAGAATAGACCCCTAAAGAACTAAGCACAGATTGATGGGCCACCTAAAACCACCTTCTCACAGCAAACTCCTCAATAATTAAAATTACGGTAACAATAGGTATAGTTAATTTATTTGGCAGTCGAAAGTAGGTAGGTAGGTACTAAAAAGGGTGAAATAAAAAAATAATTTAAAAATTAAAAAACCGACTTAAAAAAAGAACAAAAAATAATTTAAAAATTAAAAAACCACAGAAAAAAAAGAATTGATAAAAAAGACCAAAATAACCTCTACATACAGCGCCACCGACTAATTAATCTGCTTTATCATCTGAAGTCGGGCAGTTTTACTGGCTGTATGGTTCCATATTGTACTTAGTTTGGCTGCCCGACTTCAGATGATAAAGCAGATTAATTAGTCGGTGGCGCTGTATGTAGAGGTTATTTTGGTCTTTTTTATCAATTCTTTTTTTTCTGTGGTTTTTTAATTTTTAAATTATTTTTTGTTCTTTTTTTAAGTCGGTTTTTTAATTTTTAAATTATTTTTTTATAGTTTTTAGAGTTATTTGTACCAGGCACGCACTTGCCCAGTTTTTTAATTTGATAATTCATACTAAACAAACTTATTTCTTTATAATAACACGTAACTCTAAATGGCTTGTTTATGTAGCCTTTGGTGGCTTATCGATTGATAAAATCAGTTCGCGTGATGAATTCCATTGAAAACTTAGATACAATAAAGTTCTATTTTAAGGTCGCACCCTGTAGGTACCTACCCACCAGCGCTATTTCCATACAAATGTACCTACTTATTCTTCTATTCTATCTATGCTTGTGGAAGAGTGGTTGATGTTTCTGGAAAAATCATATTTTAACTATTCGTAATTCGTTTTCGTATTTTTTTTTTAAATAAACGATAGATGAGTGTTCGACCACTATATCACCTCATCTAGAAAATGGAAGACGGCAGAAAAACAGGATCCGATCCGACTTCCTCAGTGGCTGCACCGGTCTACGTATCGGAACTCGGACGAGTCCGCTTGGCGCTACGACTTAGGCCGGTGAGTGGTAACAAGCCAAGGCCGAAGCCCGAAGTCAAGACACTCATTTGGTCGCCTTTTTACGACGGACGGGGAAACCGTCGTAGACATATAGACATATTCTTCTTTTAGGGGATACCGTTAAATTTTTTAATTTAAACCAAAGACTAAACTCACAGATGTAAACAATGTGTGTTTTATTCTTATGGGTGATTAAGTATTATAATATTCTTATTAGGTCGGGACATAAGCTGATGGAACCACTCTCTATTCGACTATTTATATATGTTACAGCGTCCCCACCGCTTGCTCGATTTGCACGCCAAATGCAGGCATTCCGTGCGGGGTCCGCTATACCCGAGCGAGCACCCCGAAAGGCGACGTCGGGTATCGATATCGAGTTTAAGAATGATCTAGTCCCCTATACTAGACTGGTTCTCATAAAGGAGTGTAGTCTCGTGCCGAAGGACACTACCTGGATATCCAGAAAGGTACCGGAGCAATAAGGCCGCAATAAGCTGATGAAACCGTGGAGCACAACTTAAATTTCATAAAAAAACAACTACAAACCTAAGGTTGATTTGCGCTGCTATATACTTAGCCCTAACCTCAGGCTCTAACCAACGTGCTAACTCTTGTGATTGGTTGTGCACTGATATTTGTGTCAGTGCAAGACTAATCACAAAATCACAAGAGTCAGCTAGTATACTAACCCGGGGCTAAGTTTAGCAGCCCAAGTCAGCCTAGGTAACAAACTTACTGTAGAAAATAGTCATTACCTGTAAAAAGTCTTATAAAAGAGTAGAAAGTAGGCAGACACCTAATCATACCGTTCACTAAACACTGTCTGACTAGCAATCCATCAAAACATCAACACGACAAACAAAAAAACCACAATCAACTAAAAATCTAAGTTCTAACTAATCATCACAATTTGAACCCTCATAATAAGAAGAATCGTCAATCAAAAATCAACTTTAACATGACAAAGTAAGGCTTAAAATAACTATAAAGATAAACGATTCTTAGCGCCAACCTGTCAGTAGATGATTTATTGCTAAGAATTGAAAAGATTTAAACTTCCGTTTAAATTTTTTGCGCTGTACGATTGCTAGTATTTTACGAGAAAATTTGGCAAAACAAAGAAGCCTGAAAACAACATTTAAAATACAAATATTAAATGAGAGTTCCTGAAAACTTAAATGTCACATTATTATTGTGTTGAATCTGTAAAAAATACCTAATGAATTACCGAAATGGGCACAAGAAAGTTAAGAAAAGAATCGATAAAAATACTGTAAAAAAATTACACTTTAAATAATTTGATTATTTTTTACAGAATAAACTGTATTGGTAAAATCTTACTGAAACATAATAGATTCATTATTGTCACACCATGCACATATATTCAATCATACATGTCTTAATAACTTTGAGGTATTGAAGATGAAAGACCTAAAAATCTACAAAAAAGGCTGCATCATCATACTAAATACGTTCTAAGCTGCTTTCATTGACATTTACAAATATGAAACGCTAAAAAGAAATCACTCTATAATATGACTTGCAAATTGAGCTGAAATATAATGAATTTATCCTACTCTATACAACAAATTTTTGGCTCTTTGACTTAACCATATCCTAATCATCCTGTGGCTTCTATCCAATCTCCTAGATACCTAATACGAGAAAAATACAACACATAGCAACCTCCCATCCTAACCTTACCAGAAACATTTTTCAAGGGGAAATGCAATAACAAAAATCCTCCGATGACAAGAACTGAACACGTGCCGAGCGAGTGCACTAAACACCAACCATTACGCCACACGTCCCCCAAAAGTGGCATTATTAATGATGCATTTCTCCGAGTAACATGTTTCTAGAAAGGATGCCTTGAGCAATAAATTTGAAATCCTAACCTAACTTTCTTATCATCTAGCACTTACTTGTCATAAGCTTCCACCAGGTCCCGCACAGCCTTATCAGTCTCCTCGGCTGCTTCCTTCGACCGTGGCTTCAGAAGGTTGACTACGAACTCAACGTGTTCTAATAGTTCGTCTTTGCTTTCCTCTAGACCAGATACTTCGGTTTGGAGTTCCTGGAGAACAAGGATTTTAGGTCAAAACATAATTCGATGAGCTTTCATCTTGAAAAGGGTATGCTACGAACTGAAAATTCTACAGTATTTAGTAAGAGATAATTAGGGAATATGGGCGTTCATATTGCTCGCGTTTTTAAGAGTACAGCCAACTGGGATCACCTTTTTGGTGATATAGCTTAGTCAATGTCGGCTATGGATTGTCACAGGCTAAGTGCTAAGTTTCAAAACCGACCCAATCATTAAAAAAACTGGTCGGACCCCAATTCACAGCCATATAACTTTACAATTTGAGAGTCTTTAAATGTGAGTGAAAACGTATCTTCAAGGTTAGCGTGCTTCATCTTAGATCGCATAGATGATTACCATGAGATAACATAAGGGTCAAACGCTAGCATAATTTGTTATTAAAGACCGCGACTTTGTAAAGACACCATTTTTAAATCACGAGTTAACTGGTATCTTCTGGGCATGTATGCCACAACTTAGCGTCACTAATAATCTAAAGAAAATATAGCAAACCCTCAGTACTCAGTGAGCGTTACGCCTTAAACTAGTCTTTCAACAGTTTCACCAATTTCCAGTCATAATTCTCACCTGGAGCGCATGTCTCGTATCCAGCGCTTTCCTCCTGGTGCCAGGGTTGGCGTCTAGCTGCTTCAAGCGGTCCGAGGCAGCTGTGATAGCGGCACCGAGACTGCGTTGGACGGACATAAGCTGCGACCAACGCTGCAGCTGCTGATCTGCTACCGCTGCACGTTTCGATAGACCTGAGTATGACAGCATAGGTTATGATTAGTATACAATAAATAAAAAAATAATGCTTGACAGGGTTAAGCGCAGCACCGTCAATCGGGTTTGTACGTATAGGATTGTGCACAGATGTATCCTGCTAATAATGCTTGACAGGGTTAAGCGCAGCACCGTCAATCGGGTTTGTACGTATAGGATTGTGCACAGATGTATCCTGAAGTTAGTTCTTATCGGTAAATCTCCACAGGTAAAATATAGCAACGACGAGCTGAACGTTCTGCAGTTTCTAGCAAGTTAGTTATGGAATACGGGGTTCATATTGAACGCGTATTTAGGATTTTACCCACCGGGATCACTGGATGATTATTAGATTAGATTAAATTAATTCTAATAATCCATTTGCAGTTTATAGATTTAAGATTGATTTTAAATAATTTATGATTAAATTATAAAATATCAATCTAAAAACACGACTGAAAATTGTTAGGCGGGCGTTAGGTACAACATCTAATCTTATATAGGATATTTTGAAAGAATAGGTACTATCAAAAGCCCTTATGAATGGCCTATATACGCGATGATCCATGGATTCCAATTATGATAAAAATAACTAACTATCAATAGACTCGGGAATCATGTTTCACAGATCATTAGTTGAGAATGGACCGATAAATTGCAACGTCTATTATAAGTTTCGAGCCTTCACGCGCCGCTTGTGATGGCGTTGAACATTACACCTGCTTGTTTTAATCGAATTTTCTTCATGATAGTAATCTTTTATTGTTTTAGTTAGCATTTTCTTTTTCAGATGAAATAAATTGATTTTACACATCTACTGCTCTACAAACTGTATTTGACCAAAAAAGTCAACGTAAAGCGAGTCTTTATTCCCTAGGTGAATAAAGTACTCATTATAAACCTAGAGCATAAAGTAATTTAAATTTGGAACTAAGATTCTAGTTGCATTCGGCCATTTCAAACTGGCCACCTAGACAAAAAAAAAATCTTCTATTTCTATTTCGACGAGGCAAAGTTAAGGCAATGAGTTTTAGTAATATAAAGCCCCAACTTTTTTTTCATTGGCTAATGCCGATGTTTGGTTTCTACATTTTGATGTAACATTGTTAAATTTTATTAATATAGAGCTGTAAATATATTTCATACACGTTGCATTAATCTATTGTTTTGTTAGTTGAATACTTATTTTTGTAGCCTCTTTATTGTGTCGCAGTAGATGTGTAAAGTAGAGTATTCACCTCGGTAATAAAGCCTACCTTTATCTTGAGCGCTTGAATCCCACGCTTCACTCAGGACTAGGTACATAACATTTTTTAAGGTGCGCGCTCGTGAGTTAACTCTCTAGAGTCCTTCGTACGCTTTGGATTCAATATGACGCCCGCTATATAAGACAGGGCTTTAGTACCTCGGTGCATAAACTACTATTAGTTTTTTTTTTCTGTATTTATTAGGCCACGTCAAGGAGCGGCTGTTGTTTGCCAGGACTATAATACTGACCTTCACAGGCCAGGTTCCATGCTTCAGCCAGGTCCCTGGTGGTGTGTTCGACCCGCTCCCCGCTGGCCGCGTCCGCCCCCGAGCAGAGATCCCGCGCACGCTCCCGGACCACGTCCAGGAGCGGCTGTTGGTTCTGAAGATAGATAGACATTGTGGGTTATTGAGATGATCCTAAAGACTCGCAAATAAAGCTTTTTAAATTGACACGATTTGTTAACATATTTACATTTTACCGGGTCTACATCGCGTTACAATGATCTTGGTCTACTCGTCCCCTCGAGAACAAGATCATTGTAACATGATCGAAACGTCGAGGTAATAAAATAAATAATAGTACGCGATTAAGACCCGGTAAAATGTAAATAAGACTAGCTTTTATCCCGATATTCCCACGGGAACGGGACTAACGCGGGTGAAACCGCAGGCGTAGCTAGTTGCAATATAAAAAAAACATCATCACTAAAAAGTAAACTCTGAATTTGTTGTGGAATGTCTATGTAAGCTTATCATTGTTGAAAAGCCATCGAGGTTTATAATACAGATTGACCTTAAAACCTTGTAAATTTCACATAAACGTACAACATTACCTAACGTTTAGTTGACAATGTTATCACGAGCATAAACTGGCTGATAGCGATAACTTTCTTTAATATGCACTGAGTACACAGAAATTATGATAAAAAATGGTACTTTCAATATTTGGTAAATATCCTGTGTTATTATTAATTTTGATGTGCGAACACAGCACTAGTCATTCTTGGCTGAAATCTATAGTCCGTACTTTGACTTTGCTAAGCAAAAACTTTGACTTCAGACAATTTTTGGTAGGTAATAGGGGTTAAAGTATGAAATTGCCGTTTTATTGCAATAGGTTCTTTGAATTGACATAGAATCTTCATGGTTTGAGGTTTTCGAATGAAACTTTTTTCAAATGGTTTCTGTGATGTTCTTTTTTTAAAAAATGTGAAACATTTGAATATCGACTTTCAATTGTTTTTGTTATTCAATTTAGACAAGAAAGATGGATACTGCGAAAATTCGAGTGATTTTTGAATACGAGTTCCGACGCGGAACTAACGCGGCAGAAACAGCCCGCAATATCAATGCTGCGTTTGGAGAGGGGTCTACTAATGAACGCACCGTGCGATTTTGGTTTAAACGCTTTCGTGATGGAAATTTCGACTTAAAGAACGAGCCACGAGGAAGACCGCCCACACAGGTGAATAACGATGAATTAAGAGAGATAGTGGAAGCCGATCCTAGTCAAACTACCCAGGAATTAGCGGCATGGTTTAACGTTACCTTACCTACTTTATTGACTCACTTGCGTCAAATCAATAAAATAAAAAAATACGAAAAATGGGTGCCTCATGATTTGACTGATCTGCAGAAAGAAACGCGTGTTGAAACTTGTGTTGCCTTGTTGAACCGGTACAGAAATGAAGGAATATTGGATCGAATTGTAACATGTGATGAAAAGTGGATTCTTTATGATAACCGGAAAAGAAAAATGCAATGGCTGACCCCAGGTCAAATGCCACAACAGTGTCCTAAAGCAAAACTTACCAATAAAAAGGTAATGGTAACTGTTTGGTGGTCTCAGCATGGTGTTATTCACTATAGTTTTCTTCGATCTGGTCAAGCAATTACGGCAGATGTCTATTGTGCCGAACTCCGAACCATGTTGACAAAACTAGCAGTAAAACAGCCCCGACTCATGAATCGATCTTCACCATTATTGCTCCACGACAACGCGAGACCTCACACAGCACGAGAAACCATTTTGACCCTTCAGGAACTGCACTTAGAAACCATTCATCATCCTCCGTATTCACCAGATCTTGCTCCAACGGACTACCATTTTTTTCGTGATTTGGACAATTATCTACGTGACAAGAAGTTTTCTTCCCAGGAGGCAGTACATAATGCTTTCACACAGTTTGTGCAGTCTAGATCGTCGGAGTTCTATCGCAAAGGCATTAATAACCTTCCCATTAGATGGCAGCAATGTATAGATAATAATGGCAACTATTTTGATTAAATAAATTTGTTAAAAATTTAAAAAATAAACAATTAAGATTTTCAGTACAAATCGGCAATTTCATACTTTAACCCCTAATATTTATAAAGCGATCTTTGCAAGTATCCAAAGTTTTTGCTTAGTAATGTCGAAGTTTTTTAAATTTAGAATCTGTTATGAAGATCTATGATCTTTATCGACTATAATTTCAATTCAAAGTCTATGTTTAGTTTTTGCTAAGCTCAGTTTGAGCAAAGTCAACGTAGGCACTATAGATTCTACTGGATCGATTTCAAAAAATATTTTTTAAATAGCTTTAATCTTTTTTATTTAACCAATAGCTACATTATCGATGAGCTACTTTTAATCTCGATATTCTCACGGGATGGGGGCTTATGCGGATGAAACTGCGCAGACTGATTGGTTGAACTATGAATCAACGCACAGCCCAAACCGTTAGTCCTAGAGACATGAAATTTGGCGGCTGTATTATTTGTAAAGTTTAGGTATCCACTAAGAAAAAGTTTTTCGAAATTCATACGTGATTGGGGCTTACGCGGATGAAACCGCAAGACACTGCTAGTTTTTAGGTAAAATGAAGTTACAAAAATTGCAAAGAAGGGCAGATTTACTGATATAGTGTTACTCATACTATAAAAGTTTATAATATATACCTACCTACATATTTTACTTATGAATCGTTTTTTTATGTGTTGTGCAAATAAAGTTATCTATCTAGTATAAGACTAAAGCAGATAAAACTGCATCTTAAGATAGTTGTTAAACCATTTTGAAAAATCTATATTAAAAGGGTTTTTATGTTTTTATATTCATCGTAATTTTCCTAAAAATTCAGATACCTAACCCATTAGAATCACATATTGATAAAATAAATGACATCATTTGATGACCAAAAATGACCTCAAGGTTCTTGTAACAATTTTGTTATCGTATAATAATAATATGTATTATTTTACTATGTTTTATATTGGTTTCTAAGCTATAAGTACAGTATTGTAGGGACATAAATTAGACTTTTTGATTTCAACACCTGGCCTTTACAATGATATACGTACTACTAAATTACTAGGTATGTTGGATCATTGGCTGGAAACAATAATCACATAACACGAATATTATAAATGCGAATCTTTAGATGTTTGGATGTTAGGTTTTCAATCACGCAAAAACTACCGAGCTGCTATAGATGAAACTTGTAATCTTCTTTTTTTATATATAAAAATGATTCCCTTATTTCCCTTGGTCACGGCATCACGCGGAAACGGCTGAACCGATTTCGATAATTCTTTTTGCGTCGTATTTGTTATGAGCAGGAGAAGGATCATATGCCAGAATTTTCCAAATTTTCAAAAAAGACTAACGCGGGTGAAACCGCGGGGCGCAGCTAGTGTATAATCATTATTAAGTACATGACTTGCGAAAAGTCCTTGCGCTAAGATGTCTTTATTTTTACTCAGTAGTCGAGTAGCCATCGTGTAAAAAGTACGACACAAAAAAGACTTGCAAATGCAAAAACAACTTTTTAACGGCCACGATTGCCCTTGAACTGGTCCAAAAAGGAATATTTAAGTATTTCAGCATTGAATCCGTTCAGTGAGTCAGAGAGACAACCAATTACAGAGGCAAGTCGATGCGGCGAGCGCCGGCCGGCCGGCGTTTCGTGAATAAAATTGAATTGGTAGTTTGGTCATCGTTACTGTCTTTTGCTTTATTCAAGGACTTTTTACATGAGCCCATGATTTGAGACCAGTACGCTTAGCATACAAGCATGAATAAAATTATCTCGTTCGACAAAAATGTTCCGTCTCTAAGTATTTCTCTGCGATTGCCTTATGTCGATTTGATAAAATGTTTCTCGAGCTCATGATTCTACCACTGATGGATGAAAACAACCTATACAACATAATTGTACTGATCGATGACAATTTCCATTGTTAGTTTATATATATACTAAAAAATCAAACTTCAAACTTTAATTCCAACTAATAAATCCGGCTAAAAAGTCACATTTTACAGTTCTTTTTTTGGCAGAAAACTTCAAAGAGTGCATGGCAATTTTATGATTCTATTTAGATATCCATGTAGTTGTCGACTGTACCTATATTTTATCGCAGTCGAAAACGCTTTCCTAATCTAATGCCTATAAAGAACAGACTTTCCAAATTTCAGCTCTCTACTATTAGCGGTTTAGGCTGTGCGTTGAGCCATCAGTCAGTCAGTCAGTTAGAACAAATAATTTTACAGATAGGTATAGATTTAAACTTTAACTAAGTACCTAGTTGTTAAAACCGACTTGGTTGCTTATCATATCGTTCAAAGAACGAATAATAATTATATACTTTACATTTTAACTAAACAAAGTACAATCATCTACTGTTCTAAAATCACTTAATTAGTTATCAAAGTGCAAGTGTGTACAACTGTTAATGACAAACTGGTCCACAATAACTTTCATTGTTAGTGAAACCGGAACGCGGTCGAGCCGATTACTCTGCACATTTTTACTCTACCGTTAGGTACATATATACTGAAAACATTTTAATTGCAAGGTATTTTGGTAGGTACATATTTAAAATGAACGACTTTTCTAGATACGTACGATGAACTATGGGTGAACGATGTATTATGTGGGTGAACGATGTATTAGGCTACTTCTTAGAGTACCGTACCCAAAGGGTAAAGACGGGACCTTATTACAGCAATTCCGCTGTCGTCTATCCGTCCGTTTGCCTCCAGAGCCCTTAGTATGAGTTTTGATAGTTTATCGTCTTGATGAAACTGGCAGTTTACTTCATACGTTTTCCATCAGCGCCTCTAGCGGTAACTATTATAAACTAAAATAATATATGGAAGTAAACTGCCAGTTTCATCGAGACGGTAAACTATCAAAACTGTATGTCATGAGCCGTGATAGCAAGTTGAAATATTCAAAAATGATTTCTGTTGCAGCTATAACAACAATAAACAATTTACCCGATAATTTGTCCTCCAAAATAGAACTATTAATTAGTTCAGGATATAAAAATATAAAAGATCGCAGCCGGCCGGCCGGAAATCAGCCTCCAAATGCCGGTGTAAAACTATTAAAACATTCAAACAAAATGGAAACCTCCTCTTTTTTTGAAGCCGGTTAAGTTGATGTCTTTGCTTTCAGTAGTAGATACAGCTGATTAAGAAAGTATGTTTTCTCTGGTCGTTAAATTCATAATAAATCACTCAATATTTACAGATCCGTTAGAGATAACTACACCGCTCTAGTAGTCACGAAACCGGCTACACGAATTACACGAAGAAAAACAAATAAAATATTATCAATATAGACTTTTCGCGGTGTTGGATTTCCAATTAACTCCCGAACTCCCGAGGTCTACCTCTGAGCAAAAGGTTTGAAAAGACCTCGAACCGATCTCGGCCATTGATAAAATACTCGATATAGTTAAAGAAAATGCGATCAAAACCGAAATAATGAGTTTCATTTAATTATTATCTACCAATGACCATGATAAACAAAAATAAAAACACCAAACAAACATAAACACGTGCTTACCTTCCTTTTACGCGGAATTTTCGATACTTATCTTACAAAAATATTTAAAAAAAAACTACCAAATAGCAGTTCAATGTCTAAGTAATGTAAATATAGCACTTATATGTTATTAAATAGCAATTTTTATTGTATACGGTTCTCATCGCGATGGTTCGCAAAGGACTGGCGTGAGACTTGGAGTTGGAGGCATGACATCATGCGCGGACGCACTTAAGGCGAAGCCATCAAGTCACTTCGCTCGACCGTAACGTAATATTGTGCAATTTTTATTAACACTATAGGAAGTCCTTTATGAATTGTAATTTAGTAGGGCATTGTGTGATACAAGGGCAAATACGTTATAATGTCGTTTTTATAACTTCTTAACTTTACAATGTTTGATACTCTTTTTGTTTTGTACCAATTTCACTACTTATTGATTGTCCTTCCAATCATCCTTCCAATCAATTAACCCTCTCTCATTTTCCTTGACCAATTTTTTCTATCTCAAATCACACTACCCATCGCTTTCTAAGTCATTGTGCCCTGGAAGAGATCAGCCACAGGCAACATAGCCTTAGTGTATTTTGTTGTTATTTGCGTTTTTGTATAATAAAGCGTTATCGATCAATCGATCAACAATTTGATAACTAAAAAAGTAATATTAATTCCAAAAAAAGAACACTTGTTTTACAGCAAAATCAACGAGCAATGCCCTTTTGAGTTTTATGGGTCAAAATGTCAATATTTTGAAAGTACAGTAGAAAATACTTTTGACTGTATCTCGAAACTTATCCAAATTAAATATTTTTTAACAAAGTATCATTGACCATAGAAAAGTTACAAAAAAAACCACACAAATTGAACCCTTTTACAAATCAAATAAAAATAACACAACATCGCCTTAACGTCTACTCATCTGTTACCTCTGCGCTCGTGTTATGAATCCAATATGACTCGTTAAGTGATTACTAAGTACGGAACGACCGTGGCCTTAACTGACTGAAGACCTTGAAATAAGTGCAATAACCTAGTGCTGAAACTAGGTATCTATATCTACCTAGATATTACGTTTTAAAATAGATAAATACTATATTATCACTGAGATTATTATGTACTAGTACTAGATGTGATGACTCAGATATATTCCATGTCCCAAAGTCGCTACAGTGCTGCTAATATTGTTACGTCTATCGTAAATGAAAACGAGTATCGCTGCGGGCTGATGTAATTGATGGACGACGATTCAAACGTCAAAAGCATTATTGAATTTACGGTAACGTTACCGCAGTGGCTGTTTACAAGTGTCTTCCGTCTGATGTCGTATCTACTGTTAATGTTGGAATAAGTTGTTTTGTCGTTACTTTTATTTAATACCTATCCAATACCTAACAAAGTTAGTTATTGCAGTGTAAAATAAAACTACAAACAGAGCTTTATAGTGTTATCGGACCTACCTATAAATATAATTCAAGTAGTTATTTTAAATTTTTGCAAAAGAGCCCCTGTTGTATTCTCCGAATAGGGTATTTGTCAAATGTGTATTTGTTGATAATACCTACAAATAATAGGTACCAAGAATACGTTGTATTTGAATGCTGTGATGACTTGAATTTACTGGCATGTACAATTACGATATCTTCAAAGTCAGTGTGCTTTATCCTAGACCGCATCAACACTAATCAAAAAATAAAAAAGCGTTAAAGCGCTTGCCTATATGCTGTACTCTGTCCTGTTGCTAAACTGTTCAGCTGAGAATCTGTCCAGTTGCGAAACTGTTCAGCTGAGAGTCTGTCCAGTTGCGAAATTGTTCAGCTGAGAATCTGTCCAATTGCGATGGATAGGCTAAAATTAAACTAGAGTAAAAAAGATCTAAGACTCACCTCAAGATCGTTCTTCGCGTGTCTGAGCTTCTCTAAATGCAGTCTCAATGCGTCCACCGAAGTCACAGGTTCATCAGGTATGTTGTTCTTGTCCAGGATAGCTTTAATCTTCTCTACCAATTGGCAGAAGTCCTTCCAAATCTCTAGATCTTGTTCTAATTGAGCCTGTCTCGATTTCGCAGAGTTCAAAGTATTTTTCAATTGCTGATTATGTTTCTGATGGTCTTTGGATAACTCATCCTGCTCTGATGCAGCCAACGAGGCCCAGATTTTGTCGACAATGTCCTGCATTCGTTTTCCTACAAGGTCTTTCATTTCGGGCTCTGAAGTGTTGAAGAAAGTCTTATGTTCTTCTAAATCTGCCTCAATATTCTCGAAGTCGGTTCCGTTTTTGCCCATATCTAAGCGAATGGTGGACTCATTCACCCAAATATTAAGCTTTTCGACCAACTGTAAGTATTGTTGACGGTATTTCTTGTTATCTTGCAGATATTTTTCTCTATCTTTCAACTCGTCAGGCAGAGAATTCTTTAGGAAATTGCCGACCGAGACCATTTCTAGTAAAGAACCAGGAATTCCGTCATCACTCTTTACTGTGTCCATTAGTTTAGTAAGTTTCTCAAGATGAGCGTGTACGTTCTTGGCTAGAGTTGCGTGTTCGACTAGTTTCTTCTCTACGCTAGCGACATCTCTGTTCAGTAAAGGTCTAGAGTGTACAGTAGCTTCGTTATCATGAAGCCAATTGAGAATTTCGCTAAGATCAGCGGCAAGTTTCTTGTGCTCAGCGGCCGCTCGCTCATGTTCCTGGCGTTTAGATTCTACTGTCCTTCTTAATGTAAGAAGTTGTTGTTTCAGAGATTGTAGCAGTTCGGTTATATTGTTTCTATCAATGACGGTGCCTTCAGCGGCAATCTGTTGGCCTTTATCAGTAGCCGTGGCCAGTAAAGCTTCACAACCCTGAATCTTTAGAATTATATCATCGTAGCGTTTGATTTTATCTTCGAGAGAGTCGTTGGATTTCTCAATTTCTGAAGTCAAGTCTGTGTACTTGGAAATAAATTCTTCGATTTCTTTGACTAGCGCGAAGAATTGTTCTCGTAATAGCAATAGGGATTTGAGTTTAGAAATTTGGTCCTCAATAGTACTCATTAGATCGTCTTGTAGAGCGACGATGTCTTGCAAATCGTGTACGTTACCGCCTTGTAATTCGTTCAGCATAGCTTTATTCTTCTTAAGGTCTGCAAGGATAGATTCGTAAGCCTGAATGACTGGAAGTACATCTTCAACCTTGCTTCCAATAGGTTTGTTGAGAGCTTTAAGTTTGTTTTGAATTTCGTTTAAGAATTCAAGAGCAGCAGCGATCTTAGCCGCAGCATCCTTGTATTCTTTGATATGTTTGAGTAGAATATTCTTTTTGTCGTTAATAATAGCGTTAATTCGAGCGAACCTATCGGATAAGATGTTGACTTGCTCTTTGAGTTGCAGTTTATTAGAGTCTGATAGAGAATCCATAATATCCTTGGATTTGTCTTTGATTTTATTAATATTTTTCTCGACATCCTCGGCTTCTTTGCTCAGTTTCTCAAACTTAGCAAGTTGTTCTTCTAGTAATTGTAGGCTAGTAGTTCTGAGTTCAGGTGTGGCTGCAACTTCAGCTTCGTTCAACCAGCTTTGGCATTTAGCGACGTCAGATTCAAATTCGTTCCTACCTTGCAAAAGTTTACTAAGCGCAGCAAGTTTATCATCAATATCTACTTTAGCGGTAGAGTAAGATTTATTGAGATCATCTAAAATAGCTTGTAATTTTGCCCTGTCTTCGCTGGAGCAATCCTTAGATACAGCGTTACCTTGACGCATTACCTCAGTCAGAGTTTCATTATAGAAATTAGATAAATCAGTTTGATGTTTCTTATGAACGGCAACTTCTTTTTCAACTTTAGCAGCTTCTAGAGGTACAGGCCCTCCAAGTTTCTTGATTTCACCTAATTTAGTTTTAAGCCAGTTTCTAGCCTTCTCGATATCGTTTTCAAGTTTCTTTCTATCATCAGCACAGGAACCTAATCTTTCGATCTCTTGTTTGATCAAAGAAGCTAATTGTTTCTGCTTTGAAGACAGTTCAGATAATTCAGATTCTAATTGCATTTGTTCAGAAGGTTCCAATTCTGCTTGAATATTGCTGACTTTTTTCTCTAGTGAGTCTATGACAGTTTTCTTGCCGTCCGTTTCTTTCAGCAAGTTGGCTGCTTTCTTTTGTCTTTCTTTCACAGATTTGCTTTCGTAGCCTAGAGGTTCAGGATGAACCATGTTGTCTATCTCTTTCTGCATCCATTCGTTCTGTGCTGCGACTTCGTTTTTCGTGCCGTCAATAGCTTTGTAGGTGATTTCCAACATTTGGAGTTTACGTTGGATGCGTTTCGCGATGTCATTGTACCTTCTTTCGACGGATTTCATCTGTAACACAAACGTTTAGTTAGAATTATGATTGCACTACTAGAAATAGCACTTTGACTGTTTATTAACTAATTACCTGTTCCTCAACTTGCTGTGACTCTAAATTGCTAACGATATTGATGACTTGCGATCCGACTGCCTTGATGTTATCAACCTTTTCTTTCCCAGCTTGCCCAAATTCTGATGATAGTTCCTGAAGAGCTGCAAGCTTCTGAGGGCATGGAAGACCAGACCCCTTGTCTGCGAGGCACATCTTTTTGAGTACAGCGTCGAAAAAGTCGTGAATTTCTTGGCACTTGTGGCGGAACGCGTCAATTATGGTTTGGTTGTCCTTCTCGCGTTGGATAGCTTTGAATATGGCTTGTTCGAGGATATCTAGCTCTTCTTCTAGGTTGATTTCGTCTTCGAGACCTATGAAAAACAACAATAATTATTTTACGATGAAGTATAATAACTTCTGCTTGTAGAAGAATTTTGGAAAGCATGTTACTATTGGTCATCTGTTGTCATGTAAAGTTTCATCTACTTGTATTGGGTCATCTTCGCAGTAAGACCTTAATACTAGATTTTATTTGCTAAAGACGCTAATAATATTACTTACCCTCAGTAGGTATTTCAGTAAGAAGCCTATTCCTCTTCTCGCCAAGGGAAACCAGGGCATCGTTCATCGCAGCCATATCTTGTTTGGCGGCATCAGGTCGCAGCTTAGACGGGTTTGTTAGCCAATCTTTGGCTAAAGCTGTGTGGACGGTAATCCATTCTTGGATTTCCAGTACTTGCTTCATAGCTTCCTCCATACCGTAGACGGCATCACCCAATGTTTCCAAGTGGCTTTGTACCTATAGAGTTCAGATAGAAAAAACCTTATTTGAAGTAGTGTTTATTATAACTTTAGGGTGAAATAAGTGCAAAATGTGAGTTATTAAAAACCAAGAGCTTGTGGATAATCTAAGATGGTACGAGAACGATAATCGAAGCCCGGTCAACATTCTGGTACTTGGACATACTGTCGACCTCTGTGGCGCGTCGGGCGAACGCTTGGCTGCAATACAGAAGGTTGCGGGTTCGATTCCCGCTGGGTGCAAATATTTATGCTTAAAAATAAATATTTGTATCTGGTCTGGGCGTATTTCTATGTATAATATGTATGTATTTACAAAAGAAAAATAAATTTAAGTAGTATATCCGTTGTCTAGCCACCGTAACACAAGCTTAGCAGCTTACCACGGGGCGATGGCGCTGTGTGTTCGTCACAGGATTTATTTATTTATTTATACTGGGATTTGGACATTTAAGGATATGGACATTCTTTTTATTCTTTATTAGTTTTAATATCTAGATCTATATTTTTGTATTATTATCTGTTTGTCTTTCTAACTAAATAAAATATAATAATAAATAAATAATATTCTGGGATATAGACAATTTGCACCCGCTTGACAATTTTGGGATTTGGACATTATGAACCTAAACGAATGTGTGTTTGATAAGTTTGTTTGTTTGTTTCATAAGTAAGTGGCGCTTCCATCAAAGATTTTCCCCAAGTTCTTACCAATTGTTAATCGACACCGTGAGATCCCTTACCTTCTGCTCAAGATTGGTCAATTTTTCTCCAAAATCAGGCGAATCGAGGCTCTTTATTAGTTCGTTAACGCGCGGCGGCTTTGCGCTCACTTCTCTCACATGTTTCTATAACAGACATGCACGAGCACACATACAAACACTCTGTTATTATGTTAGAGTTAGGATAGAGGCATGCTAATCCGTTGCTTTATATTTTCAATCTCCGTCTTTTTTTTTTTAATATTTGTATAACTGATTTCAAAAAGGAGAAAGTTCTTTTTATATGATATGATTGAAGATTTAATTTCCCCATTTCTTTTAAATATAAACTAAAGCAACGTTTAGAACGGCTTTCGAAATACTAAATGTTAATAGTGCGTTTGTGCATTTATATATACAGAAGAATACTTAAAATGTTATAGTTTGAGGTAGATCTTACGTGACTAATCAATTATAGAATTGAACATTTGGTCTAGTTCAGTGCAAGTGTTAATATAAGGTTGCGTTCACACGTGAGTTTTGATAAGATATTTTAACTCTAGGTTACACTTACGTGAAAACACCTTTAGTGTTTCATATACGTGACTTTACGGGCTGAATCATACGATGCCGGTGGTGTTTTAGTAAATATCTACAGCTGCGAATTTAGGTGCCTTATTGTTCTATGACATTCTTATTATTGCGTAAAATGTAGGTATGACATTAGTTTATTTTGGATTTTTAGTTAAGTATGTACCTATTTTTATAACACTTTATTATCTATCGAATCTGCAAAAATAATGAATTTTAACTCATTTAAGAAATTTAGCGTTGAAAATATACTCAATATTCTGCATACAGGATTGGAACATGCAACCCTCACAAATTCGTTGTAAGACGCATAATCGCTTGCGCAAATGGTACTAAAAAGATGTCACCAAATAGTAAAATTTAGTGAATTTCGAAAAAGCCACGACGATTACCATATTTTCATTAGACTTTATATATCTTAAATATTATTTTAGAGTTTGTTTATTTTTTTAGGTTTAAATTTATCCCGAGTACGAAGCTCAAAAAGAGTAATTATCTTCCATACATAGAACAACAAAGTAACCAAACTCGTCCAGGTGCCAAAAATTACATAGCCAACGATAAGCTTCAACAAGTAACTCAACTAACTATACTATCTACCGAATTAATTCTATTTTACAACAAGGGTATATTTACTAGTAAATGTACTTATATCTTACTCTATGTTTTACGTTGGTTCTGTTCTTTTTGTCGACCTGGCGGACTTAAGGCGGTATTAGAAGGCACTTCTCTTTTATAATATTTAGTACAGTTTACAGAAAAAAATACTCTAAATCTAAGCCAAAGTCGCTGTGTTTATGCCTGATATCTGGTAAATTCATGAAAAATAAGTAATATTCACATTTCTTACTAAAAAAAACCCAATGTGAGTCAATCCATGGCTTAATTGGCTTCATACGTATTGACCAGTATTTCCTCGGGACATGGTGACTGATCTCAACTTAGTCTATGAGTGAGCTGAGCAAGTCTACTTTTTCAAATGTATTGTAACTGAGACACAGCGCCATGAATAGCACTGATTAAAGTTGCAGGCGCTGTATAAAAATGTAAAAAGCCAATCTTATCTTCTTACTAATGTTATAAACGCGAAAGTTTGAATGTATACAAGATGTAACGGGTAAGCCCTTTTAAGCCGAAAGGGGGTTGTTCTAGACGTCTAGGCGAACAACTTTTGTTCTATGACTTTTGGAAATTCGAAGTACTTTTTGAAAATTTTAAGTGTAAAGTTTACTTGAAGATCAGCTGTTTCTTAGAGTTCGAGGTCATTGACCTTATTTTGTCCTTTCCTAGCTTGGTTTACTACAATCAAACCTTCAATTACCTTTATTTTCATAAACAGCTGTTTTTCCAGTGAAACATAATCTCAAAATTTTCAAAAAAAAGTTCGAATTTTCAAAAGTCGTAGAACAAAAGGTGTTCGCCTAGACGTCTAGAACAACCCCCTTTCGGATTAAAAGGACTTGCCCGTTACATCTTGTATATGTGACTTTGTTACTCAATCACGAAAATACTACAGAACCGATTGCGATGAAACTTGGAATAGAGCTAGCTGGAGACCAAAAACGCGGGTGAAACTTACGCGGGGAGCAGCTAGTATTGTATACGCCGCAAAGAACTTTAGCCGGTACTTGACCAAATAATTTTCCCTTTAGACCAGATAATCCTTAATTCAGTAAGTTATACTTTTGTAATCAAATTCTACTTCAAAATATTTTCTGTACACTGTACTAAAATATTGAAGTCACTAAATAGTAACGTGACTTCAAAGCACTGCATAACTAATTAGGTACCTATAGTTAAAAAAAGTAAAACTTCAAACACGCTCAAAAAGCCTGTCGTTAAGGCACATTTTGTACACATTATTATGTTAATAATAAGACAGGGCTATTTATAACCGTGATATAAAGGCGTACTAGCTGGAGCAGCTCAGCGGCCCTAGCCAAAATTCTTATCGAAAAACGAAAACGCCAATAGACAGTTTTTTTTTGTATGAAATTGACATAAGCTCGCGAAAAATCAAGCGTGACCTTATGTCAATTTCATACAAAAAAAATCTATCGATTGGCGTTTTCGTTATTCGATAAGAATTTTGGCTAGGGCCGCAGGTTTCTGTGTGTCATTTTGGAAAGTGACTGTCAAAATTAAAGACAAAAAAAAACATAGTCCACCTAGTATTTTATGTTAACCGCGAACCTTCGTTAATTAATAGGATACCTCAAGAATAGAAGATTGAGGATCACACTGTCATTTTCATAAAACTCGGAATCGCGAACATCTCACCGCATCGATCGCGCAACAAAGTTAAACTCGGACTGCCCTTTACACATTTATTAATAACACTGTCATAAAACACTAAATCAAACTTTCCACACATCCCAAAGAAACCAAACAAACCGACGAAATTTCCAAAGAATCCCTTTAAGAGTCCGTCAAGAGTTTGGACCTTAAGTTTTTTGAACTTACACGATTTCTGTTAATTATTATTAAAACTTCGGGTATAGATGTACAAACGCGATCTGGACCCTAAGGTCTAATAATAATGAAAACTTTCATAAGGATCCCTTTAAAACACTACCAAGACCTTCAACCTTAAGACGTCTTCAAACTATCCCTTCAAAAGTCCGTCAAAACCTTCGACCTTAAGACATTCCCGCTCCGCTCTATTACCTGGTCGATGAGGTCCTCGAGACGGGCGCGGACCATCAGCTCCTGCGGCGGGACCGGCAGCGGCGCGGAGTCGGCGGGGGACGAGGGCCGGGAGACGGACGCGGCCGCCGCCGAGCACGCCGCCACGGCGGCGGACAGCCGGGACTTCTCCGTTTGGAGGCGGTTGTGGAGCGTCTAGATGGTATAAAAATTGGTTTAAGAATATTTCAAAAAAGGAATTGTAAGACTTCATACATTACATGTAATACATAATACATGTTTTTGATAATGTTTATTATAGCATCATATTGGTTGTAACTGTTAAGATGTTATAATTAGTTTCAATAAATAAATAAATAATAAATAAAATTAATTGAGTAAAGTCAATACATCGATTACAATTTTTATGACATTTTTAGAAAAAATATTGCCATCTCCTACTTCTTCGTGTCGATGGTACAGAATATTGGCTGATTGAATTTCTAGACTAATAAAATTTCACTATAGTTAATTGAATAGAATGGTAAAGAAAACATTAATTTATTGCTATAATTAGAAGGTCATGGATATTTTCATTAGATGACGCAAGATGGGGTAGGAGAGAGATATTATAGAGCTTCGATCCGAAACCGAACATTGGAAACGTATCTCTGTCTCGCTCAGAGTGGCTTAATAAGACAGTGACGGCATGTCAAGTCCATCTTTGGTTTTGGACCGAAGCTCTCTGTACCCCTACAGGAGAGTTATTCAGAGAAATTCAAACCCAAGAGCGATCATCTTTTTGAATCGCGCTGAGCGAGATGGCGATATCATTTCCGACATCGGAAGCGGACCAAAGCTCTCTAAATACCCCTACAAGTCGATCAACGTATAGCTACTAGGGCTAGAGAGACATATTAGGAAGTGTCGTAATCAAATATGGACATAGAGAAAGAACATTTCACTGCCGTTCGTAGATATAAAGTAATTAATTTACCTATATAAAAAATCTGACTTACCCTCGCCTTATCCAGCAGTTCTCTTCCATGAGACAACCCATCTACCGGCACATCCAACTCTGTAATGGCCGGTTCACATTCATCCAAATTGTTCAATATGCTCTCCAAAGTATCTTCATACTCCTTAAACTTGGCCAACCCTTCACGTAAACGCCTCTCGATCTGTAAAGCTGTAGCTAAGAGGGACTTGTGACTATCGTTCACGTTTTTCAACTGTTTTCCGACAGTGTCTCGGATTGATGGCGTACTTGCTTCGTATCTTTCGATCTGAGCGCGTCCCTTTCCTTCTAGTTCGTCTAAAGTACTCCTGTATTTCTGTATATCGTCTAGGAGAATTGCATGTTGGGCGAGTTGTTCTTCTGTTTGCTCTCGATTGGATATGTAAAGGGAGTTATGAGCCATTAGTTGGAATGAGATTTGAAGCAGCCATTTCTCCGTGTCTTGTAGAGATTGGTGATACTTGTTGTATTCATTGATTTCGGATTCTAATTCCGCTTTCTTTGCTTTGCATTTCTCTCGGAGCGCCTTACATTTCCGTTCGATTTCTGTAACCGATTCTTTGACAGCAGGTTTTCTAGCCCAACCGCTTAGTTCTGCAGCTTCTTCTTTAAGGCGTTCTAGTTCTGGTTTCTTATTATCGATGGCGTCTTCGATGTGCTTGTATTTTTCTAATAAAGTCTTCATTTCGCCAAGTTCGCCACCAGTAGGAGAAATTTTGTCAAGGTTCTGTTCTGTGTCTTTTATCCATTGGTTCATCTTGTTCTTGGACTCTTCGAAGTCCTCCCATTTGCCGATAGCTGCTTTAAGTTGAGCTGTGATGGAATTAAGATCGATCTTCAACTGGTCCCAACTTTCTTGTAGAGCCTGAACATCGTTTCTAAGACCATCTTGTTCTTCTGGAGGCGTATTATTTAAGGCTTTCTTGAATGCTTCTTGGAGAACGATCAATAAATGATGACCCTCCGTCATTCTGTTGCTGACAAGCTTTATCGTTTCCAATTTATCTTTCGTAGCATCAATGTCACCAACACCTATAGAATCTTGAACAGTTCCATGAGCTGTCTCAAGCCATTGTGTCAGATCTTCTTTAGCTTTAATAAACTCTGTATGGTCTGACAGATTCTTTTCGCCATTGGAAACTAGACCTTGTATCTTGGTAAGTAAGGTTGTGTATTCGGTTTGTAAATTCACAGTTTTGTCTCGAACCCATGCACAGGCGCTGAGTTCCATAAGATTTTCACATCTATCGTTCAGTTCTTCTAAGACGTGTTTGTGACCTAGAGCTTCTGATAGCAATTCCTGTAACAAGAAAACATGATCCGATGTAACTTGATAATTTTCTTAACTATTGCCTATTTCTAAAAGCCGTAAAACAAGAATTGTTTGCCTGGACGTGTAGAACAACTTATACGAGCAGCTTTTCCATTATTACCAGCATCCTGTATATGTGTCCTATAATTCTAGTACGTTTTCCTACCAATAGCAAATACCGTTTAGGAAATCATAAAACAATCTAAAACATTTAGGTACTTACCCTGCACTTATCAAGATGTTCAGGAGTGATTTTATCGACTTTTTGGACTCCTTTCAGCTTATTATCGAAGTCCTTGACCCACTTGCTCATTTTATTTGAGGTTTCTAAGAAGTCCGACCATGCTGACAGACATTTTTCAAGCAATTTCTTTGTATCCTTGCAAATCTGTTGAAGATTCTCCCATTCAATTTTAAGTTGCTTTATTTCTTGGTTGATGTTATCTTTTCCTTCATTGCCAGTCGTTTCAAGTACGGCATTGCTTAGATTCACGGCCTTCTGCAGTAAAGCTTCACCTTTAGGTAAAGATTCGATAATTTTGGTGACGTTTTTAAGTTTCTTCTGTACTTCTTCCTTTTCTCCATGAGAATCAGAGCATTGCTGGATCTCAATCTTGCAGTTTCGGATCCAATCGTAGAAGTTATCGTATGATTCTTTGTATTGGATGTGAGAGTTTACGTAATCTTCCAATTTCTGAAAAGAGAATAGATTTAGTAGAAAACATTTAGCAATATAAGAGGAAGTAAGTTTTTGACAAAAAATCTCTTAATATATACAAGATGTAACAGGTAAGCCCTTTTCATCCGAAAGGGGGTTGTTCTAGACGTCTAGGCGAACACCTTTTGTTCTACGACTTTTGAAAATTAGAACCTTTTTTTTTGAAAATTTTGAGATTATGTTTCACTGGAAAAACAGCTGTTTTTGAAAATAAAGGTAATTGAAGGTTTGATTGTAGTAGACCAAACTAAATGAAAGAACAACATAAGGTCAATGACCTCGAACTCTAAGAAACAGCTGATTTTCAAGTAAACTTTACACCTAAATTTTTCGAAAAGTACTTCGAATTTTCAAAAGTCGTAGAACAAAAGTTGTTCGCCTAAACGTCTAGAACAACCCCCTTTCGGATTAAAAGGGCTTACCCGTTACATCTTGTATAAGAACCACCCATTAAATAAGAATAGGATTTAGCTCTAGCTAGCTCCTATCGTCCCTGAGAAAATATAATTACACATCCAATAAACACCCAGTTCCACTATCGATAGTAAATGTCAATATGATAGCTAGTACTACCGTCATAATGGATATATTTCTTCAGTACTTCGCCTTGCATAAAAGGCACTTTGACTAAAACCATCGGTGAAGAAATAGCCTGCTAAAATTAAATACACTTACAGCAATCATTTCATTGACAGTCTTCTTAATATGATCATATCGCTTCAGCGTATCTTCAATATCCTTAGACTTCAACGAAGCATCCTCCTTCAGCTTTTCATTCAACTTCTTTACAAGATCACTGTGGGAGTCTATGTCCCGGCTGAATGTTCTGAACTTCTCTAGCTTGGCCTTCTTTTCAGATAGGTCATTGAGAAGAGAATCGTCTGATTGGATCTTCTGGTCGATGTCGTCTAACCATTCTACTAGGACTTTGTGGATCTGTGGAATAAAGACATAAGGTGAAATTGAGTCTCCAATTAACCAGTTATTTAATTTTTACCCATAATAACGCATAAATAACTCTTATGCCGTCAACTATATGTATATTTATATGATATTATTATTAACATATTAATTTATAACACTATTACTTAACACTTCAACACTAACTACTTTACTACTGACTACTAACACTAACACTAACTTTGTGTACATTATTATTTTATTTTGTTTTAAGATATGGGTTTCTGGCCTGAAATAAATATTCATTCATTCATTCATTCACTAACCTTGGAAATATCATCAAACTGCGCTGCCCTGTTGGTCAACTTATTCCTAACATCTTGCAAATCCGCTATCAACTTATCAAACTCCTGCTTCAAGTTATCAGTGTCTTCCTGAATCTTCGCAGCTCCCGCTTGCTCAGTATTCATTATAACTTTCTCTTTTAGTTCCAGTAGATACCTCAACTTGTTTTGCCCTTGCTCCAAGGATTGACGTAGGAGTTTAACAGTGTTAAGTTTGCTGTTGACTTCTGGTAAGGTGTTAGGTATTTCAGCGCATTGGTTCAGCTTTTCGCGGGTTCTGTCAAGCCAGTCCTGACATTCGCCATAGAGAGCGTTGTGTTGTTGGTGTTCCTGGTAAAATAACATTTAGAAAATAAATAAATGTCATGTTCTTAGGACAAAGTATGGTCATAACAGTTGGCCTAAGTTCACCAGCACGTAAATGATAATTTGAAGCAATATATTTCCAAAGACAGGTATTTAAATATTTTATAACGATGACATAAGAATTTTTGTAGTGACCATGCTTGACCACTTGTCCATATATCAGTCTTACCTGGTAATGAAGTTCAAGTCTCTTCATAACTTCCTTAGCCAAGGACAGCAACGCGTTGTACTTTGTAGTGAGCTGTGTGATGCCGTTGGAAACCCTTGTATCCGAACAGGTTTCCAGCAGAGTTTGAGCTCGTACGTTCAATTTATCCAGCTCGGCTTGCCAGTCAAACAGCATTTGCAGGTGTCCCTAACAGAAAAATAAAACACGGTCAGAATTTAAAAACGGTTTATCAAACATGTTTGCAGGTACAGTTATAAAGTTTAAACGGCATGGTTGGTATAACATTATTTGTGAAAATATATTATCAAAATTTACCTGGAATTCCTCGAGTACGACCTTCTTCTGTTCCAAGTCGTTTTGTAGTTTGTTAAAGGATTGCACTAATTTCTCAGTCTTCGACAACCAGTCTAGGGCTTCCTTGTACTGCTCTTCGTATTCAGTCCATTTTACGATACCTCCTTCTATTAGCGCTTTGGTACTGTTAAGCTGCTCTCTGTAAAATGAAAATAGTTGTTGTAATGAAACTAATCAGATGACTAAAACCGAACTAGATGTTCTTTTTTCATAATATTATTCTCAACATGCTTAAAGAAATGGGTTAATGTGGCGTTATACTTACACATAAGTATCGTATTCCTCTTGCATAAGAGCCACTTCTTCTTCAATCTCTTCTCTATCATCTTCGTCAGCTAACCCACAAGATATCTCTCCCTTTTCAAGGGCTTTCTGGAGTTTTGCATGACCTTCAGGTAGTTCGCTTTCTAGCACTTTAAGCTGGGATATTTTGCTGCTAAGAGACTCCTTGTCTCCGGTAGCATCGGAACATTTACCTAACCTTTCTTTGGCAGCCCTTATCCATTGGACGAAGTCTGCACCAGCATCAATAAACGCTTGGTGTTGTTCAACTGTTTCTTTCTGTTTCTCGTAAAGGTCTTTAGCCTGTTTTGAAAGCGTTTCGTATTTTGTTGTTATTTCAGATGCCGGAGCCTGTTGCATAAGTTCTGAAGCCTTAGAAGTTACAGACTGAATCATGGGTTCAAACGAAACGATATCTTGTACAATATTGTTTGTTTGACGAAGTGTGGCTTTCCGTTCGCCGATTCCTAGACCAGTGGTAAGTCCAGCGAGTCGATCCTGACCCTTCTTCGATTTGGCGACCTTCTGCTCGCACACTTCTTGTAATTTTGCTTCTCTGTCTTGTATCCATTGTTGGAGTTGTGAGTAACTGGAACTGTAGTCGGCCCATTGGAGTAAAGCAGTCTCGAGGTGGACTTTAGCTGTTGTCATCTTTTTGACCAGACGATCCCATTCGGTCTGTAGATCCTTCAACTCTGTATTTATCTTATCTTTACCGTCAGATCTTGTGTTTCGTAACACTTTCTCTCCACTATTTACAGTGGCGTGAACTAAGTTCTGTCCTTCTTCACGTCTCTTTAATAAATCTTCGATTTGTTCAAGCCGTTTTTGTAACGCTTCTTTGCTGCTGTTACTGCCTGTATCACTGCCGCTGCGTGTAACCTCCCAGGCATCATCGATCCACTGTTTGGTCTTAGCATAATTGTCGTCGTAGTTCTGGTGTTGTTCATAGTTGGTCTCTACTTTCTTTAGTACATCATTGGCCATATTCACTAAAACTTGATACCTGGAGTTGAGATGTCTCAGTTGATTGTTTACATAAGTGTCAAGATGTGATGACAGTAGTCCAGCAGCAGAAGCATTAAAGTTGTCAATATCAGCTTTTCCTTTATGTAGCTGATCGACAATTTCTTGAACTTCATTAACTTGAGCTGCCTTTTCTTTGGCAGTTCCGAGAAGGACAATTTTATGATTTTTAATAAGAATTTCTTTCTGTTGAAGCCAATCGGAGAGCCTTTCATACTCGTCTTTATATTCACGCCACTGACTTACTGTCTCCTCTAATTGACTCTTCTGCTGTTTGATTTCATTAAACAGATCATCGAAGCTTTCTTTCAAAGCCTTCAATTCATTCTTGATGACCGTCTGTCCTTCAGGAGAAGTGCTCGCAAGCACTACTTCTCCAGTATGCTGAAGATGTTCAAGTAACAGCTCACCCTGAGCTTGCTTGTTAATTAGAGCTTCTAGAGGTGCAACCGAGTTTTCTATAGCTAACTTATCACTAAGCGGCTTTGATTTTAATGACGGCACTTTTTCTCTTGCTCTACCGAGCCATTGAATAAGCTCATCGTGTGCCTCTTTGTATAGTCTGTGGTCCTTGTACTGCTCTTCACGGTCAGCTAGAAGTTTTTTGACCTTATCATACAAGTTATCAAACTTATTAAGAGTTTCTTGTGCCTTTGAGGCGACTTCGTTTTGCTGCCCACTAGCAATCATCTCAGCCGCTTTGGCTTTCAACGTATCAACATCGATGCGGTCACAGCGAGCCTTTTCTTCGACTTCTTTAAGTTTTTCAAGCTGTGCTCTCTTGTCTGACATAGACGATTCAAATGGCGTCAGTTCAACCAACATGTTTTCAAGCCAAATGTTGCTTTTTTCGATTAGTTGAATTTGTTCTAGGAAGCCTGCCCATTTAGTGACCGAGTCATCTAACATGTTCTTGGTTTCGATCATTCGGGATAAGAGAGCTGACCACTGTTCTTGTAACGCTACGAGAGAGTTATTGATTGCTTCGTGACCTGCGGGAGCCGTATTAGCCATCACGTTCTGGGCTAACTCTACCAAAGATTGAACCTTTGTAAAGCCTTCATCTTTAGTTAACAACAAGTTTTGAATTAAGACTAATTTGGTTTCTAAATCATCGTGAGAGGAAGAGCTCAAATCAGCGCAGAAATCTAACTTATCTCTAAGTTCTTCGATCCATTGCGAACATTCTGTAACGTTGCTAGTGAATTCTTGATGAGTCTTAACATATTGTTGCCACCTGTTTGTTAAATCTTTAACTTTTTGTGACAATGTTTGGTATTTCACTGAAAGATCTGATATCTGTGAACCTCGTGGACCAAGAACACCAGTGTATAAGTTTTGAGCTTTCTCAGTGATGTTATCGATCTCCAACTCTTTAGCTCTTACTTCTCCCTGAAGTTCTTTGAACTTCTTAAACTGTTCTTGTTTCTCGGGAAGAGTAGCCTTCAAGTCAACGGCGTGGATCTGTGTGTCAGTATTTCTGATCCAAGAAAGACATTGATCTTTCATGCTTTCGTATTCATTCCATTGTTGAATCTTGTTTTCCACCGATTCGATTGTCTTATTAATGAACGAAATCAATCCTTCCCATTCCTGGTGAGATGCGTCTATTTGATTACTTATGTTAGCTTGTCCGTTGCTAATCGTACCAGGTAGTACTTTCTCTCCTAACGCACGAATTCTATCAATGCGGCTCTTTTCTTCTGGTAAGCTGACTTGCAATGACTTCAATTTCTCACAGTTGCTACTTAAAGCCACTCGTTCAAGGTTGACATCACCCCACAGTTGAGCGGTGTTATGAGTTGCTTCAACCCATTCTTCCAGATCTTTAACAGCTTTCGTGTATTGTTGATGATTGTTAACAATCGCTTCATATTGTTCAACAAACGATTTAGCTCGTTTGAGTATAGTATCGTGCCGTTGTTTAAGTTGTTTTATTTTTTTCGTAATATCCTTAGTAACGTCAGGAAGGCTTTGAGCCCTGCTTTCTAATTCAGTGATGTCTTGCTGGTGAGCAATGGCATCTTGCAAATATGTTCTGTAGACATTCAATTGGTTACGCTTCTCGTCTAACGTAGCTTTAAGTTCGATTTCTTTTGGCAGATTCTTTTCAGCATTCAAAAGCCATTGCTGCACAGTTTTCAAATTGTCCTCAAATGATGACCATTTATTGAGTTCTGAGTCCAAATCTCTTTCTGCTTTCGTAATATTATCGAAAAGATTTTCAATAGCTTGTTGAATTTCATGTAACTGTTGTTCAATGATTTCTTTACCTTCAGGTGATGTCGAAGGGTATAGTTTCTCACCCAGTTCAAACGTGTTGTTAACAAGTAAGGTAGCGTTACGACGCTGAGTGAGCAGGTCATTAAGACTCTCTCTTTTGGCGCTAATGCCTTCCGGTGTACTGGATAAGTTTTCTTTGCATTCATCGAATTTGACTTGCGCAGCCTTAATCCAGTCTGTGCATTGATTGTATTTATCTTGATAAGCGTTATGGTCGTTAACAGCTTGCTCACATTTCTTGACCAACTCTTTTGCAGTGGACTGAACCGATTGGAATCTAGACGTCATTTGCTGCAGATTCATTGTGATTCTAGTATCATTGCAATTTTCGATAAGTTCGCTGAATTCATCATTAACTTTGTCGACATCGTTTTCAGTTTTCTTCAAGTTGGCAAGAATAGCCTGAAAATTAAACGAATTAGTATAAATTACACTACCAAATACCATTTTTTAATTGGAATAGTTATTTTTTATTTTTAATCTGATCTACGACAACTACTATTAGTACCATTTGCCTATGTTAGAGGATATTTTTTATTAAGTGGTTTATTCAAATTAGAAATTCTATAAACCAGTCCCAAAGAATTAGTAAAATAGATTGAAAAGTGTAAAACGGAAACAATTAATAATAATATTTTTGTATATATCCCATGTTAGATTTCAATTAACTTGCGTTGTGAATTAGAGCGCTACTGAAAATTAGACTACAGCCTACAGTGCTGATTTGACATAGTAGCAGTCTTTTTACTATCTTACTTGATCCAACGCTTCGCCCAGTACCAAAACGGCACTCAATTCATTGTCATGATTATCAATTGCTCTACATAAATCCTGTTTAAAAATTAAATATGAAAAATTTACATTTATATAGAAAGGTATATTGTACAAATTGAGTCGTAAAATAAAGGCTTACCTGGTATTTGTTCAGTTGATCAACTTTTTCATCCAAAGTGGCTTTAGGAGTGTAGGTCTTTAAACTCATTTCAGTGTCACTAAGCCAGTGTTGCAACCGATCGTTTGCACTATCAAATTCAATCCATTGTTGTATCTTGTCTTCGATTCCGCGCTTCACATCGTGCACTGTTGCGGTGAACTTTTCCAAATCAGCTCGAAGCAAACCAAGTTCTCTCGACATTCCTTCTTTGCCTCTAGGCGACAATTTTGAAGCATTTTGCTCGATCAAGTCCGAAAGAATTTTCAACTTATTTTTACCAGTTGGAATCGCATCTAATAGTTCTTGTATTTTACCCAATTTGCTTTGCAACGTAGCTTTGTTTCCACTGTAGTCGGAAAGGAGATGCAAGCGGTCCCACAAATGCTTTTGATAATCTTGCAGCGATTTTTGTTGGTCCGAAAATTGTTGGTATATTTCGAACGTGTTTTCATGCTTATCGATGATTGCGGACAGTCTGTTAGTCAATGTGTTGTATCTGTCCCAGACAGACTGAATAATGGCAGTCATCTCATCATTTTCACCCTTGCTTGAATGAAGTGTAGCGGCTACGTTTTTAGCCTTTTCGGTTACTGTTTCAATAACTCGTTTATGTGAACCAATTTCCTGAAGGAGAGTTTTGTTTTTCAATAACTTTGATTTGATTTCTTGAGCGGAATTGAGAACTGCTTTTTCTTCGTTATCAATGATTTTCTCTTTTTCGTCCAACCATGATAGTGTTTGCTGAAGAACATCTTGATAGCTTGACCATTGAAGAGTTTGTGACTCATACTCTTTTTGTTGTTGAACGATGGTATCATTGAGTTTATCCCATCTCTCTCTTAGAGCTCTTATTTGAGCGCGTATGGTCTCTCTTCCATTGGCAGCAGTTTCAGGCAATACTTTATCACCAGCACCTGTAAGTATTCCTATTTTGTGTTCGCCGTTGTCTTTCTCCATCAAGAATACTTGTAGTTTATTGCCTTTGCTTTCAATGCTGAGTTTGTCTTCCTTGGTGACCATTTGGGACAGTTGTTCTTCTAATGGCCTCAACCAGCCATCGAACTCGTTGCGTAGTTGCTCGTATTTTTTATGGTCTGCGACTAGTTCGGCCCAGTGGTTAACTATTTCTTTAGAAATAAGGTGTAGTTGTTGGTATCGACTACTAACTTGTGCGACTAACGGTTTTAATCGTTCAACACCACTATGTTGAATTAGACTGTGTGATTCATCAACAAATGCATCTATTTCTTTTTCTTTCGCATTGATGTTATTACGGATATCGACACATCTCTTCAACTGAGATTCTTTTTCTTGTAATGTAGAACATAAACTTTGGTCACGACACTTTGATTCCATGTCTTTCAACCATTCAGTTATAGACTCCATTGATAAGTCAAACTTGTTCCAAATATCAAGAGTATGTTTAAGTTTCTGTTCTGATGTGTCAATACTTTCAACTGCGTTACGAAGTTGTTCATGCAAGCTGTCGATTTCGGCTTTAATAGCAGTATTGCCAGTTTCAGACGTGCTCTTACTGACATTTGCAAAAACTGCTCTAATTTCATCCAATTTTCCGGAACCAACTTTTTCAATGTCTTTAAGTGCCACTGCAGATTGTAATTTCCTTATTATTTCTGGTTTTTCCCCTGTCACATCTTCAATATCCAAAAGTTTTTCTGATTGTGAACCAAGCCATTCTTTGTACAGTTGGATAAGACGTACTAAGTCTTCGTGTTTCTTAACACAGTCATCCAAGTTATCTTGAAGGTTTTGGGACTTCGTTACAATATTTTGGAACAGCTGTTTAATTGATTGTAGGTATACGTTTAGTGAAGCATCATGAGTTTGATCCACTAACTGCTGGGCTTTATCACAAACCGATTCTACCAGCTGTTGATGGCTCATGATTTCTTGATGCATAATTTTATGATTTTGTAACTGTGCTTTCTTTTCTTCTAATGAAGCTTTGAGCTCAGTATGCTTTTGCATGGCTCTTTCGACATCCTTTAACCATTTTGTTAGTTGTTCTTGTGCCAAAGAGAAGTCGGAGAATTGTAACAGACATTGGTCTAATTTGTTGACAGTTTCTTGGAAACTGTCACCAAAGCTGTCCCATAACGTTCTTATTTTACGAATCTTTTGACGAATTACTTCTCTGCCATCAGGACTTGTGTGAGTGTACAGTTTTTCACCCAAGCTAAGGAATTCTTCAAAGACAGGAGTTTTCTTATTCCTAGTTTCATAAAGTTCCTTTGCCTTATTTTGTTTTTCTTGAAGGACAGCGTAGTCACCGACAATTTCATTTAGGTCTTGCAGTTCTCCAAGCATATCCATTAGCCATTTCTCCATATTGTTATATTCATTTTCAAATGATTGATGTTCAGAGACAAATACTTCATATTTAGAGATAATTTCATTGACTAGATTGTTTAAAGTATGGTATCTAGTAGCTAATTTTGATGTTTTGCTAGTAAGTTCTGATTCACTCGCTACGCTTTGTTTAGTTTCAGTTAGCGCAGCAAAATCGGAAGCCCTAGAAGAAAGTTCGCTCTGTATCTCCTTTACCTTTTGAAGATGAGCAATCTTAGCTTCGAGGTTGCTCTTTAAACTTTGATCCCTAACTTGATTTTCTTTAATTTTCAGCCATTCCTCCAAGTCGTCTAAGGTTTTTTGACTTTCATTCCATTGTTTTAATGTGTCTTTCAATTTTTTATCCTGTTCCGTGCACTGAGTAGCAAATTGGTTCCATGTGGCTTTAAGTTGTTCATATTCATTAATAAGAACAGGGTGTCCATTTACACTGGTCGTTTCCAAAACAGTGTCTAACTGTGACTTTAAGCTACTAAGCAGGTTTTCAATATCTTTAGTTTTAGACGTAACTTTCTCAATAGCTGCTATTTTGGCATCAACATCTTCCTTTTGAGTTACTACACCATAGTTTAACATGCTACTTTCAGCGAGAAGGTGATTAAGTTTGTCACGAACGTCTTCAAATATTTGTACGTATCTTTCATGTTCTGCAACGAGATTTTCACTTGTAGAAACCCTCTTTTCCAATTCTTTAGAAATGCTTGCGTATCTCTCAATAGTTTTGGATAAACTTTTTTCTGCTTCGTCGTCAGGCATAAGCTTGATCTTGTCAGTTAGCTGTGTAAGCATTGATTGGTGTAATTCCACTTCTTGGTGTAGAATTTTGTTGGCATGGAGTTGGGCCTTTTTCTCTGGCAGCGTAGGACACAATTTATATTCACCAAGATCTGATTCTTTGTCGCTTATCCACTTTTGTACTTGATTGAAAGTATCGTCAAATGAAGATCTCTTGTTGATTGTGGTTTCAATGTCTTTGATTACATTGTTGAGCGAATCAACTGAATCCTCAAAATATCCTCTCAAAGCTCTTAGTTCATTTCTTATTTCTTCCCGGTCTTCGGGGGTTATTCCACTGAATAACGCTTCTCCTGATTCTATGGCGTTATTAAGGAGTCTCTGTCCGACTTCCTTGTTTTCAGTCAATCTTTTCACCTGTTCAAGATCACCAACCGTTGGTTTTTTACTCATTACAGACAAATCTTTAATTTTTTTATTGGCATCCTGGAGCCAGTCTTTAAAATCAACTAGTGATTTATCATATTTTGATTTGTTATTTTTCAAATCACGAAGGCGATTCAGGTGACTTTCAGTGAATTTAGCCACCGTTTGGTATCGACTAACCATGTGATTAATATACTGCAAGACTCGAGAATCCGGGTTTCGTGATAGTATGTTTTCACCTACCTGACTGAGTTTATTGATTTCACTTTCATATTCTTTGACTTCTTTGTTAAGACTCTCAATTTCTGAGATTTTGTTGTCGATTTGATTTATATTCAGTAAATTAGCCGCTTCTATTCGGACTTTGTTTTCTTTTTCTTTTAACCACTCTGCTACATTTTCTTGTAACGATTCACATTCTTGCCACGCATCAATGTTTTCTTTCAGTCTATTTTTGATTTCTTCATAATTAGCAGTAAGTACTTCCAAATTCTTTTGAGCTTTTTCAGTTTGTTGTTCAGCTTCTTGTGCGCAAGCTGGTTCAGCGACTACTTTAAGAATTTTACTTGCTTCTCTAAGTTCGACTACTTTATTTCTACATTCCTCAATTCCGTTTTCTACGTCAGCTAATGCCGCAGCCTTAACTTCCAAATTATATTTGTCGCTGGTGACATCTGGCATACACCACCGAGTTTTGTCATCTAAAATTTTCAGATTTCGGTTGAACATCGCCAATTTATCGGTAAACAATTTTTGTAAGAAAGTAAGCAAAGTAATTTCAGTTTTGTTAGCATGAACTAAAACACTTTCAAACCTTTTTTGTAATGTGCTCAGTTCTTTTGGAACGAGTGATTCATAAAATCCAGGATAGTTGTCGTTCATTTCGGAAACATTCTGGGTAAGATTGTCAATTTCTTCACTCAAGTTTTGTAATTCAGTTTTGCAAACTTGGCATTTCTTTAATCGGTCAAGTATCTTAGCATTGTCACCAGTCATATCGTCACATTTTATGATATCATCACGAATTTTGCTGACACTATTAGAAAGTCGTTTAACGCGATCTTTTAGTTTGTTTTCGTTGGATTCTAAGGAAGATACAGCATCTTCTAAGTTTTCAGCTAGTTTTTGAAGCGCTTGGAATTCTTTATCTAGATAATCAATGATTGAGGTTACTTGATTACTAGGAATACTTTTGTTCATGTTTGTAATTTGTTCACATTTAGCTGCGATACTGTTTTTAAGGCCTTGATACAATGGTAATTCTTCTTTATACTTGTTTAAGTGACTTTGGCCGAAACGTATTTCTAAGTTATCGCAAGCGTTCGATAAATTCTGACCAGTTTCACTAAGCCAGGTGACGACTTGGTTTTTAGTGTCATCTATTTGTCTCCATACTATAAGCTGTTGGTCCAGGTCTTCTATTCTATTACTGATACCATCATTCGCCTTTTCCCATCGTGATTGCGCATTCGAAAAAGTTTCTTCAATCGGAGCTGTGTTAAAACTACCAAGAGCTGTTGATTGGCTTAGCACAGACTGTTTTATCACTTCCATTTGATCTAAAAGCCCCTTGGACCTCTTAAGAATCTCATAGGCTTTCTTAGATCTGTCTAAAAGTTGACCGGTCTGAATATAGTCATTAGGTGCCTCTTTAGACTCATTGAATAGTTGCTCAACTCGATTCATTTCTCGGTCAAAGGCGACGGTGAAATTTTTCAATTCTTGTGAAGTTGAAGAAAGCAAAATGTATTTATTTTTAGTATCGCGGACAGAATTTACAACTTGGTCCCAATTGTTGTCAGCGACAGCTAAAGCATTTTGAATTGTTCCCATATTGGGTTGATCTTCTCTCATTAAATGGAGTCCTTCCTCTCTTAGTTCTTTTCTGATGGATTGCTTTTCTTTCATTTCAGCGTCAAGTTTGTCAAGTTGTTCAGTCATATCTTGTATAGTGGCTTCAGACAAAGGAATAGGTTTCTGAGCCATATCGTTTAGGACACCTTGAACATTCTGTAAAACTTCAACTAGTGCATTGTGCTGGATGTTGAACTTATCCCAGCGAGCTCCAACTTTTTGTACCAAGTCTCTCTTTGAAATTACTTGATTCAGTAAAGCTTCAGCCTTAACCTCAATCTCTTTGACTAGACCAGTAGGTGACATAATGCGGCCGGTATTTTGATCAGTAACTTTAACCCTAGAAGGACCATCCAAGAGTGCGACATTGGTTTTCCACTCAGGTATTTTAGACACAACGTTAACTAGTTCTTGACGTAAAACTTCGTAACTTTCGGGAGTAAGTTTTGGACCTTCAATTTGGTACTGAATGTGACCGAGTTGTTGCTTATTCTCGTCGTACCAGTTCAGAAGATCTGACCATTTTTGTAGAATACCTTTGTTCTGTTGAATATTGCTTTCAATGATTTGATAATGTTCGGCGATATTAGAGTAAGTATCGCTCAAAGAACGTGACTCATCAGGATGTGACGTGAGCGTCATGTTCTTGATTTCGTTGTAAATATCAGAAAACTCAGGTGTTTTCGCTGCATGTTCTTGGAGCAACACGTGCATAGATTGCAGACTCGGCTCCACTTTATCAGCAGCTATTTGGTCATAGCTTTCTGTTTTTCGTCTAAAATCAGTAATCCAGTTGTCGAAATTGTGTAGTTTAGTCATAAACTCTTGTCTAACAATAATCTTGTCTGAAAGCTCATTTACTTTAGTGCGAACCGTCTCAGCAAGATCATTGGTACGGTCTTTGATATCTGCGACTTTGTTTTTAAGGACTGTCGCACCTTCTGGTTGTATATTGTGACAGATGTTATCGCATGTTTGAGAAAGGCTGATAATTTTAGCCTGCTGTTGAGAAATTTCATTTCCAAAAGACTTCAATTTGTTAAGTTCACGATCAAGTTTTTCTATCTGAGGCGAATCTATTGTAACGCTACGACTGCTAAGAAGCTTTTCACCGTTTTCGACCCATGATTCCAACTTTTCAGCTTCGCGTTCGAAGTTCTCCCAGTTGGTAACTAATTTGTCTAGTTTATTATTCCATTGATCGGCCAAATCGTGAACAACGGCCCATCTCGAATGAATAGCGTCAACCTCATCAGGCGCACTAGTCTTTCCTGTCAACTGATGACTGACACTTGACAAAATTTGTAAATTCATAAGCTGCTTATCACAATCGGTGATAAGAGCACGGGATTGCTGCTGCAATTGCTGAGCTTCGGGTAATGTCATTGGTTTCGGTACACTACCGAGTTTGATTTCAGCTTCCTCGATCCAAGGCTTTATTTCGGCCACTCCTTTCTGATACTTTTGCCAACTGGCTAAGTCGTGTTCTACCACTTTAGTTTGATGTTCGGTGGATCTTTGAAGGTCAGCCATCATTTTCTCTAAAAGAGAAATTTCTCCTTTAAGCCTGGTGGCATCTTGTACACGATGTTCAGTGGCTAGTTTAGCCCCTTGGTCGGCAACGCCACGGATTATCTCTAGTTTCTCAGCAATCACTCCTTGTAACGCTTGTGATTTGTCAACTCTTTCTTCTGGTGTGATATTTTCGGAGCGGATGTGAGAGATCAAGATTGGGCTTTCTTTCTTTATCCATTCACGAACGTGTTCTAACTTATGTTCGATTTTCACCCATTCCTCATTGAATTTCTCGAGATGTTCTACTTTAGTTTGAACTTCATCTTGGACCTTGCCTAGTTTACGCTCAATAGTTTCGAGATCTTTTTCAATAACCGGTTTGGGTTTATTGGCTGTGAGTGTTCGGAGTTCGGAATAAGCTTGTTGCAATTGCGGGAACCGCTCTGTCTTAGCCTTTTCTACATCAACACTCAGAATCTTGGTCTCCTGAAGTTCACGTCCGATGTTGGATACACCAAGCTCTAAGCCAGGATGAGCAACGTGACTTTCAATTTTATCTATATCAGACAAAAGCTCTTCTTTCTGATATTCGTAATTAGACCACACCTTTTGCGTGTCTCTAAGTTTGTGTAAACGGTCTGTATTAGATTCGTAAGCAGTATTCCAACCGCTCTCAAGGTTCCTTACATCTTCTCTCACGAACGCTGGTGCGTTAGCATCTTTGATGAGTTCCTTTCCTCGTTGTAACATCGACATGACTGACGGCCGGTGTCGGTCTAGTTTCTGAACCGCTGCTTGTTGTTCCAGGACCAACTGCTCCACGTGTTGGAGCGATTGCGGCTCCGGTTCCGCCATTGCTTGTACTTTAGCCGTCTCCAAAATACAGATGACTTCATGAACTTCGCGCCTGTACGTGTAACATCTAGTGTAAGTCTCCGTTTTGATCATTGTGATTTCAATAGTTGGTATTAAGTTTTTGTATCTGGCAATGAGGTTTTCCAACTTGATCTGTTCATCTTGGGCCTCCCCTTCGGGACAGTGATTTGTGAGCATGTCGAGAGTTTGGACGAGCCATTTCATGTCTTCACGTTTTTTGTCCGCTTCGCGACAAATGTTCTACGAATTGAAAAATATAGTTTTTATAATGTAATGGTGCAACCAATAGACCTAACCTAAATTCTAAAAATCAATAAAGTATAAAACATTTTAAGCAATTTTAACAAATTAATGCGATGTCTATTAAGTTTCAATTCTACTTTGTGACTTACCACATGACACCTTCACAACTCTTAGTTACTCCAATGACAACATAATACTACTTTAAAAATACCTCAAAATGCTAATTAAAAATTAATCTAAACATATTTTAAGAATATTTACCATCAAGTCCCTCAACTGCTCAAGGGTAAGCAAAATAAAAATATTTCAAAAACGTTAATTTTTGGAAAATATACTCGATACAAAACTTTGTCTTGTCGACCATACCACGACCCGAACATACAGTTATATCATCGTTCAACGTTACCTGGAAGATAGTCTTCTCCCTCTCGAAAGCCTCTGCGGAATCAACCTCTCGTACGATGCTGTCCATGGTTTTGTCCACATGTTCCATCCACCGCTCCATTTCGCGGAATTTCTCTCTGTACGAGTCCCATTTGGCTGGTATCCGCTGAAGCTGCTGCCTGGAATGTGAAATACGCTTAGGGCGAGATTCAACCTAACTAGGATCAAGTAATGAAAAACAAAATTATTCGCATTAATCGTAATTTCTTCGATTGAACATTTCGAGTGTCTCTAGAACAAAAGATCTTTGCGTAGAATTGCTTCTTCCAGATTGGTCGAATCGAGCATTAGTCGAGCTGATACTAGATGAAAAAATTTGGGTGTTAGTGTCTGCGTATGTTTATTGCCTTCACAAAACTACCATACTTGGTCAGTAGATTGGAAAAATTCTTAATTCCGATTACCGCAAGATGCCGGTGAAATCAAAAAGCTAAAATGATAGTAGCTGGCTGAAATTTGGAGTGTGTTCTTTATATGACGTCTTTATATGAGGCATCCGATAAAAAAGGGTTATTGAAAACCCTATCGGGACTTACGCGAGTAACCGCGGGATATAGGTAGTCCCATATAAATCCCAACTTCTGAAATTCTGATAATAATTGTAGTGTAAGTGACTTAAATATTCCTCATACCAGTACAGCATCCACATATTCATTATGGGTCATAACATAACTCATAACTGCCGTACAGAAATGTCTGCCTTCTTAGTGTTGTCACTCACCTGAAGTGTTCCACTCTATGAACGGTGCTCTCCCATATCTTCTCGCATTTCCTGACCGTTTCTTCGAGACTATTGTCCCCGGTCTGGTGGGTGAAGCTGGTGGAGATCTTGTTGAGGTTCTGGAGACAGTGTTCCACCTGCATCACCTTGCCCTGGTTGCGGAAGTACTCCTCGTTTCTTATGAGGATACCGTCTGCGTCGTCGCTTTGATTGTACGCCTGGTGGGGTAGAATAAGCATTTAAACCTGTTTATAATCTTAACCATTCGAAACATAATGAGAAATAGGTTGTTTGCTGTAATTCTGACGGAAATATTAAAGTGAGTGAGTGTGTGAGTGAATTTGGTAATGAAGTTACCTAACGGAGATCATTTTAGGCTCACAATTGTTATAATAATGAACATAAATATTTTTAAACGATACTTCTTGTATCGTTAATCCCTCGTTCATTGCAATTATTTTATTTGATCTCACATTATGCTCGGTAGGATTTAAGTCTGGTCTGTGACCGAGCAATGATAAGGTATAAGAATCCTCCAGTTTAGCTCGATATCCTCGATCGGTGTGCGGACGGACATCGTCTTGCATTAAGATGAATAGAATATCCTCGTTTAAACCTTGGAATCCTCAAGTCTAGAGGGTATAGATAGGCAAAAGCATGTTACGCCTCGTCATCACTTTCCATCAGTTAAGATAATACCTATCTCGTGTAAAAATAACTCGCTCGCTAGAGAAATGGAATAACCGGAATTCTGAAGATATTGTCACCTGTTCCTCGTAGACCAGCTCCTTCTCGATGTCCTTGATGCAGTGGTGGAAGACGGCCTCGTCCAGACGGAACTCCAGCCGCATGAGGTGCGCGGGCGCACGCTGCAGCAGCGCGCGCCAGCGCCGCTGCAGCTCCTCCACCGCCGACACGATGCGGGGGCGGTCCGCTTCCTGTACCACCTGGAAGTATGTGGCCTGGTGAACTTCACCCTTAAATATTGTCACAGATTACATAACCCAGATACAGCGAGGCGTACTGCAGTCTATCTTACTTCTTACTAATAATATAAGCGCGAAAGTTTGTGTATGTAAGGTTGTTACTCTTTCACGCAAAAACTACTGAACCGATTGCGATGAAACTTGGAATATAGGTAGCTGGGGACCTGGATTAACACATAGGCTACTTTTTATTCCGATATTCCCGCGGGAACGGGACTTACGCGGGTGAAACTGCGGGGCGCAGCTAGTAGCCCATATACCTAGATTTATCCAGGTATACGAGGAGCGCGTACGTCCTTATAAAGGCCGGTAGCCATATCGGAGTTAATTGGACAAAACACGAAAAGTTATAAATAAACTTTAAAAACAAAATCAAAGATATTACTTCCAGAAGTGTCTTAAGAACACTTTTGTATTTTCTTTTAGGATTTCAAAAATACGTTCAAACATAAATGCAATACTCTACTAAACAAGTATGTAAGCCTATCTGGAGAAATACAAACCCAAAATACACCAAAATATCAGGCAGCTAGTGAAAAACATTGCCAAAGACTACGGATTCTTGGGGAGATCCAACCGAGAACATCACTCGCACAACGAAGAAACTAACCTCAATAAGCTCCCGACCGGACCGGACTAGTTCCGAAACAGCCCTCTCATCAGCTCCTTGGAAGAACCTCTTGTGGAAGTCCACCGCCTGCTTCCCCTCCACCTTGGAGTCAGCCAGCAAGGCCTCGGCCCTGGACGCCCACTCCTCCACGGTTCGCTTCTTGGTCTCAAACTCTTCCCACGCTCTAACCAGGCGTTGGAGTTCTGCCTCGCGTTTGGTGGCTTCGGATGATACGTGGGCGAATCTGTAAGGGTAAGTAAGTTACTTACAGCCATTCTTAGATGATTTTGAGTACAGAACTTAGTAATACTTTATCATGCTTTGGGTAATGTTGAACATGATTTGCGAGGCACTACTTAGCCAGAAGAATAACTTACACAAGTTTGAACAGACAATATTGAATATAAAATTTGAGAATGCGTAGTGCTGACAAGCACACAAGGTTATTACAATACGTACTTAAATTTGGTTTGTAATTTTATCTAAAATGAAGAATGACCGTTGGCTAAACGACGGTATCTGTCAATGACATACCACGGTAGATCGGGATGGAGGAGCATTAAAAGCCGTAATCCAGCAGGGATACCAAAATCTCTAACAAATAACTATCATTTTTCTACTTGGAACACCAAACATGTAGATTCGTTTTCATACCTATCATTAAGATCCCGCATGAGCGTCAGCTGATCACTAACATCCGCACTGCGGTCGGTGTCGGCTGCCTTCACGATGTTCTGGAACACCTTGTTCTTGCTCTCCAGCATGCTGCGGTAGTAGGTCGTCCGAGAGAAGAATGTCCGATGGATTTCGTATCTTGATTCTATTACTTCGCTGTTGGGAAACGAAGCATTTGGCGATTACCTTTTTTATTCGATTCATTTCCCATCATTAAAGCAGATTTATATAGACAGAAAGATTAACACTTTATTTGCACAACCAACAACAATTAATATCAGTTTACATTATAATTAAAAAGTGAGACATATTACACAGAAAGCTTAAAAGTAAAAAGTAAGATTTAGCCTGTTTTATTCTAATAAAGTTTCAAGATATAAAATATAAACCTTCTAGGAATAAGGCCTTCGCTTGTCGACCGTCGACATGTACGTCGTGACCAACGCGATTATATTATACCCAATCAGAGTTGGCAGCAGGTGATTTCAACTATTTTTTTTATTCAGTAAAAATTTCGAAACTTACCTGTTTTATTAAACAGTAGTGTAGTATTTTAATTTCCTCACAGTCCAAATAAAAAGTAAAGTGTTTAGCTTGGGTGAATATCACCCATTTCACTCTCGAACTATTGGCACTCTCACTCCGTTCGAACGCCAGAAATATCTTGGGTGAAATGCGTGACATTCAGCCCTTGTCTAAAAATCTACTATTGACAGCTCTATGTATTGTCTTCCTTACCGTGTAGTCTTCACTTCAGTCCTGAGATTGTCCTCCGCCTTATCCAACCAATTCCCTATCTCCTTCTGCCCAGTCTCCAATGACTCGTGCTGTACCAACAGCTGCCTGTATTGGTGTAACTTCACCGGAACCGTCGCTCGAACCCTCACTAAGGCCTCTTTTTGTTGTTTTAGCTTGGTCATGTTTGATTCCACTTCGTCTCGGGGCAGTTCTGCTATTGCTGTTTGGAAAGTCCTGGGGAAAAAACAAGTGGTTTTAGTTAAGTTTTACACTTTGTGTCTAGTGAAGACGCAAAGTGTAAAACTTAAAGCGGTTGCTTAAGACTCAATGGCCTGTTGAGGCAAAATGCCGGCTAAAAGCAGATAGGTCGACGATGTAGCATGCTTGCTTAGAAGATACCTATCAACTCTATTTGAAGGCTCGAGTTATGCAAAAAGTTTATCTAAAATTGCAGAAACAGGCTGACGAGTTCGACGATGTAACCATGCTACAGCCTGACCACAACAAAATAAAAACAAGAGTTTAACCAAAAGTGTAAACCACAACGAACCTGCTAATAGTCTTGAAAAGTTCCTCATGATGGTCTATCTGGCTGTTCAGCTGGAGGAGCTGGTCTATATAGGCCTGGATGTCCTGGGTGGTGGCGCGCGGCTGGCGCGACAGCAGGTTGTCGGCAGATGCCAGCCACTGGTCCAGGTCCCGAACTCCTGATGCCAACTCACGCCGGTGGCGGAGAGCGTCGCCTCCACGGACGTATCTTAGGATACAAGAACAAAAAAGGTTCGTAAGTCATTTATTATAAGGTTTCCTTTTTAAAAGTCCTCATAGCTTAAAATACTTAACTTGACATGACCAGATTTAATATTTCTTTTTGTTTTTATTGCTCAAGGCATAAGGCATTCAAGGCATCAAGGCTCAAGGCATTTTTTGGAAATATATTTCCTTGCTAAAAATATTTCTATGACCAGATTTCTTTTAATAATTCCGTTTTTTTTTTAATTTGTACAACAGAATGTATTTAATTTTGTTTACACATGAAGAACAACCCCATAAATTGCTCTCGCAGAAACATATTGCGACGGGGAAATTGGAATCCAGATTCGATTCGGCTTTCAGGAAAGTGCCAATTTTGACAGGATGCTCTGTGTCTAAATTAAGGTTAATTTTTATGACAGACAAAGTTCTTGAGAAGAACTTAAATAAAAAAAAACGTACTTATTTTTAAATTAAAAGCGAATCGGTTACATTAGTTATTAAAAGAAGGGCTGGCACGCACTTTGTGACATACCCAAAATTAAATTATGTACCTAAATGTTACTTTTACAGAAATAGATTAATTAATTTATCTTTAATCCTTTACACGAGTGTAATCAAAGTTGTGAGCTGTAAATTCTAAGAAACATAAGTATCCTTTTATCTTATCAACATTCCAGCATAACACCACTTCAAGATTATCTATAAAAATATGTAAACAAATATGCAACTAAATCAAAACTTACCGTTCGGCCTCCTCCCAAACGCGTTCCCATCTTTCAGTAATTTCAACGTATTTCCTCTTGATCTCAGTACTGTGTTCCTCATTGCATGTAGCCGCTAAGAACCCTGCCGCATCACCCAATCTCTGATGCTTTTCCTTCCACACCGTCAAATCGTGGAAGAATTCCAACCTCTCATCTTCTGATACTCTAAGCATATGTTGTGCCCGATCCAACCATATAGTAAACTCATTAGATAACGAGTTCCAACGCTCCCAATGAGCTATAACCTCTTCTAACACGCTTCTCGCACATCTAACATCGGAAGCCACTCTACGCCACGTTTCAGCGACTTCCTTCAAAAACGAGTCTATTTCCCTCGCTTCAGACCTGTCCAATTCACACACTCGTTTATATTCCTCTGCTACTTGCTTAATATCGACGTATGCACGGTCGAATTCTTGGAAAATCTTATTCTTAGTGACAAAATTATCGTAATCATCTAATAAGGCACGGACGTGTTCGATGCGGCCATACTTGCCGGTCCACGCGGCAAGCTTGGCCTTCGTTAATTCTGTAAACGCAACGATGCAACATTTATGTTCCAGGTACTTTAACCTCGCTTTCCTTTGAGGAGCTCTACGACTAACAGTCTCCAGACGATCTTTCATATCTGTTAGTCTTTCGTGGGGTATGCGAGTGGCATCGGAAGAACGTAACGCCGCTTCAAAAGTGTTCGCAATCTCTGCTAATCCGGAGAAAAAGGCACTGTGTTCCTCTAGCTTATCGCTGATAATGGCAGCCGTTCTCTCATCCAAACTAGTCGGGATTTCGTCGAAGTATAATAGGTATTCTGCCCTTGCGAGCCATTCCCCGACGAGCCTGAAGTCTCCGGGGAGATCTGAGTCCAACATCCACAGCCACCTTCTGTGTAACCTCTCGAGCTCAATCCACAGAGCGACCAATTCCCTCCAGGATTTGGGAGCGATAGCAACAAGGCTCTGGGTGTACATCAGCTTCTCTAGTTTTCTGTAAATGGGTTCGCGGGCGAGCCTATCGTTTTCGGCGCGCACGTAGTCGTCGTAGTTTCGTGATAAAGTGCGCGAATCGTATTGTCTTTGTACAGTGGTGACACGATCTGTCAACCACATCCTAAGAGATTCGTATTCCTCTTGTACTGCCGCCACGGCATCTGGGCCTGTCGTCTAAAATAGAAAACTGATATCAGACCACTAAAATATTAACATAACACTTACAAACTTTGAATAATTGAGATACAAGAGGATTAGAAGAATCGATAACAGGTTGTCAACATTTATCTAACAGCGGAATTATTGATTCCGAACAGTGGCTTTGCCTAAGTGCCTTACCTTAGGTTCAGGATATTTGTGCAGGAACTGTGCCACATAAGTCATAATGGACCTCTCGTCGGGTTTATCGACGTCCACGTCTTCGGCATCCAGCAACCTAGCGATACCGAGTTCGGATTCGGCGACGTCGAACGCGTGTTCGAGTCTCTGTCTGTTCGTTTTGCGTTTCATCTCGGCCAGGTTTATGAGATTGGCTTTAATGGCGTCGATGATGGCCAGGAAAGCGATGCCGTCTCGCCAGGACGGTCCGAAGTCTGTCACTTGAATGTTTGAGTCCCTGGTGAAGAAATGGTTAACTATCAGCTAATATAGGTAATTGGAGTGGACGATTGAGCAGCTCAATTTAATCTGATTATGAATCACCAATATGATTTTGACACACACAGAGTTTGACCAAATTTCCGATTTCAAATATTTATTTTGAGTCAGCAGGATTTAAAACTGAGAATCCGTCCAAGCGCAATAACTAGATAGTCCAACACTTGACGTCACCTCATTTGATGGGAAGCAACAATGTAAAAGAAGATACCTATTCGCGATCGACTTGACTCCAGGGTTGTAATTTTGAGAGTATTAACGCAGAAGTCCTGCTGGAAAAATTTAATGGAATACTTTGAATAGCGACTTACTTAGGCAACGCATTAGCGACCCATTGCAACAGCGTCTTCTTAGCGCCTTGCTTCCACTTGTCCTCGGCCCTCTGCGTGGGCGTGGCAGCGCCGGACTCGTATGACATGGCGGACGCACATCGCGACCCGCCGAGGTACTCCAAAGCTCGGCTGTTCTCCTCGATCTGGATTGTAGGAGTTATTGGTAAGAAAACTGGATACATACGATACGGCCGAATACAGAAACGTCATTTAAATTTTGAGGGCTACTTAAACAACTGAGCAGCTCCTAAATTCAAAATTAGTATGAGAATATTTGACTCATAGAATATATTGAGTAGCCCTGAAATTTTGAGTAGCGTTTCAGTATCTGGTCGACAGTTATCTAAATTTCCCCAGTCTAAAAAAATATGAGACAAAAATTTAGAATAAAATTTGGTCAAAAAGAGACTGGGGATTAGTTTAGGGGATTTTAAAAGACTAGTTTATTTACAGTTTACCTTTAGTCCAAGGCGGTCTTCAGTGTTTTAATCTAAAGTGTACAAGTTTTCGTGATTTAGTGCATCTATTGCCAATGTGTCAACCAATAGCAGTCGTGACTTTAGATGCCTTTACAAAAAAAGAAGCATGCAAAAGTGAAACAAAACAATTTTTTTTTTATTAAAGATCCATTACAACAAACGAAACGATAGTATGGGATACAGATAGATAAATATAACATTTATAAGAATGTCAATGTAAATTTATTAAATGTTTTATGGGTATACATAAATAAATAAATTATGCATGTAAGTTGTTTTCAATGATGATAGGGGGAAAAAACCACGTATATCTCCTCTCATATTTTGTAAAACTATTCCTTAATTCTAACGCAAACATTGATATTTGAAAAGCCTATAATATTACTGCATTTACCCACCTTGGTTCTTCTGTCCTGTGGGTCCAATAAATAGAACGAAGCTTGCGCAAACAAAATAGGTTCAAGCCAATTAAACGAGAACAAATCACGAGTTTTGATACTTTATGAAAGGCTACTCTAACAACTCTGTGGGCCTAATCAGGGGTGGTTTAAGTGTAACTGAATAACCAAACCGGTGTGCTTAGTATAAGTATCTTGAAGTACCTATATTTTTCAAATTTTCTTCGGCTCATGCGCTCTCGACGTTGATATGAAAATAACATTTTTTTGGGTTTCAATCCCGTTAATAATGAAATCAACATCTACACAAATATTATAAAGAGGAAATAATTGAATTTTTATGCGTATATTAGCAATGAATAAACTCAAAAACTACTGTGCCGATTTCAAAAATTTGATCCCGATATTTCCACGGGGTAGGAATTTATGCGGGTAAAACCGCAGGGCACAGTAGGTTTTTAATATTTTTTCAATTTATAATTTAATATTTATTTTTGGTTTTTAATATTTTTTCAATTTATTTATTTTATTTTTTAATTTTCAATAAATAAATAAATTTAGATTCTTTTTCGGTTTTCCTGATGCTGATTATAAAATTCAGTTTTCGGTTTTAATTCCGATGCTTAATAGGTAATAAGCATTTTCCAATAACCGAGGAGTCCCTTCCGCTCCATTCTACCCGTGAGCATAAGGTCTAAAAAGACCTTAAAACGACGGGCGATGGATAATGCTTAATATAATAAAAACCACGCGATTCATTCAAACCACGAGTTTCATTTAATTTTTTTCACGCCTGGCATTTGTCATTCTCGTTAACAACATGTACTTATCACAAATAAATTATCATCACTTTAATTTTTACCATCGCTTTTTTATTACATGGGCATTTTCGTCAAAATGTCTACCTACCCACTTATGGGATGTCCCATGCATACAAGTTGCAAATAACCAACATTGTTATGACATTGAAGTGTCGAGTTATTATTAAATAGTTCCAAATGACTAAAGCTTTCTTTCTTTACTTAAATTGTTATGATAAACTTAAAACAAAATAATAAAATTAAAGTCAGAAATGCAGCATGTTATGTCTTGCAGTACTGTCCTCTTTTGGAAATATGACCTATGTTAAAGGATTTCTCTGCAACTTTGATTCTCATTACCTATTCCACATTTTAGTTTTATTAATTCAGAGTTGTAGTTTTGAAGCATATTAAACTCATATTATGTTCTAATACAAATATTTAAACATTTTAAAGTTTATGTCTTGTCCCCTTGGTATGTGATAACTGGACATGTCCATGAACCGTTACCGTAAATTTACACTCATTTTGTTCTGACTATTTTCTACCACTCGCCGGCATTTTATTTAAATAGCAACACCAAATCAAACATTTGACGCCAGCAGCCATTTTGAAGTGTCAGTTTTTATTTGTCTTCAGTCTTGAGAGTGTTTTGATTGGTAACGGTGCTTTTTTGGAGTTTTCGCCTCTCATCGACCGGTAAGTATTTTATTTTTCTATAAGGATTATGTAATGTTAGTATTAAAGCAAAGATAGTTTCACATAGCGAAATTATTATAGTTTTCGGTAAATAAGAGCTAGATAGTTATCAAACAACATTTTCTTAGGTTATGAATAAAAAACTGAGAAAGGCTGTGGTACCGTTACGTCCTGACCATTACCAAATGACTGGTAACGTATAAGCCGGACTAGAAAAGTAATGGACAGGACAGCCTAAACATGTGGGCACACTGAAGAAACCTTATCTAAGAAACATATATAAACTAGGTGTACCCGCGACTTCGTCCGCGTAGAGCATTTTATGAGTAGGTAGAATGTAAAAACTCAGCCTATTATCTAGACAGATAAATCGAAAATAATCACTCGTAGCTGCGGCCCGCGGCTTTTTTAGCGTTTGACAACACAAATGCAAGTACAATAATTTCATTGAATTATCATTCTAGCTTCAACGAGGCAAAAAAAAAACATCACGCATTGTTGGAGCGAGATATGATCACTGAATGACATTGTACTTGCATTTGTGATATCACAACGCGGAAAAAGCCGCGGGCCGGGAAAACGCTATAGGTAGGTTACGATAAAGTAGGTATTCAAAGTTTGGGCTGTAAAATCTATGTTGTGGGAAAAAGCTTGCAGACGATTTAATTCTACCTGTACCTAGTAGGTACAGGTAGAAATTAAATCCGCGACATGATTCTCGTGGATTAAGTAACGTATGGTTAGAGTGAGATCTTCCTTTATGACATAGAGGATTATATGTTTTAGGTATCAGAATGGCTCTTACAGCTGCAGAAAAAATGAAGAGGTATAGGGAACGTATAAAAAGAGATCCTCAAAAATATGAAGAGTATCGTAAGAAGGATATAGAACGACTCAAACGAAGGCGCAAAAAGATTTCGGAATTAGATGATACAGAAAAGAAGAGTCAGAGAGATCAGTGGGCCAAACAGAAACGTAAGCAACGTGCTAAAAAACAAAAAGCTACTGTAACTGAAGAAAACGCAATAAAAGATGAAGCTAGTGAATTACAAAAAAATGATAACAAGGCACAAAGTTCAAAACTGAAATATTTAAAAACAAAGTGTGCTAAGCTAAGTACTGCGTCTAAAAAAAACGAAGAAAGGATAAAAAAACTTCTAACTATATGTGAAAAATTGAAAAAAAGAAACTATCGATTAAAAATAGATGCAGAAAAGCAGATAAAAAACAGAGAGAAAGTTATTGAAAAAATGAAAGCTCGAGAACAAGTCCTAGAATATACTATGAAGAAAACTTACAAAGCGTGTGAAAAACGATCTCAAAAAACAATACTAAAAAGATTAATTACAAATGCCAAAGTAAAATCGTACGTAGCTAAATTAATAGGTTTAACAGGAAAAGTCAAGAAAGCGAAGCCGAAGAAAGTAAGCCTTGTATCTGAAGAATTAGTAAAATTTTACGTCAGAGACGATGTGAGCCGCTGCACGGCTGGAAAAAAAGAATGTCGCACATATAACAAAGACAAGCAGCAGATAAGGTATTTACTGAATACGTTACAGAACCTGTATGAGAAGTATAAAAACGAAGGTGGGAAATATAAATTTACCACTTTTTATAAGTACAAACCATTTTATGTTTTGAAACCACATTTGGGATCAAGAAATACATGCATATGTGTTAAGCATAATAACATCGAACTGAAATTTACATGTTTAAAAAAACACTGTGTACTTAAAAACAGCAATATAAAAGAAATACTTGCAATACAAACATGTGACCTGAAATCTTTCGAATGCATGTATGGTAAATGCACAAAATGCAAAAACATTCCCATGCAATACGACACAAATGTGCATATAAATGAAAATGTGACATGGTACCAATGGGAGACAATTGCCCATAAATACTCAAAAAAGGAAGGATCAGAAACTACAGAAAAGATAACGAAGAAAACGGTAAAAGCAGAAAAAAACGGAACAATCAATCAGTTACTACAAGACTTTAAAAATGACATTAAACCTTTCAAGAAACATTATTTTAATAATATTCACCAACAAGAAAAATATCAATTTATTATAAATCATCTAAAAAAGAACGAAGCGGTAGTTATATGCGATTTCTCGGAGAATTATGAGACAAAACTAAGCGAAGAAATACAAAGTATGCATTTCGGTGCCTCTAAGAGCCAAATAACGCTACACACTGGAATGGTATATCTTCAGGGGATGTCACAATCATTTTGTACTGTATCTCAAAACAACATGCACCAACCGCCAGCTATTTGGGCACATTTACTGCCTGTACTAAAGATGATGAAGGATGACTTTAAAACAACTATTATACATTTCTATTCCGATGGCCCGACTTCACAATACAGACAAAAAAACAATTTTTATTTGATTGATCTGTTCACTCAAAAGCTGGATCTCGAATATGTGACTTGGTCATTTTTTGAAAGTGGCCATGGAAAAGGAGTTGCTGATGGCATAGGCGGTTCGGTAAAAAGGGTTTTAGATCGACAAGTTTGTTTTGGAAAAGATATTAGGGAAGCTTCCGATGCTTACGAGATTTTGAAAGGCTGTATGAAAACTGTCAAGATCTGGTTCGTTAAGGATGAAGAAATAAATAACATTGTTTCGATACTACCAAATAATATCACGACATTGGTGGGAACCATGCAAATTCATCAGGTAATTACAAAAGGAAACGGTATCTTGTCCTACAGGGATATTGGTTGCTTTTGCGGAGAACTCAAAGGTTTATGCAGCTGCTTTGGCTTGAAAACTCACTGTGTAAGATCGAATGCCGAAATTAAAGCGCCAGCGCAATTGGCAACCTCCAACTTACCTTATGACGAAGTATCCACACCGGAAATTGCAGGAACCTTGAATTTGCCTTTAGAAGTCGTTACCCCGGAAATCACGTCAGAAATTCTGAATTGGCCTTTGGACGAAGAAGCTACCCCCGAAATCGTATCTATGAATCCGAATTTGACTGTATATGAATTAGATACTCTGAATATTACATTAGAAAACCTGAATTTGCCTATGGATGAAGTAGCTACCCCCGAAATTATATCAATGAATCTGAATTTTCCTATGGATGAAGTAGCCACCTGTATGGACGAAGTAGAAACCCTGGATATTACAACAGAAAATCTAAATTTGCCTATGGATGAAGTAGCTACCTGTATGGATGAAGTAGAAACCCTGGATGTTACATCAGAAAACCTAAATTTGTCTATGGATGAAGTAGCTACCTGTATGGATGAAGTAGAATCCCTGGATATTACATCAGAAAACCTAAATTTGCCTATGAATGCTGAATTAAATTTGAAGGATATTAATTTAACTATTTTACATGATGCAGAATCAAATTCTTCAGTCCCAAATTGTGTTGAATATAAGAATATACAGAAAAGTACATTGAAAAAGACTGCAAATATTTTGCCAGATAATACCTATAAATCAGGACCAAGTTGTAATAAACGTGATATGTTCAGTTGCAAAAAGGAGAACAAACGTTTACCAAAGAAAAGTACAAAGCGTAATGCAATCGTATCAACAAAGCATATCAAATTCCTAAATTGCAGTGGTTGTACTTGCTCAATACTTGGCAAAAATGGAAAATGTATGGCCTGCAAAAAAATTTACTGCCATGACTGCGTTGGAGGGCCCATAACTATTGATTATTTGTGTGACAAGTGCTTAGGAGACAGCGATGATGGTAGTTAGAGTTATGCTTACTTTATGTTCTTTTAGTAAATAATGTGCTTTCATTAAATTCAATATTTTACTCTTTCAGATTGAACGAACTATTCTTCTTAGCACCTAATCAAGATTCTGTTTTGTCAAGAGTGGATTGCTGTTAGCAGTAAACGCCAAAAAATGGTAATAATTGGTGTGGATATCGACAAAATTTTAACAAAGGAGGATCTACTGCAATATTATTACTATGGATTGGAGTGGCCATGGGACGAAACACATTTTATTATTACCAATAAGTGTCGCAACTGTGATGAGTATGTTATACAAGGGTGTAGACCATACCATTTTTGCCTACCAATGACCAACGACGATATTAAGCTACTACTAGAAAATGTAAATTTTTGGTGTTTTAATTGTGATTCTACTATTTACGATCACTATATTAGTGATGAATGTGAATATTGTATGATTGATGGTTGAGGCTAAACAATACCTACCTATCAATATAACAAGTTATTTCTAGGAAAAATTAAAAAAACCCGACTGCGACAACTAACAAACTTTAAATCGATAAAGATCCTAAATGGTCATTCAAAATGAAAAATGATGTAAGAAACCTAATTTTTAAATACCTATTCAATGATACCCCGCTCGACATAATTTGTCTACTTTAATTTTTTTTGTTTCACAATATGGCGTCTAGTTGTCGTCATTATTAATTTTATATTACGTTACCTATCTAAGAACACTTGGACTGATGAGAAGAATCTAACGATATCTTAATTAAAGAAATCCGTCCTGTGGTTTGTAAGATATGAGAGAATATAGGATCTTACAAACAAACAAACAAACATACAAAGATAGTCGCGAAAAACATAACTCTTTCTTTGCAGTCGGGTAATAAAAAGAATAAATTTATAATTGTAATAAGTACCTACTTTAATTTTTATCATAATATTTTGATTATTTTTATATTATTGAACAGAGTTTATATGTCAAGTTGTTTTGCATATTAAGAATTTTTTGAGACTATGTTACTTTTATTTTTTATTATACAGTCAAGATTTAATTACGAGACTAAAGACTGTAGTTTAATAGATCTGAAAGAAGACTGTTGTTTTATAGATATTAAGAACAAACCATACCTAACAGTGCCATTTCTATGTACCTTATTAGATTTACTTATATTAGTTAGTAAGTTTTTATAATTTTTACGGTTTGTACGTGTAAAGAAACCGAGAAGAAAGTGCCTATGAGTAAGTCATAATTTTTTAAAGAAATTAAAACTTTGTTATAGGATTAATTACTTAGTTCCTTTTTTATTACTTAGTTCTTCTTTACGTTCAAAAACGCTAATTAAGCTATTTTTAAAATACACTTACCTAATTATGACTGAATTGGCAATTGTTGATTTTATGATCTCATGTTAAACATGTGTCTGAGTAGCAAAAGTCGAAGGACTTAAAAAATAAAAATATGTTGTAAAAACATTGTTTTATTAAACCAGCATAAACTCAACTTTACTATGTCAGGACCGTTACCGGAGGGTCAGGATACGTGACTGTCCTTCAAAATACTTTAGATATTTTTTATGTTTTTTTCTATTTTTCTTAAAATAACTAAATAGGTGTCTTAAATTTTTGAACACAAATAAATTTAAGTTACAGTTGGTATGGTAATCATAGATCTATCACTAGTTGTTTAATTGATTAATAAAAGTTAAGTATTGGGTTTTCGTAACAAGTAACGATCATGACATTTTTTTACAAATTACTAAGGCAATATTGCGCATACAACTGAAGTTTTGTGTTAAATTGCTATACAGCACAATTCATTAATACATACACGCCAAAAAAACCTAATTCTAAGTTCGGTTTTCTTTCAGGAGCAGTTTATTCTTTGGTAACGGACATGACCAAAAACTTACCTAAAGTTACTATTTCTTTTTATATTATTTAAATTAGGGGTAATAATAAAAAATAAATACATTTCTAGCAAAATTTGTTAAATTTATCACTTGAATAAACTAAGAATTAGATAAAATACTCAAAAAAATATCAGTCAGTAATTTTCAAAGGTAGGTAGCATTTAAAAAAAAAATGCCCACATGGGTTTGGAACCGAAAAATGTTCTCAAAAACTGATACTAAGCACTCAGATTTGCTTAAATTGTTACACTAGGACTAGTGCAATTCAAAGTTGCCAATTGATTACCTAAGTGCGCGACGATCTAGACTTGTTTGTTATTTAATGAAAATAACTAAAAGGCGGTCGCGATGTGTAAGGAAATTCGTGTAAACTTCACTCATTTTCGACTATGGCTAACGGACTTCCATAAAGGACAAACTAATCTCACCTATATACAGAGCCACCGACAATATTTTATGTCATCTAAAGTTTGATAATTTAACCTGTGGTTTAACTGAGGAGATGCAGATTGTTGTCAGACTTCAGAATACATAAAAAGAAGTCGGTGACTCTGTTTGTAAGCGAGGTTATTTTGGGCTTTTTTGAGGTTTGTGTTTTTTCCTAAAAGCGCGATAGTAATGCAAGAGCGACAGAAGCAAAGGTTCGTTCTATCTTCATATGACCTAAGGAAATGGTTCAAATTATAGTTAAATCGTGGTAGAGTAAAAACGACTCAACTGAAAGATTATTGTCGAGCTTCGCGACCGCCTTTTACCTAATAAATTTTGAACGATCGAGGTAAACTTCAATTTGAAACATGAAGAAGAAGTAATAGGAAGGTTATGTTATCTGCTATTGGTTGCCAAAAATGATAATTTAGACAACTTTTAAAATAGCAAGGATATTAATAAATTGATATGCTATTATCGATGAATATCTGAAAAAGGAAGTCGTTGATTTCTCACATTGAATATGTTTATATCGTCCACAGATACAAAGCCTTCTGCCATATAACCCTAGGCCTTGAGAATCTAAATTTAGGTAATTGCTAACCAAAATGTTAGTAATTAACTAAATTTAAAATAAGTTAAGTTATGTTGTTAATTAGTTACTCAGTTTAGTTATTTTAGTTTCACGTTTGACTGTTCGAAGGTAGAAGATTCGTTTGTGCATCTATCTGAAGTTTGATAGCTCCATGTCTCATGAACATGGAACATGCAACAGTGTCCAATTGTCATACATAATCTACCTAACTACATATTCATAAGTGATCAAATAACCTACATTCTATTTCACACTTTGTGCTTACCTACAGACCTACTAAGTTAAAGGAAAAAGGGTTAATAAAACATCATTAATTTGTTGGCAAGTTGTTGCCAACGATATGACGTTTGATGGTCATATCGTTAGATTTGTCTATAAAATGACTTAGGGTCAATTAATAATATATGAAGCGCATCGAAGTTTCAATTTATAAGTTACGTCAAAAATATCTTCATACTAATCTCCTACTACAAGTATAAGTTCATTGCGCATATATTTGTTTTCATGAGTAGGTAAACTTAAAGTTCCGCCAATTTGCGCGAATATCTGTCAAAGAAGGAGGGGGCAAATTAGAACAATGGGACGGGATAGATCGCATTAAATAAGTTATATTGACCACTGGGTTTTATTTTAGTCCAAATTTCATAGACGCGGATTCTCATGTCTCTGATTGAAACTTGTAGATTGACGTTTGACGTGCTTCGACTAAGCTCTAGAAAAGGACCCTTACAGCAGATCTACATAGGTTCAGACACAAAAATCAGTGCCATAAAATATTAGGACAGTCGCGAAACCGGTCCACTTTTCAACAGTCAAAGGAGCAACTTGCCAAAAATTCAAGGAAATATAGATCAAGCTACCCTCATAACTCCATACCTGGAAGTACAATATAATGGTCCATATGAGTCCGAGCACGACAGCCGGCCGTCCGTCGACCAAGTCTGCCGCGTTGATGTTGACCAGCTTGATGCGCTTGCCAGCCAGGAACCGGAGCGCCGTGTTCGCGTTGGAGAGGAAGTGTGGGCGGCGAAGTACGCGACCTCGCTCCATGGGCTAGATATGGAAAGATACTTGTATAAACCCTGTCTAGCTGGAAGCAGGTCACATGACCTTCCATACTCTATGTCCAGCCGATGGACATAGAGTATCGGCTAAAGCTTTCGCTGCGACGCGCCGTCTATACTGCAGCAATAGACATCATTCTTATCGAATAACGAAATCGCCAATCGACATTTTTTTTAATATAAAATTGACATAAAATAAAATTGACAATTTGTCGATTATAAGTTCGCGAAAAGTCACGTGACTTTTCGAGAACTAATGTCAATTTCATACGATATGAATGTTGTCTAGAGCTGCAGGTTCCTTTCTTTTTGTTCGTTAGACTTTCGCTTGTTTGGTTGGCACCCAGATTTTGTTGAAGACGCAGGGTCAGAAAGTTTGCTCAAGCCTTGTACACATGCTCCTTGTCTGATTTGAATCTACGCCTTCCACTTCATTGGTGAAATTTTATGTCAAATTGATAATGTGGAAACACCATTAATGTATAAGATCAGGATTATCGCGATATTTATGAACTGAAAAAATAGCGGTAAGGTACAGGCTTAATCCTTTATTTATTAGAAAATAGCTTTCTGCTCGAGAACCTTCCTATTTATTTCTTGAATAAAATTTATTAGGTACGATTTTTATTGAACCCAAACTTGAGTTTTACCAGTAGGTATCAAACTCACCAGTTTTTCCCCGGAGAGCACTTCTAGCAGCGCCAGAAGTCTGGTTCCATCTCGAAGATCGTATATGAGATCGTCGATACGCAGTGGAGGTATACGCTGAAATATTACACGGACGTTACGTCACTATGCTTTGGTGTGATGTCAGAAAATATATGACCCGCCTAATTATGGTTTAGCTACTCTACAAAACAAGAGGTATCCTCTTTGAAGTAAAAGAAAGCCGTTGAAAACTACTTGGGTATGTAAGACGCCACGGCACGGGCATGAATACTGTAATATCGAATATTAGCCTTTCTGGGGTATATCGACGTGTACATGATTCGGATTCCTCTCATATTTGGAAACTTATTGACGCACAGCTGGATTAGATTAGATTCATATTTCTATCTGAAGTTTGTGTTGATGTGGTGTAGTTGTAGTATCGTGCCACTAAGCAAGCACTGTCATTAGTTTCCTCATCATCATAATATTTTTTTCTTATTCATGAAAAACTCTACAGCACCCCTTTAAACATAGCACAATAATAATCCAAGTTTAACTCAATAGACATCAAAACATAACCCTTCCTTTGCAGTCGGGAAAAAATTGATTTGACCATTCACAGGACCTAAAAATTGCTTAATAAATCTAGCCAATCAACTTACGAATCTAAACTGGCCTTGACTGAGAATACTAGCGTAGGTACCTAAAATGTGACGTCATTGATGTTTATTTGATTCGAATACCTATTTTTATTTTGGTGAATAGTGCCTAAGTATAGCTAATTCTTGGTCATATCAGTGTATGTTTATTTAAGCACGTAAATAAGTTATGGAACGGGGCCGTCGCGGATCGGGGTCATAAGGGAGAAACCCGGAAATTTTATATTACCCAGCGAAACAATTGCCATGAAACTAAGAAGATAACTGGAGTTTAGGACTACCTACCTAATACATAGGCATTTATTTTGTTTGATATCCTGAAATCGCGGAAAGCAACTCATAATTATCGCCGATAGACGCCCACTGTTGGACATAGGCTTTCGGCCTATGCTTAGGCAATAGGCCCAATGACATCCACGATGACCGGTCTTGTGTCATTTCACATTCCCGATTCCCGTAATCTTCCCATGTCTTTGATTCACCCTATTGGAGACCTGGCTACAGGGTCGCTTTTCGAGAATCTTTTGGTGCCATCGACCATTGGATCCACGACCAATGTCCACAGCCACTTAACTTTTTCTATTTCACTGGCGAAACTAGTATATTAAATTATTTTGATACCTACTCGTAGTTACCTCAATTTTTGTTACACTTCCTTTACCTATTTAAAACAAGCCTTACCTTTGATAAATGTGAATTGATCCAATTGACGAATGTTTTCTTTTGCACTCTTTCTTGTTCATCTGTAACAAAACAAAATAATTTATAAGCAACATTGTATTATACAGAAGCGTCTGTGCAGTGTGCAGTGAGCCGAAGTTCGATTCGTTCCGTTCGATTTCAAAATATGATCCGTTTTACAAATATAGGTAATGCGTAGACATAGGAACAGAATTGTACGACCTGAATATCACGAACTGAAAAAGAGATACTTTTTATAATGAGACCATTTCGATACCTCTGGGCTCAAAGGTCGTAAAGGACAAAATGCGACTTTTCAGGAGAAGCAAAAAACGAAAGAAATAAACTTATTTTTACATTAGCATCTTTATTTCTTGAGCTATTTAAATCAAACCTAGGAAGAAAGAGCTTAGAATTTGTAGTACTTCCTATAGCAATATTGAAAAATTAGGAGAGTGCTGTATTTACCAAGATACATTTCCTTTACGACCCAAAATTTCGAAATAAACGTTCTTTACGCCCGGAAAATTTTACTCCTATGTTAATACCTAAGGGCGTAAATCTACTTTCCTGTGCAAAACTGAACTAAATATGGAATTAATCGCCAAATGTTTTAAAAAAAATGGTCTTAAGGTTCACCCACTGTAAGGATAAATTAATTATTAAACCTGAGTATTGAATGAATAAAGAGTTTTCTATGTGGTTATGTCTGTGTTATTGCATTTTCTATACAAATAATACTAAATTACAAACTATTCAAATAAATATTCAGATGAAATGTTCAGATAGGTAATCAAATTGAGATCGTTTATTTAGAATGAAACATAAAACTTAAGTTATAAATGACTATTAAGTAACTAATCTACTTTTACTCGATTTATTTTCATCTGCTCTCCTTTTTTCTTTTAATTGGTTTCACTACTTTCTTTAATCAACTTTATAACCCCTTCTTTCTATACTCTTCCAATTCTTCTCTTCTTCTTCTCTTATTTTAACTAGGTCATCATTGATGAGGCTAATCGCAGAGTCTAATTGTAGCAAAGGAGCTTGCGAGTAAATTTGCAAATCATCAGCATACAGGTGGTAAGATGAAAAAATATTAGAAGAGATTGAGTTTATATATATAGCGAAAAGGAGTGGAGAAAGTACGCCGCCCTGAGGAACACCGGCAGATATTGGACTCCATGAGGAGCACTTGTCTTCAATCTGAATACGTTGCCGACGTCCATACAGGTAACTGTGAAACAAGTCAATCGCCGTCAAAAGAATTCCAAGAAGGAGGTCAAAATCGACATTATTAAAAGCATTGCTAAAATCTAGAAGAGTAAGCACAGTAAGTTTCCGATCATCCATGCCATGGCGAACATCATCAAGAATTTTCACCAGTGCTGTTGTTGTACTGTGCCCCGGGCGAAAGCCAGATTGAAACTGATTCATAAGTGAGTTATTGGAGAGGTAGATGCTTAACTCTTGATGTACAAGACGTTCCAGCACCTTGGACAAGAAAGGTAGGATAGAGATAGGACGATACTCGGAGAAGGATGAAGGATTAGGTTTTTTAGGGAGAGGAATTATTTGGACTTCCTTCCACAGCACAGGAAAGGAGTTCATGGAGATTGATGTGTTAAAAATAAAGCGAATGATATGCACAACTTCGTCAACAATCGGCATAATCATGTTACGGCTAATGCAATCATTACCCACTGCGCTTGAAGAAATAGACCTTAAGCTTCTCTTAACGTCAACATCGGAGAATTGAGAGAAAGAAATTTGTCACTGGAGCAAGGCTTATGGGATAAAAGTCAATCCTTCAAAAACTCAAGCTATTATCATAGGCAGCTCTAGATTAACTTGTAAAATTAATTATGCTCAGCAATCTCATGTTATCTTTGATGGAACTGTGGTACCTTACAGCTCTACAGTAAAAAACCTTGGCATCACTATGGATTGTAATCTTACTTGGGATTCGCATCTTTCTGGGTTGAGTCAGAGGATGTTCGCGTCCAATGCTTCGCTCCGAAGGTTGCGAAATTTCTTACCTACTGCCACCAAAATTATGTTGGCACAAACTCTCATGCTTTCTGTACTCGACTACGCAGACGAGTGTTTCCTTGATCTGACTGAGGATCAGCTTAACGAGCTTGAGCGGCTGCAAAATCTTGCTATTCGCTTTATTTTCGGTCTGCGCAAGTTTGATCATGTTTCGGAATTCCGTAGTCGGCTCAAATGGCTACCTATTCGTCTGCCTAGGGATTCCCATTTTCTTTCTCTTCTTTACAGGATTTTAGTTTTACCTAATTCTCCAGTCTATCTAAAATCTAGGTTCACATTTCTTCACCCACCCTCTCAACCTGTCCGTTACTGTAAAGCTCTTCTTCTTGCAGTCCCTGGCCGCTCCTCTAACTTCTATGGGAACTCTTTTACCGCTCGCGGTGTGCAGCTTTGAAACGCTCTGCCCCCCTCCGTACGACACTCCAAGTCACTGACAGTTTTCAAGTCGCAAGTCTACTACCACTATCTCGCTCTCGCGGAAGCAAGACGGTCGAATAGGTAGATGGCTTGATAATAATATGTATGTTTATATTTTTGGTAAGTAGGTATTATAATTATATTATTTATTTATACAGTGTATTTACATTACTATATCAATTTTAGTCTGTCAGATGCCTATTTATGTAGTCTATTATTTATTATGTATATTATATTATTATTTATATCTTATCTTTATTTATTATAAATCCTTTAATTTATCAATATTTTTATTTATTTTTATTTTTCCTCAACCAAGTTTACCATTTCAAAAACACATTACCCATCCCCTTCCTCAAGTCTTATCCATTCATTGGTTGCCTGGAAGAGATCGTCCATAGGCGATAAGGCCGCCCATTGTGCCACTTCAGTTTTTAAGTTTTTCTACACTAATTCGTTGTTATTTGTGTTTTTGGTACAATAAAGTGTTAATCAATCAATCAATCAATCTTCTTAAGGAGGAAAGAAGGTAGCATAACGATTTATTTACTCGTTTTCCTTCTCACTTTCTTTATCATCGTCTTCGTCTGCTTTTCCTTCATCTTTTGATTTTTTATTAATTTTGCGTTTATTAAGAGATTTCTCTTTTTTTCGTACTACACTATTATGTTTCTTCTTTCTCATTTTCTTTTTCATTTTTTTTTAATGGACATATTATTTTGAATAATGTAGTTACCCGTAAAAATTGTAGAATACGTGTTCTTTACAACCTAGCACACACATAAGGCCGAGTTTAATAAATAATAACGACGCGATGCAATTCGGTTGTTGTGCAAATTGTATTTCCCTTGATTTTTTTTATGTGGATTGATAAATAACAAATTGAACTAATTACCCATATTCAAATAAAAGTTGGATATAATTTGTAACCATTATATTAAATATTATTGTAATTAAGTAGGGGGTAAATTTTACATACAACAATTACCTACACTTAAAAATTGAGACAAAATCATGAGGTTCTAAAAGTCGTGTGATACATTTTGAAAAATTGAGGGCCTATAGTTTTATTATGTAGGATTTAATATTCGAAAAGATAGGTAGTAAGTTAAGATTAATATCGTAGTTGATTGAACATTCTAGGATACATGGGACATTTCGTCACTTTCATTTATTTACGTCCTTAGTTGACGCACATAATTAAAATGAAACTAGGTAATATAGGACACATTATTTTATTATTTCAAATTTTAAGGGCGTAAAGGACAGTTTGTAAGGACAATGTCTTTTACGTCCAAATTTTAGGGTGATATAAAGTTACTACCTAAGGTGGTATAAGACTTTGCTTTACTTTGATTTGCTTTACTACCACAGTGAGTATACTTTGGTAACTAAGTGTTATTTACACCATAATTTTCACGGTAAAGTCTGTTTAACATGACGAACTATGTGGGTCGTAAAGACCTTTTTTTTGGGAATCTCGCTACTTTGACTATACAGATCGATAGAGAATTAAAAACTGAGTAAGATAGTGTCAACAAGTCATTTACGCCCAAATGTCCTTTACGACCTTTGAGCCCAGAGGTATCGATTAGTTTACATTTATGTTCCTGTATTGCGTATTTCTTGTCTGATACCCATATCACTAGCTTTTTTGCTAACAGCTAGATGGTGCTGTATCGCAACGCAACGTCCCTACATCATGTGTTTGATCATTTATAGACCGTATTAAAATGAGTCATTATCACTTTCCCATACATAGTCGTTGTTGGCAGGTTCACTGCACCTATAATCTGTAATGAAGTCTGTCTGCACATTTACAAGCCAAATAACAGAAATAAACTTTACTATTAAGATAGGTATTTCTATTTATAACTTCCTATATGATGGTGTTAAAGTTCGACAATAAACAGATAACTAAAGTAGCAAAGTAGATAGAAGATGGCGGGTTCGATTCCCGCCGGGTGCAAATATTTATGCTTGAAAAAAAATCTGGTCTGAGTGTCTTTCTTTCTATGTATAACAAAATTATTAGATCCGTTGTCTAGTCTCCGTAACACAACCATAGTAGCTTACCATGGGGCTAGATGACGCTGTGTGTTCACAGGATTTATTTATTTATAAAGTAATCAGAATATTTAGGTATTCTAATGTTAGGTATTGGAACGATCATTTGTTTCTAGAATTGAGTTAGGCCTTGAAAACTCTGGATCAGGCAGGATGAGGTCAGCGGTGTTTTAGTAGATTTATCATATTAATTTAACGGCAGTAAATACAATTGAAATAATTGGTACGTTAAAATACGTGTTTTGTTAATTTGATAGTGATGCCAGGTTTTATAGAAGGGGCCTATCTGTGTTTTATAAGCCGCTAAGGAATCCCGAAAAGAATAGACCCTGAAGAGGTATAATCATTCAGTTCCAACAGCCTAACTTGCGAATATGGTTGTTTCGAATCAGCCAAAACTCTAATCCGCACACAAGATGCCTACGGCTAGATTACCGGACAGGCAGTGGTAATTTGTATTTTATGTCATATCTGTTAAATCATCAATTCAAAAGAATCCAAAAGAAAAAAACTCTGTAAAATGCGAAAATATTTCTTCCAGCGTCAGTACAAAACAAAAATTGTATAATTCACCACTAATAAAGTACGAAAGTACGTTAAGGAATGCATCCCCATTAAATCCCCCTCGGCTGTCAATTCGGCGTCACGCACGCGCGTGGCGTGACTGACGGCAGGCGGAAGCCACGCATGGCACAGCCTTCCACCGCACCGGTGCGAGCATTTAGGAACATCATCTGATAATGTTCAGCTTTATTTATCTGTTTTCTTGGTCGATGACCGAAAAATTTGGCTGCAATGCAAAGTGATTGCTAAGGGCGTTTTTATAAAGTAAATATGTATTTTTTTTTTTACTTGACTACGGCGAAGCCAAAAGGATAGGTAATGATTTCAGTCTATGTTATTTATTATTTAAATTTGTGTAAGTATGTTATTTATTTCATAAAATAAATAAGTATTAATTTGAATACCTATATTTTCTTAGTTCACGAGACTCGAGACACAAATAATTATCGTAAACAAAGAAAAAATATAAATCGTAATAATGTTGTAATTACTGGCAAAACAAACTTTCAAACATGCTAAATATATCGTTGTTTTCACAACATATAGTTAATATATTTAGTGAAAATAACCACAACTATTGCTTTAGGAAAGTTACATCTCTACACCAAATCACGTGTCACTCAATCATAGTTAGTAGATAAATAATTATGCTTGAGTGACAAGCTGAAACTGTTAAGTAGACTCTTACTCCTAGTCTATTTTATTACCGATTGCGGAGATGAAGTTTCGAATTCCAACCATTGAATTAAAACGAAATTTCCTAAAGAGAGGATTTTGTCATAACTAACTGCTTTCCAAATGTAAATCCTACTAATAATCTAAAGCTGAAAGTTTGTCAGTAGGTATGTGTATGTAATGTATGTATGTGTGTTTGTTTGTCAATCACGCAAAAACTACTGAACCAATTGCGATGAGACTTGGAATATAGGTAGCTGGATACCGGGAATAACACATAGGCTACTTTTTATCCCGATATTCCCGCGGGAACACGACTTACACGGATGAAACCGCGGAGCGCAGCTAGATTATACATATATAAGTCCAAATTTGGCATGCACCAAACGTCTTACGAATTGGTAGATAGATTATACATACACCGAGAAGCCCAAAGATATTTAACATTTGCAAAGTAAAATGTAACAAAAAATTGTTTTAATATCATTTCAATTTTAAAAATCATGCGTTTGTGTAACAAAGCTATGACTTCTGGTAGGTATGTAGAGTCTGAAGTCCTCGAATAAAATTAGGGCTACTGCTTTTATTCCCCTTTTCTCAGGGGGTCGGGACGTACACGGGTGAAAACGTAGCTCTATACATACTATAAACTAGCTGCGCCCCGCGATTTCACCCGCGTAAGTCCCGTTCTCGTGGAAATATCGGGATAAAAAGTAGCCTAGTGTTATTCCAGGTCTCCAGCGGTTTTTTATGTGATTGCGATTAACAAAGACACAGACATACATACAAACCTTCGCGTTTATAACATTAGTAAGAAATAAGATGTTAAAAACAATAATAGTTAGCTATATTATGCAAGGTATAACGGGTAACCCCTTTTAAGCCTTAAGGGGGTTGTTCTAGACATCTAGGCGAACAACTTTTGTTCTACGACTTTTGAAAATTTAAACTTTTTTTTAATAAAGCCGAAAGGGTGTTGTTTTTTCGGCTTAAAAGGGCATGCCCGTTACATCTTGTATTGCCGTCCCTTTTACAATTGTCAACCACCTACTAGGTAAACTGTGCGTTTACTGTCGTAGCGTATGTGTCTGTATTTTTGACAAAAAAAAAGTACCAACTTACCTACCTAAAACGTCAACAACTTTAAAACTTACTGACGCTCAAAATCAAATTCCGACCCTGACAAAGAATATGTTGTTAATTCTCATTTAATTCCAATACATTTTAAGCATCTTTGCACAAGATCTAACATGAAACACGATCCAGACCAGGTTTGGCTAGAACGGCTACTGTTCTAACTAGTTCTGCTAGGTAAGGCTAAGCAAGCATTTCAACCTATTTACTCACGATGTTTTATTCATAGCTGAGAACACTGAATTGGATACCTAGTATGGTAAAACTATGAATGACTGGCTTTTACCGGCTGCGCTCCTCCTGCCGCTTAAAACTTGGTATCAAGATAAATGCACCAATTCTAGAAGTACAAAAGGATAGTGGAAGTTGAAACAGGACTTCCTCTTTTTTTGAAGTCTGTTTAAACGTAGCTTATAGTTTAGTTTAGGGCTACTGATTCAGACACCTTGTAGTAGTGGTAGCTGTAAGTCTGGCGACCTACAGCTTCCTATAGTTACCTATAGAAAATACTCTAAATAGGTAAACTATCCAACTAAATAATATGGTGGTCTACGAGTAAGTTATATTACTTTTACGTTGAACTCACATGTTATTTCTTTTATTGTTTAACTAGCTGCTTCCCGCGGCTTCACTCGCATAAGTCCCGTTCCCACGGGAATATCGGGATAAAAAGTAGTCTATGTGTTATTCCCAGTATCCAGCTACCTATATTCCAAGTTTCATCGCAATCGGTTTAGTAGTTTTTGCATGATTGAGTAACAAACATCCAAACACACACACTTTCACATTTATAATATTAGTAGGATACTCCTAAAAAACTATTATAATCCTAAATAAATAATTATACTTTATTTTAGGCAATAATTTTATTAGATTTTTCTTCGGTTTTCGAGATGCTGATATAAACAGGTGGTCTGGAAAGACCTCGTTACATCGGGCGTTGAAAACTGCTCAATATAATAAAAGCAACGCGATCCAAACAGAAAAATGAGTTTAATTATTTTATTGTTGGTGGCGCATCCTGCATGCGTCCATAGGCCAGTGCCAAACGATCGTAAAACCAAAAATATTCTGGCATCAGTGGTACACGAACGCTTGACAAATAGTCATAAAACTCTTATTACTGGTCTACAAATTGCAGTTACAAAACATAATCGTACATATCCATAACTCAGTCTACACACAGTATCTCAACAAGTCCTTAACCCATATATATTTTGATACTACCCAAAGCCCATAATATGATCTAAGACTCTATGACATAAGTAATGTGATTTATATGCAGTCTTTGAGATATTTTATTATGCTACTGTAATTACTTACCCGTCCCGTGCCTACGTCCAATAGCATTTAGTGTAATATATTGCGTTTTTGTCACTATCACTTTTATCTAGGTCGAATTTAATAAGCCTAGCTAACTAATATGACGCTTAGCCCTTCGGTATACAAGCTACTTAAGTTTAAGAAAAATATCGAATCTATTCCCTCTGTAAGGGTAAAGCTAAACCATGCCCAATCATTTCTTCTTCTTTTCGTATAGTGGTATGGCTCACCTAGTACCTGCTAGTTGTAAAATTGTTCAGGCAGCGACACTCAAGTTAGGTCTCTAACTTGACCAAGGAACTGCAATCACAGATACTTACCTAATAACCGGAACCAACTACGTTCTGAAGCTTGGAGAAAAATATTTTTGACCAACAATCGGTCTAATTAGACAAAGGGTTACAGCCAAACTTTTATATTTTAAACTGCAATCAGTGCGAAGGTGGTGCGACGCAAACGAAACAATGCATTTTAAAACCCCATACAACGCAAAACGCAAACAGATAATCTCCTCCGAATAGAGACTCACTAGGTCATGACAGTAATGGAAGTGACGTCATCGAAATGGCGCCATGCCATAATGTCAATGTCACTCACAGACGGTCAGCTGTTGAAGCTGTCGCAGGATATGGACCCTAGTTTAACGAGTTACGTGCCAATTTTGAAAGGTACGATTTTACCCTACAGTTTTCCTTATGACGTCATCTGAAGTGCGATGTCTAGTATAGTTAGATAGATAGGATGTGGATGTATAAGGGGGAAACCTGTGGGGGAAACCACGGAAATAGAGGAAATGATTCAAGCAAAATAAAAGAAATTATATGTAAAACGGAAAAATAATTTTCAGGCACAAAAGTGAAACCTGTTAATTCTATTGTTTCTAATTCATATAATTAATCAATATTTTTTCGAGATGAAAACTAAATGTCGTTCTAGTTTATAAACTGCAAACATATTATGTATTTAAACTATATTCACATGTAAGTATGTAAGTAAATACATATACTATTCATACATAGTTAAAAGTAGTAATTTAGAAGTCACGACATTTCATTTTCAATACAAGGTTTGCAAGATCTAGTGGTACAACATTTAACCTGATTTTATTCTAAAACGTAACCTATATTTTCAAGGTGAACAAGGGAATCTGATTCTGTAGGTTAACAAAACATAGAAAGAAATAACAAACGGATGTTGTTGAAGTTCTATTTCATCTTCAGTTCAATCTATTTATAATTTGTAAATTCATGTATACAGAATATTATGTTCCTAAGATTAAGGATTCGAGTCTATAATTAAATAATTCTATAGAGATCTTGTTGAATCATAGGCCCCATAATTAAACAAGATCTCTATCGTGACCTTAGTCGCAGCTTTCTAGAAGATTCTCTGTGTTGATAGAATATTAATTTTTTAGAGTTTTCCCAGCACATGAAACATAAGTCATGAAAAATAAAGGTAGGTATACGGTAAATACGGTAGACTTTAGAATAATGAGGATGACCAATTACATCTTGGTCGACCCGTGAGCAAGGGGTTTGGAAACTCTGGCGTTAAAAGATGTTCAACATAGGAAAAAAACACAATAAAAATCTAATAACATAAAACAAATCAACACCGCGAAAATCTAAGAAAAATCTATCATAAATATTAGGAAATTATAAACAACTTTCACGTTCCAATAATTTCAGAATATTGTAAGCGCCAGAAGGAGAAGACGTTAACGGCAACACTTAATAGTTATCGACAGACAGGTGCAAGCCGTAGTGGGTGGAACTCAGGTTTGGAACCCTATAATTTTCACAACGACTCATGCTCGGAATGCCTGGCAAAAAACATTCGCACTAATGGATGTGGTGTGAGACTAAAATGTTATATCTAATATCCATGTCAAGGTCGAACGATTGTAAACATTATGTCTAGTGTCAATGATTTTTTGTTAAAGTTTTCGTGTTAGAACTATCGCTGCAAGTTTGCATTGAAGAAACGTTAAAGAAAGGAACATTTTGCTCGATGCTCGATTTCTATAGAGCAGAATGTATCTGCTACCAAAATCAGAAGCTGCAAGCGCTGGATAGTAATTTGACAATTCTGACGATGCCATCCACAGGAATTTGAGTTGGATTTAAGATATAACAGTGTACAGCAATTAGGACAAACAATAAACAAATACTTAATAAATATCTTAGATTATATCCAAGATGTTCTTGATATTAGAATATTAATACAGGTTATGTCAATATACTATAAAACACAGTATTTTAATGTGTTATTTAATATATTGTTGGTAATTACGATAATAAAACGTGTAGCTGTTTGTACACACTCTTAACCGCAGACTGATGATCTAATGTAACCTTGCGTGTAAAGACATTGATGTATAGTGTTGTACTTAGAAGGCTAGATACACTTAAGTACTATTAACTATTCCAAATGCTTCGAATGACTCACTCTGTCTGTCACTTTTACATATAGCTATGTAAAATCACAGCTAACGTAGTAGTAGTAGTTGGCGCCCGCGCCGCGGCGCTTTTTACAGTTGCCCAGCTTTCATACGAATTTGTTTGCCGGGACAGGTCACATAAGTAGTAAGAAATTTGACACATGATTTGTGAAATCCCTTTTTAGCAAACAGGCATATTTATATGCTATTGTAAAAGTTAAAGGCTAATCAAGTCCAACCGACGCAAAGTTATGGAATACCGTCTGGTGTTTACGGATTGTCAACTAGCACATAAAAACTCAACGATATCATTCATGTGGGCATTTAAATGCTCTAATACTTCTTGAAATCCTATCTTCATTGCATACAGCCTTGCAAAAACCAAGGCTTAATATTTCTGATGTGAACCGTAAATTACCAAAGCTGTTAGAGTTGACAGCTTCATAATCTTTCTTATTTATTGCAGTGCCTTCACGATAATAATTATTATTTGTGTACCCTACAAGTTGATAATTGACATGATTGATATTTCAATGGGTATTAATCCTTGATAGTTGATAGCAAAAATATTTTATTACTAAGTACTGACACAGTTTATCTTCCTGAAACAAAATATTATTACGAAATGCTTAAACTGTCGGTGCTTTAGATTTTATACAAAAAAAAATGCGTAAACTGTTAATCTTAAATGACTATTAGTTAGACGTAGGTAGGTGCTCGCATTTAATAATGGAAAGATGGTTTTTAGAAAAACATTTCGACCCCAAAAATCAACTATTCGTGAATCACAGATATCTTTGCTATGAACAGAAAAACGGCAGTCGAAGCCGTAGCTAGTACGTAAGACTCTACGTCATGAAAATCGTCAATGATATTTTAGAGACCAGCTTAATGTTTTAGGTATTATTGTAAGGGTTACGATCTACTTCTGGCACCTTGCCAATGTTAAGCCACTGATAATGGCTTATGTTTGAGTTATTAGCTTCTAGTCGATTTAAAATGTTATCATTACTGTTACTAATGGTGTGATACTGCCCATTTACATTCTTGTACTTCGGGGAATGAGGTAATTCAACCACATGGTATCTTATTTATTGTTGCTAATTTTTGTTTCTGTATAAAACTAGAAATATAGAAACCAGAAAAAAAAGCCCCAAGAGTTTTTTGTGACTACTTCTCATTCTTCTGTCCGAAGACACGATAGTTTACTTGACGTTTCTAAAATATATGTATTAATATTTAAAAGAATAAAAATATTTTTTTATTTGATTTGATTTGAAACGCATCTTCGAAATATGTAGTCGAGATTCAAGATTCAAACTCGTGCCTTCAGCTGTAATTCAAAATGTTCTATAAGATATTTTCACATGACGGTTTTGAATCGTCATATACTATTTAGTGCGTTTACATGCTTGCCAGGCAGGTGATATTAGCTACGGCCGTCGAATCTGTTGGATAATCTAAAAACGAATATCAGTGTTAACTTTGTAAAAGTATCCATTATTATGATGAAAATGCAAAATTGAATTTGTACAATTATAAAAGTTAGGTCGAAGGTCGGTCGAGGTTAAGAAAATCCAAATTCAAGTAGTAGTTCAACGTTAAGTAATATATAATCATTTATGTCTGTAAGAATATGAGATAGTTTACATATAAATTCGTACAATTCGTAAAAGTTAGGTAGGAACCTAATGTTCCACCTAAAAACACGATATCGATCAAGAAAGGTTAAGGAAAACCAAAAATTGTATTAGTTCAATTCAAGGTCAAATTTTATTATTTATGTCCGTCTGAAGGTACTCCCAAAAACTTCATATTTTGACGTCAAATAGATTGTGTAGATACAATATATACCTAGTTATTTTTATTATATGGTTTCGGGAATCCTTCCAGCTAGATAAGGAACTATGTGGAACTGTATCATATACTCGTATTCGGTATGTATGCAACGGAAAATGATAATAAAAGTACGTGTAAACTGGCAGTAGATACAAATTTACCATTTTCACATGGACGGATGACAAAAACATGAGGTCATGAGTCTGCGATTGTGTAGGTATGTAATTTGAATGTCTATGGCACGATTCAATAAATGTGTCCTAGTGCAATGAATAATTTATGTATTACAATCACAAGGCGCTCAAATATTTGGTATTTTTCTTAAATATTTTTCCATTGAGATATTATGTCCAAGTACCTACATTTAGGTGATATCTCAAACACATTCCATAATAATTTTGACGAGAAATAAGAAAAACAAGTCGTAGCAGCGCTGAAAATGATGTTACGCTTATCGTAGAAATGAGCATTGTTACGGCCGCTAAGATGGAGTTGATGAATGACGAATAAAACGGCATGTTGTTTGATGTTTACAATTATCATTTCATTTCATACTTGTACAAATTATTATTTATCATATGGCTAATTATGTTCCTCTACTTCAAAGATTTACAGTTAATTGTAGTTGTTTTTGATAAAGTAGAGTAAGCTGCGAGTCCTAGAGGAGGCAGTGCAGCTGCCAAAGTTGTTGCTCTCTTAGCACCAACCGGAGGCCACGTGTAGAGTTTGTTTACAAATTGTAAGAACAATTTGCAACATAATATTAAGTAAACAACAAATGATCAAGATTTTGTACCTTTGAATATTATTTACCTAGTAAATTGTATGTCTCTCATTTTTAAACAGGTTCTTAACCATAACAATTTTATTTAAGATACTGAAAAAAAAAACTAATTTACATATGTAATGTATCTATAAATTCAAATCAAATAAAAATATAACTTCAATATATTTGATCAAATGTTAAGTAGTAAAAATATATTGAAACCATTTGATACTGCCAAATTAAAGTTGTGCAAACATTGAGGTCATCTGGGCCGGTTTCATAAAAACTCTAATCAGCTCGTTTGAAATTGAAAGTGCAAACATCACTTACATAGATAGGAGTAGGTATATTTATAGAATTTAAACTAGTAGTTACCTACCTATAAAAATATTTTATTATTTGTTTTTTTTCTTTTCGTGTAGTGGTGTAACTAGCTAAAGTAACTTGACCTAAGGACTGCAATCAGAGATATGAACTGGGTCCAGCTAAACCCGTAAGCACGGAGGAACTAAAAAAAATATTTTTGCAACAAATAATCACCCAAATAAATTTTAGTCACCCATCCAAATAATGACCGCGCCAGGCATTGCTTAATCTGCACGATTATACAATCTCCGCGGACTCCGAATTCGAATTTAAATAGCATACAGATATGAGTTAGTTCGTTTGCAAGAAAACACAGATTTAATACAATAAACAAGAACTAAAACCATAGGTACATATCAGTACATAAATTTATACAATTTGTAACGGGTAAGCCCTTTTAATCCGAAAGGGGGTTATTCTAGACGTCTAGGCGAACACTTTTTGCTCTACGACTTTTGAAAACTCAAACTTTTTTTTTAAATTTTGAGATTATGTTTCACTGAAAAAACAGCTGCTTTTGGAAATAAAGGTAATTGAAGTTTTGATTGTTAACCATCAAACTAAATAAAAGGACAACATAAGGTCAATGACCTCGAATTCTCAGAAACAGCTGATTTTCAAGGAAACTTTACACCTAAATTTTTCGAAAAGTACTTCGAATTTCTAAAAGTCGTAGAACAAAAGTTGTTCGCCTAGACGTCTAGAACAACCGCCTTTCGGCTTAAAAGGGCTTACCCGTTACACCTTGTATAGTTTCTATTTTTGAACATTTCGACTGAAAATTACTCCAAACTTCGCAGTTGTAGTAGGCATGCCAGCTATCATTAGAAGTGTTAACAGTAGCATCACGAGTTATAGTGACGTTATAACGGCAACGGATCCATGACATCATTTAGCAACCTGTATCATTGTTCAATGATGATTTAGTGGATTGATTGAGGGAATATCAACGGATTTTAACGATTTTTCTTTGAATATACAACACTAAAGTACCTATTAGAATTAGTGGCACAGAATTTTTGGAACTAGGTACATAATATACATGAATCAAGAACATCAATTGTATAAGGGATATGCATAAAAGTTTTAAGTTATTATATCTTGGATACAATTACTTACCCACTACAGGCATACAATGGTGGAATACAGAAATGCTACTCAAAATTTGAGTTTTACTTAAACAATAAGCAGCTCTCAATCTCAAAAAACCACATACTAATTTTGAATTTATTTAAAATTATTTAAGTAGGTCTTAAATTTTAAGTTAAGTATTTGGCTGTTAATGAAATAGATTTTGCTTTTTTTCTGATTTTGGATAAAAATTTAACTTTTAATCCAAAATTTAATTTAATTTTCCGATTTAAATCGCGTTATTTTTAATATTTTTTTACATTTTATTCAATGCTCTACATTTCGAGATCTTTACAGCGGTCTAGTGGAACTAAATGAAATAATTTTGTATATGATATATCAATATATTATCATAGGTAATTCATATGTTATTTTTATTATGTATCTAGGTATGACAATGACGACTGATGCACCTGATAGTAAGTGATGTTGCGGTCTATGATGAGATGAAGCACGTTTACCTAGAATATAGATTTCGATGTAAGATACTAGATCACCTTGAATTCACGGAACAGATACATAAGTATTGATATAGTTCCTGGATTTTAAATATTTATCGATTTAACTGCCATGAACTTCGGTGATGTCTAGACTAGATAATTATCTAATCACAATAATAATACTAACCATAATACTACAGGACATTGCACACAGCGCAATCTAGACCCAAACTAAGCAACTAGGCTTTTAGTATAGGTACGAGACAAATTATAATACTAGTAGGCATGTATTTAACTTTTTTATTGTAAAGATAAATTACATCCAAATGATACGTATTTATAGAAACCCATAAAGAAACATGTAGGGTCAGTTTAAATTCTTGTCCCCAGCGGGAATCGAACCCCAGCCTTTTGCGTTGAAGCCGGGTATTTGGGCCACAGACGCCGTAATATAAATAAATAAACAATCTACCTCGAAGTTAAAGCACAACTACAACAACAAGTAAAAAAACGAATATAAAGAAGTCCCACGACACCTACGCACACGTCGTTTTGGCGATTTAAGGCCAAGCGGCGCGAGACCAAGGCCACGGTCAGTATACCCAACAATTTACCTGTTTTAATAGTTACGAGCCTCTAAACTCTACCTAAGTATTCAATGGGGGCTATAAAAGCAGTAATTTTGATTAGTTACGGCAAAACCAGTCGAAATTTAATGGTAGGTAGGTACTGATTGTATTTCATTCGGTACTGGCAGTGTAACGCGGTTTCACCCACGAAAGTCTTGATCCCGCGGATTTTCATCACAAAGTACCGAAACTCCAAAATCCATGTCTCTCTAGGAGCAAAGGTTTTGTCAGTCAGTCAGGACTTTGAATTTTATATATAGGATTATTTATACCTATGGATAGTTGGTTTTTGTGGTAGTTGGTAGAAAAGTTTTTACCTAAATATAAGAGGAATACAATTTTGGATTTAAAAAAAAACACATCACAAAAAAACCATAATCCTGTTTACTACAGGATCACGAACCATAACAATACCAAAGTATTCGTAGATTATTAATATTATGTAACATGTAATGCAATAACACGTAATAATGTTAAGTGTTCAAACAATTAAAAAGTTTATAAAAGGCATACTTAAAAATATTAAATAAAAAAGGCGGAGCCTCTCACATTCTCAAACCGATAAAAGCATTTCATAAAGTAGTACAAAATTGGAAACATATCCTTAATAGTTTACAACGTATGGACACAATATATAAAGATAAGGCACGGTATGGCAGGGAGCCGAACGAGAAATACATAACAATAATGGAAGGTAATAAGAACATAGAGCAATAATAATAATATTATGAAAGTCAAGAGGACGGAATATGATAACACGAGTAATATAACTTATATTATAGGTATAAGTATGATGAACCCTGGACTATCCTAATTACTAAGACGTGTTTTAAATAAAATGGCTTAAACAAATATCTCGACTTGAAACTCAATTTAGAGACAGTATACATAATATTTACATATTTTTTTATTAAATACACATTAAATACAAGAGTTTACTGAGTTATCTGCCTATAGAGGAAGGAAAGAACTATAGAGGAAGGTAATAAAGTGTACAGACACAAAGGAGAAAAGAAAAAGTACAAATGCCATAAATTAAAATTATGATAATAATTTTAATTATAATAATACATACTTATATATGCAACATGTAAACAACAAATAAAAAGTTTTTTTTATTCCCACGGGATCGGAAATTACGCGGGTGAGACTGCGGGATCCAGCTAGTTTACCATAATAGGTATGTAAAACATGCGATCAACCAGAAAATTAAAACAATTATTTTGTGTATTTTCTATAAATTCATCTATCTGCTGTCATTATCACTGACAGGTACGTTAATCTACACTTCTTTATAGTTACCTAACCAGATGATTTACCGAAGGAAAATTGTGATAGCAAGCGGACAAAGAAAAAATAAAACCAGAAATAAAATCAAAGAGATTAGAACGGGAAAAATGAGTTTAATTTAAATCCAACAACGCGAAAACAGAAGAAATACCCAATAGAATCAAATCACAATTTTAGACATAATGAACCAAAAGCCGAAAAAATATCGCCCAACCAACATACTTAATGACATTGTTTATGCATAAATATGTATTTTTATAGCTAACTTGATATTGGAGGTCTCGAACTTGAACCACAATATCGTTGGTCAATCGCTCGGTGTGCTCGGTGACATCATGTATGAATACAGAAGGCCGATAAGGTACATAATTAGCCTATTGTGTACACTTATTTCAGGTTCGCTATCGGATAGGCTACTATTATTTTGGTCGCTTCTCTAAAAATATCTTGTACTTAATCGTTTTTTTTTTGCAATTCTAATTTAGGAAAGAGCGCAACATTAATAGAGTAGCTCGACTACTTAACAGCGATTTTAAAAATGTATACATATATTTATATAACAGATATTAATAATAATTAATGATAATAACTATTATAATAAATTTTTTTGACTTGTAATGAATTTATTACCAATAAATAATATGAATATGAAAAAGATAGAAGCTTAATACTAGCGAGAAACTTGTTGATAAGAATGTTCACAAGTACTATATTTTCAAGGGATAGAAAGCAGCCTCTTATCGGTACGTAAATTGTATATTTTGCAAGTAATATTAAAAAACACACAAAAAAACTAAATATAATCCTAATATAGCTCATACTAAGAGAAGGAAGGACATAGCTATCACAGTTGCTAATAGAGCACCAAAAAGGATAGCTTTTGCGCCTATGCAATATTCCGCGATCTCGGATTCATTATACAACAAGTTAAACAAAGCATTGGAGATTTATCCTAAATCCTATTATTGTTGCAAAACTATGGTAGAAAACTATAAACTATAAGTTATGATGAGGTTGAGAGTCTGCTGAAGAATATCAAAAAATGCGCTGTATAACGGAATCTTAACTTTACATTAATCATAATATTACCTTTGATTGTTACATACATTTACACAATATTTATTATGTATCCTTTTTAACCGACTTCAAAAAAGGAGGAGGTTCTCAATTCGTCACGTATTTTTTTTTTTTTTTTTATGTTTGTTCACCGATTACTCGAAGGTGGCTTGACCGATTAAGATGGTTCTTTTTTTAATGGAAAGGTGGAAGCCCCGAGGTGGTCCCATAAAAATTTGGTGAGGATCTGATGAGGATCTTCGAAGTGAGGACCGGGAATGCTCCTCAAAAACCTGTATTCAATTCACTTGTTCACTGATTACTCGAAGGTGGCTTGACCGATTAAGATGGTTCTTTTTTTAATGGAAAGGTGGAAGCCCCGTGGTGGTCCCATAAAAATTTGGTGAGGATCTGATGAGGATCTTCGAAGTAAGGACCGGGAATGCTCCTCGAAAACCTGTATTCAATTCACTTGTTCACCGATTACTCAAAGGTGGCTTGACCGATTGAGATGGTTCTTTTTTTAATGGAAAGGTGGAAGCCCCGTGGTGGTCCCATAAAAATTTGGTCAGGATCTGATGAGTATCTTCGGAATGATGGACAGGATAGCTTCCCAGAATGTAATAAATTACTCGTTTTTGGACTTCTACCAAAAAGAATAGACCCTTAAAGAACTAAGAACAGATTGATGGGCCACCTAAAACCGCCTTCTCATCAGCAAACTCCTCAATAATTAAAATTACGGTAACAATAGGTATTGTTAATTTATTTGGCAGTCGGAAGTAGGTAGGTAGGTACTAAAAAGGGTGAAATAAAAAAATAATTTAAAAATTAAAAAACCGACTTAAAAAAAGAACAAAAAATAATTTAAAAACCACCAAAAAAAAAAGAATTGATAAAAAAGACCAAAATAACCTCTACATACAGCGCCACCGACTAATTAATCTGTTTTATCATCAGAAGTCGGGCAATTTTACTGGCTGTATGGTTCCATATTGTACTTTGTTTGGCTTCAGATGATAAAACAGATTAATTAGTCGGTGGCACTGTACCTATGTAGAGGTTATTTTGGTCATTTTTATCAATTCTTTTTTTTTGGTTGTTTTACTTAATATAATACTGGAGGTATGGAAGAGTGGAGACTCCTGGCACAGGCATCTGCGAATGCCTAAAAGTAGTACCCAATAACAATTGTCTTAATTGTAAGTGTTTTGTTTTGAGAAATAAAATTTATTTATTATTATTTCCATAGCTACATAACACTTAACTACGCTTACTTCACTTAATCTACATTGCTATTAATTGCAACAGCTACTTGTAGTTAATCAATTATTTAACCAGATATAATCAATGTGTCAGTTCACTCGAGTTTATCTTGAAAGGTAACGAACTTGTGGTCGTCTGTTATTTGAAACGCGTCTCTAGGGTGTTCTACTTTGACAACTTGTAGGGCTTAATTCATATAATTTTTCGTCACGTTCCGTATGATTCCGTGTAATAATTTCTGTCGAGTCTTACGATGCTGTAGGCTTTCGATAAATCATGGCTGGTAAGATATTTTGCGAACTTAGTATACACCCTATTTCGTCTAATATAAAATAGAATGATAAATACCTAGGTCAAACAGTCAGTCAGAACTTTGACTTTGGCATGAATAGAGCTGGAACTCTCTTGTTCCAGCTGTCGGCGAGTAAACAAGGTCAGGTAAATGGCGTCTCTATTAATTATTGTCGCCCACACAGTTCGGTCGGAGTGTAGATACGTTCCTGATGATAGCTTTTTGAAGCCGAAATGCATCGATGCACGGTAAATGAATGGTGTCACTAACACTAACATAATATCTAATTTTATGCCGCATGCAAAGAGCGGTGGGAGGGTGATGCTCTTTACACGCTGAACACAGCACGATACGTAGTGATACTAGTCAGGTGTCGGGCCTAAAAACTAAATATAATTATTTTTAACATAGTTGATATGGAGTTCCGGAAGTAACACCTAATTCAATCAATTATCACTAATAACATTGACGGCACAGTTTACCTAGAAGTAGTTGGCGCCTTGGTGCTTGTTATAAGTCCTATAGTTGTATTACATGCTAAAATATACTTATAATCCAAATCGACACTAAATATATCGGCGTAATTAAATATCATGAAAAAAAAAAGTGATATGAAATGTAATTTGCGGTAGAAAACCACTTTATACCTATACACGCTTTTAAACTCAAATTGTTGATTTTACTACAAATAGTAATAAATAAGAAAATTACTAATAACTAAATTACTGGCGTAATATCGAGTTCCACATAAAATAAATAAAAAACATGGTATACCCCGTTATTTAATATTAATCTATACTTACCTGTTGCCTACCTGTATACTTATCAGATGATATTCAAGTACTAATAAAAGTAGGAATATGCATGCATCTTGCAAAAAGTGGTAACTATGTACATTTTGATGATGTCAGAGGCATTGTCAATAGATTACAAGCACCTGATAAGTTCAGACACGGTGGATGAGCAAGTGTAGTGAAATTACTGAACCGAATAAGGTAGAGCTAGTTAAGCGGCTACAGTAGGCCAGAACTGATCTTTCTAGGCTGAATTACTACAAAACTTTTTGAAAACATATTTATTAAAGTCGAGGATATTTACTAAGTCATGAGTCATGATTCACGTAAAAACACGATCCCTGAAAATTTTCTTGATAGGAAAAAATCTCAAACTTTCCTCTAAATTGTACAAATAAGTGATATTACTCACTCAGTCAATATTGTCCGTAAACTAATAAAACTTTGTATAAGACCTGTATTTAGCTCAATACAGGTCCTAACTAGCAATTGTTTGATTTTATGCATTAAAATTTTGCATAGTCGCATCTTACGTTCTTCACTTACACATCTGAAATTCGCTAGCTTTCTCCCTGTCACGTTATTAGAGTTATATAGGTCCTTAAATATCAACAGAGAATACATTATTTTGATCCATTTATATTAAACTCTAATTTCACAATCATCATTAATCTTGGCTTCGATCTTGGAAAACGTTTATTTAAAGCCATTACTCTTTAGTTAAGCTTATCTGTAGATACGCATATATTTTGCAATTGACAGAAGATTTTCGAAAAAGACAAATCACAGTCGCAAACTCAAAGCTTGCTGTTCGTTCGCACTGTCCCAGCACGAGCTAACTCAATTAATAAACTGTGTAACGTTTATTATTCGCTACCAAGCATACACCCTTTTTGATTCCTGTACAAAATATCCACATACATTTACGTACCTACCTACTTAGGTACCTAAAGCAAATGTGTGCAATATCAAACACGCGCAGAACAGGTTCCTTGCAACATTCCTTAGAAGGGATAGGTCCCGAGATAAAAGTGACTTGCAGCCAATCGGGGTGCTCTGTAGAAGGACCGAACGTAATCCTTTAGGTCTTTCTAAGGTAATATTGACCAACAACGCAACAGTTTATATTGAGTAAACTAATGCAAAAGATAATGATGACAAGAGAATATGCGTTAATAAAGATAAACGATAAGTAAAAAGTGTATAAGTACCTACCTATTTTAATATTAGTGAAGGTTGCAATACACAAGAAGAAGAATGGTAGCGCAGTAATTCACATTCAAAACTATATGGGTTTTTTTGTTGACTACAAATGTCCTAAAATGTACTCTGACCGTAAACATGGTGAGAGTGTTCTTAGATTTTAACATGCTCGAACAGCCGGACGTCAAATGTGTAGATAGGTGAAAGATTTTATAAGTGACATCATAACCCAGTCTTGAATAATAATAATTATTAGGTAGTATTTAAAATATGGTTTTGCTTAAATACAACGCCCCGATACGGTAGCGTTAGCAAAAGAAAATAATAATTATCCTCAATTTAAATCCTCTGGATCAGCCTTAGAAACTAACTAATTATTTTTTCTCTTGATATTTGTATTCACGAGTATTCATTACAAAGACGTCATATATCAATCTTAAATCTGTTATATTGAAGACAGTATAAATATGGTACGAAAATTATAACATCTTGTTAATTGAACAAATACTTTTTAAATCGCCTTATATATTTGTCTGATTCGAATTTGCGTCTTTGTGCTCGTGTTATTCTGTTCCACCGCGTTTTTCGCTTCGCCACAGGCGCTCATTCTGCCAGAATCAGGTTTATGCAAAGAAATGGTAGAAGTCACTCAAACTAGAAGTGTTGATATATCAGCACTGTGAGTCAGAGTAATAAAATTGTGAAAAATATTTAAAGAACGACGACGTTGTAATTAGATTGTAAATAGTTGTTTGATTACACCGATGTAAGTTTATCTTGCTTGTTATGATACATTACTTCATCGATAATAATATCGTAGTAAGTATAAGTAGCAGCTACTTGGCAACTATTAATGGAGTTGACCTGAAGATATAAGTTATGAGTGAGACTCATTTAATAAAGATGGGTCAATGTAAAAAGAGTTAAAATACGCATAATATGATTCCAGAATGTAGGATTAGACTAGAGGGTTGAATTTGTGGAAATCGTAAGTGACTCATTGTTGCCAGCTCCAGTTGCACTCGGTAGCCTTTATTTAAGTAATACTACTAAATTACAAAAATGCAGGATTTACGTTAGGAAGGTAAATAAGTACCTAAAATAAAAAATCATTATTATCTGACACATTTACACAGGTACCTATAGGCAACGCCTTTGAGTTTAGGAGTAGGTACCTATAACCTACTACAAAAACTTGCAAATTATTGTGTACCTACTACTATGATAATAAAATATTCGTATAAAATTACTTATTCTGATCTGACGTTAATAAAATTGTAATGTGAATATTATTATTATATGTATCAAAGAAATCCTTAGATCCGGATAACTGGTGATTTCCCGAAATCCAGCCGGAATTCAGGGTAAAGTCTAAATTCAGATATCTCTCAGGGCAAATCTAATGATAACCCTAGATGTGAAGCTCATTTTTATTTACAATGTGATCATAAAAAAATACAAGAATTACAATGATAGAGCAAAAATGCTAATTATTTCTAGACCTATATTGTAACGACAAAGGCCACAACCGAATTGAGAACCTGATTTTAAAAGTTAAAAGAGATCATGAACCTCAGTCAAAGGATAAATTCAATACGACGCGCGACGACGCAAGCCAGATCCTACAATGAAGTCACACTCATATAGGTAGGTAGGTAGGTAGCTACCTATTATTCAGACGGTAGATGCTAATTCCCACAAAAAGGACAGTGACATCATGCCAATTACAATTTCTACACGCGCTGTAATGTATTTAGTCACTCGCATTGAATTTGTTTAGCATTTTAATACTTTTCTTGGTAAAAAGCACGAAAATGTTTTGCTGTTTTAAGTTGTTATAAATCGACTAGCAGCGCGAGCATCCTGCAGTTACACCTGAGTAGGTCCCAATCCCGTCGGAATATTGGAAAATCTTTTCTTAGTAAAGAACACACTCTCCAAATTTCATGTCCCTAGGACCAGCGGTTTGGGCGTCGTTGTATAGTTCTGTCAGTCAATCGGTAAAGAATTTGAATTTTATAAGTACCTACCTATAGATAAGGTATGTTTTAGATATGGTATTTACATTAATAATTTTCGTTACACGTGCTCTATCAGTTTCCTATATTCTCATTATTACTTATTTGAATAAAAATATTCAAATCTTTAATTCTCTTTCAAGGACATCTTTTATCAGTCTCTTGGCTAGATCAAAATTTTAGTACCTCGAGAATCTAATTTTGTGGATCCGGTTTATTTTCAATATTTCGATTGTAAATAAGGCAATTTTTGTTCAGTCATAATTTTTATCGATCCTGTTATTTAATTTTCAAAAAGCATGCATAATGATGAGATCTTAACGTATTCCAAAATAATTATATTGCTGGTAAGTGCAATATTTATCTTCATATCTAGTAATAACTACCAAGCTGTCTGATAACGCCGAAAATCTTGCAAAACGCAATTTTATCTGTATGGCAAAGTAGATATCCCTATATAACTACATAATTTAGATAAAAATTGTATGAAAATTGCAAGTAATTTTATCTAATTTAAGAAAGAATGTTTTATTATCAAAATTACTTTCTTAGACATAAGATTAGTGGGAGATATAGAATATTATTGGTTTCGTACAGTTAGCATCACAATCGACCACATTCATGTCTAAAAAAACCGTTTGTATTGAAATATTTTAATGTCCGTGTGTCGTATAGTAGCAGATCTAATTGCATTGGTCACGTAATTTACAACAGTCTTTGACCTTGACTTAGACATACAAGAACCAATAAAACTAGTAGAAGTTAGGATATCAGCTGTAATAAAATTATAACAAATTAATAATATAAACATTCTGTAGGACGAGGACATTCCTGTATAACAGGTAAATGATAGCGTTTTTTAAGTATACTTCGAAATAAAAATAAAGTATTTAACTACCTATTTCGCTAGCTTAATTTCAGTAATTATAATTATAAAAAAAACGTAACAAAAATTCGCGTCATCACATCATAAACCGAGGACCACTATCAAAAAATCTATGAAACAGAAATTATACTTCCAAATACAGAGTTGTTTATGTTCGGTTGAGTCAAGGTCGTTCTGACATTCAATTTCCAAGAGCAAACAATATTATGACATAACATTTTAACCGGAATCTTTTAGTAATTAGTTTAACAAGTCTAAATTGAATACATACATAAGCATGCAATCAAGTAAGTGATGTTTTTAAGAACTTTGCATATTCTTGTACTTACCGCGTAGACCGGCGATGTGGGAGTCATACTCAGATTTACTCCTCATAAAATCCTTCCTCGGTGCTGTGTGTAACGTTTGATGTTTATATTCTGAGTACCATTCATGCTGAGGAGATCCCGCCCTCTCCTCTCTATGGGACTCTGTCACGGTCCTTTTGACTGTCACCCGTTCGAACTTGACGAAACGAACACCGGAGGCGAGGTCGCCCTCTTCGACCTGCCTCTCGTGCTGTTCCACCTCCTCAACAGGTGGCTCTACATGCCTTAATTTTAAATTTGGGAATGTAGATTCATAACTTTTTGTCGGCGATTCCGTATCGCGAGTGTGCTTAAGTTTAACTTCGATTTTCGGCGACTCTGGCCGCCTTTTACGCTGTTCTATACGACGCTCTATTTCGTCGACATCTGTGGCTGCATCGACTGCGTCTGTGCTAGAGTTTCCTGACCATACTTTTTCGAAAAAGCTGACACGATCTCGGAGACCGCTTTGCGACGGTGAGTCGCGTCCGTCCGACATTGCGACATGACCTCTCCGCTTGGAGGCTCGCTCGATACTGTTCGCTAACTTAGATTGTGTGTGCGGTGCTTACTGCGCATGCACTGTGCTTGGCCCACGTGTTTAATAGACGTCGCCCAGACGATGCCGCTTGCCGGCGAATGCCGAGCTTTGGGTGTGCTTTCTACACAAATATATTTAGGGTAGGTGTTCTATTTTGGATGGAAGTTGTGATTTCAACTAGTCAAATATGAGGGAGGACTAATTATTTATTAAAGCCACCATTCCTTGAAATGTTAAATTCATTGATTGTAAAAGCATAAGTAAGTTAGTACCTACTTAAAATTTCTAAAATAATGTAAATTGTCTTTTATTATATTTTAAAAAATCCACTATCTCTATTTTGTTGACCTAAGATAAGTGAATGGGTAGGTATCTCTTATATCAGAAAGTATTCTTATCAGAATGTGCAATAAGATTGTTTTTATTAATCAAAGTAATAAGATTACATACTTACTTATAGCAGTTATAAACTGGGTTACAGACGGAATGAACAATCAAAGCATTTTAGCGATACATTCCTCATAGCAGTGACCCATACAATAGGTAATTATTAAATTGCAGTACGATACAGTATAGCTGAGCACAAAATATTTTGGAATAGGTACCTACATTGATTTCTATAAAAAAATATAAGATATAAAACCACAACAAAAATTGTTACCCATAATTTAAAAAGCCCCTACGTCATATTTTCGTATTCCAGCAAACCCTACGTTTGTTTTATTATATACCGTCACGAAGGCTCTAATTCTGTTATGTGATAGCAACCGGCAGTACAAGGATCAAAACAAACGTGGCCTAAAATAAACTAATACTCTGGCAAGTAAAGAAGCCTATCTCTCTAGGCCCGCTTGTAGGCTAAATTTAGGGTGCTAAACATATGGTGTTAATCAATCGTTAACTCATTTGACTTTAAAATAAGTTAGGCCTATGACTGGTCACATGTCTTTTTAGCCCATGTTGTTATTGTTACTTTTAAAAACTCAGCTGTAAAAGTCACTTCATGATTTTATTTTATTTTTCTTGTTCTTCGTTGGCGTGCCCTCACTCACGTTCGTTACGATCCGTATCGCCGTACTGTCATTTGATAACATCAATTTCTACAGCGGTACCTATCCTAAGGGAGCTCATGCAATCGCATGTTTAATTGTTGCAGATATCAACGTAAATAATAAGGACAGGTTGGAAAGGTTTGACTAAAATTGGGACAACTGGGGCAACCCTTCTATTTTTTTATTATTGGAGAGCAATAACTAGCATCAGTTTACAAACTCTTGCTACCAACCTTGATGGGTACGTATGAAGGTTCATATTATCAAGTGTCTGGCGCATGTATCGTAGTTTATAGGTAATCAATTAGGATAAAGTATAATTAAAACTTAATGAATACCACATCGCCTAAGTTTCAATATTACCATTAACAACCCATACATGACTTACTGCACACTTCTAGAAAAGGTATTACCTATGTAGCCCAAAGCTAAGTTCAATGCCCTACTTTAAAACCACTGCATTAGGAACTCTACGAAGACTCTCATCTTCTGCAACTTATTCATTTAGAACTTTACCATCTATACGGTTAAGTTCACTTTAGTTTATTTTTGAATCTAGTTTAATTTATAATGGTGTTTAGGTCCATTGTTCAGCATTGCAGCCCACACACGATCTTACTTCTTTAATAAGTTACTGGCCGACTTACAGGAACAGTTTTGTTACAAACGGAACATTTAAAATAAAGACTAGCCATGCTTTACGTTCCCTATAAACTTTTATTGTATTTTGTATGTACATAACTAACCTACCTATGCATGCTTCACGCTTTTTATTTACCTGCAACTCCAGTAGAGGTATCTACGCTTTATTTCCAAATGTTTAGATTAAATAAAACACTAAAATACTTACTCCGTTTAACATTGCAAGGGTATCTAACAAAGAACAGGGATATTCAAAAACAACTTTGTTTATATCAAAAAGACCGTGAAAACATAAATCAGCTGATATACCTCTATCCTGTTCTATCTCGTTTACAACATGATACGTCTGTCTCCGTCGCCCACGTCAAAGGCCCAAGTCCGATCGCCCTTGGCCGCGGCCAATTGAAGCACACAGTGTGTGACCCCATTTTGGCGGACTTCCTAAATGTTGCAATTGATACCTGTGTTTCTACTTTTTATAACGTTATCTAGAGGTGAATTTTGGGTTTCTCACGGATAGATTTCGACCATGAAACTATCTAAGTATTTATTAACTTCTCATTCGCAACTTGGCTTAGAAGTCATTTTACAAAAATCGACATTCCGTTTACTTTAAAACAGCATTACTTTTCCAAAAAGGTCATGGGATTGTCTATGGCAATAAATTTTGAATGTAGGATTTTTTCAATATCACGAATCTTTAAGTGAGAGAAGGTGGAATGTACTTATCTAAAATCTTAAGCCTCGATTTTTTTTCTCCAAACAAGCTTTTCTCCGGACTCGGGAAAAAAAATCATGCGCATTCAATTCAAGATAGAACATCAGAAGTAGGTCGTTCTACCTTTCTTTACCCTTTCTGAACTACTTTACCACGCCCAAGCAGAAGTACCTACTTATTACTATGTGAGTTTGCGAATGTAATAATAAGAAGTAGTCTAAACCAATAAAATAACCAATTACTTTAATATGTAAATTTCTTCGCCTCACGATCATTTTTCCTTGGAACTCGTTTCTGAGAACGTCCACTGAAGTCAGATGCTGATGTCATTCTGACTTAATATAAGTTTAGGAAAGGACAAAATATTTACTTACTCACATATACGAGCATGTAAAGTTAGGTACTCATTTGCAATTAACCGACTTCTTCATTTACATAGGACATTAGATAACATTCAATCGTTTTATACATTAACTTCTATCCCGCCCGCCCCGAATTCCCATTTATATTACTGCGACTTGTAAATTTGAACAAAGTGGCATAACTCGTCGGGTTAAGAATCAGAGTTGACAAATTTAATCTTGAACATCATTAATAGAAAGTAAGTATACCAAAAACATATCCCGCCATTTTTTGTCAGGCTGATTGTGATTCCTTTAAAAACGTTTGGTCCACAATAGCCTTAGACTCTAGGCTGCACAAGGAAAGCGGAGAGGCCATTGTCAGCCTTTTAATGAAAGAGTATCTACCCACCAAAAAGATGACTAAAGTAAACATTTTCATAGCAAAGCAAACGCAACACATTTTATTTGGTTTACAATCTTTTTGATTGCCGCAGGACGCCTTCGTTTTTATACTGCTAATAATAGCCCCTTAGCATATTCAATTCTACAAATAGTAGAGATATGCAAAGAGAGGCGTTGTCTTGCATTAACATGGCGTTGGAAATATAATTTGCATGGCGATTAAAATGCGATAGACGTGCACACTCCAATGTATTAAACTCCAGATTTTATTTTTAAACTGTTAAGAGCTGAATTACAATGGTCCAGTGACGAGAAGTCTGTACCATCAAAAGAAGTAATAGAGGTCCTTAATTTTAAAATATTCACAATGGATTGTGTTTGATCGTTAGTACAATAAGTACCTATGAAGTTTTCTCAAAAGCTTTGTATGCATTATCATCATCATAAGCCTTTTACAGTTCACTGCTGGACCATAGGCCTCTCCAATTGCACGCCACCTAGATCTGTTTTCGGCTTCTCGCATCCAGTTTGTGCCAGGCGTCTAGCGCAAATCGTCACTCCAACGTGTCTGCGAGGACGTCTTACACTACGTTTGCCGACATGCGGTTTCCACTCTAAAACTCGTTTACCCCAACGGTTGTCGGTTCTACAGCTAATATGGCCAGCCCACTGCCACTTCGTCTTTAGGCATTGTGGAAATATATACATGAATGTATAACTAATAGGATATCTACTACGAAGAAACTGATCATACAAGATGAAAAGAAAATGCCCATTACTTCCCAGGCTCTGTAATCGTAAGCTATCGACTGGCTAAGAACTATCCATCCTGACTTTTGCTAACTTACTTTGATCATAATATTTTCAAGAGCTTATAGGCTCAGTTTGTCATAAAGCTTTTGACTAGTTAAACATAAATTCAAATTGAAAACTGGTATGTCTGCCGCCGATTAAGCTGCACGTATAACACGCGTCATTCTTCTGCCACTTTTCTTATTTCTTTTATTAGTATCAAGATTGTGTAACATATAAGTAAACATTAGTCAACCAACACTGAAACATCAGTAAGCAAAACTATAAATACATTATGGAATCCAAACAGTTACGTGAGCAGTAATGTAATTTTATACAAATATAAACAGTGCTGAATAGTAAAAGAAAAAATGGCCTAAACAAGACTTCGAGTGCAGGGTCTTTGAACTAAACGTGTGCCAACTTTTCTTGGCTGCTCTCCTAGAGCATTTCAAACTCTGACCTGAAGGCATACAGTTTAATTTCTCTCGACAGGACTTCTTAAGGAATGGTAGGTAAGGTTTATGGTAATGTCGATAGCAAAGCAAAGAATGTAAGCTATAAAACGGATTCAAATTATAGAATTAAGTCATGAAATTGCGGAGTACTTTATTTTTGCGAGCCTTTTTGCCGTGCTTTACTAAATATTAACTTTCAGGAACTTCCTGGTTATACCTACCTACAGCGATTGTGAAAATATCGCGTGACTATAATAGCTTTTGGACTTATTGGTTAGGTATTTAATGATATAATTACCTATGGTAAACTGTCAACAAACGAAATATCTATGTTGCCTAAATTCTAAGTATCTTAACTACTTATTTGAAAGATGTCTTCCAAGTACGCTTTGACAAAAATTGTAGCAATGTTTTCATTAATAGTATTCATGTATAATTGTATACAAATATTATATTTCTTAATAATATAACATTGATGAGGTGGAAGTATTACAGTTTACCTTCATCTCTTCAAGGTTATTCAATACTGAGAAGATCGTCTCAGAGTTTCAGAATAAGGAGTTACAAACCGTGTCGAATACAAGTTCGTAACGTGAGATGGCTTATTGTATGTAAGGTAACCTGTAGGTAGGTCGTGATGATAGTACGAAAGTGATTTTTAGTGCAGTAGGTAAATCAAGAATAGATAAAACATCAGAGACAGGGGCAATCATGCCGGACGTCCATATTTTCACATTTCATACTAACACAAAATTAAAAAACCATCGTTTGCAAACACAGAAGTCGGATGCAACAAATATGTCGACGTTCTAAGATTTCTCATGGAAAAATTTAATGTTATATTAGGCCTACCAAATATAACACCAAATTTTCCATTAGGTACCTATAATTGATAATAACCTATAAAGTAAGTACACCTACTCAACACAAAGACACAAATTTAAAAAAGTAACTAAATAACAAAAAGTTTTGCCATCATTAAAAAACAAACAACATCCCATACAATGCAAAAAAAAACAACAAAACTATCAAATCGCATAATTATTATCTCGACCTCCAGACAATGTATAAGGGCTACGTCTACTTCAAAAAATGATCAAAAAGACTCAAGTATTTCACGCCTACACTGGGCATCAAATACTTACAAAAGCAGAGTCTAGGTACCCACTGAACCGGTCTGGCTAGAAATCTGACCGGCTATTGTTGGTGGTACATACACACTCTAGGTCATTTGAGTAAATTGTGAATACGTCGCGTGAGTTACTTTATCTTGGATTAGATTGAGTTAGGTTTGTTCAAACTAACGTATCGTATAAATACGAATATGAGTTGACTTAGAAGCCTGTTTACAATAATAAGTTTAGAGGTTTGTTTTCGCCAAATAATGTGGTATGGAAAACGATAATAATATTCAATTCAATTGTACCAAACATATTCCATTTATTGTGGATCGCTCTATTTACTAGAGTAAGTTCATCATAATTGATTTATAATTATTTTTCCCGGGTCTTTTTCGCGTATTATTATTTTTAATATTGATTTATCTTAAACTGTAAAACTAAAACACTTATATTGGACACTTATAAGCATCGGCGTATTTGGATAATGAACCTACTTAATACTATGTAGTGTAGGATATCGACTCGATATTTTTAAAAGAGTAGTCCGACATAATCTAATAAATCTTTCGTTACGTAGGTACTTTTTTTTTCAATGTTCTAAACATATTCATTTGGCAACGCAATCTTTTTGAAGTTTATAGCTGACTCATGGGTTTAACATTGCTAGTATTAATTTTCTCCTAAACAGAGAACTCTACTTAAAGCCAAAGTTTACAATTTAAGCCTGAATCACCAGATTCAATTTTCAAGTTTCCTGCCGAAACGTGACTAGCAACGGCTCTAGAACACGATTTGCGCGAAACTAGGAAATATAACTAATGCTGAAATCTATAGTGCGTACTTTGACTTTGCTCAGACTGAGTTAAGCAAAAACTAAGCATAAACTTTGAATTGGAATATTATAAAGTTTGGGTAGTTGCGAAGATTTATAAATACCAAAAAATGTCTGAAGTCAAAGTTTTGGTTTAGCAAAGTCAAAGTACGGACTATAGATTTCAGCCTTACATAGTTGAAAGATGTCTCTGTTACCTTGGGCTAAATCAAACTACAAATACAATTTTAGCCAACATTATAATCTTATTGTTACCTAAAAAATACATAGTATATGTACAATAAAGGCTGACAGAAGAAATGATTTTATATTATAAATGAATACACGCCTGTTATTTTGGAGAAGGCAAAGTTCAAAACCAAAATGAACAATACACACTATGCAATCATTGTTTTGTCTATTTTGTCCAGGATTGGGCAGAGCAGAGAGTTACTTTTTGTTGGTATGACCGTCAAACATTTAGATCTATTTTACAGAACTTGGTTCAAAATATGGCAACGACTACTACATAGCCTGTCTGTAATTGAGATCGGCAGTGCAGCTAACATGATATAAAGGGAAATCGTCAAGTCCGGTAAAGTTTGTATAGCTCTTCCATAGTCACAGAGTATTCCAACGATTTCACAAACAAGTTCAAAGATTGAAAACGATTAATTAGATACGGAAAGTTCCTATACGCAATCTTAAACAAGATTATTTGTAGTTATACATAGTGCTAGACTAATTGATTGACACATGCAAGACCGGCTAATAGAAGAGGTTAAAAAAGATTCACCTTGGAAGTCACGAGTTTATAGATGACAAGGTAAATAAACTTTCTGATTACTGCTACTATACGCCAATATTTTAAAATATTGTGAGCCAAGAACACAAAAATCTTGATAACTGAAAATACAAGTAGGTATATTTTGAAAATTTCGATCTATCGATTACGTTTTCTTTATGCGCTCATTCTAGTCACCTGTAGAGATTTGACATTTTTCAATGCATCAGTTTGAAGATAAGACATGTGGCGGGCGTTATTGGGGGCAATAAAACATTTAGCGCCAATTAGAACTTCTTACTTAGAACCTATCAATAAAGAGGCGTTACAAGTAGTTTAGTGTGTATTCCAATAATCTTTGACAACCCAAGAGCTAATGTAGTTATACCACTACTATAGGACCTGTAACAAAAACTCAAAGCTCAAAGCAGCTAAATACAAATACTTTCACCAATTGACCGCTGACCTTCCTTAGAAGATGGCACCTGATAATTATGTACTGAACCTAAGGTTTTCGCCTAAAGGTGCCACCATAAACATGAACTCAATCCTGAATCAAAGAACCTACAAAAAGATTTCTAATGTCAGACCACCTCTTTGAGAATTTCATCTCACGGGATGATTGAACACACCTTCCGCGAAAAGGTCAATGTTCTGGTATATGTTTAAAATAGATCTTTATAGAGCCGTTGACATCGGTATGCGGTCAGCTTGTTGACAGACAGAAAGACTGCTGATGGCGAGGCGGGCATTGGGAAAGGATTCGTGGTGCAATACCCACTTATGATACCAAAAAATACGGAATTCACTAGTTTCATTACATTACATATGATATCTTCTTTTTCCTGCTTAAGATACTCTTCCTACTACTTTTATGAAACGAAATTCAAAATGTGGGATAAAATATCGCGAGATGGTAAAGTGATTAAAAGTCACTACTTAGTGCAACTATTTCTAGCTGTTACATCAACAAATATGATAGACAACTGCAGCATTTAGCATTTTCTAGAGACGTTATCAACATCTAATAATAGATTTGGCGTAAAGCAAAGAATCGGCTACCTATAGATTACCGAACAAACATGTAATGGCTTTATTTTTAAACATGACACTAAGGTTGAGGCCGTCCGAACATCGATTCGAAGAAAATCAGTTTAGATTTTTATAGAAACTAAATCTAATATTGGGAAAATTCGGAAAAAAAGATCTGAATTTCTGGTATTTACATGTATAAGAATGTAAATACATATGAAAAAGTGTAAGTTTATTCTGAATTTTGGACGTTAAATAATTAAGGGTTGTTGTTTTATATTCATAATGTTAACATGGATAGGTTAACTTTTTAAACATAAAGGAATTTATTTGCAGTGCTTGATAAAATAATGATTTAGAACGATGAAAGTGTTGTTCTGCAGAAATAAACCCGTAGGTAACTTTCTTTATCCTAGACGAACATACGCCCACTGCACCGTAGAATTAAATATTGTACGTTTAATCCATGTGCACACGGAGTTTTGGCTTAAATAAATGTGAGGGTGGTCTATTAATAAGGATTTTTTAATAGTATCGCGTCGGATCGCCTACGCTAAGATTGTAGACAACTATTTCTGATGGACGTATGTACCTACTTTAAATTGTAATGACGTAGCATTGTTTTGTCGTTCGAAGAAATGTTGTGAAATTGACTTATTTGTAGAAATCGTGACTTGGTATTTTCAGATGCGAGTATATGACTGTTTGCATCCCTAAATCTATGTATACATAGGCAGGAGCGCCTAGCGCCTAGTGGCTTGCGTTTAGGCTTGTTTTACAGATAGGTGCCAAGCGCTCAGTGCAGCCGGTCGCGAATTTCTAGACCGTTCGTTTTAGTTAGGTGACTAGCTAGCCTCTAGGCGCTCCTGCCTATGCGGACGTAGCCTAAAACAGACGGGGCAGGTCTTATTCCACTGCCTTCCTTCTTGATCTAGCTAGAAGAAGGAAAACAGAATGCGCAACTATCGTGTTTAATATATGTAAAATCTGCGTTTACTTCCAATGAAGAACGAAAGACTCGAGTTTGAGCTGCCTTTGAATATTGCTGTCGTATAGATAATGAGGATTACAAATTCTAATAAACCATATATCTTCTACAAGCCACCGAGTCACTACATCTTGACACTTGGCATCAAAACTGTTAAAATTTCAATACAGCACCATCATCGATACACTTCTCAGAAATACTCGTTCATTCATGCCGGATTCGCAACTAGGTCAAGACACGAATAGTACACAAAGATGGTTTGTTTCGGAGATTTTACATTGAGTTGAAGTTTAACCCCAGTTATTTGTTATTTAAGGGGTATTATAGACTTGAACTGAAAAGATTAATCATATATAAAATATTTGTTTTATAAGTATAGTTAATCTTGAGTAGAAGAATGATTAAAAGCAGTCGAATCTAATTAAAGAAACCAATATAACTCGAAAACTATTCGGAAGTGTTATAATTTAGTAGTCAGCAACGGAAGTCACGATGAGTCTATTAGGAGAGGTAAAATGCTTTTTCATAGCTATTTATAACTTGTATAACTCTAGCCAGAAAGAGTGATAAATAGATTTTTAGTAAGGGTCGATTATATTAGTAAACTAGCTGAGTCCCGTGGTTACAACCGCGAGTCCAGATCCCGTGGTGATTTTCAAAAACCCTTTCTTCAATGTCTACATCATATTATAAAAACACACACTCTCAACATTTGAGCTACAAACTATCAGTGGTTTTGGCTGTGCGTTGATCCAAAAGCCAGTCAGTTAAGGCAAAGCATTTCATAGATATAGAATAAACCAATAAGCAAACAGTAGCTTCTGTACAGCAATAGTAAAAGTAGCAAATAAACAAGCGAACGGTAGCAAGGAAACAAGCAGTAACAGGTAGAAATACAAGCCCAATTAATGTTTTGGCACAAACAGGCATGCAACAATCACATGGCTAATTCCCATCTCATAATTTACAGTAATTAGTAGTGATGACGTATACACTCGTAGATCCATAAAATTATCACAAAAATAGCCACAATACCACCACGTAGAAAGAAACGAAGGCATGTCCTCATTTTAAAGCTTTGTAAGAATGCGGTAAATGTGATTTAGATGATTTTCATCTATTCTACGTAAATGGTTGAGGAAGATAAATAGTATAACAGTGTCAAAATCTTTGAAGAAAGTATTGCATAAGTAAATTGCAATACGTGGCCACTTTCAACTGCCAGTTTCAGCCACAGATGCTGTTTTATTTTGTTATGTTACTATAGTAAAACTTAGTAGGACATAGAAAAATAGATCGCCATTTAGTCCTTAGACTTCCAACTGTTAGAAAAGGACCTGCACAATGATCTCCATAATGTGCGGTAATGCATTACCCGCATCCAAACGGTTTCCTGCTATCCTCGCTATATCGGCGGCGATCTATTCTTACACGATGGCTACCCACACCGTATTCACCACTGAATAACTTCAGCCACTGAATAACTGCCCCAGCAGCATTCGTGATACTTACACAATATACGCAATAAAAAACGTTATGGTTTCTGGTACCTTATCAATAATTGATAAGGTAATTCACAATAATTGTGAAAACAAATATATTTTCAGAAAACTTTAAAAAATGGAAAAAGGAACGAAAAGATCTAATAACAAAAGTTTGCAATGAAACCATCGAGCATTTGTTATTTTTTTTTCTTTACATGATTTTTCTCACCTATTAGAAAGCGTCCACCTATTAGAGGACTCCAAGGTTGTTTACCGTTTTCTACCCTAAACATGTCTTAGGGTACCATTATTTATTCTATGACGTGAGGTCGGCTCTATGTTTTCCTTAATCAACTAATAACTTTCGAATCCTCCTCTCTGACATAAACACTAACAAGTTACTAATGAATAGATGCTGAATTTTAATAATTGGGTTTGTAAAGGAAAAAAAAAGTTACTTGTTTATATTTTTATATGAAAGAATATATTATTTTAAGAAACTAATTTCGTCCTTTTAAAATTCAGATCAGTAAGTAGTTATTTTTATATAAATTTTTGATAAAATTATGTTGATGACGTCATATGGTTACAAAATGTACAATTTTACAACCAGGTATCGTACGACCAGATAAATCAAACCTCCGATAATGTACGATTTGTTAATTTTAGGTTCTCCTTTTAACACCCCGTACAAAAAAGTACTATAATCGCCGGTAATAACCACGTTAAGTCAAAGCAGCTACGCAATGCCTTTGCATTGCGTAGCTGCTTTGACTTAGCCTGTCAATTTCTACTGTTGTCTGACGTCCACTGGATAGATAATATGGAGGGCAGATAATGTACGACCTGAAACACATGCCGTAAAATATAGGGTCGTGCTATATCTGTTTGTACTATATTAATGGGCGCTGCAACCATCTGACGTCACATCCTCGTCAATGGTTTTTTCGATACTTTTTTGTAATCTTTTACTATTTCGAGCTCACAATAAGAAAATTTAGCATCTTACCAAAATATCTTCAAATGGTTTTATTTTTATTTTCACACATTAAAAAAAATCTTACATAGCCAATTTCATTTCTAGAGACGGAGAATAATAAAACCAAGCGAAGTCTCGTAACACAATGAACAATGTAGTTAAATGTCCATAACCTCAATCTATCATCAGGTGAGATTGTGGTCAGACACTGGCCTAAATGTTAAAGAAATGAATGTATAAATATAGCGACGTCCCTGAATTTGGTAGTAATAAACCATCGATGACGCGAGTCTCGTGGGTGGATTACGTCAGATAGTTCAGAATCAGCTGTAATGCAAACCGCGGTCTCTGCAGTTAGGACCGGTCATTAATCATTTTTTTTGCATTTCATAAACTGTGATATGAAATTTAGACAAATGTCTACAAGTCGCTTACAGGCGTTTAGCTGTAGCTTCACCTGGTGTAGGTACTTGGTTTAGTACTGGGAATATCTAACGCTCATCCCATCAGGGGCTATCTTAGTGTACCTACATTTCATTTAAATTTGGGCGATATCTAGATACACTAAGTACTATATACAACAGAAAACAGACAAATTTTTAATTTTAAAATAGCAGCAACAGAAATTTCAGTTGCTGCTAGTTTTTAATAATAACACATCAAATAAAATAAAAAAAACATCAATGATGATTGTGCTAATTTCAACTATCTAGCTATCATAGTTGAGATGTACTTCAACTATGATAGATAGATAGGTTGTAACCTAGTGACCCACAGACGGACAGTGGAATCTTAGTAAGTAAAAGGGATCCGTTTTAACTCCTTGGGTACAGAACCTAAAAATGAATAACCGCCTGGAAACACATACTAGCGAGAACTTCATTTTAGCTTATATACTACGCATACTCTTCTAGACAAGACGTTCAATGGAAAGTCGGAGAGACGTCTGGCTGGACTGGGGCCAAATAGGGACCGAGATAAGGGGAACGCCGCCGGCGCTCCGACGATCTTGCGAGGAATACGCGCTGTAACTTGTTATAAAATTATGAAATTAGTAGTTGCACCCCGTATTTGTTGATTCTTTGGTAATATCGAGATAAAATTATGTATGTGTGGTCGATATTTTCCGCTCTTTAGATCTCCGGCTACTCTACGTTTTGTAATAGCAGTTTTAGTAAAGAACTAATAAACATCACAATATACGAGTATATCGTCACAAATTTAACGATTATAATACCGAAGTTCGGATTCTCCAAGTATTCTTTGATTCATAATTATTTTTCCCGGGTCGGATTCGCGAATTATTATTTTTAAATTCTCTTACCTGGACGTTATCATTATGAGTTCAAATCATGTGAGTTTAAAATATTTATTCTTTATTTCAGTCGTCTTGATTTTCTAACTCTATTTCAAGATATCATTAAGCAAAGTACGATTCTAAATATTATTTTGTTTTCCTAGAGACGTGTTTCCTACATCAATATCATCTAATAGTTGTGTTGTGGATGATTGATAACGCACGTTTGGTCTCGATTCTTTATGCAATATGAAGTCAAGGCCGCCCAGACCAACGTTATGGTACATCAACTATTGCAGGTGTTAAAACTTCTGTCTAAATACCTACTTAGTTTACAGGAAGGTTATGCGTTGCACAATTGCAATTAATGTTTGGTGATATGAAATAATAAAAAGGTTTTACGCCTGTTTTGTTTACTTTTGTGGTTTCGTCGTGGATTCTTGTACATAATTGTATTTGAAATGACTTCTTCTGAACTTAGCATAATAAAATTAGGCAATATTTTCCAGTTCTGGTGACTATACATAGTGCAACGACAAAAGAAATGATAATGATAATGCAGCTAGGAGTGGCTACTCATGACGGAACTCTTCAAAGCTTGTATCTTTTGTAAAAAGAAATCATTTACAACGATTGTTAATTTGGCAAAACAAAGATTACAAACGTTTAATTTTAAATGTTGTTATTTACTTCCATCTGTAACTAACAAGCTAGCTAGCTAATTAGCGCACTTCTCGTTATCGTCACTTTAGGTACATGAGAAATGACATCATGCACTTTTGCATCTATATTTTTCTAATATTTTTCATACTAGAAATATTTTCTTGCGCGTCTCTGCACAGAGACCCGAGTTCAAATCTCGTCGCGAGTGAATTTTTAGAGATGATTTTTTACTTTGAAATATTTCTAGTCGATATGCCTTGAGCAATACAAAACTAATTACAAAATATCTTTTCCATATTCGTATAAATATTAGACAAAACACAATTCGAAAAAAAAATACAATTGATTTTAGTAAAATTTTCCGCATATCGGTACTTCCTTACCCTAACAGTGGGACAAATTAGCGAAGTAACAATAAAAGTAGCGACGTTTGAAGTAAAACATATTATAAACGTAGTAAATATTATAACGATGTTTATTTTGGCTGAAACTCTCATGACTAATCTTAGATAGACTAATCTTGCAATCTAGTAGCATGTTAAAATACTGATAGCTCGAGAATAATAAAATCGTAGGATGACTGGGGCAAACATTTCATAAAAACAGCTGTTTCTAGGAACTTTAAAGTTTTCTCTATCGCATAATATTTTAAGTCCTGACTAATTGACTGATTGAACTACATATTAACGCAGAGCCACTAAAAAGGGTTTTTGTAAAACCGCAGGTATAGGCTAGTAACATAATAAAACATAGACGAAAACAATATACGATTTTAAACTTACGTGGTTTTTTTTTAAAATATGAATATTAATAGATAACGGAGGTATTTACCATGTTTATTTTTATTTACAAGGAGCTCGATATTTCGACAGTAACTTCGACCAGCTTGTTGACTAAATAAATAAAAATATACATGGTAATAATTTATCATCGTTATCTAATAATTTTCATAGGCGTTTTAAAAAAGTTTAAAAAATCATTATTTATGCCTAAATTACCATTTATAACTATATGGTAATTAAAGTAAAGAAGATAAGAGTTAAAGATTTTCGCTAAATTTAAAGTTACTTGGAAATCTAGAACAATAAGAGATGCCAAACGAAGCCATTAGATGTATGTATATATGAATCAAAATTTAAAATGATAGCTGTAAATAATACCTGAAAATGCAACTTAAATATTGAAACAAATTGACTTTGGCACTAACAATGCTTTGATCTAGACGTCTACAATAAATCCTAGAAAAAATAATTACCTATTTAAATTAAGAAATTAGTAAGACAAGTGTACTAATTCATAAAGCAGTGCACACACGCGAATCCGACTCTGATTGACAGTCTGCAAACATGTACAAGAGACGCCCACAAAATTATTGTTTTGGCTGGCAACCAAACTTTGCATAGCGTTAAATGTTAAGAAAATACACTGAATGACCTAGTCCCAGGTTGTAGGTAAGTAGGGAATCCTAACTAATATTATAAATGAAACTCTGTCTGTCACAACAAAGCAGCTGAACTGATTTTAATGAATTTTGGTATACATAGAGTTAGATATGACCTTATACATTAAGGACGTTAAGCTACTTTTGACACCGATAATTCCGCGGGATTGGGATTTACGATTACGGAAAGGAAAAATCGTCCGTGTTCTAATTCGTTAACCGGTGCAGCCACAAAAAAGACGATCTTATTTCACTGCCGTCTCCTTTCTTCTAGATAAGCGTATTACATCTTACACCATATCATCGCTTACAATCAGGTGGAGGTCCAAGCGCTCATCTAACGAGTATAAAACAAAAATCTAGGACGTATTTCCTGGAAAACTACTAATTTCTTCAGAATAATTGCTTGTTCATTGGGCAACTGTCAGGATCTGAGGCCAGCTGACCATGTCGTTTACATTAAGATTGTCGGAGTAACGCGTTGAGAAAGTTAAAAGTAGGAAGAATTTCAGTTTTCAAGTCCCGAAGGTGATGTCAAAAAGTCGTTGTCAATTACACAAATATAACACAACATTTTCGTTGTTCAAACCGTAAAATAAGAAATTGTTAGCATTTATTCGTGTTACGCTAGAATACAGATGTCACCACACAATCCGTGAATTGTTTTGTAATTTCGGTTACTATGTTTCAGTAAATAACTAAAATAGAATAACATTATCATTCCATATGATATAGGTCGTAATATTTATAAAAAACAATAAGAACATGCCTAGAACTCGAACAAAGAAATTCTTAATTGCCTTATCTTCTGTCCTTTTCTTTTTTAAGACACACGCTAAGAAGTCCTTCTTAGCGTGTGTCTTAAAAAAGAAAAGGACAAGATGTATTGTATAGTAGTCTTTAATGGCTCATGTAGTAACGACTTGAATTGAAAGCAATAAACTTAAATCATCAAAAAAAAATCCAAAAATTTGGTTACCCAATTCAAAGAATCCTAGTTAGTACCTCTGACTCATACTTAATCCATTTCCCCGGAAGCACAGCCATAAGACAAGACAACAGTGGGCAAAAAGCATCACATTTACGACAACGACAGAAGTTCGCGTGACATACGACAATACACAGGGAATCTGATAGGGCACGCAGACTTGATTTAGAAAGAGCAATACAGAACAGGGTTAGTAGAAATGTTAGTGGATATTGTTGCAAGAACTTTTGAAGAAATTATTTATAAGAACAATATTCAGAATTTATTGATTAATTGATTGATTAACATTTTATTGTACACACACATACATAACAAAATAATACAGAAAATATCTAAAAATATAGTGGCACAATCGGCGACCTTATCGCCTAAAGGCGATCTCTTCCAGGCAACCAGTGAATGGACAAGACTTATCGAATAGGATGGGTAAGGTGTTTATTTGATTTAATACGATTGATTGGAAATAAAAATAAAATATAAAATGATAAGTAATAATGACATTTAAATAAATTGAAAATTACAAATAGATAATACATTAATGTTGTTAAACTGTTTAACAATACACAGAAAAAAATCCGCTGAATCTAGAAAGACTTTGGTTATATTAACTGCATAACTAATTAGAGATTTTGAATTGCTAATAACAAAATTAAATTCCTGTTTTAAAAGCGTATGTTTTATCAATGCCCTATCCGTTTCGAGATCTTTACAGATATTTTTCTCAGGGTGAAAATGAGTTTAATTTCATAACAACATCGCGAAAACAGAAGGAAAACCTATATATTTTATATTTGTTGCAACGTTGATAACTGAATATGGACAAAATATATACAAGATGTAACGGGTAAGTCCTTTTAATCCGAAAGGGGGTTGTTCTAGACGTCTAGGCGAACACCTTTTGTTCTACGACTTTTGAAAATTCGAACTTTTTTTTGAAAATTTTGAGATTATTTTTCACTGAAAAAACAGCTGTTTTTGAAAATAAAGGTAATTGAAAGTTTGATTGTAGTAGACCAAACTAAATTAAAGGACAACACAAGGTCAATGACCTCGAACTCTAAGAAACAGCTGATCTTCAAGTAAACTTTACACTTAAAATTTTCGAAAAGTACTTCGAATTTCCAAAAGTCATAGAACAAAAGTTGTTCGCCTAGTCGTCTAGAACAACCCCTTTCGGATTAAAAGGACTTACCCGTTACATCTTGTATACAACGGATAAAAACTTTAAGTTGATTTATTAAATATACATATATTTAAATATCTTCTATCTATATAAAAGAAAGTCGTGTTAGTTACACCATTTATAACTCAAGAACGGCTAAATCGATTTGTCTGAAAATTGGTGGGAAGGTAGCCAGGAACCAGAACCAGGAGAAGGACATAGGATACTTTTTATCCCGATATTCCCGCGGGCACGGGAAAGGAACTTACGCGGGTAAAACCGCGGGGCGCAGCTAGTTAATTATTAAATATAAATAAAAACAAACAAATGCGTTATCATAACATCTAATTTGAATTTTGTGCAATACAACGAACATAATATTGTAATAATAGTTTGAACATAATATCGTAAAGAAAACAAACGTCATTTTAGTCACAGATCTTTTTAAACTTTCATCACGTTTTGATCTTTGGCTGTAGAGAATTGTACAGCTATAAAGTTAAATTAAAAATAAATAATATAAAAGATAAAAGGCAGATAAAACATATTCATAAATGACGGACATCTTGTAGAAACAGAAGTGTTTATTTATGTTGGGATAAGAGGTTGACCGTTGCAGTAACAGTCATTTATTATGTTTCAAAACAATTTATATTTAGATGGTAAAATATGTTTTTTGATTGACGAGAAGTTTTTATCACTAAAAGTATCCCAGCATTTTTATTAGTACTGACTTTCTTGGCACAACGATTCATACTAAGTGATTTTACGCCGTTTTCGTGGAAATTCAAAAAAACTCGTTCTAAGTTTCCATTAAAAAAAGATTTTTGACAAATTATAATCAACCTCCAAATTTCATGTTTCTTTGACCAGTTGTTTAGGCTGTTTGCTAATATACATATAGTGTAGCCAAACAGAACTTTACATTTTATATCGACTAGCAGCATGTGTAAAAATTCTCCTAATTTGAAAGTAGGGAAATTTAGCCACTCAGTCCACCCGTCCCTAACACATAAATCTCGATGTGTTTAAACTTGAACAGTTTCACCTGTGATCCTAAATATAGAATAGACTATTTGATCTGAAACCTTTGACTCAAATGGTTAGCCGTTACTTCGATCTTTACTCATAAAATCTATCGTTGAAACTGTTCCATTGTTATTACGTTTTATGACTGATGAATTCCTATTTCGATCTAATATTAGATACATCAACCACCAATAATATCCCAATGTTAAAATCTAATCACGAGATTAGAAAATATTTCAATTTGTAATAGTCAAATTTCAAGATTTCGAATATTATAAATATTTCGGTCGAGATTTTTCATTTTATTTTGTCTACATTGATATACCCACGATCTAGCAGAGAAAGTGAAATCTTATTATTAAAGTGCCGACACTCTGTCTGAAGTCGAAAATTAGATCAATACGTCTGATCCAAACCGGGTTGCTGACCTAAAATCCAATGTTTCAGATAAAGAACGAGTCTGACCCAAAATCGTGTAATGTGTAGTTTATAGAGCATGTCATTGAACTAACCTTGCAACAACTGTATGGTGAGCTGGTACTCGGCTAGTTTCTCGTCCACATATCCCTCTTGTGACTGCTGTGCGATGATTTCCGCTGTTGACGGGCCCCTTTCCTCCTCATCCTCTTCATAGATCATAGGCCGAGGAGGCGGCGGTGGTTCCATTGGCACACCAGCGTAATCATATTCTCGGACTGGTTCGTATGGAGATGAATAGTAATACTCCGGACTCTGACCCAATGTTGGCGACATAGGGTACGGAGATATTGAAAAATGAGAGCTAGGGGACGGAGAATGCTGTCTTAGAGTATGAGGCGAGTGCAAAGGTCTGAAGGGCTTTGGGGAAGGATGCACTGGTGGAGGGGTTACGATCGCTGTGGAGTGCCTCGGACCGGAGATCAAGGGGGGTGGGCTGGGGGCCCATGGTGAGGGGGGACGGTAGTTGAGAGGGGAAGGGGGGCCGGGAACGCGCGCGCGGCCTCGCCCCGGTGGCGGCTGCGACATCTCGCGGATTGAAGCTCGTCAACCCGGTGTCACGCCACTAATTGCATCGCTGTAACAAACAGAGAACACAATTGTAATCACAAGAACTCAAAAGATTCGGCTTCATCCGTCGCTTTCTCATCCATCAGATCATGTAGCGTCAAGCGCCAATAAAAAGTAGTTCATGTTACGACGAGTAGTGGTGAAATCACTAAAGCTGGTGTCCCACCCAGCTTAATAGACTACCTACTTACTTCTTGTCCAATAAGTTAAAAACTTGCTTTATAGGATAACGGCAGATGATAATTATGGTTAGGGATGCTAATGCTGTGGTCGAATCAATCTTTAAAGAATTTGTAATCAATCGGAAAGTTAATAAACCATATCTAGTACAAAGATGCAAACATAGAATTACGTCAATTGACAAATCATGTTTGAAATTTCATATTATTTCGTACAACTTATGTGACCGATCCCTAGAAATAAATTTGTGTGAAAGTTGGGCAAATATAAGAAGCGCCGAGGCGCTAACTACTAGGTAAATCAACAAAATATTAATATTAGGGGTTAAAGTATGAAATTGCCGATTTGTACTGAAAATCTTAATTGTTTAATTTTTAAATTTTTAACAAATTTATTTAATCAAAATAGTTGCCATTATTATCTATACATTGCTGCCATCTAATGGGAAGGTTATTAATGTCTTTGCGATAGAACTCCGACGATCTAGACTGCACAAACTGTGTGAAAGCATTTTGTAAATTCCTGTTTCCTGGGAAGAAAACTTCTTGTCACGTAGATAATTGTTCAAATCACGACAAAAATGGTAGTCCGTTGGAGCAAGGTCTGGTGAATACGGAGGATGACGAATGGTTTCTAAGTGCAGTTCCTGAAGGGTCAAAATGGTTTCTCGTGCTGTGTGAGGTCTCGCGTTGTCGTGGAGCAATAATGGTGAAGATCGATTCATGAGTCGGGGCTGTTTTACTGCTAGTTTTGTCAACATGGTTCGGAGTTCGGCACAATAGACATCTGCCGTAATTGCTTGACCAGATCGAAGAAAACTATAGTGAATAACACCATGCTGAGACCACCAAACAGTTACCATTACCTTTTTATTGGTAAGTTTTGCTTTAGGACACTGTTGTGGCATTTGACCTGGGGTCAGCCATTGCATTTTTCTTTTCCGGTTATCATAAAGAATCCACTTTTCATCACATGTTACAATTCGATCCAATATTCCTTCATTTATGTACCGGTTCAACAAGGCAACACAAGTTTCAACACGCGTTTCTTTCTGCAGATCAGTCAAATCATGAGGCACCCATTTTGCGTATTTTTTTATTTTATTGATTTGACGCAAGTGAGTCAATAAAGTGGGTAAGGTAACGTTAAACCATGCCGCTAATTCCTGGGTAGTTTGACTAGGATCGGCTTCCACTATCTCTCTTAATTCATCGTTATTCACCTGTGTGGGCGGTCTTCCTCGTGGCTCGTTCTTTAAGTCGAAATTTCCATCACGAAAGCGTTTAAACCAAAATCGCACGGTGCGTTCATTAGTAGACCCCTCTCCAAACGCAGCATTGATATTGCGGGCTGTTTCTGCCGCGTTAGTTCCGCGTCGGAACTCGTATTCAAAAATCACTCGAATTTTCGCAGTATCCATCTTTCTTGTCTAAATTGAATAACAAAAACAATTGAAAGCCGATATTCAAATGTTTCACATTTTTTAAAAAAATAACATCACAGAAACCATTTGAAAAAAGTTTCATTCGAAAACCTCAAACCATGAAGATTCTATGTCAATTCAAAGAACCTATTGCAGTAAAACGGCAATTTCATACTTTAACCCCTATTATTTAGACGCCAATAAAATATTAATCAGGTAGCGTTCAGCAGACCTTCTCGCCATGTTTTGTTTGGCATACAATTCACCTGCTCACCATATATCACTGATTATATCGGTTTGGCATTATTCAAGCGCTAAAATTATTGTACCATCTAAATTAAAATGTACCGACGAAACTAACTCTATGGAGCAGCTATAGGTAACATTTAAGATTTATTATATTCTAGGTCCATACTCTATATTCTAGGTCTATACTCTATGATACATAAGGGCGACAAAATGTCTGTAGGTACCTCTACATAATCTAAAACCGGCCAAGTCCGAGTCGAACTCGCTCACCGATACAAATGTTCCCTACCCATGTATAACTGTGCAGTGTGGTGGGTCTGTAATTGATATCCAGGAATCAGGTACTTCCGGTTGCCCTAGATTTTCACGCGCATTTATTCCACTATGCTAATATTTAAAATACCTCTGTTGTGTAACAGTTCAGTTTCAGTTTCTTTATTTGCATAAAAATTGGTACAATTAACAAAGGTAGGTACATAGGTGTTCTTATAAAATAGAAAGTCTCTCAACTTTAGTCAATGTATTGACATGCAAAATTTTACAGGTTGTCACAATAAAAATATTGAAATTCTTCTTTTTTTTTTAATAATAATATACGAATAGAACCTCAAAAAGTAATTTAAATTAATATAAATGTCAAACAGCAACATGTCACATTATATAATTACTCACATAAAAGATCAAGTTATACAACACCTAGGAACTCATTAACTGAATAAAATTTCTTTTCCAAAAGCCAAGATTTAAGTTTTGTATAAAACAACTTAGTACCTAGGTAACTGTTTAATGTTGTCTGGTATTCTATTATAAATATACACACACATTGCTGCACAGTTTTTCATATATAGTTGTGTTCTTGGGATTTTAGCTAAAACCAGCCTATCTGAGTTCCTTGTTGATCTCGGAAATATATCACTAGCCACTGTGAAACAACTCATATTTTCTGTAACGAACTTGGCCATCTCAAAAATATACATGCAAGGCAATGTCAATATCTTTAACTTTAGGAAAATTGGTTTACAGGATTACAGGGTAACGGTTTAGAGTCATGGTTTGAAAGCAAAAAAGTGTGGTTTACCTAGTTTATTCCAATGTTTAACGTTTTATTCCGCTACATGGCGAATTTCTACGCCTTCGGACGGTTTTAAATCTTAACCCTTGAATAAGTTTATTCCGTGACGGTTTAGAGGAATAGTTTGAAGGCAAAGATTGCTTGGTTTAAAGTCTTCTTTCGATTGGTAAACGAATCCAACTGCGACATGACGCTCTATAGTACTTTCGAACAGTTTCCTTTTAAAACTTCATAGGTCCATATCTCCGAAACAAGTTACTTTAGGATACATGTTGTTGTGATGGAATATTTTCTTTTTATTTAGACCTATTAAATTCAAATATAAATAGGTTATATATTTATTGAAAAAATATTAAAATGGCGGACGTCGACAACGCCAGAGACTTAGGTTCTTTCGCGTATATAATAATTAGTAAGATATAGGCGTTGGAAAGCCCACAAGAAACGAGCTTTCAAAATACCAACGGGTTTGGTAAGAATTTAAAATAAAATAAAATAAATAAATAAATAAGCCTTTATTTCCAACCTTATTAAATTACAGTTATTTAATCTTAATATTATTTTTTGGGATCGGATACCCAAAAACGGGTGAAGGCCTCCTCCATTAAATGCCACTTGCGTCTATCTCGAGCTTCTCTCATCCACGTCTTGCCTGCGACCTCTTCGATGTCATCACTCCATCTCTTCCGTGGTCGGCCTCTCGCGCGTTTCCCATCTCTCGGATACCAGTCCATGGTTCGTGATACGTGTCCTGCCCATTTCCATTTTGTTTTGCAGAACATGGTAGCGGCATCGATTAATTTCGTAGTTTCTCGGATTTTTTCACATTTCATTCGATCGCTACGTTTGATGCCCAACATAGAACGTTCTGCTGCTCTCTGGAATGTGGTTAGCCTTTGTATGAGTCTTTTCGTAGGTGCCCATGTCTGGCATCCGTATAGTAAGCATGGTAGTATGGCGCTATCGAATAACTTTTTCTTAAGAGAGATAGGAAGGTCTTTGTCTTTGAATACGTCTTTATTTGCCCAATACTTTTTCCACGAGACAGCAATCCTTTGGTCAATTTCTTTCTCAATCAGGTTTTCGAGGCAAATCAGTTGTCCAAGGTAGATATACTCTTTTACATACTCTATCGATGTGTCGTTTATGGTAAGAACTTACGTTTTATTAATACAAGATGTAACGGGTAAGTCCTTTTAAGCCGAAAGGCGGTTGTTCTAGACGTCTAGGCGAACAACTTTTGTTCTACAACTTTTGAAAATTCCAACGTTTTTTTTGAAAATTTTGAGGTTATGTTTCACTGAAAAAACAGCTGCTTTTAAAAATAAAGGTAATTGAAAGTTTGATTGTAGTAGACCAGACTAAATAAAAGGACAACATAAGGTCAATGACCTCGAACTCTAAGAAACAGCTGATCTTCGAGTAAACTTTACACTGAAAATTTTCGAAAAGTACCTACTTCGAATTTCCAAAAGTCGTAGAACAAAAGTTGTTCACCTAGACGTCTAGAACAACCCCCTTTCGGCTTAAAAGGACTTACCTGTTACATCTTGTATAATGTAAGTAAGTATCTATTAAGAATTTATTGTGTACCCATCCAAAATGGCCGACGCTACAAAATGGCGCAGTAACAGGAGAAGGAGGTATGGGTTTTAAAAAATACATAATACAAATTTTAATAATAAAACACTATATTTGCCAATAAAAATAAATTCATAAATGTTCTTTATATAGATTCAAATACTTCTAACAGTTTAAAAAAAAACATTTTACACAAGAACCTATGCTTAAAACAATGCTCAAATGTCGAGATCCATAAAACAAAATCATTTCTATGTCGTTTGAAATTATGTAGGTGTACTTTAGAAGTGAAAATAAGAAATTTTGAATACTTTTTTTTTCAAATTCACGTACATTTCAAATGGTTAAGTACCAAAATAATGCTTTCTAAAAACTTTTATTGTAACTGGTCGCTTCGTGCAAACCGATTATTGAAGGAAAGAGGAACAAATAAACAACAAAGGGTCTCCCCTTTGTTGTTTATTTGTTAGTGCAGGATATATCTAGACCAGATAGCTTAACTACTATCACATGGTTAGTGTTTAAGAGGTCTAAGATGAAGCACGCTCTCTAAATAGTATTCTCCATGAAATAAAAAGTCAGGCTGAGATTCGGGTAACTCATTTCAGTCCCTGGTAGATCGTAGAAGATATGACAAAGCGAAATGTTTAGGGCAGGTCTAAGGGACCTCACCAATGACCAAAAACCGGTGCAGGTGTTTAGATTAGTTTGTCTGCAATAACTTCCGGTACGGTACTTCCAATAGTTGAATGGAGATGACGAGAGAAAGCGACAGGGAGCGTGTTAAATGTTTTGCCGGTTTGCGTAATATGTACTGATCTAAAGTAACGCCCAAATTATCCATGAAAACAATTAACCATATGAACAGTAATTTACAATAGACGTAAATTTAAGAAACTGAAAAGGAAATGCACGTGTCGTGATTTTTTTTATTCTTGCAACATAATTCTAAACTTTTAGCAGGAAACTGTTCACCGTACGCCTTAAAAAGATGGATTGTTTTAGTACTAGTCAGTTAGTAAGATAAGACAAGGATTCCGTTGTTTACAATAGACCTAAACGACGCAACGGATGGCAGCCTATACCAAAGTTAGGGACGGTTTCACATTTAGTTTCCGAACCAACAACTCCACAACCTAGAGTTGGAACAGTTTCGTACAGAGAATTTGCTCCTAATGAACCTAATCCCAAACTGCTTAACAATCCGAACCGACCCAAGGCATAGTTAGGAAGAGTTTCGCAAGCGGTTTTTGCACCACTCCATCCCAAACCACCTAATCCTAAGCCGCTTAGTCCACTGAGTCCTTTCAGGCCTAAACTGCCAATCCCAGCAAAACCAGAGTTAGGAACAGTTTCGCAAACGGTTTCTGCACCACTCCATCCCAAACCACCTAATCCTAAGCCGCTTAGTCCACTAAGTCCGCTCAGGCCTAAACTGCCAATTCCAGCAAAACCAGAGTTAGGGACAGTTTCGCAAACGGTTTCTGCACCACTCCATCCCAGACCACCTAATCCTAAGCCGCTTAGTCCGCTGAGTCCGCTCAGGCCTAAACTGCCAATTCCAGCAAAACCATAGTTAGGGACAGTTTCGCAAACGGTTTCTGAACCACTACATCCCAAACCACCTAATCCTAAGCCGTTTAGTCCACTGATCCCGCTTAGTCCACTGAGCCCGCTTAGTCCGCTGAGTGCGCTTAGTCCACTGAGTCCGTTCATGCCTAAACTGCCAATTCCAGTAAAACAATTGTTGGGAACAGTTTCGCATACTGTTTTTGCACCACCTAATTCTAAGCCGCTGAGTCCACCGAGTCCAAGAACTAAAGGCGAAAGGCCGCTGAGTGCGCTTAGTCCACTGAGTCCGTTCATGCCTAAACTGCCAATTCCAGTAAAACAATTGTTGGGAACAGTTTCGCATACTGTTTTTGCACCACCTAATTCTAAGCCGCTGAGTCCACCGAGTCCAAGAACTAAAGGCGAAACTGGACTTAGGCCAAGTCCACCAAAACCATAATAAGGATGAGTTTCACAAACGGTTTCAATACCACCCAATCCCAAACCACCCAATCCTAAGCCGTTTAGTCCACTGAGTCCGCTTAGTCCACTGAGTCCGTTCAAGCCTAAACTGCCAATTCCAGCAAAACCATAGTTAGGAACAGTTTCGCAAACGGTCTCTGCACCACTCGATCCCAGACCACCTAATCCTAAGCCGCTTAGTCCACTGAGTCCGCTCAGGCCTAAACCACCAATTCCAGTAAAACCATAGTTAGGAACAGTTTCACAAACGGTTTCTGCACCGCCCCGTCCCAAACCACCCCAACCTAAGCCGCCGAGTCCGCCGAGCCCAATAGGTTTAGGCAAGCCGCGAAGGCCTACTCCACCATCCAGCCCGCCAAGTCCAAAACTCTCACAGGCGCTTCCCAATGGATTGCAGCGGGCAGTACATAGCAGCGCTGAAATATAAGTTACAAAAGTAGGTTCGTACAAGTCTTCATATTTTTATTGATGGAATTGAATAAAATATCATATCATAATACCCTAAATTAAGGATACTTTAGAAATTAAGAGGCTATTCGTTCAAAGTATATCATTTCGACAAGTCCCGACGCACTGTGTACGGGATCTCGAACTTCCCCTTTACAGGAATTTAAATAAACGAACGTTTTGAATGAAACGGGAATTCGAATTTCCTATGAAAGGTTCGAGATCCCGTATACAGTGCGACGCTACAAAGGCCGTTGAAAATAAAAAAATGAGTATTCAGAACGCGACCTCCAATAAAAAGAAGACAAGAAACTCATGTTTCTTTGTTGTGATCATGTGATTCACTATGATCTTGCGCGTGAACGCTGCTAGAATTTTAGGCCATTTGTTTTTAAACATATTATGCCTTAAAAAAATAAAATTACTACTGAACATTTCTCACCACAAACCACTAGGATGATTGTTTTAGACGACGGCATTCTTGGAGCTGTTTCAATCGGTGTCTGATTTTACCAAAATTTTCTTTAGTATTTATACATGGTTTAATAATCGACATAAAATATAATATAGTATGTGAATGAAAATGTTCAACGCCTATTAGTTTTTACAATAATATTTTCGAAAAATAATTTTAATTAATGCGTAGAACGCACATGTATATCGGTCACAGGGAGCGTTTAGGGGTGGGACTTTTCTCTCCACAAGGTCGTGCATTCGTAATCTAGGATGTTTTTATTTGTAGAATATCGTTTATCATACTTTATTGAGTCAATAAAATTGCTTATTGACCGAACGAGCGAAGCGAGTGAGGTCTAGTGTAGACGGGCCTGGCGCTTGTATCTTTGTATGTTGGAATGTTTGTTCGACGACAACTTGAGTATCGTAGCTTCGATCTTCATGAATTTTGGTATTTTCGAAGATGAGCCGGATCGGTAGGGGGGTTGGGGAGACCCCCTATCTCCTCAACCCCCCCTACCGATCCGGGTCATCTTCTAACTCATAAATTCTATTGACGTAAACTACGCGCATACCAAAATTCATGAAGATCGAAGCAACGATACTCAAGTTATCGTCGAACAAACATACAAAGATACAAAGTTACAAAGATACAAGCGCCAGGCCTGTCTACACTGGACCTCACTCGCTTCGCTCGTTCGGTCAACTAGGAGTTCGCCCCGAACTGAGACCTCACGGCTCCCTATCTTCCCAACTCCCCTACCGATCCGGCTCATCTTCGAACTCATAAATTCTATTGACCTAAACTACGCGCATACCAAAATTCATGAAGATCGGAGCTACGATACTCAAGTTATCGTCGAACAAACATACAAAGTTATAAAGATACAAAGATACAAGCGCCAGGCCCGTGTACACTGGACCTACACTGGACGCTTCGCTCGTTCGGTCAATTAAGTTTAATTTTAAGTGTAGGTATTTATTCTACCGTACGTAGGTATTTATTCTACCGTACCTACCATGGTCGTATCTCGTTGTTGTTGTTCTTTTTTTATTTATTTTTATTTTCAATTAAAAAATTAGACCTCCAATGTAAAGAAGACAAGAAACTCGTGTTTCTTTGTTGTGATCATGTGATTCACTATGGTTCTGCGCATGAACGCTGCTAGAATTTTAGGCAATTTATTTGACACATTTTCCCGGGTCTTAATCGCGTTGTTTTAACTTTTTAATTTTTCTTACCTCGACATTTAGATTATATTACAATGATCATGGTCTCGAGGGGACTGCAAAGATCTGTGACATGATCGAGACGTTGAGATAAGGAAAATTAAAAAGTTAAAATCACGCGATTAAGACTCGGGAAAATGTATAAATATGAGTTCCAATCGTGTTTAAAAAGTTTATAGGAACCTTTGTACATAATTGCCCATGTCGTGCTTTTGTCGCTCAAAAAATAAAGTTTAAATAGAACATACCCCGACTACTTTTGAAACCATATACAGATTTAATTAATATAATTTAAAAAAATGTGTTTTTTTAGAAATCTGTTTTAAGTTTTTATTTTAAATGTTTTTTGTTGTTGCTCAACAAAATAGCGGTGGCGAAGATTTTTAAGAGATCTTGGTAGCGCAGATTGTAGTAATGATGTTGAAATGAAAATTTGGCCGGTATTAATACGGTTATTAGGGGCCCTAATTTTGCAATGAAATTTAGCAGGATTTTGAAAATGTATCTAATTTTCATAATTTTCTCACCTTTTCGGGTCTTGAATCTTCAATAAAATAGGATAGGTACGTAGTGAATATAGTTTACCAAAGACAACTAACCTCTATTAATTTATCTATGGTTTACGCAAAAATGTAATAATATTATGCTTAATTTCATTTTTAATTAAAACTATCCAAAAATATTATTCCAAAAACTAATATGCGTTGAACCGTAATAAATGCGTAATAAAACATTTCGATTACATTGGCGGCTATAAATAGACATAGAAGACAATTTATGTTGAGTCTCAAAACACTTGAAGCAAGCACCATGATGTCTTCTAAAATAACCATCGTGGTGGTGGCTGGTAATTTTTTTAAATAACTGGCCATTCAAAAAAAGTAGATAAAATGTTTTTTTTTCCTCAATTTTATTTATTTCACACATTTCCGGGCGATTTTAGGTCTTAAGTTTGCTAAAAAATAAACTTGTGCTTTATTTTGTGATAGCTAGACAATTGAAATCTTTAATGATTTCAATTGTCTACCTACTATTTCTGATACCGCGATGTATTTTTATCCTTGGTGCCAAGTCTATAATATTTTGTGAAACATTAGTCTAAGTTGCTAAGTCCAGTGTTTATTTAGGGTTCGATACCAAATTATGACATTATGATGAAAATCATAATTTGAATGATGATGAATATCATAACTTATTATGAATAATTATGATTAATACTAAGTAGCCCTTTGTGCGCGAATTCGACTCGCACTTGCTCGGTTTTTGTTTTAATCTAAGCCTAGCAACTAAAATATCCACTTTTAATTTTCAGCCCTGCTTAGCACGACCCGCTGCAACCCTTTAGGACTTGGTGGACTTGGCGGACTCGGCGGCTTAGGTGGTTTAGGGAAGAGTAGAGCAGAAATAGTTAGCGAAACTGTTTCTGGCGGACTTGACGGATTCAGTGGACTTGGCGTATTCGGTGGACTTGGAGGAATCGGTGGTTTGGGGTTAAGTTTTTTAGAAACCGTTTGCGAAACTGTTCCTAACTATGATTTTAGTTTTAGGCCTAGGCGGAGTCAGTGAACTAAGCGGACTTAGTGGTTTAGGTGGACTGGGATATGGAAGCGGTTCTAGAATTGGCGTTTTAGGCCTAGGCGGACTCGGTGGACTTAGCGGACTCGTTAGTATAGGTGGCTTAGGGTTGAGTTCTTTAGAAACCGTTTGTGAAACTGTCCCTAACTATAGTTTTGGTGCACTGGACAATGGGGGCGGTTCTGGAATTGGCGTTTTAGGTCTAGGTGGACTCAGTGGTTTAGGGTTGAGTTCTTTAGAAACCGTTTGCGAAACTGTTCCTTATTATAGTTTTGGTGGACTGGGCTATGGAGGCGGTTCTGAAATTGGCGTTTTGGGCCTAGGCGGACTCGGTGGACTTGGCGGAATCGGTCGTTTAGGGTTGAGTTCTTTAGGAACCGTTTGCGCCACTGTTTCTGACTATAGTTTTGGTGGACTGGGCTATGGAGGCGGTTCTGGAATTGGCGTTTTGGGCCTAGGCGGACTCGGTGGACTTGGCGGTCTCGATGGTACAGGTGGTTTAGGGTTGGGTGGTGTAGAAACCGTTTGCGAAACAGTTCTTAAGTATGGTTCAGGTGGATTAGGCTTAGGTGGGTTGGGATTTGGTCGGTTAGGATTAGGCGGGTTGAGAATAGGTGGACTGGGCTTAGGCTGTTTGGGAATAGGCGGGTGTGGTTGCGGTCCTATAACATAAAGGACGAAATGCTACACAAAAACAGACTAGTTTAGTGATGATTTTTCTAAACCCTAAGGTTAATATTATAGTCCATTTATTTTGATATTCACAAAAAGGCAAAATTTATAAAACAAAAGACTCTTTCCGAAAAATGTGATGTAGGTATGTAAGTTGTAATGTAAATTAACAAAAAACATCATCTATTTATTTCAATAATTGTTTTCATTTTATTTTATTTTATTATAGTGACGTTTTTTATTGTGGTGGTGTTACATTTTATTTGTCAGATATCTCTATCTAGGGATTTGAAAAAAATCAGCCACTTTGACCACACTGGAATAAGCAACGAATAGCAATTCTAAAACTATCAAGATAATCAGAACATAAAATAATGCTATCATCACTTGCAGATTGCAATGCAACGTCAACGCTGGTTTCTTAGTTTTTTGTAAGAAAATTTAAACTGAGTCAATTATAAAAAAAAATTGGGCGGTAAATAGCAACTTCTAAGATGAAGTGATCTATTTATGTTTTTTCATTTTATGCACTACGATCTGGGCATATACTTACCTCATATGCAAGTTAACAAAACACCAAGAATAGTACGCAAAGAGAAGTCAATATTTTCAAAGATAACAAACTCAATATATGTAGTAGGTATCTACCTACTTACTTATTTAATCCGAATTAACAACCACACCATCTGTTTAATGTAGGTGCGTAATGTGCTATTTAACCTGTATACACATACAGGCCCTTTCAAGATATTTTCGTTCCAATAGCTATTTCAATCTCAAACATCTATTTATTCGAAAGATTTGAATTCGGAGTGTTTTTGAGAAATTAATGACGAACAAAAACACTTCTATCAATGAGCTAGACAATAAGAGCTGACGTTGTGAACTATATAATATCTAAATATACTTATCATATCTTTAAACCGAACCGACAGCGAATAGCCCGCGTGCTACGCGTTTTTCAACAACTCAACGTACCTTAAAAAAATAACAATATCAAAATCGCTTCATCCGTTTGAAAACTACGATGCCACAGCCAAATACACAGACACCTCAAACTTATAACCCCCCTCTTATTCCGCCGTGGTTTAATAAACTAGCATATTACTTCCGTGCACTAGCTCTTAACCAGTTAAGTTATATTTAGATACAATAGGTCTTAATTTCAAAGAAATAGCAGAAATTGGAAGGATGGTTCGCCAGATCTCGATTTCTGAATTCTAATATAAACAATAAATCTGTGAACAACACACGGCGCCAGCGAGCCCCATGGCACCCCATGGTAAGCTATTAAGCTTGTGCTACGGTGACTAGACCAACGGATATCATACATATATTTAATTTTACTTGTACATACATACATACATATTAATTTTATACATAGAAAGACACCCAGACCAGATAAAACTATTTATTTTTAAGCATAATCTTTTGCACCCGGCAAAAGAATCGAACCCGAAACCTTCTGCATTGCAGTCGTGCGTTCACACAACGCGCCACATAGGTCGTCAGTATATTCCCAAACTTCCGAGCTTGAGCTATTCCTATGAATAGGACTAAATTTAACCAAGAGTAAAAATGATTCATCAGCGTTCAGCACCGAATATTTGCACACCACACTCTTACGTTATTATTTTCTTTTATAGTCATTTCATATCTTATTCTTGCTGTTATTTTTGCGATATCGTCAATAATAATCTTAAGCACAGTTTACCTAGTTGTGACGGGCGCCTAAGCTAAACCTTGACCTAAAAGAACCTTTTTTAGATCTCAAGATACAGGCGGTATCTTGGCGCTGGCGAGCACATTGTAAGGCCGCGGGGTAGACCACCAATGAGATGGAAGCAGGGCATCATCTGCTTTCAGTATCTCCTGGCCGGAAATAAAGCCTTTTCCTGTATGGATGAAACGACCTCAAGTTTTTAAAGAAACTGTTAGATCTGCTTGAATGGATAGACTAAAGTTAGGTTTAAATTTTGGCTTCATCTCGTTCACGGTTCAACGAACATACTGACTACACGAATAGCAATAAGAGTGTAAAGTTAAAAGTGTTTAGTGTGTGTTTTCATAATTATGAAGTTACTCACAATGTTTTTCTTTACCGTAAGAACTAGAGCGATGTTATTAACGCACATGACTATTTCGCAACGAAAATTACGCAGATGCGCGCGGTCAGCCGGAATTCGAAACCGCGACCTTTGAAATAAAGTCCGGGTATCTACCACTAGACCAACACCGCTCCTCAATTAGAGTGTAAGTTGCGACCGTCGTCGTCGCGTCGCTAACCAACGCTCGTAGGCGACGGAGCGTGGGCCAAAATCCGACATCTTAAAGAAGCCATGAACCACCCACTCTGCTTTTTGAAGAATCACCCAACACGTGCGTAAGGCATAAAATCTGATTGCAACCATCGTAACTTTTACATTAATGCATATTGTTTACTTTTAGCACGAAATATGGAACACGCCACACCTGTTACGACATTACGTAAAAAAAAATATAGTTTGCGTAAAGACCTCTCAAGAGTTAAACCATAATAAGTAAAGATTTTTCCATTATACTCTAACGGCAACCTTAACAATTGAGCAGCTCTTAAACTCAAAACTTGGCATACTACTTTTATATAAGTAGCCTGTAGTGTATGTAGGTAACATGTAGTTACACATACCACCTATAGACGGAAGGATCAATTAAACCGCTTCTTTGGCATTTCGGAGTTGTAAACATAGGACAAAGAAGATAGACAAAAAGCCAAACGTGTTCAAAATGAGCATAGCCTATGAAGCAGACGGCTAACGGCTGGAACTGATCTAATTTCGTCGATTATACTACAGTGCAACGCTAATGTTAAAATAGATAGTGTATTGACTTCACAGACTGAGATTGACATAGCCTAGATAAAATGAACGTGATATTTTAATTTGCTACGGTTTTTGGTTGCCTAGTGAAATCTTTTCTGATTTTTTCATTTAGAAATAACAAAAGATACTGCAATAATTATGTTTGATGTTATTTCTTGCAACTGTTACTAGCGAATTTGGTCATAAAGAGGGATTATGGATTCGTGAATTATAAAACCCCAACCGGAAATAAATATAGATCATGTACGTAATTAATAACATCATAGCACCGAGGCAATTAGTGTGAATTATCAAATTCGTCAGATATCAGAATCAATATTATAATTAAATATCAAAGAATCTCCAAAAGTGCAGGCGTACAGCGGTATAGATCTACTATGCAGCAACTGGCGCAATACACACGCGCTTTTGCCATATATAAATGTTTTAAAGGTGCGGATTTTATTGAAATTATCTTTAGCAAAGAAACTTTGTGATGTGAGTACTAATGCTAATTATCATAAAAGCATAAAAGCAAGGATATAGGATAAGCAACCATCTGCTTATCCTAAAACCGTTTTATTTCCAAAAATGGAACTCTATTTGTGTGAGGAAATAAGCCACACACAAATATTTAATTATACGTATAGCTTGTTAAGTGAAAACTTTAGTGGAACCGGCAGGATATAAACAGTTCTGGAGTGGTTCATATTAATAAAATTTACAGCACCTAGCCCCGGGTCAACGATCTCTATCAGTTGACATTGCACGTAATACACGAAAAGTACATTAAATTCTTAGAAAGTTTTTAAGTGCTTTTATTTTACAACGCTGCTACTAAAATAATATTATATATTATTATAAGAGATGCGATGAGCGTTAGTTCCGAGCTAGACTCAACATTTTGACAAAGCATAAGATATAGCAATTTATCTACCTACGCGCTACGGTTTGCATACCGGTGTGACCGTAAATAATTGAATCATTAATTTTACATTTAGAAACAGGTAAGGGATGATTTATATTAGACCGTGACGAGCGCCGGCGCCGGTCGGGTCCGAGCTTCGTTGTTCATTGCTCGGCCACCACTGGGTTGCAACAGACCGATCGACAGCTCGCCGAGCAATGGACAACGAAGTCGAACCCATGACGGTCTAATATAAATCATCATTTAAAGGTGTTTTCAGAAAAAAATGCAGTATTCGAATAAGTATTACTACTACTCCAACTAATAATGTCTTCACATCGTAACGCTGAAGTTTCCAGCAGGAAATGAGTTGGTGCACTTAAAATTCCGATATCTCCCACCAATCATCATCATCATGATCTACCTGCTCCCAACCGTGTTCGGTTACTTTGCAGCGACTAGGCTTTTAAAACGGATGCCGAGCTCTAATGTAGCTGCAGTACTTTAACTTAAGCGTGGATGTGCAGCAGTGGCTTGCGCTTAAGGAAAAACATGGCAAATGCTGTTTTTCTACTTGACCAATAGGAAAACAGCATCGGTTTACCACATGGGCAATTGTCCAGTGGTGACTCCGGTGCCTCCCTTAATCTCTTTATTTATAGCTGGTATTAGTTCCACTGTATGCCTCGCTCAGCACAGTGCGAGCCCCTCCAAGGACAATAGAAATTAGCGGATATGCTTATTCAGTAGTCATCGTTTACATATTCTTCTAAGTTCTATGTAGCTACTGCTGATGTTTGTTCCATCTAGAGTACATAGAATTAGCAATGTGTTGGCGATAAATCTATAGGGTGTTTTAACGCAACAGTTACGTTTAGAATCACCGGTAATTTCTCATTTGCGACAGATCAATATCTAGATGTGTTGGAACATTAATTTGGCGAAGAGCCAGTACATAATGTAAGGTTGCGAACTCCTCTCCAAATTGATTAAAAGATAGAATAAAATTAAAAAAACTTCGGTAACGCTTCTCAAAACAACTTACGAGTACCTATGGCCTAAACGAAAATATCTACAGTACGTAAGTACCTAAATACTTACGTTACCGCTTTTTAATACAGTTTTCTTACAGTTTTAGTTTAATTTGTTCGCATCTCACAGTGCCTCTTCAACTAGTGAAGATTATTTACACATTTTCCCGGGTCTTAATTGCGTGAAATTCAAATTTCGGCGTGTCCCCTCGAGACCAAGATCATTGTAACATGATCGAAACGTCGAGTTATGGAAAGTTTAAAAAGTTGAATTTCACACGATTAAGACCCGGGAAAATGTGTAAATATGAGTTCCAATCGTATTAGTTTAAAAAGTTTATTAGTGAAGATTAGCTGTCAGTTCAGCATAATTATGAAGACTGCATAGTTTAACGGCACTTGCAAATATTATATTTCTTTATAAAATTTTAGATGTTTTATTGGAAAAAAATGTTTAGGCTCGTTGATATTTTTTATATGTAAATTTATTACGCTTTTGTGACTGTGGTGTTCCTAATATTAGTCGTAACGTCAAGTTACATGTTTTAGGCTCACAGCAAAACTCTTAAACCTTTAGATTTAGAGTTATTCATCGCTTATTCATCGATTATACCTACAAGAATTTTGATGGTCGATCTAAAACATACAATAATTAGGTGTTTGCATTTTGTGCAATTAAACTTCATTAGCAGACACACTCGAAGGTTGTTCCACTTAATAATTGGAGTTTTCAACTTCTTCGTTGCCGTCATGTAGTCACCTGATTGATGGAAAACTATTCGTTAAATGAAAATTCAAATTATCTAATAAGTATAGATATTAACATAGATATTTGTAGGTGTATTTGGTTACTAGGTCATTGCTTACCTACTTCAGTTTTTTTAAGGACCTCGAGAGATCAGTAAAGTTTTAGTTTTTTTGTCTGTTTACGCAAAATTAACTATTTTTATAAAATATACTAACTATAATAAAACACTTTATTTATCCGGTTTTATCGCGTTTTTATTCATAATTTGAACCTTGAAAAAGCCAACTGTAAAGTTGGCGAAAGCTCGGTTCAAATAATGAATAAAAACGCGATAAAACGGGATAAATAAAGTGTTTTATTATGCAAAATCGCGAAAACCATAGAAGAAATTATACTAACTATACTATTTTTTTTACTCACGGCGGAACAGAGCAGGTTATATGCGTTTAAGGTGAGAGGTTGTTAGTGTATGTACGGATTTCAATGTTATCAATTATCGTCAAAACGACTGGACCGATTTAGATGCGTTTTTCAGTAAAATGTTTTCGGTTTTTGATCGCGTTGCATTTATTATATTAAAGAATTTATCGTTACGTTACGAAGTCTTTCTAGACCTCTTGCTCACAGGTAGACATGGGTGCTCAAGGGCTTATGTTAAAAATCTTTCACATTCTTATCTTAAGTATTCGTTCACCTGCACTACACTTTAACAGGCTCGAACGTCGAACATTTTTACGATATTATTATGAGACTTAAAGCAAAAACATTTTAAACGTGAAAATCGATTAATCACGAATAGGTACCTACAAACTACCCAGCAGAAAATAATCAACCATTAACTTAGTCGTAAATAATACGTGCAACATCTAATAGTAAGTAATAAATATCGCAAATTAACCCAAATAAAACGGAATATCATCGTTTAGGGGTAAATCGGGAAGAAGGGAGGGATATGATTTAAATATCGCGTGGCAGTTAATACTAAACGTCGAATCAATATTAATGTGGGATAGGCTGACAGTGTCTTCGTGAAGTTGTATGTACCAAAGGAACCCAGTTTTTATAATGTACCTTATCTACCTTCTTTATGTAAGGAACACCAAATTTGTCTTTTATGTATAGGCATGTTTTCCTAAAAGGTGGCTCGTCTTCGTATATTGTTTTCCGGTTTAAATCGCGTTCACGGGTAGACAATCAGTTTCATTTCATACCAACACTGCAGTAACCGCAAGAAACTCTATATTTAATTAAATAACATTCCAAGTTCGTTGATTCCAAACAACAAAATCACTAGGATAGTTTGGTGTGAAAACAAGAGCTGAAAGTAATTTGGCTGTTTTTGCTGTGGAATGGTGATTTGATGAAGGTACCAAGACGATTTCAACGAGTGCAAGTGTAAGTAGACCAACGTAAACAGGAATTCAATTTCGACATCAGTTCGCATTCGCCGCAATTCGTTCGGAATTGCGGTGGAAAAATAAACAAAACACTGGTAGAGTATACTAACTAACTACTAAATGACTTCAATAACTGTAAAATAAAATTCCATTTTTCCGGTTTTTTGTCGCGTTACTTTTATTTTATTAGGCATTTTTCAATGATTGGTGTGAGGAAGAGGTCTGCAGAAGACCTCGACACGCCCGACAATTCTGTTTAAAGGTACAATTTGTAGTTTACCAAGACGAAATTTTTGTGTTTAAACAGGATTTTTAAACCGCTAATGATATTGGAAAGATTCGTGGTTCGAGTTTCACAACCTAGGTTGACCACTTTATCAAAGGTTGACCACTGTAACAAAACTGAGTTATGGACCTTTAGTATCTAATTAATTGGACCGTCAATTCTCCGTAACAAATATTTAGAGAAAATGTTCTACCACTTCATCAGCAGATTAAAATATCCACATGACCCATTTTTTATAAATTAAACATTACGAATGTTAAGATCATCCCACGAAAATACTTTGGTAAGTGTCTGTAACTATACATTTGTAGGTGAAAGTTTTAGCTTTAGTCTAAGCTGAATTCTGGAGATAAAAAATCGATGAAAATATGCCATTGCGTCTAGACGTTAAGACAGTATGTGACTATTAAGCGTCGCAATGCGGATATTAATAGTAGGATACACCGAAATAATGCACTTTATCGCATTGTTGTTAAACACAAAATCCACGAAATCACTATCTACATGTGACAACGTGATTGTTTTAGGTTATGAAAGAAACCGGCTATAGCAACCTGCCTTCAGTTAGTGCGGAAGAATTAGGTACAGTCAAATAACGATAAGCGGTCGAATGACGAGGGAAATAATTTTGGAACGGCAAGCCGACATGTTGAAACTCAATACTCTCGTTCCAGAGTCGTCAACGTTTCATCCATCAAGCATTCCTTGCAAGCAAACTAAACTGTTAAAACTAAAGTTAAAATAGGAAAATCATACTTTACCGGTAACACGGAATAAAACATTCGACGGATCACAACACTGCTCCTCCTTCACTATCACCGAAACGGTTTCAATTTTCGAATTCACTGGTTTTATCGGTTTAATAACGCGGGTCCTCGGTTTGGGCTTACTCTACGTTTGCTAGGATATCTCGGATGGCCGTGCTACGGTGTGACCTTACGGAGTGAACGTTCCGGTACCGCGCGATCTGATGCGATGGTTCGGAAATGTCGGAGCGGCAGTTAGCGTTGGACTGAAGGCGGGCGGGCGGATTCGGCAGCATTCGGCTCTATTCGGCCATCTTTATATTTAGATTTTGGCTCTCTCCCCGGTTTAATATAGCAGTGAGTACATCGCGTATAAAGTGTATTCAAGATGCGGTATCCTATATATGTGTATAGGAATTACGACTTTTATTGAGAAGATTGTAAATTTTTGCAAACGTCCGTCAGTAAGGCTGGCTGTGGTCGGTATTTTAGGGCGGGTGGGATGTTTTTGGCAATGTTGTCGGTAGACACCCACTCGTTGCATATTTCAATTTGTCAATAAACTAATAAATAATGGAACCGAATTGCAGTTTCTCTAAATATGCAACTGAAAAATAATGTGATGATGTGAAAGACTTTAGTTTGGAAAGAAGAATCTAGTGAATTCTCAAAGTCAAAAAATATGCTAATTTAGCAATGATCTATATACCTAATTTTGTGAGACTTTTAGCTGAAAATACTTTTCTGCTTTACATTTAGGTAGGTTTGCTTATACTGTGGAGATATACCCATAATATGGGCAAAAGTAGTATGTATGTCTGTATAATATACCCACCCATATCTTCTTTATATATAAAAATGAAATCTTATTTCCCTTGGTTACGACATCACGCGTGAACGGCTGGACCGCTTTTGCTAATTCCTTTTTTGTTGTGTTTTTTATTGTCAGGAGAAGGTTCTTATGAATAATATCGATATTCCCGCGGGATCGAGACTTACGCGGGTGAAACTGCGGGGCGGAGCTAGAGTAAAATAATTACATGCAGGCAGGTACTGGTACAAATTTAGGGGTTTTTGTGCTATTATAGCATAGGTGTACACTCTTTTCATGCGAGAAACATTTTTATATTATGCTCGACTTCGTCTGCGTAGAAATAGTGCATACCCGACTTTTTCCTCATGACTCAAGTTCCACTAGTAGAATTTCGATATAAAGTATACCACGAGGTTGCTCGAAAATAGAACTATCCAATATTGAAAACCAAATTTCAATCGGATTAGGAGGTAGTTTTTAAGAGTATAAGGAACAAACAGAGAAACAGACCAATAGACATAAATTTTAAAAATTATATAATTTTGTTCTACTACTTTTCTTAAGTCACCTAGACATCTTATTTTTTTAATTTATTTTAATACTTCAAAATCTATACTCTATACCAATATTATAAAGCTGGGGATTTTGTTTGATTGTTTGTTTGTTTGAACGCGCTAATCTCAGGAACTGCTGGTCCGATTTGAAAAATTCTTTTTGTGTTTGATAGTTCATTTATCGAGGAAGGTTATAGGCTACTTTTGATCCCGATATTCTTACGGGGTCGGGACTTACGAGGGTAAATCCCGCGGGACACAGCTATAAAAACGTAAGTAGTGTTAGTTACTTACATTATTTATATACTGACACACAAACTTTCACATTTTTTATAATAATAATTAGTAGGATACAATAACTAAGCCAAACTTTTAAAGTTTTTACATTTCTCTGGTGGTACCTACCATACACTTCTTCATGCATATCTTACTGTTTAAAATGGAACAGTATATGAGCTGGAGCACTGCTACATTTACATCTTATTTCTACTTTATATGAAATAGTCTACTTTATAAAATGTTTGGTTTTTTAAAACATACAGATATAAAATACATACTATGTAACAAGTATGTATTTTATATCTGACAAAGTTCTAACATACTACCTGCGAAGCATAAGTACTAACTACCTACTATGATACCTACCTACAAAGTGTGATGTTTTTGGAAATGGATAAAAGTAATACAACAAGCATGCATGTTGTTGTTGCAGTCATTGTTATTGAAAACTAGTTATTTATTAAGTATGTCATCTTTTCTATTGCATGCCTGTAATAGTCTAGTTTATGTTACCTACTTTAATAAATCTAAGTACCTAACCTGTAAATAATAAAATCTTTGTGTAGGTAGGTAGGTTACATAATTGTATTATTTGTCTTAAAAGCAAGACTCATTTTACAGGGAATACAGACAAAAAGCATGTCTCACGAGGTCATACTACAAGAGTCGCCCGATCGGCCGGTGGATCAGACGGATGACATCAAGGAGCACAAAATTGTGAGAAGCTGGGGCTGATGGATAAAGATAATCGAATACTGTACCAACAGAAATCACCTGATAATCTTTTCTTAGTGATGAGAGGCCGACGAGACCAAGAAATTCCACGGAGGTATGTACTTAGGTACTTACCTGCTCTATGGAGCCAGAAAATGCAAGGTCCATTTTCTAAGCGTTTGACTCGCAACCGTTGGCTCCAAGTCCTCATATTAGCTAAATAGAATTACTTAGCACAAAAAAGTAAAACAGAAACCGGTTTTTCTTCTTCTTCTTAGTTATTGGCTTCTGCCTGCCACAAGGCTGCAATTGTGCCAATGGTGGTGAGGTGAATAATATAAGTCCAGGTTCGACGGATTATTGTACAGTAAAGAGGCCTCAAGATTGATCTTGTACAGTGCAGTAAAGATATAGGGATTCCACTTTAAAAAAAACAGGTCTTGTGTTTAGTTCAAGAGCAAAGAGTTGGTCGGTTGATACTTACCTGCTCTATGGAGCCAGAAGATGTCAGGTCCATTTTCTAAGCGTTTGACTCGCAACCGTTGGCTCCAAGTCCTCATATTAGATTAATAGAAACACAAAAAAAAAAGTAAAACAGAAAACGAAACTTTTCAAGGATTTTGCAATATATAACAAATCTCCCGCCCTGACCACTATGTCAAAATACAAAACCGTCAACGTCAAGTGCTCTAAAAAAAAAAGGCAGACTTCCAACCGCGGACTGGGCGCGGACATTTTACTATTTATTTTTAGAAATAATGTCAAGAAAATAGAAGAAAGCAAGTCGTATTTTAGAGTTTAAAATACAGTTTTAATCGGCAGTTATTTATTGATGAACGATAATGAAGTTATTTATTATGTATGACAAATGAAATAATAGCGTTCAAAGCCAAATAAATTAAAAAACTTTAACACGTCATGTGTGCTGTCAATGTCACAAAATCAAAACATTTAGGATTTTGAGCTTGTCGCTCATTATTTTGATATTTTTACTGAAAAATACTGTTTTAAAACTACGCTAGCCCCCAATTTCTACATTTAAAAGCACACTATGTACGCTTGATTCTCAAATACTACATAAAAACCGTTAGAAACAGTGTAAATTCAAGCTGTGAAATGTTAAACCCAGATCTGAATGATTACCAGCTCACTTCTATAATAGCCGAGTGCTGCGGTGGTGTGGCGGTTGTTTACTCGGCTCTGTACAAGCCTAGTAACCAGAATGTCGCCATCAAGAGGTATTTTGTCGACAAATCCAAGGAGAAAGCCAGTCTCATCCAGGTACCTACCTTCTATCTATTCTCCATTCACAAATTCTTATCTGACACATATCTGGCTCAAATTGTTCATTAGTTTCATTCAAAATAGTGGTGCTCCGCAGTTTGATCCGGTGGAAAACTCAGGGTACAATATTTTTGTACCTGTCACTGGGTTTTACTTGTGGGATTATGATGTAAAGTAGGTATATCTAACGTGATAGATAAAACTCTTTATTAAGCACACTAAAAATAATTGAGCCAACAGTGGAAAACTTAAACATACAGAGACACAACAGGCAGCTTTTCCACTGAAACCAGTCTCTTCTAGGCAACCTTGATGCTTTGAACATAGAACGTTTTTCAAGTGAAACTAATCTAACCACAACTTTTTATGACAATTTCCAGCAAGACATATCAACACGTAAAGCGCTCCAGCACTCCAACATTCTACCGTACCTAACATCATTTGTACATGGTCGAGAGCTCTATGTTGTGTCTCCGTTAATGACCTTCGGATCCTGTCGGGATATCCTAGATCGACACTTCCCGGAAGGTCTTCCGGAGCTGGCCTGTGCACTCATTCTGAGAGATCTGCTGTTAGCACTTCAGTATCTACATAAACAGTTGTTTATTCATAGGTTTGGACCATTTTTTTTTGTTTTACATGAAAGGTTAGCATTTGGCCTCATCTCACCTGATGGGAAGCGACAATTAGGTTGATGGTGTAACATGCTTGCCTAGAAGACTATTATATCCCATTAGTTTTGATTGTACCTGTGTATACTGCCAAGAACTGTATTTAGTGGCTACATTTCAAGTACCTAGTTTATAGGGTAAGACCATTACCGCGGTAAGACTCTTTGTCTTTTACTAAGTCTTTGTCTGTCTGTCACTTTGTATATTATGAACGAACAGTGATAGGTAGACAATTAAAATTTTCAAGGATGTATTTCCTTTCCCAGTATAACAACAATAAAATCATAAAATATATATACATATAGGTTGTATACTACTTACTTTTTAGTGAAAATAATTCAGAACCCTTTGTGTGTGACACACTTTTTTCTGGTTTATAAATAGTACTAGCTGCGCTCCGCAGTTTCACCCGCGTAAGTCCCGTTTATCCTATAATTATTACTTTTTTTGTCTCCTCTTAATCTGCCATCGGCTCCTTAGCCAAAATCAGATATTTTCTCTGTCTCCTGGTTGTCGGGGTATCATCCCATTAGATGTCCCCATGATGCATGTTCTTAGTTTCTATTGTCTAAGTTTAATATTTGCCATCTCTTTAATCGGCTCACATTCTTACTGTCATTATCTGTCAATATCCGTTGTCAATGTCGGTCATAATTATTATTTAAGGTAGAATTTATCAAAATCCTTTCTTAGCGGATGCCTAAGTCATAACATTTTCAGCGCAATCCGTCCAGTGGTCTGGCTGTGTATTGAAAATCACTACCTATATCAGTCAGTCAGTCACTTTCGAATTATATATATTTAGAAGATTTGCAAGAATGTCTTCAGAATTTGGATCAATGAGTTACAACATTATGGTTACAATATGTGTGTAGTAATGAATCAAAACTATAATTTCAGAAGTGTGCGAGCTAGCCACATCTTAATTGGTGCCGATGGCAACGCTCGATTGTCTGGTCTCCGGAGCGCTGCCAGCCTCATGGTAGATGGGAGAAGGCAGAGGCATCTCTACCGGCTGCCTCCCCCAGACTATGATAACGCAAATCTCATGTGGTTAAGCCCTGAACTCTTAGAACAAGTAAGTTTTAATGATATATTTCTCTCTATAGTTTATGCAGTGCTAAACATATTTTTATTTCCTTGTATAAATGTTTCTAGTAGAATATTAATCTAGTAGATTCTAGTAGAATGCCTTGAGTTATAATAACTCTCACTTTGTTTAAGTGCCATAAATTACTTGGAAAAAAAAAGTTAAAAATTATTTTAATTCAGGCAAATATACACAAATAAACTTTTTAAATTCACACGATTTGTTACCATATTTACATTTTACATTTTCAATATACTTAACTTGTTTTCTCTATGTTTTTTTAGTGTAACTCAATAGTGTTTAAATAAGGAAAATATAAGTTTTAAGGATGTTGTATAAGGACTCTCATATTCATAATAAGCTCATGTTTGTTTATATAAAATGAATAAGATCTTGTGTAACCAATTTGTAAAGTTATGTGTCAAATAAAGAATTTCAATATCAATAAAATCAGTGACAACAGTTATTTTAAAATCGTATCTAAATATTAATATGCTAAACTGTATGTGTGCATTTAACTTGACTTTGAAACACAGAGCGTGTGGTTAAACACAGAAATTATGATTAGTGTGCATTTATTGTTTCATTCCAGAACCTAAAAGGCTACGATGAGCGTTCAGACATCTACTCCGTAGGTGTAGTGTGCTGTGAGGTGGGCAATGGAGCGGTTCCGTTCGCGGAGGTGGCCACCACACTCATGTTCACTGAGAAGGTGCGCGGCTCGAGACCGCAGCTGCTGGACTGTTCCACCTTCCCGCACCACACACAGCTCACACAGCCGGACCTTAAAGGTAACTACACCAGACAGCCAGACCTTAAAGGTGACACAAAGTTATGTTTTATGACGATTGTAATTTAACAGATGATTTTACAGAAAACACTCTGAGTTTCTTGTGGTTTCAACTCATCAGAGAGCGTGCAAACCACACTAAAATCATAACATTGACATATCGAGATGATAATGTATTTGTATACAAAATCTAAACGAAATTAACCATTTGACTATTGACAACTTACCATAAATATTACTTCCATCTCTCCATTTCGGAAAGTTTAGTTTTTATGGGTAGATTGATACAAGTTTAGTATTCATGGGCCGGGTGGAAATAGGCTTTTCCATCCCTGGGGTGGAAAGTATTTTTTTTCTAATTTTACGTTTGGCCGTGGAGTCAATGATAATTGAGTTACGTTATAATAATGCTATGAAGGCATGACACTCTTTTTCAAATTTCGTGGCCGCCTAGATGACCAACTCGACCTACAACAACTCGTACACTGTAGCTAACAAGTCGTTTTTCAAAAGATTTTTCATGTATGCGTAACTTTTTTTTTCGAAATATGAACCGATTCTCAACACAGTTTTGTATTTTAGTTTTATTAAACATGCATATAGTATTTCAATTTCCTCAGAACCAAAATGAAAAGCAGAGTGTTCAGCTCGAGTGAACCATTTCACCCTCGAACTATTAGCGCTTTCACTTCGTCCGTGAATTTGGTGACATTCAGCCCTTAGTTAACAATCTACTATTGATTCTAAACAAATACAATACCGTTTTCGTAGAGTTATACCTCGGCGAGTCAGGTGGCGATGGGTCTGAGAGCGCGGCACGTTTGCGGCGCGCGTACGCCGGACGCAAACTGTCCGATCACTTCCATCATATGTGCGAGACTGCGCTGCAAAGGTATGTATATTGTACAGGTATACCTCGCCGAGTCCAGATCTTCTTCTTCTTCTTCAGCAGCATGTATTTGCCCACTGCAGGGCATATGCCTCTCCAATATAGAGATATTGGAGAGGCATATGCCCTGCAGTGGGCAAATAAGGGCGTGGAGAGCCACGCCCTTCTATCGCTAGTTTTCCTGGACCACGCTGCACCGGCATGAGTTTTTAAATCGTCGGACCATCTGGCAGGTGGTCTGCCCACGCTTCTCTTTCCTACTCTCGGTCTCCACTCTAGAACGTCTCTGCTCCACCTTCCGTCATCCCTTCGGCACACATGTCCGGCCCACGACCACTTTAGCTTAGCGACGCGGTATCCCACATCTATCACTTTGGTGCGATTCCTGATTATAGTGTTGCGCACTTTGTCGCGTAGTGATATTCCTAACATGATGCGTTCCATAGCTCTTTGTGTGACTTTCAATCTACGGATTAGTTTGACGGTCAGCGGCCAGGTTTCGCAAGCGTACGTCATTGTCGGAAGCACACATTGGTTGAACACCCTTGTTTTCAGGGACTGTGGTAGTTTCTTGGATTTGAATACAATATTTAACTTTCCAAAAGCTGCCCATGCCAATTGTATTCTACGACTTATTTCCGTCTCAATAGAGTCCTTTCCGAGAGCAATCCTTTGTCCCAAATATATGTATTCCTTCACCTTCTCAAGCTCGTGGCCGTCCAATGAAATGGGGTATGGAATTGAGTTAGTCGCAGTCATAACTTTCGTTTTGTCCATATTCATTTTAAGACCTACTTTGAGTGACGAGAGGAACAGTTCTGTTATCATTGCCTGTAGTTCTGGCATTGACTCGGATAAGATCACTATATCGTCTGCATAACGGAGGTGATTCAAGAACGCGCCGTTCACATTGACTCCTTTCCCGCTCCAGTCAAGTGTCTTAAAGATGTCTTCCAGAGCATTGTTGAATAATTTGGGTGAAATTACATCTCTTTGACGAACGCCTTTCTGGACCGGGATCGGGTCAGTGTTCTCTCCTAATTGTACAGTCATTGTAGCGGACCTATACAGATTTTTTAGGATCTGGACATATCTCTCGTCTATGTGGCATCTATTTAGAGAGTCTGTTACTGACCAGTGTTTTACAGAGTCAAACGCTATTTCGTAGTCCACGTACGCCATGTATAGAGGTCTGTTATACTCTTCGCCGAGTCCAGATAAAGTCTGGTAATCAATTTGTCATCAGACTTTATCTCATGAACCATGATAGTTTAGACAATTGAAATGTACACTGCTGATGATATTGCCGCCAAAACGTCAAATACTAAACACAATACAATAAAAATTTAATACTTTGGCTACTAGGCCCGAAACAAGAAATAGGAAAAACAAGTAAATCGGTTGCAAATTTATAACGTTTGAAGAAAACACATCTCGCGTTTGCCTACCGCACTGGCGAACACTGGCGGTAGGAAAACATTTGTTTTTTCAGCAGCTGAAGAGAAAAGTGAGGCTCTCTTACAACCACAGTAATTATTTTGTGATAGTGGTATAGAACTCTTCGTGCGCGAGTCCGACTCGCATTTTTTTTATATAGAATAGCTATACCGCATACGTCCGAAATCGTTGTCAAACTCAATAAAACATTCTCTCTGTCACACAGTGACGGATCTTTATGAAAGACGATATGAAATCTGCGCCTCGCGGTTTCACCCGCGTCAGTTCTGTTCCCGCTGGAATATCGGGATAAAAAGTATCCTATGTGTTATTCCCGGTATCCAGCTACCTATGTTCCAAGTTTCATTGCAATAGCTCTAGTCGTTTTTGCGTGAAAGAGTAACAAAGTCACATACATACAAACTTTCGCGTTTATAATATTAGTAAGAAGTAAGATGTACTTTGTTCTGTTGTTCTTCATGTACTTTGTTCTGCTTTTGGTTTTTGCACCGACATTCTCTGTGCATTATTTATTTTCCTCACAAAATAAATCTATTACTATCTTTGAATATAGTGTTTGTTTATGCCTATAATCCTTCACACTTGACCTGTTTCTTATTCTGCTATTGGTCCAGGGACCCTGACCAGCGTCCATCGGCGACGCAGCTGCTGAACCACCCGTTCTTTAAGCAGATCCGGAAGACTGACTACCTGCCGGGGCTCATCGGACGAGTCAAGCCCATTAAACCGGACCCGGGTTAGTGCAAAACTCTCTTATTTAAAAATAAACATTTGTTTCGGGTTTGGATGATCGGGACTTACACGGGTGAAACTGCGAAACTCCGCTAGTTCATTATTAAGTTGTAATTTATCACCCTTATTTATAAAATATTATTTACACACGACTAAGTTATGTGACGTTTGTCTTTGTCTGTCAACTTTAAAACTTCATGTGACAGTAAAAGACAAATGATGCATAGTTATGCATTAATTAGCGTTTATAAATAAAGAGCTATATCTTTACAGATGACATGTCCGCGTTACTTCTACAAGAAAGATTATCGGAAATGGACATAGAAAAGACTACCGAATGGGATTTCTAGCGCCGATTACTACAGGTATTGATAATACCGCCATCTATTGGCAGATTTTACTACTCATTACGTGACTGGGTGATGTGAAAACAATTCTGTAAATATTATTATTATTGCCGTAGATAGAGATTTAAACAAGTGTAAGAAGGGTTTCCTGTGTAGGGGCATTTCATGTGATTAGAATTTACCAAAATTTCGTTTCAACATCCATACAAGTCCAAACAATTATGCTAATATGAAAGTTGCGGCTGAACTGCTATAGAAATTTTATTGACTTAAAACCGTACTCAAAATCAAAGGTAATTTATGACATATAAGATTTGTTCTTCCTGTTCGGAAGGATTCTTTTTCATAGTGGAAAATAGCATTTTCATCCCTAGGGTGGAAAGTATTTTTTTAAATGCTTTTTGTTTCCTCAAAGTCGAAATAAAAAGTACAGTGCTTAACTCGGGTCAATGTCACCCATTTGACCCTCGATCTATCTGCTCTCACTTCGATCGCCAGAAATATCTCATCTGAGCCTTTAGTATGAGTTTTGATAGTTTATCGTTTCGATGAAACTGGTAGTTTACTTCATACATTTTCCATCAGCGCCCCTAGCGGTAACTATTATGAACTAAAATAATGTATGGAAGTTTACTGCCACTTGCCAGTTTCATCGAGACGATAAACTATCAAAACTCATACTAAGGGCTCTGTAATGGGTAACTCGCCTAACAATCTCTATTGAAAATCTTTAAATTGAAATTAAAAATTGACTGTAATGATAATTGAAATGAAATTTTGAATAATTTCGATACGTTGATGATGAATACGCCCATCTACATACAGAGTTTTGTCGCAATCGCTTTTGTTCAACGGTTTTCCTTTATAATATTAGTGGTAGGGTTGTAACGAGAACAATACAAACAAATAAAAGGACACGTTAATAATATAGTCTATATTTATAAAGAAATATCCATAATATATGGTTGTAATACATTAGTAAAACAATAGTTGTAGATCAGATATGTTTACACTGTGATTTGATAATTATTAAAGAACAATTTTATTGTTACTTCAAGGGTTTTACATTTAGATAAGGCTTACTCCTTTATTTACAAACATTTTTGAGCAATTATTTAGAGAAGCTTGCTGCCGTTCCTCACTACTCATCGAGCTATAGCAACATTTCCTAACTTATAGGCATACTCATAGTATAAACTATTAAGAAATAAATAGTAATTTCTTCTATAGCTTTCGCGATTTTGCATAATAAAACACTTTTTTTTTAAATAGACAAATTACATCTCAGTCAACCTTGAGAAAGCCAACTGTAAAGTTGGCGAAAGCTCGGTTCGTTTAAAACCATGAATAAAAACGCGATTCAACTGGATTAATAAAGTGTTTTATTAAAAAAAAAGTACGCAAACTTGCCTGTTTTTGTAAAAACTGAGCTTGTCAGTTTTAAAAAAACTGGTCATGTGTCAAATTTCTTACATTTCCTACGACTTATATGACCTTTCCTACAAATAAGATACCGGATATCGGTCACGGGAAAGAGCCGCAAGCCGGCAATTACTAGTCTAGGTAAACTATGTTATAGCATAGGCAATTAGTAATTTATTACCTTCAAGTAATTTATAGTAGTGTATCCGTTGTCTAGTCACCGTAACACAAGCTTAGCAGCTTACCACGGGGCTAGATGGCGCTGTGTGTTCGTCACAGGATTTATTTATTTATTATTTATTAATAAAACACAATATTTACAGGGTTTTACTCGCGTTTTATTTAAATAACGGCATTATTACAAAATACCCAGCTTTCGTCAACTTTACGTCAGCTTTTTCAAGGTTGATTTTTGTCCATTTAAATATATTTTTTAATTTATAGTAATTTATTACATATACGTAATTAGTCATTCTTATTAATTACCTATTAGTAATCAGTAATTAATTACCTTTTAGTAATCAGTAATTAATTACCTAAATTAGAAATAAATTACCTATAATGCTGTTACCCAAAAAGGTAACAGCATTTCTAGTTTTTGCGAAAAATACACGCCAAAAACACTGGAATCTAATAAGATAATATTAAGGAGTGGAAAAGGGATTTATTTATTGTTAAAGACGTGTCAAATAATTTCCTTAAGTTTGAATGAAACGGTAAGATAATAAGTCCTACCATGATCTCTTATAAATCGTCGCTAAGTCGCCGCTATATCGTTCAGCTAAAAAAATCTAATTTAAAACACATCAAATAATAAAAAAAATTTAACCAACTTCAAATAACCAAAAAAATTTTTTTAATTATTATCTGTGGTTTTTAAAAGTAAGTAGGTAGTCGGGTTATTTTTTATTAGAAATTTACTTTTTTTTTTTGAGTGACATAAGGACGAGAAAGCAACGAGAAACGATCATGGTAGCGCGGAATATTGAGGTGCAGCGCGAGCGTTACAACTTGTTAGAGATATGATGTAGGATCGCCTTGAGCCAGACGGCGGCGGCGCGCGCGCCCGCGTCCTCGAGCTGCGTGTACCCGCTGGCCACGTACGACGCTCGTCCGGCACTGTACATACATACATAGATAGATAGATTAATACTTTATTTGCACAACCAACAACAATACAATCAGTTTACATTTAAAGTAAGACGAATACACAGAAAGCTTAAAAGTATATGTTGTACAAATGGGCGACCTTATCGCTAAAAGCGATTTCTTCCAGCCAACCTTTGGATGAAGAAGGTTAATAATACAATACATATATCTACGACCTGTAGATTCCCTCCGTATTTTAGTCGTAATCTGCATCTTAGTGAAGTTAATATACTTATCCAAATGTAGAAACACTTTGAATTAATCAAAAAGGTAATCGGATGCAACATCTCAACGTTGCTTGTGTTAATTTATATGTAAAGAAAAGGGGAAAATTTGACAGTCTGCAAAGAAAGCCTGTAGATGGCTTTTAAAAACAAAAATAAATGCAATCCAAACTTTCGAGACGAGACGAGCACCTATGGCCAAATCTAAAAACGCGCTGGGATGGATCCTCATAGATGCAGGTACAAGTCCTGTCGTGTCTTAATCGTGTATTATTATTTATTTGTTACGTCGACGTTTCAACTATAATTACAAATGATGTTGGTCGTGAGAATCCCCGGAATTAAGACCCGGCAAAATGAAACTATGTTAACAAATCGTGTGAATACTTGATTAGTAAGGTTACTGTTTATTATTTCATTTCTTTCGGAAATCTATTGCAACACGAACGAATGGCCCCACATCCACCCGAAACTAGTGATGGCCATCTTACATTCACCTCTTACATTATTACATTTTACATTCACCTGAACCTAGAGAAGGCCATCTTACTTTCACCTCTTACATTCTTACATCTTATCTTACATTCACCTGAACCTAGTGAAGGCCATCTTACATTCACCTCTTACATTCTTAATTCTAATCTTACATTCTCCTGAACCTAGTGAATGCCAGCTAACGTTAAACTTACTTAGCGGACATCCCAGCAGTAGCCTTAGCCCCCTCCTCGGCTGCCTCTATTGTCTTCAGTAGATTCTCCTTCAACTGTTTGCCGAGGTTCTGCTCGAAGGCAATCGCTGCCACGTGTAACGTGTCCAACTGAACATTTATATTTAAATTGTATTGGGGACAACTTCTTGTCCTTACTGTCCCTTTTTCAAACTATTTGGGGTCGGCATAAGTGTGTTGTTTGACCATACTCTACAGCAAAAGATCGAACAGATACCATCCCTCATGTCATTAAAATAAGCAGTGCAACGAAAGGGGTCGTATTGTTAATCTAGTGGAAAACTAAGTTTTACAGGCTCTATGCAGTACATTACTGCCTTGACCAGTGACTGACAGTGACCAGAAACTTTTTCATAGACTGAAAAAGTTTTTGGATGAGTGATAAATGATCAAGTAAGCGTTAGTTGCTATATTACCATGGTCCTATCCCCCGGCTCCGCTCCACCGTATTTGGTGATGGCGTCCATAGCAGCGCGCCACGCCGTCAACCACGTCTCACGCTCGTTTAATTTCAAACTGAAAACATATCGGTTACAGGCTTTTGAGACACCACATCTAAATCTCATTGACAATTTCCAAGCCATTATCTAGAACTCAATCTATTAAAAAGTGTTAAAAAAAGTCCCAATACAATTCATGATTTCATTATGTTAGAACATTGGATATCAGTAACTAACTTACACAGATATTGCCTGTGACGCCGCCGAGAGTCCCAAGCTGTATATCCCACCGGAAGTGCCTCCCATGTCCTTCTCAGCTATTTCCGCTAGTTCCCAAAGTATATTTGACACGTATTTCATTGATGCTTTTTCTGCATACGATAGAATTGCTGTAAACAGAAATCATTTTCTGTCAGAACTATGGTACCCAGACATTATAGGTGATTATTATCTAACCTTTCTCTTGCATCTGCATGATTTTGCCCTAAGTTATACTTAGTACCTAACCCTGGAGTACTGCGAAAATGTTATTGATAAGAAAATCTCTAGCGACGAGAAGTAAACTCATGTCTCTTCTCTTGGACGAGTGACCATTCCCCTGAATCAAACCAGCTTTTACCGCATCGACGAATTTAAGAATATGTAGGTAGTTCCTTGTTGACCTATTATTATCGACTGGGCTCGTTTGAACGCATCTACACAAATTTTAGAAAATGTATTTTTCCTTGAAACTAATTGTAATAAGACGAACCATGTCCAAACTTCTTGAGCGTGTTACCACAGTCACCATCCCCGCAGCCTGAGTCCAGCTTGTTGAGCAGACCTTCGTTGTTGATGAGTTCGGTGGCTGCGGAGACCAGCGCCCCACGGATTGTTTCTTGCTCTGTCGGAGCTAGGGTGGGGCCTGAGCTTGCCTGTAGATCATTCGTAAGACCCATTATCCAGATTTAAGCAATTGACCATTGAATGACTAATTGATAGCATGCGTATGGTAAAGAACCTTAAGGTCTTGCGGTCAGCTACTTGTCTAAATCAAGTCTTTTAGAGGTTCAGGACGTTGCATCGGTCTGATTTGTAGATCTTCCACAGATAAATTAGCTATGTAAACAAGGGCCTAATCAAATTTGTATGAGTTACAAATTTTATAAAAATATAATATATTAAATTATAACTTAAAATATTATACTCCCATATTGAGATAACCCAAATTTCTGTCAACGAAAGTCAACTTTACTGCTCTGTATAATCCATGCTTACCTTCCTTCCATCACTTTGTAACAGAGTCTCATCATCCAGATGTTCCCCATCAACTTTCTTGGAAGCCTCCCCTCCGATCCACCCTGCAGCTCCAGTATTAGCATCTAAGAGTTCCAACCACAAGTCCCCATGTTCCTTGTTCAGATGGAGTAAGCACAATTGGAACCCATGCATTTCAAGTGACGTCTTCAGATGCCCAGAGAATATACGTTCGACGATTATTTTCTTGTTTTCTGTGGTATTACAAAGATAAATAAATAACTCTACACTGCGTTAACAATCAGATTTTCTTTATTGTTTAAGTTAAAATTAAAGTAAGTGTGGCGTCACTTTTAGTTGTTACTCTAGAAGAATTTGGGCGTTGGAATCTGATTTGAGGATTGTCGTAATAGCGAGAGAATTGGCATCTTATACCCACCCATTATCCATTACCCGTTATCATTTACAATCAAGTAAGATAGTGGTCATGCGTATGGTTGCAAATAACAGTAGAACTCCTTGACTCCTCATACCTAGATACTCCTTTGTTTCTGCACTAATGATATTCATCTCTAAGAATGATGTGCTTCCCAAATTGTCCACCACAACTGCTACCCTGTTTCCAGCCACTAGTTTTAAATGGTCAATCACCTGGAAACATAGGTTTTAGAATGAGATCGAAAAAAACATTTCTCATAAAGTGACGTGAAGTTGTCCTGTCTTCCACTAGTTTTTGTACCTGGTCTAAAATCATCTTGACAATTTCCTTAGCTGTTCCTATTTTGACCTTCGCAATACCAGCCTCACCGTGGACTCCTGCACCAAGCTCCATCTCATCATGAGCTATTTCAAACAGCGGCGGTTGTCCTAGGAATCACACAAACATTGTTACTGAAGTGTACTAATTATTACGCTTTCGTATTATCCTATTGTTGGGCAAATATCTCACGAACCACTTTCCATTCTGCCAAAAACTTTCAATTTAATTTTTATCTTTGTTCATAGCAAATTGAATCGCCGACAACAAAACAGTACCTTAGCAAAATAATGCATTATACAAGACGTAACGGGCAAGTCCTTTTAATCCGAAAGTTCTAGACGTCTAGGCGTACACCTTTTGTACTACGACTTTTGAAAATTCGAACTTTTTTTTTTAAATTTTGAGATTATGTTTCACTGAAAAAAACAGCTGTTTTTGAAAATAAAGGTAATTGGAGGTTTGATTGTAGTAGACCAAACTAAATGAAAGGACAACATAAGGTCAATGACCTCGAACTCTAAGAAACAGCTGATCTTCAAGTAAACTTTACACTTAAAATTTTCGAAAAGTACTTCGAATTTCCAAAAGTCATAGAACAAAAGTTGTTCGCCTAGACGTCTATAACAACCCCCTTTCGGCTTAAAAGGGCTTACCCGTTACATCTTGTTCTTCTCCGTTACATTATTAAATTTTTCCAATTATGCCAGGAGAACTTCAGCACTTGATTTTCCACCAAGATTTGTTTCAGAAAAATTATAAAAATCGAATTTTGTATAACTTACCAGGTAGAGAGCAAGCATTCAAACAGACTCCCAAAGTAGCCATGTTTTTATTAGCTTCTAATGCCATTTTTCTGATAGCTTCTATATCGTAACCTTTTAGCGATAAAGCTCCACATAACTGAAAATTATATTTGAAATGTTACCCAAACTCCATGTTATCGAAGTAAAATCTTAAAAAATAATATCTATATATATAAAAGAAAGTCGTGTTAGTTACACCATTTATAACTCAAGAACGGCTGAACCGATTTGGCTGAAAATTGGTGGGGAGGTAGCTTAGAACAGGAGGAGGACATAGGATACTTTTAATCCCCGCGGGAACGGGAACGGGAACGGGACTTACGCGGGTGAAACCGCGGGGCGCAGCTAGTATCTTATAAAAATAGTCTTAGAACAATTTGTCGGAACTCAGTTTGAGGGTCAAGTTTCAGTTATATGCATTAATGAAATCATTACAATATGTACCTTAAAACATTGTAGTGGTATAGATATCCGAAATATCTTTCTGAAATCTCAAAATATCAGAATAATCCCAAGTAAACATATGTGTAAGTAGTCCACCTTAGTAATACTAACTTTATAAAACAAGACTTCGCCGACCATACTCCGACCTCCGGTTTTGTTCTTGCTGGAGGCAACATCTTCACCCACAATTACACCTTCGACCTGCAAAGGAAATTAAATTTTGGTGTCACGCCCATATCATCGTCATTTTGTATCTTTACAAAATCTAGGTAAGATCGAGGTTAGATATAACCGTATTTTAGCTTCCTCAAATGGTGTCACGTCACGCCCATATTATTATCATTTTGTATTTAAATTTACCTTTTTCAATAAACATTACCTTAATTCCAGCTATTTTCGCTTTTTCTATGGCTTTGCCGAAGTTGAGTCTATCTCCAGTATAATTTCCAATGATAACTATTACTCCACCTAAAATAAAACAAGATATTTAAAACAAATTGCTTTTAGTCAGAAATAGCAAATATCCCAATGCTCCATGAAATAGCTCGTTACTCAAAAAGAGCGCACCCAAATCGATCAGAGCTATTAAACTATACAGAGCTACGGTTATAAACAATCAGATACATATGATTAAACCTTATATAACACAACTTTCTTTTTATTTTATGGTGTAAAATTGACTTCATAGGGTACAGAGATGAGGTACTTGCCAAAAACTTCATAAAGATTTCTACTCCTCACCTGAGTTGTATTTATATAGCTGTGCAATAGCGTATAGGACGTGTCCAGTAGGTGGTGACGCGAATATTCCGCCAGCTACTGCTCCGTCTAACATTCCTGATCCCACGAAACCTGAAAATATTATTGAAAATATATCTGTTGAAAATGGGCTACGTCCACAACTTTTAGAAATCATAAGACTCTTACTATGTAGGGGAGGGGCGCGGTTCGGGTGTCTTTCTATGTATAATATGTATGTATTTACAAAAAAAATGTATAATATGTAGTATATCCGTTGTCAACTGCCCATAGTACAAGCCTAGTGCTTAGTTTGGCTAGATTGCGCTATGGGCAATGTGGTGATAAGAACCGAAATTTTAGCACCAACCTAACACCACATATTTCATATTCTAGACATTTAATAGTCAGAAAACTTACCAGAAGCAAATGGTTCATGTCCAGACCCACCTCCACCCAGAATGGCCACTTTTTTGGAATCATCCTGAAAATTTTAAAAGACTTTTGATTCTTCCAAGCTTATGCTAATAGTTTGCAACTAAAATCCAGATGCGATTACACGCGGTTTTTACGCGATTTCATACTTCCAAGAAAGTTTATGTTTATTTGGATTTTTGTGTTTCAATCAAGCAAAAACTATTGAACTGATTGCGCCGAAACTTGGTATGAAGATATGGAGCTCTTTATCTTTTTAACTATTTTATCCTAATATCCCTGCGGTCTTTGGAGATCGTATGCCCGGTGCAGGATTTAAAGATCAAGTTACCTTTCTCCTGATTGTGATGACTCTGTTCTTGGGGTGCAGTTGTAGGCTAGGGAACGTGGCTACCACACCACGAAGGTTGTCATCCACGCAGCTCTCAGGTGTGTTTATTACTTTTTTTGTTATTACATTTGAAGACATCTGTTATTTTGGAGAAAATTAAGACATAAGAATTCGTGTTTCGACCCCAGGGGAATATCTGGATCAAAGCATGCTAATGTCCCAATGATTCAATGAAGGTTCTTTTAAATTAAGTTAAAATCTGCCCAGTTATTTTACCGTCATCAATTAATGACAAGAAAACAAAACAGTGTTTTTGTTTTCTTGTAATTAATTGATGACGTTGAAGTGTTTTAAACACTTCTCTATCTTTGTAGTAAAAAGTACATACACTGGCATAATATGAGACCTTTATTTAAATCCTACTATTGCTACAAATGTGAATGAATGTGTGTAAGTAAACAAGTACCTACCAATGTTTGTTACTACTTCACTTCAAAACTTCTGAACTGATTGCGATAAAACATGGCATGTTGATAGCTGGATATCTCTTATCTCCATAGTCCCGCGGGGTCGGATGTGATACCGCGGGACGCAGCTATTGAATAAATAACAATCTTAATAAATAGGTACCTACTAGGGTTTTATTCAACTCACAAATGCGTTATTCAAATGCATTATTTTCTCACAATATAAATTCAAATTTATTCCTACCTATCCTTGAGTGAGTTAGGTAGGTACCTACCTAATAATAATATAATAAAAGTAAACCAACCTTTTGCTTTTAAAACACGATAAAATTATAAATTATGTAACAGTCTTCAAAAACACTTCACTCTCGAGACTTAACAACACAATGGCATAATTATTTTTCCAAATATCTTTCTTTAAGACTGATAATAATTAGGTATTATCGCGGTTTACGACCCCAGACCTCTTATCTCTGGTATAAACAAACTGATAAAGCATGCCATGACATTACTATAAAGTAATCATAATGACGGTGAACGTGAAGGAAAACATCGTAAGGAATCGACATGTCCTTGGCCTTACCACGGCTCGAAGGCATGGGACATTCGCTAATCCGGAGTACGCTTCCGCCGCGTGTTACTGTTAAAGAAGGTTGAATAAATAGTCGTGGGTTGATATTCGTGTATAGTCAGTGGAAACGATAGTATACAAATGAACCCACACGCAGCCAAAATGCACCGCGTGCGCAGCGTTGGGATTGCCCCTTAATATAACATTTTTGAAGAACAAGACACATATTGTCTCTAGATCAGCTACTATAGGATAATATATTGTAATTTACCTTGTGTAGGATTGTCTCGAATGAAGATCGCCGTGTGTGCCAAATGTATCTAATGGCATGGTAGTCTTAAATTCCTAGTAGGGACGTGCAACGTTAGTTTTAGGACGGATTAGGATCATAAAATATTATATATCTGACTAAGAAATATATCTCTGAACACATTAAGGCTGAAAGCTATAGTCCGTACTTTGTCTTAGCTTAGACTTACCTAAGCTTGAGCTAAGCAAAAACTTTGACTTAAGACAATTTTAGTACTTATAACGTGATTATTTGCAACTTGCTTAGCTCACGCTTAGCATAGTCTCAGAAAATATTAACTACGTATGTACGTATATAAGTACGGACTATAGATTTCAGCATAAGAGTTTGAATTATTTTTAAAGTGTATACCACCCAAGGATGACTGATTTTCGAACAAAACCTGTCCATATGTAGCGTATTTGGTAGCGCATTGACTCGGAATGTCAAGAGCCCGTATTCCCGTATTTAATAACAACGAAAACTTTCGTTTCACCATCATTTCAATATCAACGCAGTTAATTTCAAATTGACAACCGCCAAATTTGAGTTTGAATTTGACAACGATAATAGTAAAATGATGGTGAAATTAAATTTTCGTTAACCTCAATACGGCCCAAGGGTGTAAGTTCAAATTTTTGGAAAGCATTTCTTCAAAAATCGACATCAAGAGTAATAGTTATTTTTCTAGAAATATGCCAGGTATACCTACCTACCTATAGCAACTATTCAATACAGTAGTTCTTTGATATGTTTTAACAGTTTTTATTACATATCTACTATATTAACATCAAACTAGGTAAATTTCCACGATTAAGATAGGTTCAGAGAAATAAATAGATAATATTTAAAGAAAGAAATTAAACTCAGACATTAATGCTTTTTTGTATATTTTTAGGTAAAACACCCACTTCTGATCTTAGTTTTCAACCTTAACGTTAGATAGATATGACACCAGAAGAAAGACAAATTGTAAACAGCCCCAGCGGTAACGTCCAACTCATGTTGCTTTTGACGTTGTTATAGTGCGCCCGCAGCAATGCTCATTTCATTTTCGATAGACGTAACAATATTGTCAACGCTGTGCAACGGCTTTTATATATTTTTTTCGGGTAAAAAGAACACGTAAGTTGTTTGAGAGATCATACCCACTAGTAGGTACCTACATAATATCTCAATACAAGATGTAACGGGTAAGCCCTACTAAGCCGAAAGGGTTGTTTTGGACTTCTAGGCGAACAACTTTTGTATATCGTTACACTTTGTATATTCTGATTAAGGCTCCGTGTCGGATTCATCGAAAATTGTTGATTATTTTCTAACGCAATGTTTTAGAATATATTCGTTTGTAGCGTTTGTAAATGATATTGTTCCCTACATTTTGGTGTAGATTTTAAATTAAAAGGTTTAAGCAAATTTTAGACAATTCAAATTTGGAAATATTTTTAGCAATATTTTCCAAAAAAATCCCCATGAAAGGATTTGAACCTGCGTCTTTTCGCTAACCAGGCGACTTCTCTAGTGTAAAGACTCAGGTTCGAATCCCGTCATGGGGATTTTTTTTGGAAATATATTTCCTTGCTAAAAATATTTCTAAGTTAAAAATACCTTGAACAATAAAAACAAAGAGAAATATAAATAAAATTTGTTTCGTCTAAAATGTCCTAGGACTTCGAAATAATAAGAAGTTTTTGTCATGAAACCACACCAATATGTAGAAGCCTTCAAACCGCTATTCATCTCTCACGTCGATCTGAGCACAACACTAGTTCAAGTAGATACATAAGTACCTAGTTCAACAATTTATTCATTGAACAAGAAGCTACAGGATTAGAGTTATTAGTGCAATGAAACACTAAAGCGAAACGGCTGGACAGACAAAATTAGACTTACTGCCTAAGATGTATAATCTATTATCGATGACGTCTAAACCGTGAGTTAGTTAATTCTCTTTAAAACGTGGTACCAACTTGCAAGATAGTCTGGTTACTATGAACTATCTTAGCAGGTACATAACAAACATACTTTCTAATCAAGTTATTTCGAAGAGATTTTAAGCCTATCCACATTGTTCCAAAACACTCATTCTTTGGCACCCTAAAATATTCAAAAGTTTCCGTCATGAAATAATCAACAACTTTCGATGAATCCGACAGGGAATTTGAGGTTAGTACATATACAAGATGTAACGGGCAAGTCCTTTTAATCCGAAAGGGGGTTGTTCTAGACGTCTAGGCGAACACCTTTTGTTTTACGACTTTTGAAAATTCGAACTTTTTTTTTGAAAATTTTGAGATTATATTTCACTGAAAAAACAGCTGTTTTTGAAAATAAAGGTAATTGAAGGTTTGATTGTAGTAGATAAGGTCAATGACCTCGAACTCTAAGAAACAGCTGATCTTCAAGTAAACTTTACACCTAAAATTTTCGAATAGTACTTCGAATTTACAAAAGTCATAGAACAAAAGTTGTTCGCCTGGACGTCTAGAACAACCCCCTTTCGGCTTAAAAGGGCTTACCCGTTACATCTTGTATTTGTCCCTTAAAAGCCTATCCTATTTCTTCATTACGATCTATAAATATCTTATTTGATCAAACGTTTCCTCATTTAGTTTCCTTATACATGTAAGTACGTTAACGTATATCTAGGTACCTACCACGTTGTTAAATATTTGTTGTATTCTTTCTTTACTTCGATGCAATTGATATCTAAAAGTTTTTGAAAAAAGTGTTAAAAAATGCAGTTCGTGTCAGAAAGTAAAAAAAAAAAAAATCTACACTACGTTTGCCGAGACGCGGTCTCCACTCTAGAACTCGTTTACCCCAACGGTTGTCGGTTCTACGGCTAATATGGGCAGCCCACTAAATGGGAGCTCCCGGAGAGGATCCCAGGGTGGGATGTTGTTGGGCGGTTTGTGTGTCTGTGGATGCGATTGTATTTTTTTTGTTCTTTTGTCTTTTAACCGATAAGACAGAATTAATTTCGCACTTTTTATGTTATAATGATTATAGCTCTTCTATCTTTTTCTTATTAGAGATCGCGATACGAAGACACAGTAGTTTGAATGTAAGTAAAGGTGTTTCTGATTATTAAAATGTGTGTGTGTGGTTTTTGCGTGAAGGAGTTGCTACTTCAGTGTGTGTCAGCCCAGCAGGAAAGTTACTCCTCAATTATTTTGAATGTCATCAGTAATTAGAGAGCGTAATGCACTGTAAATGTGCGCGAAATATAAATTCTTCGATTAGACGCAAACATCGCTGGACGAGTTGCAATTAAACTTGATTTACAGATTTTAGAAAAATAAATCTACAACAACTGATGGACAGAATTTTATTTATGACTAAATAAGAATCATTGAAATAGATGTCAAACAAAACATTTTATAGGTAATTTATAACTAAACAGATTTAAGCTGGTTATTGATGAGATTTTTACCGTAACAATAGTCAATTTCATATAAAATCCAACACCAAATAATATTAATGATGTAGTTCTTTAATAACTTTTGAATTAAGGATCTACATAATCTAATCATTAATTTGTTTATTTATAATTTTAAACAAATTAAAAAAGTTCTATTAACTACTTAATTATGTTTATTTAAGTGATAATTTCAAAGGTAAATCTTAGAGCTAGTTCTATCTGTGTTACGAGCTCATAAACCAACCCAATTTTTTAGCTTCCCACAAAACAATTTACCTATATTTATTAACAATTTTAATTTTTAACACTTTAATTTTTTTTATTTATGATGTACATTCGGTACATCGGTCTGTGATAAAATTAGCCTTGTTAGTAAAATTATTAACATTTCATGTTTCGCATTTTCAAAAAATTCAGTATTGATGAATGAGATCCCGCAAGAATAGTATTATTTTCATTGATCGATGACAAAAAGCGACATAAAAAATGTTCCATTTTCCTCTTTAAAAATTCAAACTAAGTACCTACAAAAATATATTAAACGAAAATGTTGAGGTACTGTAACAAACGCTCATTTTTTAAAATAAAGACAATGATTAGAATAAAGTAGTGCAATTAGAAGGAAAAATAACTAATAACTTAACAAGTTGTACCTGTAGATTTTAACAGAGAAAAATACTTAGTAAAATAATAGTAGACATTTAAGAGTTGCACAACATCTAAGAAACAAAACAAAGTGAACATTCACAAAATACTTGTACACATTACACTAGGTACAGATAGGAAAGAAAAAGCTTAGATATATTATATTGCAAATATTTTCTTGCACAGTTCGTTAAACCTTGGCTTTAAATTCTAATAAACCAAATGTTTCCTCAAGCCCCGACTGTACGTTGAGATTTGCGTCTTCCAGTCTACATCGTGAGGTAACACTGGGAACAGCCGCTGGTCCTCCGGAGACAGTTCCTCGTGAAGATCTCTCACATTGCGAGCATTAAATATCCACTCATTCTCAACGAAAAATCGAATGGCTTCTCGGTAAACGATCACACGGTTATTTAGTTGTACCCATCTGGAAAAACAAGTCCTTCTTGTAAAAATTAATTCTCTAACTTGTTAAACCAATGTAATAATTTGTAAATATTTTTACCAAAATTATACAGTATATAGTTGCGTCTCGCGGTTTCACCGGCGTTAGTCTCGATACCGTGGACATATCGGGATCAAAAGTAGCCTATGTTATAAATACTAAATCTAGGCTTAAATGTTTATAAAAATCTAGTAGATACTTACTTTGGATTTCTGCCAGTGACTTTCAAAAATAAATCAGCAACATGAGCAGGTACAGTTTGCAGTAGAAATGTTAGAGTATTTATAACCCTATCCGATTTCGCGTAAAATATTGTTGGGTACAGTAATGCATCTGAAAACACAGATAAAACCGTAAAATAGATGTTTTAACTGCCTACATCAACAGTAGCCTATTGATCCCTATTGTACTTTCCTTTCACTGTGTGATAGATGTATTATTTTTTTCAAATCTTCTCGTCATCCTTTACGTGTTCTGCCGGGCAGTCATCTTTCGTTGGTAGGGGTTCAAAAATCATTGTTATATTGGACCAAAATTCATCCGGCATAAAGCAAACTTAACTGACCGACAGCACGTAACCACTCCATCAGGATATTAGATAGAGACCACCCTAAATTTCTCAAATATCATATAGCTATACGTACTCTTTTCACTATTAACAGTTTCCTCTCTGATCGTTTCATAAAATTCTGGCGCTTTGATGGGGTTAATACCGCTGCTACACGAGTGATAAACTGTTAACTTCTTGGTTCTGCAATAAGAATACTTATGCTTTAGTAAGTAAATATCCCAAACCAGACCCAAAAAATAATTAAAGTGTAGAATAAGGGCTTTAGTTGAAGTATTAGTTGCGGCAAACGCACGGTAAAATTTACTTTAACTTTTTATTACAATAATACAGACCGTGTACACTTAGCAGCAGCTGCAATAGTCACGTTTCCGCAATAGTCTCCTGGAATCAAGTCTAGAATATTCTTCCCGTCCCCTGGAATAACTCTGCAGTATCCCTGGGCTACGTCGTACCCAAGTCGAGAAACTCCTCCCCAATTGTCCAACCATCCCGGTAAGGGTGGCTTTGCTGTTGAAATTACTAGAAAGTGGACAAATTACCATAAGTTTAATAACAGGGCGGGTATTGAACCCCTAAATTTGTGGGTAATATCGCTTTTGTTACCATGTGACTACCAGCGATACAATTATCCATGCATATGATGGAAGTTCTGTTTTCTGATACAAAACATTTCTCACTAATGCGAACTGCTATCTATGACACAAAATTTTCTTCCTACGCAGTTAAGAGTCTTTATGTAGGTAAAGAGTGAATAGACAATACATCTTCGACGTCATCGTCGTTTTCCATCACGTGAGAAAATACTAACTTATACTATCGCATTACAACTTACCTATCGAAGGCCTTACGATAGCAGTCGGTATGTCTCCATAGTTATCTTCTATATACTTCTCCGAAAGAGACTTGGTAAATGTATACGTATTTGGTTTCCCTTCTGAAAAATTACTGAAATCTAATGGTAAAGAAAATTGGGCCGACCCCGATTAAAAATGGGAATAAGGCCGAATCATAAATATAATCATAAGAAAAGTGCTAACAAGAAACATAAGTAACACAACTTAATTCTGAATTTAATGAATCATATTATGGAAGACACTGACTAATAAATTCCTTAAGTTCCGGCTCAGTGTATCCCTTCTGTATGAATTCCTGAACCTCTTGGATGCTCCTGGGAGGAGGGTAGACGACCTCGTCTGCCACTTTCCGATCGCTGTTTACGTATGCTGTCGATATATGGACGAAGGCCTGTCGGCGAAAATTCCCTTAAATAACCGTAAATATTCAGAAAATATTTTTATTAGGGTACTCAGAATCCTATATTCACCTCGAGGTTGTCGATTCGTTTGCACAATTCCAATATTCTCTTGGTTCCTTCAAAGTTTGTATTCATGGAAATATTCAACTTTTCGAAAAATTTAACATTAGCCGCCGAGTGTATCACTACTGAAACCTAAAAGTTTTAAGATGCTTTAACTATTTCTATACTTAATATCACTTGAGTATCTACATGGGACGATAATATTAATATACCTTACTAAAATGACATCCATTGCCACGTCGCAGGTCGTATTCAAACCATTTGGATTGAAGTATACCTATAGCAATCTAGAAGCATTTGGCGACGGTTAATGGGCAACACGAATTACGTCAACATTCCTCAGCAAATCTTATGTTTACTATCACACAAGTTATATCGTGTTCAGGGGTTTCACCTGCGTAAGTATCGAAACCCTCATCGGAAGACTACGTCATTTAAAGAAGACACTCGTCAAATTTCAGTTCTCTACTACCAGCAGCTTAGACTGTGCGTTGATCTTTCAGTCAGGACAAAAAAAATTGTAGATATAAAAGATAAGATAGATTAATTTACCTTGTTTCTAAGTGTAGTTTCATCTTCGTCACTGAGTCCGAGGTTCGGTTGCGCTACGTCTCCTGCTACCGGCACTATTTTCTTCAAGTTCTGTGGTCTTATCTGTTTAATCTTTGAGAACAACTGAAATGATTTAATCAAGTTTCATATTATTCACATTTATAACCTCAGTTTCATATTATTGTACTTTTTCATTATGTCTAACTACAGAATCTATATTATCTGTGTTGAATTTTTAACTTTACTTTAAGTGTCTTTAGAAACCGTCCTTTTTATTAAAATTATTATACTTAGCAGTAACAGAAATACATTATGTATAAAAATTTCAACTGTAACGGATTATGATATACAGCCTGGTGACAGACAGTTGGAAGGACAGTGGAGTCTTAGTAAAAGAGTCCCGTTTTTACCGTTTGGGTACGGAACCCTATAAAAATTTGCTGTTAACTGCTATTTAACCGTATTACTTAGATGTTTTTTACCTCATTGTTGACGATGTCTTGAAATCTTTGTTCAATTTTGATTCCCCTTTTATCTCTAATTAGAAGATAAATTTTGTCGATCCCATCAATGTCTAATAATTTTTGTATGATAATCTAGAAACATCAAAACAGCACGTTATCAACAACTCAGTATGTAGGTACCACCAACAGAATCATTAACAATTTTACCTTTCCTAGAAATCCGGACCCCCCAGTTAAGAAAACAGATTTCCCTCTATAAAAGTCGCTTATGGATATTTTTCGGTTTGTTCCTTCCCTGACAATGAAATAATTGATCTCAGTTAATGTGGTGGTTCATGTTATTTATATTTAGCCATTAGTTGTCCCAGTGCGACCACAGGGCAGTGCTAACGAAGTTATCAATTAGGTGGCTGCGGCTTGTCACATACATACCTACAGGTGTAAGGGTGTGACTAGCCTAGTATATACCTAGGCTGGTGCAGTCTATAAGGAAGCCTTGTCGTTCATTGACTTACTGGCTGCCGTATTCTTGATGAATGTAATATAGGATGTAAAAACATAGGTATTTTCGCCACTACACAAAAAAAACCATGAGTTTCTTGTGACTTCTTCCCAACTTTTTAACTTTTTAAGACTTTTTAAAGTGATCAACGCGAAAGTTTGTATGTATTTAAATGACTTTGTTACTCTTTCACGCTAAAACGATTGAACCGATTGCGATGAAACTTACAATATTATATACGTATATACGCCAGCTACGTATATTCTACGTATATACGTAGCTGGCGACCTGGAATAAAACATATAGGCTACTTTTTATCTCGATATTTCCGCGGTAACGGGACTTACGCGGGTAAAACCGCGGGGCGCTGCTAGTACTATTATATAGGTCAGTCAATCAGTCAGGACTTCAAATTTAATATGTAAAGTTAATATAATGTACATAATTATATATGTATGGTAAATAGGTGTAAAACTCACTTACCCATTATTAACCGTATGAATACATGACGCAGCTTTTCTTAAGTTTAGCGGATTTTTAAATAGAATTTGAGGCCTAATAATATACATTTTATTGGAAAACTTAAAAAATATAGTATTGAAACATTTAAGTCACGTAGGAACCTTAGTATTATACTGAGCTTAAATTACACTACTTCATTAAATAAATATTTTATCAAACAACCATTGTTTTGAATCAAGTAGGTAGGTAGGTATACTATTTTTGATTTATTGGTATGTACGTATGTACCTTCCTATTTAGGTACCTATATAATATTAATCTTCTTTCGTGTACCTAAATAGCTAATGCTGTTGTTTTTTTCTTAAATTGGAATATAAAAAGCATTTGCAAATAATTTTTCTTCCACTAAGAACAATTTCAGTAAATTAAATTACGAGAAATATCTACAAAATATAAATTTTAACCGACTGTTCAAACATGCTGCAGGTATATTAATCTATTTTTTTATCTAATTATAGGTCGCGAAAACAGAGGGGAACATCTAACTTAAAAGTACCTACCTACTCACGTTTTTAATTTAGGTACCTAGTTATCGTAGCTAAGTGATAAAAAAATAGTGTAAGTACTTTATTTTATGTTAAAATAAGTTGGCTTACTTAGTTTCACTACACGGATTAACTTTGTTTTATTATTATTGAACTATGTATTTAGATCGCGTTTGTAGATATCATGTTCGATTTGAATTACCTCCTCTTTTCGGCAAACGGGTCACACCGACCGTGGCCCCGAAAAGACTGGAGCGGCGAGCTTCGTTATCCGTCGGGCGGGTAGATAATTGTACAACTACCCTCAGTTCCGCAAAATGTAATTAGGATTGCATCACACTCACAACATTCAGCGATATGTTCGGGCGTTTTCATACGATAGTATAAAAGTAAAGGTGGGTAAGGTGACGATAGGCTGAAGATTACAACCTTCATTAACGTCAAGATGGCGGGATCAACTCTCCAAAATTAAAAGTTTGTATTGTCAGATTTAGTACCAAATTAGTACTATTTGGTACCTCGGTTAAAAAAATTGGTACCTCTCCAGTTTAAAAGATATTTAACAAAAACCCTGGTCCCGGCATCTTGACGCTAATCAACCTTCACACTTCACTCACAGTTTACCTAATACTTAGTTGGTGCGCCTTAACGCTCTTTAGCTGTCTCCAAATAAAATGTACAAGTAAGTATTTATAATCATTTTACCTACCGAGGTAGAACTATTAGTCGATTAATTGTAGAATTATAGTGCCGAGAAACACTAACTAATTAGATAGGTACTAACTGTGGTACCTATTATTCGACAGCTTATAGGAACTTGGAAAGATGCTTACATTAGCGCGTTTATGAGTAAAACTCTTTGATTTTTATCAAAAACGCCCCGCGATTTCACCCGCGTAAGTTCTGTTCCCGGCAATATCGGGATAAAGAGTATTCTATGTCCTTCTCCTGGTTCTAAACTACCTCCCACCAATTTTCAACTAAATTAGTTCAGCCGTTCTTGAATTATAAATGGTGTAACTAACACGACTTTCTTTTACATAGGTATAAGGTAGATAACTAAACTTCATATCAGTCTAAACCATAATTGACTTTATGGTAGCAGGTAGAAAGGAAAATAATTGACAATCAATAAAATTGATATTAAATTACTGAAAAGGAAAAGGAAAAGAAAACGTAAAGTAGTTCATATACCTATTTATTGAATATTTGCATCAAAATCATTTTATCGGTAGATTCATTAAAATAATTATAATAATATAATATACACTGCTCCGTTCCGTCGTGGGTAAAAAAGACAGATGAAGGAATGAACAAAGTCTTCGAGATATAAAGAACAATGGCCAACTAGTTTGATTTCAAAAATCTATCCTAATATTTTAAATATTTCCTTATGCCCTGAATGTACGTCGGTAGATACGTCTTCCAGTCTACATCGTGTGGTGATATCGGATACAGCCGCTGGTCTTCCGGAGACAGTTCCTCGTGAAGGTCTGTCATGTTCCGAGATATGAATATCCATTCTCCAACAGAATATGGCTTTATTGCTTCTCGATAGGTAACCACTCGGTTATTTAGTTTCACCCATCTGAAAATTAGAGTTATTTTGTAAAACGCGGAACACAAATCTCTGTACGAAATATAAAATTTCTAATCTAATACATTTTTGCTACTCAGATTCTCTATGCCTAGTTTGAAATTGAGAGGATTTTATCTTTCTTTTGATTTTTAACGCATTTTTTTTTTATTAGCCATTGTTGCGTAGGTGTACACCGGACTACACGAATCATTCTCAGTACATCCATCATGCTGGTAATGGGACACTTGCACAACAATCATTAACGTCATTTCCAGTATATTTGTTATGCATAGGTACCTACCTACATGCATCTCGAATCTATCATCTACAATGTAAACCTACAATGTACGGCTTTATCCATCTTTTTTACATTTCCTTGACCTTCACGTCCATGTATGCCAACCTACCAAAACATTAGTCACGATAAAAAACTAAAGTATTTACAGTATTAATTTTTCCTTTCTATCTAAATTAATTAGACTAAATTTTAGTCTATGAATGGCCGGCCGGCGGCGGGACTAACTACAGGTTTTTGCGGGGCGCGGGAGGTAAACAAAAAGGCTACCTAATAATAACGATATATTATGCGCATCTCTCTTCTTAAACCGAACATGATTTCAAAAACGGTTAAGTCGATACGTACTTTGGCGTCCTACCGGTGATCTTCAATAAATAATCAGCAATGTGCGCCGGGACAGTTTGAAGAAGAAACGACAAGGCCCTTATTGTAAAATCTGATTTTGCGTAAAAATATGTCGGAAACGGCAATGTATCTGGAGAAATTGGAAACAATTTGGAATTATTGAAATAACATCCAATTTTACTTACTATATACAAACAAAAGCTAAAGTTAGTAAGGATTAAAAATAATGTTACTCCTAGGAAGAGAAACTATTGATCTGATTGCGATAAAACTAAGCAGTTGAACTTATGGAATAACGTTCAGGTAACAAACTCTGACTATTTATTACGTGCTAATTCCTCGGGATCGCGACTTTGGAACTTTACTTGGGTAAATTATTTATCATCTCTAGGACATATTACTCGTATACTGAATTAGATGCAAACAAATGCCATAAAACCTCAATGGTTTGTCTTGGCATCTCTAATCGAATCTATATTATAAATAACATTTTATTATAGCTAGTGTTTAGAACGAAATGAATTTCGTTATAATTAAATCAGGATTTACGTACTTTGTCCACTTTTGATAGTTTCATGTCTAAATCCTTCGTAAACTTCTCCTCCCGTCAGCGGATTGACGCAGCCACTGCATGAATGGTAAACTGTCAACTTTTGGGTCCTGTACAAATAAAATGATTCTAACTATTGATCTTAAACCGATCGTTCTCCAAACTTCATTATTGGCTGAACTCGTGTCATTGGGAGAATTGTTTATACGCTATACAGAAACCATAACTAAATTTATTGAATTGATAACCTATCCGTAATCCAAGATAATGAGCTACCCGAGATTGAAGCACATTGGAGGCCATCTTTGTAAAATTAACATAAGCAACATGAAGGAAACTGACCATTTTCCAATGAGGCGGAGTATAAATTGTGTTTCAAGTCGTTTTGAGTTCAAGATCTCCACTTGAGTTTTTTATAATACGACTCTCACATCCGAACAGAAACGCCACTTAAAATTTGAGGGCTACATAAATTCTTGGGCAGTTTCCTAATCTATACTAATATTATACAGCTGAAGAGTTTGTTTGATTGTTTGTTTGTTTGAACGCGGTAATCTCAGGAACTGCTGGTCAGTTTTGAAAAATTCTACCTTAAAAAATTCTAGGTAGTGTTTCTGTTTTCGGCTGTTAGGTAGCGTTTGTATATTATTAAGAAAGAACCTACCGTGGACACTTGGCCGCAGCAGCGAGAGTGAGATGAACACAGTAGTCAACAGGGATCAGATCCATGATGTTGGTCCCTTCGCCGGGCACGACCCGGGAGTACCCCTGGGCCACGTCGTGCCCGATCCGGGCCACCCCGGCCCAGTTGTCTACCCAGCCGATCACGGGCGGCCGGGCTGTTGCAGATACTGTCCATAGGTTACAAACAAACATTCGTTACTTGAAAGGTTTCAAATTACCAGACTTCAATTCTGCCTGACTGAATGTCAGGGTGCTTTTGGGCCCACTAAGACCTTTGGGTCCAAGTCAACATCACATGCTAGAACGGACGAGGCTGTGGCGTAGACTGTATCTTAAGAGTTGGGAGGTCAGACGGCAGTCGCTTCCGTTAAAATCAAAATTGACCAAATCGAAATAGACAGAAGAGGCTCAAGGCTCCCGAGAGGGAGACTGGGAACATCGCTCGATGCAACCGGGAACATGATGAAGTCATCCTGACATGAGGTAGGCTAGACGACAAGGCGGGACGGATGGCCGGCTGGCACGGACAAACTTTTATCACCTTTCTAAAATGACTTGCGCCCCGCGGTTTCACTCGCGTAAGTCCTGTTCCCGAATATTGGGATAAAAAGTACATTATGTGTTATTCCAGGTCTCCAGCTACCTATATTAAAAGTTTCATCGCAATCCGTTCAGAAGTTTTTGCGTGAAAGAGTAACAAAGTCACATACTTGCATACATACAAACTTTCGCGTTTTTAATAATACTAGCTGCGCTCAGCGGTTTCACCCGCGTAAGTCCCGTTCCCGCGGGAATATCGAGATAAAAAGTAGCCTATGTGTTAATCCAGGTCCCCAGCTACCTATATTCCAAGTTTCATCGCAAGCGGTTCAGTAGTTTTTGTGTGAAAGAGTAACAACCTCACATACATACAAACTTTCGCGTTTATAATATTAGTAAGATTAGTAAGATAAGAAGATTAGGATTGGCTCACCTATAGAAGGTCTGACAATAGCGGTGGGTATGACGCCGTGGTTATCTTCTACGTACTTTTCCACCACTGCTTTAGAGAACGTGTACACATTTCTGTTGCCATCTGAAAATTATAATACCTAATTTGCGTAACCTCACTCGTAAATATTATGTGTTCATTCAAAATAGTCGATTTTCCATCGTCCAATGGATATTGCGCCCGTCTAAGGTTAATAAGTAGATTGTGCTTAGTATCCTGCTTGTTATTTTTTTATACAAAAATAGGCAACTCTTTACTTAAAGTCTTGTCCCCGGCGGGAATCGATCGCTGCTGAGTGTTTACCTAATTGATATACCACAGTTTATCAGTATCTTATTTGTAGAAAAGAGCACAAAAGGTCAAAATATAGGTAAGACACATGCACATGACTTATCGAAGCCTGTTTTCAGAAAACGGGTAATTTTAGTTTGCGTACTATTACTAATTTTTTCTCTTATTGTTAGTTACACCTACCACTAATGAATTCCTTAAGCTCTTGATCAGTGTATCCTTTCTCTATGAACCGGTAGACCTCCTGGAGGGTTTTGGGAGGAGGGTAGACGATCTCGTCCACAACTTTCTTGTCCGTGTTCGCGTATGCAGTCGAGATGTGGACGAAAGCCTTTCAGAGAAACAATAGGTATGGGAAACAAAGAAGAATAAATAAGGTTAGATAATGGGATCAGTACAGCCTAAAAGGGTTATAGTTAGGTATAGAGATTAACGCATTATTGTACCTACATATAAATAACAGCAAATTGTACAAAGAAAAACTTAAAACTAAAGTAATAATAAAATGGGCGACCTTGTCGGCCTATGGGCTATTTATTCTAGACTGTCTCTGTTCAAGAAGTTAAATATTTTACAAGGAGAAATCCATCATCAAAAACTCGCCCGAGACGGGGTTCGAACCCGTATTCGCTTTCCGGGCGAGTGCGCGCCAACCTTACGTTTCATCACGTTTTTTGATGATGTATTTTTTCTTCTTAAATATTTCTAGTAGAATGACTTCAACAATTGAATTAAGAAGTATTAACATCTGTTTGTCTTCCTAACTAAATAAAATAAAATAAATAAAATAAAATATTAACGTTATTGAGACAAACTTTATCTAACGTTATTGAGATGAACTTTGTCTAGGTAAATTGAAATCCAAAGCTATTGCCTATAGTGTAGGTCTCACCTCGAGATTATTGATTCTTCTGCACAATTCCAAGATTCTTTTCGTTCCTTCTAAGTTTATATTCATGGTTACACTCAATGCTTCGTAAAACCTTACTGTTGCTGCGGAATGGATCACGACAGACACCTAAAATTTAAGAAAAGACTGGGTCTCTTTGTGATGTTCTTATTTAGGTAAGCAGATGGGTAGGTACGAGTAAATAGATAATTAGGTACAAGTCGTGAAGAATTAACTAGCCGTCAATGGCAACTCTCGACGTAGAAGATTTCAGGTTAGATTCCCGCCAAGAAGAAGTAGGTATTTATTTTCCTCAATTTGAACCTTGAACCTGGTACTTACTTTTTCCTTAAGGACTTTTTCATCATCCTCGCTTATCCCAAGGTTCGGTAGCCCGACGTCACCAGCTATAGGCACTATCTTCTTCAGAACCTCTGGCCTTGTTTGTCGAATATTTGAGAACAACTGGAAAATAACTCAAACAAGTTAAACTCAGTTTTTATCAGGATTCGAAATGCAAGTAAAATTCTCTTCTTATTTACCTCATTGTTCACGATTTCCTGGACTCTGTTTTCTATTTTGATTCCTTTTTTATCTCGAATCAAAATATAAATATTGCCAAATCCATCAATTTCTAAAAGTTTTTGAATGAACACCTGAAATTGTGATATTAAAATACAGTTTTTTTTTATTTTTTAGTAAAAAACGAGTACCATTGTTCTCAATGTATCCTAATTTGATTTATTACTACCTAAATACTTTGTAGAAGTTTAGACTGTAGGGACCTAGTAATTTCTAGGTTGTTTTCGTTTTTTATTTATCGATTTTCTTTTCTTATCCTTTATATAACCTTACTATGCGCTCCGCCAAGTCGTGATTCCGCTTTATTCGAACACCTACTTAACGCTATGCATAAATCCGCACTTAAACGGTCGCCTATTGAAGTGCTGATGATGCCAGGCGCCGTCCGTTTAAGTGTGGATTTTTGCCCTGCAGCAGATAGGTGAAGTAAGGTAAAGTTTGTATGTAAGTCAGTGATGATGATGGATGACGATGAATGACGATCGATGACTATGAATGACGATCGATGACGATGAATGACGATAATGATGAATGACGATGACGATGATGCCACTCGACATCACTTACCCTACCTCTGTGTCGATTTTCATTCGAATTATCACCCGCATAAGTCCCGATCCCGCGGGATTACCGGGATCAAAAGTATCCTATGTTACTCTCCATCCCTTAAACTATACCTTTGGAAATTTTCATCCAAATCGGTGAAGAGGGAACAAACAAACAGACTTTCGGATTTATAAATAATTATTAGTAAGAATATCGAAAACACTCCAAATTTGACGTTCTCTATTCAGCGGTTGGTTGCTCCATCAGTCAGTCAGTCAGCACAAAACATTTCATAACTAATAAGTAGATTAGTTTAGATAGATATACTTAAAGCATTATTTATTAGGTACTGAAATATTTTGGATACTTTTACCTTTCCTAGAAATCCGGATCCGCCGGTCAAGAAAACAGATTTTCCTTTATAAAAGTCGCGTATTGATATTTTATCTTCGGCCATTGTCCTGCGTCAATATGAACAGCGATTATTCAAAAAAACTTATCAGACAACAGACCCTCTTGGCATAAAGCATGATAAGTACTAAACGTAACTTACTAGTAATATACTACCCCAGTCTTAGCACACGAGTACCAGAGACATTTTGTCGAACGATTAAAGAGAGACGAGCAAAAGAAAAGAAAGTCTTGCTATAGCTCTTGAAATTTTGAAGTGTTCCTAAACAAGTGTGTATTGCAAAATTACAATACACAATAACACAATAATTACTGAACCATTTTCGAAAAAAATCTACAGTTCATAGGACATTTTAGTTTAAGAATACTTACCTTCTTGTTCTACCACAAACGTAATACCAAAGACTAAGTAATACTGTTCGTAGCGTTATACTAGGTAAGTGCCTACCTTGGGAAAGAATTGAATTTTAACACAATAGTTAATAATGATTCAAATTACGATTTATATTATTTTTAAAGTGACTTTGAAATGATCTACGTAGGTAATGAGAACTCAAATAGCCGTTTGGAGGCTATCTTTAACATCAAGTTTTACCCCCTCTTGCGCTAACCATTTTTATTTAAATGAATAAATATAAATATTTTATGAAAAACATTTAAATTATTTTTATTACTTTATAGTAGTAGATATATTTACAATTTATGTCTGTATATTAGATATGTACAAAAGAAAACAAAAATTATTTTTAAATCAATCTACCTAATCAAACAAACCGCCCCGGGCCACTCCCGCCGCAAAGGACCCCATCACGGCGATGGAGAACCTCTGCAGCAGGAACGTCCCAGAACGGTAGTCTAATCCCCTACCCCCAAGCCGGCGACCAATTTCCTTAAAAAAAGGCTAGAGCCTTTGCACACCAGCACCCCGTCACCTCGACAGCGACGGGAACGAACAAAATAATAATGCAAAGAGTACCTATATTCCTTTCACATTCCACAGACTTCTGCATTAGGCGAGGAATATACTGAACTGAATAAGACGTGGAATGTAGATAACTAAATCTGGAAAATTCCATAGTATTAAAAATGTGAAAATTAAGATGTTTGATTAAGAGCACACACAAAAACGGCTGAATTAATTTAGGTGAAACCACGGGAATATAGAAAAACAAATCTATAAGTAAGTATGTTATTCCAGATTTTCAGCTGTCTACATTCCACGTCTTATGAGGTTCAGTAAACCGGTGATTCTTTATAAAAGAACTATTTCGATGAAAGATGAGAAACAAAAATTATATCTTCGAAAAATCTTGTCACAAAGTATTCCCAATTAACGGTAATTTATGATGGTTGTCTGAGACATTGTGAAAATTTGCAATGAATTTGAAAACTCTTGTTTTTATTATTAGTTAGATTGGGAGTGAGGGAGGGAGGCTTTTTAATAATCCTTGCCTTCTTACTTACCCAATTTGGTGTTTCATCCGCGTAGTATGAAATCCAGCGATGGTACCAATTTTATGGGATTTTTTACAAATAATTCTACAAGTTAAAGAAAACATGTTAGCTCAATCAACACGGTCACATTACTAAACTGAATATTGACAGTAGGTAATTTGCTGCTGTTTTCTCCTTGTAATATACTTCTAGTGATTTACTGGTTCATATTTTGTTATTATTGCGGAAAATTTAGATATGCATTGATATTAGTATAGTTAATACCTATATATAGCACTATAAACTTTAGACACGGAAAACCTATGGGTATTACATGGTATGACCTTCTAAAGTCAAACTACATAGGTATCTATTTTGTCTATGTTTGTGCTGATTCTCCCTCTGAGACTTCCCAAAATCTCTTTTTACAAGTCAGACTACACATCTTTTGCATATTTTCCCTAATTTTTGGCCAGGTCATCATCCAGATTTGAGTTAATTTTGTTAGTGAAGTCATACCCCTTAGCTCCATGGAATCAAACCTTAGATTAGGGGCCACAATCTGTCTATAACTGATCGCAGACGGCGCTCCGCTGAGCACCTAATGGTAAACAGCAGGTGGGTGTGCTGGGACCATCGAGGGGTTGGTCGATGGCGGGGACGGTATATCGTAAGCTTGATACACTAGTTTTAACGGAGTGTTGCTGCCTGAATCTATTTCCATTTCGTTGCTTTAGTTCAGCTTCTATAATGTTATACCATATTATATCATCACGTGTCGGTGCAGAATGTGTGATTTTTCAATTCTTCTCTATAGCTGTCATTTCATTTCGTTCATATTCAACGTAGTTAATTACGTAATAACGAATTATTATTAATTTATGATAATAACTTTTATTATTATTTGCATATTAACATTGGCTATTATGGCTACGTAATAATAGGGCCAATTTAAGAGCAAGCTATGATTTTTTTTTCTTTTTAATTTTATGCAACAAGGTGGGCTCACCGCACAGTAGGTAGGTAGGTACCTAGCTGCCAAGGGGCAGTGAAGCTAAAAGGCGCGTGAGATATTTTCAAATCCCATGGGAATTGGGAAAAAAGTATTATATATAAACTACGTACTACCTGTATACCAAATGTACGATTCTGCATGATTTTGACCGTTTTTGCAGATACAAACAAACATCGAAACTTGCGCATACTTAATTATAATTTCTGTGGGATGTGTGACAGGAAATAGGTATTCATCAAAGTTTAGGCTAAATGAAAATATAATAATATAATGAATGATATTATAGGCTTAGATTATATGGAATTGTAGGTATGACTCCCTTCCATCTGCCTGCATCCTTTTCGTTTGCTGGCGGGGAATAACAAATTGACAAAATTATATTATCCTCGTCTATAGTTAAGTACTACGGGTATGCATATACAAGATGTAACGGGTAAGTCCTTTTAAGCTGAAAGGGGGTTGTTCTAGACGTCTAGGCGAACAACTTTTGTCCTACGACTTTTGGAAATTCGAAGAACTTTTGTAAAAATTTCAGTGTACAGTTTACTTGAAGATCAGCTGTTTCTGAGAGTTCGAGGTCATTGACCTTATGTTGTCCTTTCATTTAGTTTGGTCTACTACCTACATAACCTCAAAATTTTCAAAAAAAACATTCGAATTTTCAAAAGTTGTAGAACAAAGTTGTTCGCCTAGACGTCTAGAACAACCTCCTTTCGGCTTAAAAGGGCTTACCCGATCCATCTTGTATATGCCAGCGCTACCCCACCTCTAGGCGAATGGTTCAATTTGCGCTGACTGTTATAACGTCGACGTTTTTGTATGGAGAGCATTGTCGCATAGGCACATTATGGGATATTTATTTAGACAGTACCAAACATTTGTTTGGTTTTCTAGAAAAATGTATCAACGATTGAACATTGTTGTTATAAATACAGAATACTCGTACGAGCCCAGTAGTATCATATAACATAAAACGGTTCTGAATATTTACAAAAACAATAAATATTTTAGTACAAAACCGTGGTTTTACGAATCGTGTTAAGCATGTCGCGATGTCTACTTAGCATTATCACAGCTGATTATCAGTCACCAAAATAAACTATGTTGTTTACTTACACGCTGATAAGTCTATTCATTGAAGATTTTTATGCGGCTTTATAGTTTTGTTCTATTGTTGCAATGTTATTCCTATAGTATTGTTCTAGACGTCTAGGCGAATAACTGTTGTTCTACGATTTTTAGAAATTTGCTCTTTCTTTTCTACATTAATGTACACGACTCTCATGCCTCCCCCCTCCCTCCATCCTAGCAACCTGCTCCTTCATTTCCCATCTCATTTTTCAGGAAAACACCACAAGCTAGGTTAAAGTATGTACAAAAATTAAAATATTAAATTATAGGAGGGTTTACAACATTTTTGACCGTAAAACCACAGTAAAACAAAAAAGACGTAGTTTTTATTATGGAAAAATATAAAATATTTAAAAAAAAATGTGATAATTTTCACACAGCGCCATCTAGCCTCAAACAACTATAGGTAAAGGTACGTACTTAGGTAAAGTATATTACCCGTGCGAGATTTTTTAACTACGAAAAAAATACGCGATTGTAACTGGAATGATACGTTAAATTTCAATGCAACATCACGAAAATAGAAGAAAAAATCAAGGTTTCGTAATTTGTTTTGTATTGCTCAAGTTATTTCCACCAGAATTTTTTTAAAGGAAAAATATATCATCAAAAATTCACTCGCGGCGAGCTTTGAACTCGCGCCTCCAGACCAGAACTCTTTTGCCCTTACAACTAAATTTTAATAATGAAATGTATTTTTTGATGTATGTACTTAATAAAATCTTTGTCGGGGGTATCACAATTTTGACGAAAGTTCTGCCATGTGTTGTCGTTTGCTATAAAAATTAAGTTGGTAAATAATTAAATAATAGTCTACTTTAAACATACGTAAAACCAAAAAACCAAGTGATACATAAACAAACAATGTATGAGAATATTCAAAATTTAACTTTAAATCGAAATTAGGTATAACAATCAAAAACAAGTTGTTTTATATGTAGTACATAGATATACTACTAAAATTACTTATTAACGGGGTGTTTACCATGTTTAATTATTTATTCGCGGAGCTCGATATTTCGCTAGTAATTCCAACCAGCTTGTTCACGAGACTGGAGAATGCGGGTAGGTGATGACAGTTAGAGGCGTCCATATCGGACTACCTGCTTTCTGACACGAGTTGAACGTCTGGTTATCGGTCCCCTACTATTGTCACTAACTTCATTATTTACTCGGTCCTGCATTTGACAGACCACGCTCACGGTATCTGTTCGCAAACTTTTTGTAGTGTTCTTCATGGGTTTGCATAATTTAACTACCGGATTCCAGGCTTTCGACAATTGAAACCCATCTTCCCTGTTGAAATTACTATACTTACTAATTTCAATGGCTTCACGTACCATACTGGGTGTGTAATGGGTGTGTATTTTAGTAGTGACCATGTTAGTTTAAAATCGTACATAGATATACGTTAAATCACATCTTTGAGTATAACTATTGCAAAATAAGGGACTTAGTGTAAACGTGATATCACTGATATCCAACGTTTGATCGACACACTAATAAATAACTAATTGAAGACATTGAGGTACCTAGTCATCATAATTGAGGTACCTAATATCATTGAAGTTATTAATAGACCTAATAACATAATGAGGAATTAACTGTAACTAACTTAACAAAAACAATTTAACCTATTATCATAAATTCATGAGACTAATTGTTTCCTCGTAAGAACTGCCGGCAACAAAAGTGGAAGTGGAAAAGTAAGTATTCATTCTAAAGTAATTTCGAAAAGTATTGTGAACTACAGCAGATGATTCTAGACATGGGGTGGGTACCCGGTTTGGATCCGGTACCCGGCGGATCCGGCACTTTTTTTTGGTTCCGGCCGGGTACCGGGTAATGGTGCCGGGTATCCGGCTCTGCCGGGTAATTTGATAGACCAAAAATAATGAAACATATTACACTTTTTAAATTATTTATTATGCTGAACAAAACGGTAATCATTATAATTATGTTTTGCTCACTAATTTATCAGAAAGAACTAAAACTAAAAAGAACTAATATTGGTAATTTAAGATGGGTAAGTTGTGATGTAAAAACGCCAATTTTTCTGCGCGATTAGCATTTAGGCGACTGCATTTCTTGTCATAAAAATAGCCCTGCTTCTGAGAACAGGCGTTCGCTGTATACAGAACTAGATGGTGTGCATAGATATTTCGCCGATACTTTTCGCACCCCGCGGGAACATGCGCTAGCCAGCCGGTACGCGGCGATTCGAGCTATCAAAGACGCCAGCGCCACCTCTATTTCACTTCAGTTGCGCCTGAGCGGGCAAGAGAGACACACGTGTCACGACGCGTTACCGCTGCCGGGTACCCACGAGTACCCGGCGCAAAATGTGTCGGGTACCCGTTCAGCGAGTACCCGGCAAAACCACTACCCGCCCCATGTCTAGATGATTCATTATTGATTTATTGTTCGATTAATGTTAGATATGTAAACAATTTTATTCACAACTAGCTGCGCCCCGCGGTTTCACCCGCGTAACTTCCTATCCCGTAACGTTAATGATCCCTCACGTATGTCATACCAGGTGTTGCTTAACGATCATTCAAAGTACTATATAATATTTCTACCTTTAAACCAACCCTGTACCAAGTTTATGAATATCGGGTCACCTGCTCTTTTTCACCCATCACGTATGTTGTACCAAGTGTTGCTTAACCCGTACGATCATTCAAAGTACCCTATATATTATTTCTACCCTGTACCAAATTTTATTCATATCGGTTTACGGGTTGTTGAGTTAGAAATAGAAATACACAACTTTATTTTTCAGAGCTGCCGTCTCGCGGTTTCACTTGCGTAAGTCCCGATCCCGAGGGAATATCGGGATCAAAAGTAGCCTATGTCACATCTGGATAATGTAGTTTTCTATTAGTGAAAGAATTTTTGAAATAGGTCTAGAAGTTTCTGAGATGACCCCCAAAATACATACATACATACATGTTACCAACGTAACCTCTTCAAAATATTAATTACCAACATAAAACAAAATATTAAGAATCAAAAATACAATGAGATATTGCAAAATAATTATTAAAAAGCACTGCAGTTTGGTGACACTACCGTCTCGCATGGAGCCAACCGATTGAGCCGCGCGGCATGATGCCTCACAGAGCTGGCTGGCCACCCTCATCATCGTCGCCCGCTACGTGTATAATATGTACGCTTGGTACTTATTAATTATTTATTGTGGAGTTATTTTAAAACTGTAATATCTCGTGAGATATTCATTGAAATCAAGTGATGTAAGGACAATTATGTTTAAAATTAAATACTTTTAATGAATAACGTATTTATTTGGATAAGGATTAATATCATATTTACAAAATTACCTTCGGAAACAATGCATTGTTCTACAATAAATTTCATTACTCTAAAAGATGTTATATTGAGTCAACCTTAGGAGTTAGACATATACTGTCGCGGACTATTTATTAGATCCTATTTAGAGGAAGAATTCTCTCATAAATGGTTTTTATGTAACTTTGACCGTTTACTCAGCGCACGCGACAGAATCTCGGAAAAGGGGGATTTTTTCCCGTTTTTGCAACATACTTCATGGATGCTCCGCTCCTATCAGTCGTAGCGTGATGTAATATAGCCTATAACCTTCCTCGATAAATGGACTATCAAACACAAAAAGAATTTTTCAAATCGGACCAGCAGTTCCTGAGATTAGCGCGTTCAAACAAACAAACAAACAAACAATCAAACAAACTCTTCAGCTTTATAATATTAGTATAGTATAGATTATATTATATTGTATAGAATAGATATAGACAATGAGTCTATTAAAGTTATAGAGACGCCATTGCAGAACAAATCATTATTGAAAAGCGGCACAATTATTTGTATGCTATACAACCTCATTATTTATATACATTCACATAATTTAAAGAAGAAATAGACGAAACTATTGTTATCTCTTTCTAAAACATAAAGACTCAATGCTACTTGCATGACGTAAGAAAGAGATGTCATAATATTATTATGACATCTCATAGCGGTTAGGAGAGAATGATAAAACGTCAAAGTCAAAAACTTCGTTGGAGTCTTGGCGGGAACTCCTTGAGGAGATGTGGTGCTAAATTTTCATTTTTGTGAAACCTAGTTCATATGCGTGCAAATTGTTTAATTTCGGAGGCATATTAATCAATTTAGTTTCGTGAAGGTGTACAAGTGGAATGAAAGTGAAAATCGGTGCAAAACATTGACTTAGTGTTGTCTCCAAGGCTCCGTGAAGATTGTTTGTAAATGGCCGCCGCGTTTACAAATGATTCCCTAGACTTGACTTTAACTATGACGACTTGACTGTTTCGATGCAAATAACTTGCATAATATATTAGAATACTTGACACTGGCTAATTTCCTAATGGCCATAATCGGTTCACAACCGATAAGAAATAATAATAATAAAAACTTCGTTGAGTTTTTGGAAAAAAAAACTTTTTCAAAAAATAAACTAAAATAAATAAATACAGCTTTACTTACGTATGAAATGAAATATTTTTGCCAGTTTTTGGAGTATAATTCGTGCATCGCCTAAATACGCACGAAGGCATTGTTGTCTGTGAATAATGTTGTGAAAGTGAACTAAATGTACTGTGTGTCAACAAGCGAGTGATCGTGACGTGAGCTGGGATGGAACTAAGACTTCTCTGGCTAGATAGCTTGCATTTGTGTAGCCAAGAAATTTGCCCTATTACGTATCTAGAAGTTTTTACATTTCTCTGGATATAGATTAAGTATTATTTGAACAGGACGTAGCATGGGCTATAATATGCCGCATCGCTAGTGCGCAGAGTCCGGGCTAAGCGGCAACATTATTTTGATCGCAATTGCGGAAAGGTAGAGAGTGTCCTCTTGTTAGACATTGTTGCGAAAGACATAATACTTTCATGAAGATTGTGCGAAAATGTGTCTATTAATTTTTAATTGTAAATTCTAGTTTTGTGAATGTATAATGTATTGTATTTTCAGTCTCATTGCTTGAATCAAATGCATTTTATTTTATTTCAATTAAAAAAAGAATACAATCATTTTTCATTTCCTTTTTGGGTTTTCATGAAAAAGTTCGAGATTGTATACCTATCTAATGCAAACTTCCTACAAGAAGGACTAATGATTATTGGGTTACGAATAGAATAAATTAAAAATACTGAAGTGAGGATCGTGAAAAATCAATGGGAATCTAGACAATAGGCATCCGATAATAATGAGTTTCACGAAATTACCATGGGATTGTTGTTATTACACTATTAACGGATAGCTTTATGTGTATTTAACCTACTTTATGATAATCAGACAATTTTATTGAATTAGTTCGGCTGTAAACAATTAATTTAACTACTTACAATGTTTTTTTCTGACGTCTTACACTGTATCTTGCCTTTTATCTAAGTACGTCGTATTATGAATAAGCGCTACGACAACTTTGTACGCTACGATGACTTCGAGTAAACGATGCGACAAAATATTTGTACGCTATGATCAATTTTTTTTTCGTGCTTACAATTATTATTATATAACGGGGTATTTATCATGTTTAAATTCGTTATTTACGGAGCTCGATATTTTGCCAGTAATTTAAAGGCTTGCTTACGAAACAAGTCCCGTTATTTAATAATATTTTTAGTAAAAACAACCATGTTAATTCAAAATCGTATAATACAATTTGTCGTGTTGTTCAAAACTTTTTACGCTAGGTTATCATCATGTTTTCCAATAACTTTGTACCTACCTAGCTTCTAGCAATTATTTAATTTGAATAAATTAAAACAGCAAATATAAATAAAAAAACAGCACCAGTACTTTACATTTATTTACTCTTGAACAGTGATCATGAAGGTGGTTCCCGTGAAGTTGGTAAACGAGCCGCGAATAGAGCGCGATACTCCGTGGTACACAATCCGGTACTGTGTGAACACTGCGTCTGAAGGGATCGTCCACTCGACGCGCACTTCACTCGTGCCGGTCAGTAGACTCGTACGCTCCCAGTGGAATCTGGAATGATAATTTCATTTATAGAAGACTTGTTGTTGATTTGTAGACGCTATAGCTTTTTAAGGAAGTAGTCGATTTTCTTTATTTTGGTAGCGTGCTAGTATGTCGCACTTTAAGGAGAGGTTAGGCTATAAGACGTCACCGAAGTTTTCTCCGGGTTGGCGAATGTTCCACGCCTTTGGTCCGTGCGGGATCAAAAAACTCTTTCTTAGGCTGTCTACATATCACACAGAACACAATCTCTTCAAATTTCATGTCTCTTAGATCAGAGTGGTTTAGGCTATGCATTGATATATGATAATATCAAAAGCGATCGATTGACTGACAGACTGAACTATAAAATAGTTTGTATATTATATCTTTTAGTCAGTCAGTCAGGACACTGAATTTTAAATATATACCTTGAAAGCAAAGAAATACTTATTAATACGATATCTGTACTCACTTGGTGCTCCAATCGGCGTCATTAGCGAACACCGTCCACTGTCCGACCTCAAACCTTTCAACGACTGCATGGCTCTCTTCTTGCTTCAAATCGTTACGTGGGTTTGCTCCTACCTAGAGTAAATAAAAAAATATGTATCAATACTCTACGACACTTCCATACACACAACACAAAAATTACGTGATACGACAACTTTATTACGCTACAAAAAGTCACGTGATACCAGGACATTTTATATGAACTAGATAATAATAATTTTGTTGTTGAAAGTTGTATTGATTGATTGATTGATTAATACTTTATTGCAACACACGATTAAATAATTACAATAACAAAAAAAAAATAATTTAAAAATTAAAAAACCGACTTAAAAAAAGAACTAAAATAATTTAAAAAAAATTAAAAACCACCAAAAAAAAGAATTGATAAAAAAGACCAAAATAACCTCTACATACAGCGCCACCGACTAATTAATCTGTTTTATCATCTGAAGTCGGGCAGCCAAACTAAGTACAATATGGAACCATACAGCCAGTAAAACTGCCCGACTTCAGATGATAAAACAGATTAATTAGTCGGTGGCGCTGTATGTAGAGGTTATTTTGGTCTATTTTATCAATTCTTTTTTTTTGGTGGTTTTTAATTTTTTTTAAATTATTTTAGTTCTTTTTTTAAGTCGGTTTTTTAATTTTTAAATTATTTTTTTATTTCACCCTTTTTAGTACCTACCTACCTACTTTCGACTGCCAAATAAATTAACAATACCTATTGTTACCGTAATTTTAATTATTGAGGAGTTTGCTGATGAGAAGGTGGTTTTAGGTGGCCCATCAATCTGTACTTAGTTCTTTAGGGGTCTTTTCTTTTTGGTAGAAGGCCAGAAACGAGTAATTTATTACATTCTGGGAAGCTATCCTGTCCATCATTCTGAAGATACTCATCAGATCCTGACCAAATTTTTATGGGACCACCACGAGGCTTCCACCTTTCCATTAAAAAAAGAACCATCTCAATCGGTCAAGCCACCTTCGAGTAATCGGTGAACAAGTGAATTGAATACAGGTTTTTGAGGAGCATTCCCGGTCCTCACTTCGAAGATCCTTATCAGATCCTCACCAAATTTTTATGGCACCACCAAGGGGCTTCTACCTTTCCATTATAAAAAGAACCATCTCAATCGGTCAAGCCACCTTCGAGTAATCAGTGAACAAGTGAATTGAATACAGCTTTTTGAGGAGCATTTCCGGTCCTCACTTCGAAGATCCTCATCAGATCCTCAGCAAATTTTTATGGGACCACCTCGGACCTTCCACCTTTCCATTAAAAAAAGAACCATCTTAATCAGTCAAGCCACCTTCGAGTAATCGGTGAACAAACATAAAAAAAAAATATATATACGCGACGAATTGAGAACCTCCTCCTTTTTTGAAGTCGGTTGAAAAGGAAATAAACAACATAAAAATAGGTGGTACAATGGGCGGCCTTATCGCTTAAAGCGATCTCTTCCAGGCAACCTTTGGATGGACAAGAAGCAAAGAAAGAGGAAAAGGTAGGGTGATTAAATAATATTATAATTACTTCAATAGTATTACGATAATAGTATGACACATACCAAATAATAATGGAAAAATAAATACAATTATAATATAATTCTAATATCAACATATTACAATACTACACAAACATACTAATAAATGACACAATAATACACCTAATATTATACACATATATATACATACATCCATACATAAGTACACATATACACATATTACATAAAATACACATATACATACCCACATACAATAAAGATACATTATGACCATCTCACAACCAAACGTTGATATTGATTTAATGAGTAGGTTTTATATTAATTTTATTATTTCTTTATATTGATATTCTTTTCATACTGGAATATCATTTTAGTTTTAATTTACTTACTCGATGATTTAGTATTAAGAACTTTTTTTTTTTTTTTCTGAACACTAAATGTTTGCAGTTTGACCAAAAAGTGTATTCTTTTTATTTTATCACACGTGGCATAATACTTACAAACGTGGCGTAAACAGTGTCTCCCCTGCGAGCGGTGGGCGGCGGCTGCACCAACACGTCGCCGAAAGATGTTCCCGACGGGGAACGGTCGAAGACAACTGGTGTTATTAGTGACAGCGTGCTGTCGATATTGTCAGCGGGCTCCGGACCGGCCGGCACTGTGCCACCCTGGAAGTTACAGCAGTTAGTTGGAGTGTGATCATTGATTAAAAGAAGCAGTTGGTTTGCCTTGATATTACGCTGCGAAAACATTATTCGCTACAACAACTTTGTACGCTACGACCATTTTATAAGCTACTAGCAATAGAACCTAACTACAAATTTGATACACGACTTGTCAAACTCCGTGTTCAGAAAACAGGTAAGGTTGTAAACAATTTCAGTCGATGTATCCCACGACTGCGTCTCGACCTTAGTTGTGCGAGTAAATCATACCGTACACATTGCATTTGTGTGCGTGAGTGTGGACTGTTAAAATTCCAGCTTATGCACACAGGAACAATATGCACGCACATAAATGTACTTACGCAATAAAGACTGAGACGCAGTTGTGAGATAAACTGACTGTTACTTGTATACAAACTTGCCTATTGTCTGAAATCGGGCATTAACAAGTCATGTATCAAATTTCGTGTATCAATATCAAAGTGTAAGATTTTACTTAGATCAAAGGCATTTTATTAGAGTAAATGAGTTCGCGTAAATAATTATATTGCCGACATCATATTATAAAAAAATACACTCTACAAATTTCTGTAGTTACTATCAGCGGTTTAGTCTATAGTTTAATCCATCAGTCAGTCAGTCAGTCATCAAAATAATTTTAAATATAGAAACATGCACAGACATAAATATACTTGCATCTATTATGGCTCTAGTGAACTCGGCGAACTTGTTTAACATAATATCCAAAGTATGCGGACCGTAGATCGTCGACGCGGCTTCGTATCTTTGTACCTAGAAATATAAAATAATGTAAAAATATATTGCTATTGTCACTCTATACCCTACAACTTTTTATGCAAAAGCTTTGTACGCTACGCCTAATTTATTCTCTACAACAACTTAGTACGCTGCAACAACTTAATACGCTACGACATCTTTTTAAACTACGAACAAATTTTATACGCTACATGCTACGAAAGCATGTGCGTTAAAAACACTTTTTTTTTCGCTACGAATTCGCTTGCAATTTACGACAACTTTGTACTCTAATACAACTTTAATACAAATTAGGATTAGTGCTAGACTAATCCTACAATTTAAAACTACAGCTACCTTTACCAACCTGATACTCCTCATAAGTAGCAACATAGTGTATGTACTCATTCGTCAGGCCCGACACGACCACTTTCTCCCCCTCATGCCCAAACTCCTCCAACACCCCCCGGACCACCTCCCTTATGCGTCTCCCCGACATGGTGGTGGGCTCCCCAGGGACTCCCAGGACTATAAGCCCGGCGAGGTTGATGGCAGATAGGGAGATGATGTGTGGGTGCCATGGTAGGGGGAAGTTTGCCTGAAATGTGATATTTTTCCTAAATCGCGCTATTGAGATTTGTCGACGTTTGTTATTGAATTCTTTTACATGTGCCTGCTACCTGCAAGTTTGAGTGTAGGTCCCGATTCCGTGTGAATATCGAGATAAATTATAAGCCAATGTGGAATAATTGTAAATCAGATCTTCAACTATTTACAACTGCATATCAAGTTTCATCGCAATTGATTTAGTAATTTCCGCATGAAAAGTAACAAACATATTGAGACGCAAACTTTCACATTTAATTTTACTTATTAGTTAGTCGTATTTTAAATGATTACTTCTCTTTTACATTAGATCGACACTACCTCAGTTGTAGCACGAAGCGCCTTTGTCTGTGTTCCTATGTGTTTTCCAGTTTAGTCACTAAAAATCCCCTAGCCAATGGCACTGGTTCATTGAAAAAATAAGGTTGTTTTTAATTTTGTCTTAGGTTTACATAATAAAACACAATATTTACCGGGTTTTACTCACGTTTTATTTAATAACGGCATTGCTACAAAGTACCGAGCTTTCGCTAACTTTACAGTTAGCTTTTTCATACGTGCGTAAATATAAAACCCGGTAAATAGTATGTTTCATTAAGGTCGTTTGTTTCTATTACATTTTCCAATACACGTAACTTACCCTCCCAGTAGCCAACAGTATCGGTTTAGGAGAATGGCAGTCGATATCGTCTGCAGTTGGTCTAGCGACTACATTCCCCACCAACTCTAGGAGGGCATTCCCCTCCAATGTGCCCTGGGGGATAACAACAACACATTCTTCACACAACAAGAAACATATTAACCTAATTGTTGGCGAGGCGATACATCATACAGTTATGTAATATCGATACATCTTCTTCTTCTTTAATATAGGTTTTCCATTCGGACATTTACCAGTGTCAGGTATTATTAATATTTGCAAGTTATTTCCATCGAAACAGTCAAGTCGTCATAGTTAAAGTCAAGTCGAGGGAATCATTGTAAAAAAGGGGCCATTTTTTACAATGTTTGTTCACGGAGCTTTGGAGATAACGCTAAAGTCCATGTTTTCCAATTTTCACTTTCATTTACACCTTCATGAAACTAGGTTTCACAAAAATGAAAATTTGGCAACACATCTCCTCAACGCGTTCCCGCCAAAAAAACAATATCGATACATGAAAATGCATAAAAATAAATCTGTCAATGTCAAATGTTCACATCTGTCAGGCGTCCCGTGACGGTTTTATATTTTTTAAGGAAAACCTTCACACCCAGCCTTCACATAAGTACTGGTGGCAAAAAAAAAGCTCAAATTAATAGCCGTGTTCTGCAGTTTCATTTAGGTCCCGATCCCGCAGAAATATTGGAATAAAAGTAGCCTATGAATTTAACCCTCATGAGTTTCTTGTCGTTTCTTCTCATCGGAAGGCGCGTTCCAAAACCACTAAATCATAATTATAAGTTGAAGTACCTAAATGATGATGTATTTATTTAAATGTTCTTATTGGAACAAAGTATTTGACTTGATCGTTTGATTGTTAATTCAAATTCCAGCTATCTGCATCAATAAGCTGCTATTTGCAGCTAGGTTATTTATTATTATTTACTCATAATTCATTTATTTCCTACACACAAACTTTTATATTAGGAACACTTTTCGCTTAATGTATCACCTAGCCGAAACCTATAGATGCCATTTTATTGTTTTTAAGAGAACCGTTTTAAAGCTGTAAAGCTGTAATTACACAAACCTGAGTAATATTTAATGTATTAGCGCCATCTGTAGTCCCCGAAGCGAAACTGTACCCCATAGCTGGTACACAACCCCTTACTTCATATTCCTGAAATAGTTTGATACAAGACATTGAACTGCATCACACTTGTTATAGTTATAAGGTTTTTAAATTCACACTATTTGTGAATATAGTCAAACATTTAAGACCTGGTAAAATTTAAGATATGATCAGATAAGGATAAGACTTTACTGTGAGTACCAAAATTTTTTTACTTTAATAAATAAACATTAAAAAAAACATTTCACTTGTTGTTAAAAACATTTATGTAACATTTAAGTTGTCCACACAATATTATTTATAACAAACGTAGACGACAAATTACTTAAAAATATTAGAGAGGCAGAGAAAATAAATGATAATAACGATGTGATGAAGAAAAAACTAGAAAATGTGAAGGCGGCATAAAAGAAGAGAAAAACGTGTGAAATATGAATGGAATGATTACGAATCAATTGACAAACTCATTCATTAAAACATCGGTTCATTAGTTTAGACGCTACGGTACATAAGGTAACAGTAATCAAACGCCATTTATAGTGCAAAGTACATTACACGTAACTCTTCCTTTTGGTTTGCCGTAGTCGGGTAAAAATGAAGAGCAAAACATAGGAGAATAACCTAGAAATGTCAAGTAACTCACCGTAAAGTTTCCAGTTCTAGCATCATATTTGTACGCAACTTCGTTAGCCATTTCCACGAACTGATGGACAACTGACACATCTCCTGTCAATTCCTCACCTTCAGAGTGGAGGGCTTCCTGAAATTATGATTCTTTTATGTCATCCAAGTGTAGAAAACACTTTATAATATAATTATCAAAAAGGTAATTCAAAGGAGTTGGTAATTTTGGAGTAATTTTCAAAATCAAAATGCAGTAAGGACTGGATTAACTTGAAAAATAAGAGGCTCGAAATTCGAAAAGTTATTTTTACCTGTTACCAAAAAATCCAGACAAAATATCTAAGAGCATAGATCATTTATTAGGTGCCCAATACTCACTTGCAAATCTTGCTAGTTCGAGGACTAACTAATTAATCTAATGGTAATCGTACAGATTTTGGAGTTAAATATTAAATTAGCGTGTCACTTGTTACCCCTGGGAATATCAAGCTCTACGAGTGAGCTTAATATAGATTTCTTTCAGTTTGTACCTTTGATATCGTGTCTTTAAAATGGGCATATTTTTGTCTATAGTTTCTTAATAGATTAAATATCGCTTATTTAGTAAGTGATAATAAAGCTCTTGACCAAAACATATATACCACCACTGTTACGACTTTTTAATTGCATTAAGTTCTAAGAAAGCTTTCCAAACGCCTCAAATATGATGGAGAATGAACTGATCTAAATAACTTACCATAGCCCCCTCAAAGACAGCTTGCCCAATAATCCTGGTACTGTCAAACATGTCTTCGCCAGGTCCTTGCGAGAAGCATCTCTCACCAAGCTGACACAGGACGAACTGGTTGTCACAGGGACGTCCGCTGAACTCGCAAACCGAGTCTTGCAGGTTTGGTGACACGTCGCCCAGGTTCGATGAGAAGAAACCAGCTACTATTGATGGCTGGAATGTGGAGAGTTGAAAATACTAGGTACCTATGCAGAAGATGACTGAAATCTGACTTTTTTGACAATTTGAGAATTACCATTAATTTTATTTTGAAAATATTTCCAGCACTTGGAAAATTAGGGTTTTTTTAAATACTTTCCAAAATTCTGCACACGACAGGACTTAAACATGCAACTCTTACAATTTCAATTTCGCCTTCGGCTTGCTTAATCATGTCTAGTAAAAAAACATCTACATGAAAACTGATTTGGCGATAATTAGAATTTGGTTCCGTAAACAGGGTCTAAAAATATAAGACTACGCGGTATTTCCTGCCTGTCGATGAAAAAAAAATTATTTTGGAAGTTTTGTATATTAACGTTACCTTGCCAGCCAAGGTTCCAGGATTGAGTTCCTGTTCCATCCTCAACGCCGAGTACCCCAGATTGTCGGATGAGATTAGCTGGTTGGTCATGTTCATGCTGGTAGTATGGAGTGCGAACCAGGATAGCACTCCATGGAGGGTTCCGTCATGTTTTACTATACGGACTTGGGTTAAAATGTCGTCGGTATTGCCAGTATATCTGGAATAAGAAAGGTAAAAGTAAAGTACTTGATCACATTACAATAAAAAGTCTAATTCAACAGTCTATGTGTACAGAGATCCTTGTATAGAGTGACTTGGTATGTAAACTTAGATTTAGTTTTTTGGACGATATAGTTATTTGAAGGCAAAAATAGTGGTTTGGCCATACACGTTATAGCAATAAAGTGACCTAATTCGGAGAAGTAAAGGCACAAAAGACAGTTTTCAATTGATCTATTGGTCACTTCGGAACTCCATCCGAATACATTCCATATTTCAACGCAATCGGTTTAGTAGTTTTCACATAAAGCAGTAACAAACACTCTAGCATCATCACAAGCTTTTTCATCTACATAATATAGGGGCACATACTTGGTATGGTAAAGGTAAACTATTAATTACTGACAAGAATTAGTACATACTGTTCTCTTTCTTCTTCAGGATTAACGTTGTAAGAGAAAGGCGATCGATTCTTCTGTGCGTTCTCAACAGTCGACTGTGAGTATATCAGACGGGCTCCCACCATGTTCTCGTGAGCACGGACTATACTCTGAAAAGGATTGAATGGCAATCTAAAAACATAAAATTCTAAATCCCAACTGATCGACTACGCAGATTCTCGTGACATGTGGACAGTGCGATCTTTGTGTAGGAACTAAGAAAGTTTTTTTGTAAAATTCCGAGGGATCAGGACTTACGCGGGTAAAACCGCTGAACGCTTCTAAATAAAGTAAAATTAAACGTGGACTAAAGCTATTATTCCTCACCCTGGTAATTCCATCAACATAGGCATTGAAAGTTTCTCTGGAGAAACCAAGGATGCTGACATCGAGGAGGAAGTCGACGAGGTACCCTCCAGGAGCGGCGTGAGTGTGAGTACCAGTCAATATGACGTTACGGAGGGTGTATATGTCGCCGTATAGTTCTTGGAGATTCTTTACTACCTAGATAATACACAATTATATTACTTAAGCAATCTATAATAAAAATAAAAAGGTAACAGAAGTAACATGTAAGTATGTTGGAAGGTAATCTCCTAAACAACTGAATCTCTTTCGATGTACTGTATCTTGCTTAGTATAAGCATCATTCTACATTTTGCTTTGAGATGGAAAACTGGTTTTGTATTGGGAAAGTATAGTTTAAAATGAGTTAAACCTCGGTTGCTTTACAAATATCCAGGGAGGCACGTTGTTTCACGATATTTTCCAAATCATTTTTTAATCTTAAGAATGACATTGATATTGATAATCGACAACTATTAATTTAACATCACTAATCACAATAAAAATGTTATTAAAACTGATAAGGAGTAAAGAAAGATTAGGTATTTTCAATCATTAACTTCTGGTAGTTGTAATATCTGTTTCTATGTTTTCAAAGAATATGGCCCTCATAAATCTAAAAGGGGTTTCTAGTGGGAAGATTTGGTCTTGGTTTATTACCACTCATCGGCCTATCTTGTACCAAACGGTGTAGTCTGTGTTCCGATACATAGAGCAGTGCTGCCACAGACTAAGGAAGACGAGTCGGATCTTATTCCACTGCCATGTTCCTTCTTCTAGATGAGCGTGTTACACCTTAGACTATATAATCCCGTATCCTTAGGTAAGATCATGGTCAAATGCTCGTCTATCGCGTTTAAAAGAAAAAATAATGAACTTACCTCTCGCCTAACAGCAATACCAATCGACTGAACTTCAGCAGTCACTAAAACAACTCTCGAGTCACCTTGCCTGAATATAAAAGCTCGTGAGAACTGACGCAGGTGGATACCACGACCCGTTTGAGATACTTCTGCGTAGCCCATCTAAAAATAAATAAGTTTAGTTTAGTTAACTAGATAGATTTACCCCCTTACTTATAAACGATGATTTATAGATGACCAAGTTATGTGACGTTTGTCTCTGTCTGTCAACTATAAAGCTTCATGGCACAGTAAAAACAAACGATACATGGTTATGCAGCTGTTAACCAGTGATTATAAGTAAGGGGGTAAAACTTTATTTGTACAACTAACAATTACAATCTGTTAACATCAAAAGTAAGACAAAAACACAGAAAGCTCAAAAACAAACCGTTGTACAAATAAGCGTCCGTAGCGCTTTCTTCCAAGCAACCTTTAGATGGAAAGGGTTTTATATCTATAGTAAATGGCCAAAACTAAATGTATCCTAAAAAACTAATGAGGGTTTTAGTAGAAATATCTACTGACTCGTTAACCTGAAATAATTATTAGGTGCATTATTATGTTCTTTGTTGGTCTTATACCATTAATTCTTTCAACAAATCTTAAGTGTCGTGACTCGTGACTATCAACGCACTTAACTAATACTTAACAAGGAACACTTACAAATGCAATCTCTACACAGGGTCCTGTCATATCGGCGATACCAACACCAACTTGATACGGTAAATCTGACCCAGGAACTTCGTCTGGCCCTGGAGTTGTGGGGACTGGACTAGGGGTGGTTTCATCTGCCTCTGTTGCGCTTGCATCATTTACTACTATAACTATAACAGCTGTCAAACCGCCGATCACAGCAAGGCTTACGGCTAAGATTACTATCTTTCCTGTTAGTGATATTGCCATTTTTGCTAGAAAAATGTGTTGTTGTTAGATAATGAGGAAGATTAGAAGCATTATACACTTAGTAAAACTTAAACATGATTTAAATATAGATATATCTTGTGCAGTGTACATTGATTTTTAAAAGAAATCCCTCAGGGAGGTATGCTAGTTCCATTATTTAATTGTAAATAGTTTTTTAACTCAAGTAACATGGTATGGTATAATTCTAATTAATCTAATTAAATGGGTAACAGATAGGTACTAAAACGGTTATTAAAACATATTGATAATTTTAAATAGGTAGTGCGTTATTGAGTACATTATTGTGTTCAATGAATGCCTCTTGCAAAATATATAGCCATTAGGTAAACAATGTTATTGCTATGCTATTTTAAATTGAATTAGTTAGTTGACTAGCTTTATATATTCAAGTCGTGAGTAACGAAGTATCTTCTAGGAAAGTGCTTCGGTTTAGACCGTATCTTCAATTACTACTAGCCGTTATACGCTGACCAATAATTTATTTAAAAAATAACTAACGGTCATCTTACCTAATTAATTCCTTATTTCTTTTATGAGCACTAAAATAAATAAATGTGACTTATTTTTACAAATATATCTACGTAACGCACATTTTACGTGATAACAAAGACCACATTGGATTATTTATTATAAAAAATTTAGATTATAATATTTCGAACAAATTAGCAGATATAAACTTTAATCTCAATCATTATCTGGAAAGCTTAACTTGATAAAGTGTTATTATAATTTATTTATCTTGTAGGTAATAATAATTTACAAAAATCATAGATACGGGAATAATTGGGTGTTTATTTGCAGAATTGAGATTACTATAATAAATCTGCCCCGTTAGGCCTAAAATTTATAGTAGACTAGCTGTTACCCGCGACTTCATCTGCGTAGAAATAGTGTAGGTAAAGCCGACTTTTTTGTTCATTACTCGGGTTCTACTAATTGGATATCGATGTAAATATACCACGAGACGTTCCTCGAAAATAGAACTATTCAATATTAAAAACCAGATTACAATCGGATACAAGATGTAACGGGTATGCCCTTTTAAGCCGAAAGGGGGTTGTTCTAGACGTCTAGGCGAACAACTTTTGTTCTGCGACTTTTGGAAATTCGAAGTACTTTTCGAAAATTTTAAGTGTAAAATTTACTTGAAGATCAGCTGTTTCTTAGAGTTCGAGGTCATTGACCTTATGTTGTCCTTTCATTTATTTTGGTCTACTACAATCAAAACTTAAATTACCTTTATTTTCAAAAGCAGCTGTTTTTTTTTCAGTGAAACATAACCTCAAAATTTTCAAAAAAAAAGTTCGAATTTTCAAAAGTCGTGGAAAAGTTGTTCGCCTAGACGTCTAGAACAACCACCTTTCGGCTTAAAAGGGCTTACCCGTTACACTTTGTATAAATATGATTGATGCCAGTCAAGTGGTAATAGTGTAACCGTAGTAGGTACAAAAATACCGGCCAATTGGTTCCATAATATATGATTACCATGAAAGGTTTTAAATGAAAAATTTTAAACGACCGAGCCAACTTCGCCAACTTTACGGTCACCCTTGAAAAAGCTACACTACAGTCAACCTTCAAAAAGCCAACTATAGAGTTGGCGAGGGCTCGGTCGTTTAAAAAATCATGAATAAAACGCGATTAAGCCCGGTTAATAAAGTGTTTTTATAATATACTAGGTATTAGAGAAGGATAAATAAAAATTCAAGACATAAGTTATATTCCAAAAATATTTTATTACATTTTTTTCAATTAAACTCTGATAAACATTTGGCAAGTCATCAAATTACATCTAATATGCCACGATCACATAACAAGGTACTTATTCTATAGCGAATAAATCGTTTTTAAATAGCTTCAACACCGTTAGATTTTCTCAATATGTTACATACTCTGTTCATGCCAGCTTTAGTATAGATGTCTCAAGCATGCTTAACTCTGTTTTTTTTAACGGTTCAAGGATTTTTGTATTTTTTTTGGCAAATCTAGTAAGCTTTGCAGTGATTTCACTATTAACAAAAAAATGAAAAAAGAACAATCCTGGGACATACTTGAGACATTTAATTGTAGAATAGATCCCTGTACCGCTACCCTATAGCCATACAGTTCGTTTTTATGTAATCTACTTACATAAAACTAGTCTTCTGCTTTCCTTTTTTGGTCACCCCATCCAAATAATGACCGCGCCAGGCGTTGCTTAACCCGCACGTTCCGCTCCTCACTTATAACTAGTTGTTACAATAAATTACAGCTATTTACAAAACAGTCTAGTATTTTATGACACTACAATATAAAGGACTAGTATAGTTTAAGAGTCCGGGCTATTTGGACCCCTTGAGTTGTCCGAGAGTCCTTACTGTTTACCAATAGACCAACCGGGTGGGTCCACCGGTACCCAGTGGAAGACCACCTGGTGGGTCTACCGGTACTTGGTGGTACCTTTGGACTTACGTAGAAGTTACTTGGTAATACTTGATAGCAACCAATAGAACTACAAAAAGTTTTTTTATATCAGGTAGGTACAGGCGTTTGATGACTATAATTTAATCGACAATGAAAATTACATTAACAGTACAAAACTCACATAATAGTACTAAAATTGATATAAACAGTATTGAAAATTCATATAAATGGTAGGTACTAAAGATATACAAATAGTATTAGAAATTCACTTAAGTAGTACCTTTGAAAAATAGTACTAAAAATATACAAATCGTACTAAAATTCACATAAAATAATACTAAAATTCATACAAACAGTACTAAAATTGACTAAACCCCCTCAAAACCACTAGGTAACCTCGAAACTGTCAGAGAACCCGTGGTAGGGGTATATTCCCCCCAGCACGTACTTGTAGTTCCCGTAGTGGTGCAGGCGGTAGGTCCCCTTCGGGGTGCCCACGGGGATTTCCCACTCGACCTCCACGTGGCTCGTTCCCAGGAACTTCGAGTCGCGGTGCCAGATGTACCTGGAGATATATTCGAATAAATGAATTAGGAGGTCTGGAAAGACCCCAAAACGTAGGGCGCTGAAAAAATACTTGATTTAGTACAAGCAGTGCGGTTAAAACTGGAATGAAGACGGTTATCTATACTTATAATAAAGGAAGAGAGGACAAAAGTCTGTACTTGGAAGTAAATTAAAAAAAAGTAATAGAAAAGTACCAATCCGATTGAAATCTAGTTCTCAATATAGCATAGTTCTATTTACGAGGAAGGTCGTGGTATACTTTGCATCGAAATCCAATTAGTAGAACCCGAGTTATGAACGGATAAGTGCAAACGCTCGGCCGACGGGCCCGTGACAAGACAACTGTCAACGCGTTTTTCACTTCCACGGGTGAAACCGCGGGGCGCAGCTAGTTATAAGTATATAGATGTAGATGTAGATGTAGATGTAGATGTAGATGTAGATGTAGATGTAGATGTAGATGTAGATGTAGATGTAGATGTAGATGTAGATGTAGATGTAGATGTAGATGTAGATGTAGATGTAGATGTAGATGTAGATGTAGATGTAGATGTAGATGTAGATGTAGATGTAGATGTAGATGTAGATGTAGATGTAGATGTAGATGTAGATGTAGATGTAGATGTAGATGTAGATGTAGATGTAGATGTAGATGTAGATGTAGATGTAGATGTAGATGTAGATGTAGATGTAGATGTAGATGTAGATATATATACAGACTTGGTCTCCCAGTCGGCGTCGCTGGCGACGACGGTCCAGGCGTCGTCCTGCGCGTCCTGCAGCATCTCCACCGCGAGGTACCAGCGCCCCGCCCTCGCCCCCGGACTGTTGCGGGGGTGGCCCGACACCTGCCGCCACACACACACACACCCTTCTCATTTACACCAGATATGTGGAAGGTAACGAGGTTTACTCTTCGCAAAACTACTAGCGGGAAAATAGACGAGCCGGTTTTTTTTCTAAATGGCAGAAACTTTTATGCCATTTAGAAAAAAAAAGCAAACTTTATTTCATGAAATATTAAAGTTCGTTTTATTTATGTAAAATACACTTTAATATTTCTTGTTTCTGATTGCACATTTAAACTTAGAAAAAAATATGCAGGTCACTTCTTCAGAGTAGAATCTTCTTAATTTTAGATTACTCTAAAGAAGAGACCTGTAAAGACCATGGAACGTCGAGCACGCTTTCTTTCGTGTAGTGTGTTGCTGATCTAGTGTTCGAATTGTCAGGTTCGCCTTCAGGCTTAACCCAACAACTGCTATAAGAGATAGCATATTATGAACTAACTGCTTATCGTACCTTCCAAAGCACGGAGGAGTTCGAGAAAAAGATGTTTTTGCCACACAAATTATCGGCCACCCATTCAAAGTAATGACTAAGCTCGATAGTATCTACTCACAAAGCTGGCAGTAACGACGTCTCCATAGCTGTACGTCTTCTGCGGCTGTTGGATGCAGTCCCCGAACTCCTTCTTCCACGGGGCGGAGTCCCACAGTACGGGGGGGACGAGGGTGATCAGTGACGCTGACAGGTCCGGGGGCTCAGGACCTGCGTCGACGGATTTACCCTGGGGAAAACGGAAAACGAGATTTGAAGCAGAAGTGGTTCCAAAATTCGAGGCTCTCGATGAAATTATTAGAACTATGTTTTTAGATCTTAATCTAGATCCCAATTATAATTATGAACAATGTCGAGTACGTTTATAAGAATGGACAGCCATCTGAAAATTCGGTGGCGGATGGGAACAAATGCACGGGGCAATATTACATGGACAAGTTCCCGACGACCTCCGTGGCCGAACGACTGTTAGCCGTTGGGAATATACGAAGTGTACTTACCGCAACCAAAGCTTCGGTAAGCTCAACATACTTGTTGAGATAAATGTCGAGAGTATGCGGTCCGTATATCGTTGACGCTGCTTCATAACGCTGCGCCTGTCACAAAATGGCAATACTTTAATAGGACTATCGGTAACATGACTTTTCCGATTTAGAATAGAACGTGTTCTTGTAGTTACAGTGGTTCTAGGACTTCGGAGCTAGGTTCTAGGAAACTTACTGGTTGCTTGAAAAAAGCATTCTGTAAAATTATTTCCTCTGGACATAGTCGACTAAGCGGAAGCTATTGCCCAAACTAATTTATTGGACTGTATTTAGTCCATCTAACACATCGTTCCAGGAAAATAGCATTTACAGATGGATCGAAGTCGCCGACGCTGGATAAGTAATCGAAGTTAGATGTGAATCCCAATGGTCTCACTACACGGGATGCCGAAGATCGTGCGAAGTAGAGACGCAAAAGCAGGAAAGCGGACCTCGGGCTTCCGAGAGGAATGCAACCGGGAACATCGCTCGGATTATGATGATGATGAGATGTGGAAGACCCAATATTTTAGTGGTCCTACCTGATACTCTTCAGGCGTGGCGATATAATCGGAGTAGACATTGGAGAGTCCGGCCAAGACGACGTGCGTGGCGTGAGGCGCGGCTCCCCGCACGGCGCGCCGCAGTCGTCGCCCCGACATGGTGGTGAACTCCCCGGGGACCGCGGCCACGTACAGTCCGCCGAGACGGGCCACGGTGCATGACACTATGTGCGGCTGCCATTCGTATGGGAACTTGGCCTGGGGATTATAAATTTGAGGCGTTTCAAAGGGCATTCATTTGGGAAACCACAGTTAATTCATATCCATAATAATCCATGATATATGGATGTTCGTCTTATAATCACCCAAAAACTATTAAACCGATTGCGAAAAAAATTAGTATGCAGTTAGGAGATCTGAATTGACTTAAAGGCTACTTTTTATCACGATATTCCGGCGGGATCGGCGGAATATCGTCTTACGCCGGTAAACTTGTGGGATGCTACTAGTAAACTAGAAAGTTTTGTAAAGATGTTAGCAACTGCTTCAACGACTATAACAGGTGATAATGAACTCAAAAACAGCTGGAACTGCTGTAAACAGCAGAAGTGCTATTTATATTCCTGAATTAATTGTGAATGTCATTGTAAAGTTATGATGGGGCAAATTAAATGTGTTTGCGAAAATTTGAATGTAAGCATGTGTGAATCTTTGCTATTATAGGTCCAAAATCATAGTGCTACTAGTGACCTAGCATGCAGCACCTATAATATTTTTTTTTGTGTAATTCAAAAGTTCTCACTCGTCCCGTAGCCAACAGAATCGGTTTGGGCGCCTGACAGCTGATGTCTTCCTTGGTCGGCTCGGCAATGAAGTCCCTGACGGCGTTCCACAGTGGGTTGGAAGTGGTGGTTCCTTGCGTAAAGTCGAAGGCCCCGGGGCCGTCGGTGGTGCCCGCTGCGAACGAGTACCCCATAGCTGGGAGACAACCGTGGACTTTTGTCGACTGGAATATAATGTAGGGAACTGTGTTAGCATTCATTGCTTAGCGTGCTTAGCGCCTGGAAGCTAGCTAGTTGGCGTGCATCAAACTAAATAAACAGCCCCCCCCCCCCCCCTACCGCGTAACTCCCGTCGAGCTTAGGAATGTTCTCCGGACCGCTCGAAAAACCATTAAAACGGTTTTCTTAGCGTTATAGCTTAGGCCGTGCTCACATATTCTAAGAAGCTTCATCAATCCCTTAATAGAGGGACTAAGAAGCACCATGGTGTCAGCATAGCTGAGGTTGTTCACACAAACCCCACCCATGTGACATCCGACACCAGTGCTCCTCAGTTCCCGAATCAAGGGATCGACGTAGATGTTAAAAAGGTCCGGTGAAGTAAGCCCTCCTTGGCGCACTCCACATTCTAACTTATACACGTTAGATGTTATGTATCGCCCCATCTTACATAGTTTGTTTTGTTTTCGTACCAGTACCTTAACAGATCCAGGATATCATGACAGACACCCGAGCCGCGCAGTTTGCTCCAGAGAATATCATAATTCACAAGGTCAAATCCACGACCCAGGTCTAGGAAACACGCGTAGACGGTTGTGCTCCTTGCTTTAAAGTATTCTACAGTAGCCTTTGAAGCAACGAGAGCTGAGTCCGTCGAAAGACCAGTACGGAAACCAAATTGTTCATCATCAATGCTATTACTGCTCGAAAGCTGCGGTTCTAGCACTTTGCCGATTACAGATCCTAGAGAAATGGGACGATAACTAGCTGCTTCACTACAGCTACCGGTTTTATTACAAAAGATAGCGGTCTAAGCTATCTACGGACCGCTCTCTTCTATCTATACTACTTATAATAAAAAAAAAAAAGACAAAAGTATGTACTTGGAAGTAAATTTAAATAAAAGTTGTCTTAGGAGACTTAGGATAAGAAGAAGAACAAAATTATAAAATTTCTAAAATTCATGTCTGTCTGTCTGTTTGTTTGTCTAGGAGACTTGGGAAAAGTAATAGAACAATTTTATATTATTTTTAAAATTCATGTCTGTCTGTCTGTCTGTTTCTCTGTTTGTTCCTTATACAATTAAAAACTACTAATCCGATTGAAATCTGGTTCAATATTAGATAGTTCTATTTTCGAGAAACCTTGTGGTATACTTTACACCGAAATCCAATTGGTAGAACCCGAGTAAAGTAATGAACGATAAAGTCGGCTACTAGTCAGTAATATGATATATCTAGTAAGGTAGTAGTCAATCTACTCACAGTGTTAAACGTCTCAGTGATGGGATCAAAAGGCGAGACTTCTTGTTCTGGCATGTTAACGTATTGATGGACGACTCCTAACGAACCTGTCACGTCTTCACCAGGTTGATTTAATACTGTCTGGAAAAAAGCAAATATGATAAGTTTCTTGAACGTTGACTAATTCGAAATTAGGCACGATATTTTTAAAAAGAGTACTTTCTTTTAAGCACCGAGATAAGCTGGTGAGATTATGTTATGTTACATAATAAGAAAAAGTACCAACCATAGCAGTATCATACAGCTTAGTGGCAATGATTTTGGTACTCTCAAACATATCCCTGCCCGGTCCAGATGCGAAGCACTTCTCCTTAGGCAACGTGCAGAGTTTTTTCTCCTGATCGCATACTTTGCCGGAGAACTCGCATTTAGGTCCACGAGTGTTGGGCGATACGTCGCCGAGGTTTGTCGATGCGAATGCGCACACCACAGTTCCCTGGAAGGTAAGTTACATAAACTTATGATGGGTAAGGTTAGAATATAAAAATTTGCCTTTAGTACTCAGATATTATAATTTTATCTAAGGTCAGTCAACCTTGAAAAAGCTAAACTGTAAAGTTGGCGAAAGTTCGTTCTTTAATAATAATGACGTTATTCAATAAAACGCGAGTAAAACTCGTTAAATATTGTGTTTTACTGAGATATTATTTTATCATAAGAAATTTACATTGGGTACAAGTAATACAACAAATCATTAAAACATATCCTAAACGAATAAACTTTAAGGCCTGCTTATAAATAATATTAACTCTGTTGAATAATTAAATAATTACACACAGCTAACAGCCATAGGGCAAACCTAACTAACCACTTGTGGTTCCCTTAAGACAAACGTCTTCGTAGTAGACTCATAAAACGATAAACACATGAATACGTTAAATTCAGAGCGAAGACGCTGTGAGGCATAAAACTGCATGTCAAGAAACGGTGGTGTCCTTTGCTCAGCAGCTGTAGGACAAAGCAGGCTAATTAAAAAAAAACATTAAAAAATATAAGCACCTTCCCAGGCAACGTAGTATTTCCATTCAAAGCCTTCTCACAAAGCACCGACGCGTACCCCACATTGTCCGAGGATATCAGCCTGTTAGTATTGTTCATACTGGTGGGATGGACCGCGAACCAGTTGATGACTCCGATGACCTTGTTGGAGGGAGTCAGGAATCTGACTTGAGCAAGGGTCTTGTCTGTGTCGTATTTGTATCTGAGGAGTTTTCGGGAAGTTTTAGTATTAAGTTGGTTTGTGTTTATTTTGATGACATGATTGTTTTTGCTGTGAATATCAGTATGTTTGAAATAAATGTGTTCAGCGAAAATCGGGCTATTTACCGTTTACCGTTTCGTGTTTCTTAGCGTTTAGCACCTATATTTAAAAGACAAACAATTTTTTGTGGATGTTTATTATTTATAACTGATAAAAACGCAATATTGATACAACTCGAATTGAATCATTTTTGCGGGACACACAAAAATCTGTCTACCCATTCGAAGAAATTTTAGTTAATATAATGTCAAATTCTTGGTGCAAATAACGCGATCTAGACCCGAAAATCTAATATTTAATAATAATGAACGGAAATCGTGTAAGTTTAAAAAATGTAAATTCTTGGTAATTATATTTTAGTTGTAAATACACACATATTATACATATGAAAACACCCAGACCAGAAACAAATATCCAAGCATAAGCAAACCCACAACCTTCTGCGTTGCAGCCATTTATTAAACCATCATAGACTAAGTAGCTCAGAAATCTGTACCGTTTTAAATATCTATTCAAACGGTAGTAGTATAGGTAAATTTAATTAAATCCTGAAATGGAACACTAAATGTAATTACTTAGCTCTTTCCTCAGGAGGGTTCCGCAAGTAAGAAGTCGGTGATCGGTTGATGTTCGCGTCCAGTAATTCAGCTTCTCCGTATTCCATACGTGCCGCAGTTACTTTACTGTGTGCTATTACTATACTCTGAAAAACAAAAACTATCTGATATTAAAATATCATCGGTTCATTGTTAAACAAACAAATCATATCGAGCTGGTATCTTTTATATCGAATAGAACCATTAAAATGGGCTGACCAAAGACGGGCCCAGGGATAGTCTCAACTTGGTACTCAATGAGATAGGGTTGCCGTCGATCGCATATATCCAAGTCTATTATTTATAACCATCTTTCTACTAACACAACTTTGTTGTAGGTAAATGTATTACTAGCTACAACCCGTGGTTTTACCCACCTAAGTCCCAGTTTTGCGGGAATATCGGGATCAAAAGTATTTGTCCTTCTCCAAGATCTCATCTATCTCTGTACCAAGACAGAGTTACTCACGCAGCATGTCACTAAGTACGGATAAATTTGTGACACCCCACTTTTTGTCAATCAACATGACTATGATAAAATATTTTTATTTTGAACGAATTCAATGATCCTTTTTAAACAAAGAAACTATTTATTTTGATGTAATTTGAAAAACAAAAAATCTATCTTTGTAATATCTTATCACAAAATATCTCTAATTTGTCACAAATTATGCCTAGTTTGTCACAAAGCATGCCTAGCTTATGGCGGTATAGATATTATTTTATTTTTGTCATACTGGGTTTAAATTCGCAGCCTTAACCTAAGTCGTCGTTGTATAATTTAAGCTAAATCTCGGCCATTCATTCATACATCGTTTTCGCAATTAGTTTTTTTTTGGCCAAGGTAAACTAGGTGAAAGGGCAAATACAAGAAGGTATGTCTTATAAGCATGTTATGGCTACTTCAAGACGTTCATATGATGTTATGTAGGTAAAGTTGTAGTTTGTAGTTATGGTATGTAGATAGATATACTATGTATGTGTGTTATGTCATGAATCATAATTAACGTAATATTTGTATTTGACTATTAGGTACATATAATAAATTTCTTTAAGTACTTATATTAAGTATGTACCTAATTATTTATTTTTAATTAATGAATCACATAATTATCATTATTAAGCAATAATGTTTTATTGTTATTAATATAGTTTAAGATACAAGTAGGTATAAATGAAACACTACTCAAAATTAAAGGGCTACTTAAACATTATTAAGCATATTACCCCCTTACTTATGAACGCTAATTAATGCGCTGCATAACTACGCATCGTTTGTCTTTTACAGTCACATGAAGTTTCAAAGTTGACAGACAGAGACAAACGTCACATAACTTAGTCATGTGTAAATAATATTTTATAAGTAAGGGAGTTATTACCCTCTTACTTATAAACGCTAATTAATGCGCTGAATAACTACGCATCATTTGTCTTTTACTGTCACATGAAGTTTCAAAGTTGACAGACAGAGACAAACATCACATAACTTAGTCCTGTGTAAATAATATTTTATAAGTAAGGGAATAAGTTCCAACCATACCTACCTACTAATTTTGAATATAAAAGCAGCACATTTAATACGATCAAACAAAAAGCAGAATTCCTTTCGAAATCTCCTATTGGCCTCTAAACATCAGAAATATGAAATAATTAATCTAATAATCTAATTAAAACAACTATCAATTATTAACGAAATCTAACAAAACATTAACATAACCGTGTTTCTAATTAACAGAATCGAAAGACAAAGATGGAAACGTCTAAATTTGGGCCGACGACAGTTAACTTGTTTGTTATGATGCCTATCTATAGGAAAAATTCTCCACTTTTTTTGTTCTCTAGCGATTTCCTTCAAACGAAAATATGACACTGAATGGTATCCGATAATAGAAATTAGCCGATAACATTTTTGTCATGTTAAGTCAGTTGATTTTTATTCTCCTCTTACCTCAGTAGCTAGATATTCTATCGATACATTAAAAATGTCCTATGACTGATTGATTAACTGACTGAACTTACACTTAAACGCAGTACCAATAAACTTTTTTGCAACTATGTCAATGCAGGGCCAAACTCTGGTCTAAGAAATATAAAATTTGAGATGTGTTCTTGGAATGTGAAGGTATCCGGTCTAAGAATTTATTAGAATTTTCGAAACTTCCCTGGATATGAAAAATGAAATTAAATGAAATTTGTTTATTCCAGATTTAAGATATAAGGACCGTACTAAACCAGTGGGGGTCTTATAGTGGGGGTATGTTCCAGATATAATGATATAAGGGCGCAGAACGCTGCTAGTAATGCAATGAGGTATTAACAGTAGATTAAAATACTTTTTAGAATGTAATACCGCACCGGCGTCAGTGTGTTATGGTCAATTTAAAATGTGAATGACTGGCAAAGTGACAATGCAAGGTCGCTCTTAACACTAACCAGTTGAGTGGACCCAATAACATTATGCAGGGTCGGCTAGCTTGCGAGGTAATCTCAACAATATGTTAGAGTTAGTATAATATCTGGGTAATTTTTATTATATCAAATGTTTGGTTCCAAACCAAATGCTCATTGAGGGAATCCACGACCTCCTTTCTCTTGTGGGGCACGCTAACCGACTGCGCCAAGTAAGCAGAAGCGACTGGGGCGCTAAATACAAAAAATAAAATTGTTTTTTTTTGAAAAAATCCTTTGTACTTATCCGTCCAAAAATAAAATCTTTGGTACCTATCTAATCTATATTTAGTTTAAAAACACACACAGACACGTCAAACTTATAACACCCGTCTTTTTCCTTCGGGGGTTAAAAATTTGACAGAATTTGGACCTGCGACCTCTACAATATCGTTTCGTCCTAATGCGTTTACGGTTCTATCGGTGCAGAATTTAGGAAAGCACGGACAGTGGGGTCTTAGCTAAAGGATCTCCTTTGTAACCCTAAAATGAAAGGTTAAAACTTATAGATTTCTCCATTTCATAATCATTATCCGAGCGATATTCGCCGTTGCATTCCTCTCGGGGCCCAGGGTCCGCTTTCCTTCTTTTACATCTCCACTTCATCTTCAGCATAGAAGAGCTGGCTTGGGCATCAGTCCTCTCAACGTCAAACCAGCTCTTCCTGAGTCTTTCCAATCTGCCGCGGCGGGGTGGAGGCACTATAGCAAAGACATTTATTCCCCACTTAACTAGCCGGTTTCACCCGTAAGATGTGACCGTACCACCGTAAGCGGCATTCTTGCCATTTATCTACAATGTCTCGGATATGAAGACTGCCCATGATGCGGGAGTTCAAAGTTATTGACATTCCCAGTTATGAAGTAACACTATGAATCACTATGCTTACCTTATAAATGCCAATAACATAGGCCGTAAAGGTTTCCTTCACGAAGCCCAGGATCGGGAGATCAAAGAGGAAATCCATAAGGAAACCCCCGGGAGTAGAGTGTGTGTGGGTGCCGCTAATGATCACGTTGTTCTCGCTGTAGACATCGCCGTAGCGTTTCTGGAGACGTTTCAGAACCTGGAATGAAGCCACAAACTGAAAAAACTATACATATATAGCGTCCCCACTAGAAAGCCATCTGCAGACATTCCTGTGGGGACCGCTCCGTCGCAGTTTAGAGATATCGACGAAAAGGAAAGAAATAAAATTCGGTTGAACGTTTTCGCAGGGAAATAGACATCCCCTCCCCGGAGCGCCGTCAGGGATCAATTACAGACGGATCTAATCACCAATGCTAGATTGGTTCTCATAAATGAGAGAGAGCACGTGCCCAAGTGACACTACAACGTTCGCGCTTGTCTCATAGAGATATATATCTGAAGATCTGTGTGACTATTAACAGACACATTCAAAACCTACGATGGAAATGGCTGTGATTGCCACTGCTCCTGAGTCGCGCTGAGCGAAACGGAGATAAGTTTCTAATCTTCGTTATAGCCCCCAAGCTCACTGCTCTGAATAGCCCCTCAGTAAGGGTTATAGAGAGCTTCGGCCCAAAACTGATGTTAGAAAGGACATCTCTGTTTCGCTTAGTGCACCTCAAAAAGACAGTGACAGGCATGCAAGTCGACCTTTGGTTTGCCAAGCTCTCTTAATGTCCCTACAGGAAACCTAATCCGGAATCCGAACGTTTGCGCCATAGCTGCATTAGGACAACGTTGATAGGTGCATTTTGCCTATTGGACGGTCTAGCAATAAAAGGTCCCACTAAAAAACCTTGTAAGTCTCTTCTCTAGACTTCTAGATTTTTTTTTAATTTAATTTAATTTATATCGTGTTTCATGGGACCTGTGCCTGCAATAAATCTATTTTATTATTTATTATTATTATTATATCTGGGAAATAATAAAGTTTCCAGATATAGATATACTAATTTAATATAGTTCTGCGTAAAATAAACCACACGAGCATATTCACTCACATACTCGTAGATGATTTAGGATTGTTTACAATCTCCACTCGAAAATTTTGCTATTACTTAGATTTATCATAGATAGTGGATGTTCTAACAATGTCGTTCGAATTTTGTTCCGACTTTTAAAACGTATGTAAATAATTTCATGAAAAATTTGACTTTGGAACTGATAAAGCTCGACCGTGTCAGCCGACTATGAAATGCGTTACTGTCAAGCGACCATAACCTTCTAGTGTATTATAAGAGACCTGTCTAAATAAATATATTTTTGGTACCACACAGGCATATACATTATTATCTAGTGTGAGGACCGCAGTGTAATCCTACACTGTAAATAGATGTTTGAAATTTTGTAAGTTTCAGAGCGGGGCAATCTCGATTTCGGGAAATTTCGACTATTCTTAATAACTTGTGTAGAAATTTATGAAACAGTGCCATCTATGTAGAACTTTATATTAATTTTGCGCTTTTCAGTCATAGATGGCACTTTTTAAAATAAAGTAAAATGCAGAAGTTATTAAGAACAAATCGAAATTTCCTGAAGTCGAGATTGCCCCACTGGATATTATTTCCTTTTTGTATATCAGTATGTTAAATTACCTCTTTCCTAACCCCATGGCCCATCATAGCAGCATCGACAGATACGAAGACGATCCTCTGTCCATTGACCTCGTCTTCCAAAACGAAGGCTCTGGAGAACTGACGTAGATGGATGCCACGACCTGACTGTTCCAGTTGGGCGTAGCCCATCTGAAATAAATAAGGATATTTATAGATAGTGATATCAACCTATATACCTACATAATACGTAAAACGAACTTACGGTAGGTACTATAAACTTCGGTCAAATGATTTTCGATAAAACGGACCATAGGCCATAACCCTTATACTTATTTATTCGGTTATATGTAATCTATCGGTTAATCGACATCGGGGAAACGTCTTTTGGATGGATAGTGTTCCGAACTTGTGGTTCAAATATTGAAACCTGAGTGAAGCGAAGGTTTCGAAAGTATGAGAGGCAAAAAATCTTTGCTGCCGAGTGAAACACACAATTTTTTCACTACCAAAGAGAATATACTTAATCACTACGTTTTACCTATGTACTGCGAGGAAAACGCTAGGTGCTAAACGCTTTAATTCAGTCCAGTGATGCCACCCAGTGTGATTATTCAAAGAAATGAAGTTGGCGCACTGACATGAAATAAGTATTTAGTGCATTTTAGTCAAGTTAGTCATTCAAGTCTACTCACTGGAGTTTTCGCGGAAACGCGTTATAAAGATGTGTTACTAAATTTCCATTTTGATGAACGTAGATGCGTGTAAATTGTTTAATTCCGGGCATATCAGTCAATTTAGTTACGTGAAGTTGTACAAGTGTAATAAAATAAAAGTTAAAACCGGTACAAGACATGAACTTAAGCATTGTCAATGGTCATTTGACCTACCAATTACCGCAAGCTTGACTTGATTTTTACTACGACGACTTGACTGATTTTATTATGCAAATAACTTGCAAAAATATTAGATATTATTTAACATTGGCTACTTTTCAAACGGCCATAATCGGCTTAAACGATAAAAATAAACTAACACACAACCTCTCACCCCAAACGCATACACCCTGCTCCGTTCACCCGTGGGTAAAAAATAAGCAGATTTGCATCATAGAAACGTTTGAAATAAAAAGGTTCGATATTTGAAAACTCTTTCCACGCTAGCGTACAATCCATTTTTGCACGCAAATTTTAGTGACAATGCAAATCTTTTCGAGGTTGTGAGGTGAAAAGGTTTTTCCACACAGTTGTTATGGGTACTGGCTCATTAAAGCAGACGAAGTCTAAATAAATGACTGAATGAATGATTCAATAAATTGGATCAACGATTATCCCTTGTTTGGGGATTATTAGTCATTCTTCCCTTTGTTTCTTGTTTGCAATATTATAGCCGGTTCTTAATTGTCAATTATGCAGTTTATTCATTGTACCTAAGTAGGTACCCAGTAATTTTATACGTAGACAAACCTATTTTTACCTAATGAATCATTCCCAGTTCAGCGATGGTCTAGCGGTTTAAAAAAATATTCTTTTGTTTTTATTGTTTTTCTAAATTTATACCATGTTTAGACGATGTCTTGCCGTGTGGCCTATGTCGCCGGCTCCGCAAGCAATTTCACAAATAAACGCTCCCTATCCGTAATGTCAGACTACCTCTGCTGCCATTGCATCTATAGGTACACTTGTTAAAAACTACAATCTTGAAGCAATGTTCCATTTGAACGCGCCAGCAATACGAATCGACAAGTCATTGTCCTTGACCGGGTCAAATGTTGAATCGACCGTCAACTGTGGTTTGTTTATCTGTAGAACTCCCGGTGCACGTGGACTGGGAGTAGAGTGGAATGTCCGAGTCGCAGTAGGTAGCTCGCCAGATGTTGATTTGTTTTAGGTGTTAGTATGACTTTAATATGGGACACTGGACAGTAGGTTATTTGATGAAATAGTCCGGGATGCGTCTGTAACCCAACCATCTGGTTTGTCTTTTTATTGTCCCATTTGAGGGTTCAACCCTATTTGTTGGTGGTCATATTGTTGCAGGTCATTTTGTCATAAATTGTATGTGTGCATAAATTTGGTTAATATAATAAGGCATGTGCAACCACGGAGCATATTTATACCATATTTATACAGCCTTAAACCTTAAAAGATATTTAATGATCTCTTTGTAACATCATCTGTAAGCACATCTCTTTGTAAATTAGTATTTCAAAGTTCTTTTTATTGTTTTCAAAACTTGAAGCAAACTTTTAAAGATTTGTCCATTCACCTTCAAGTACGAAGGCAGACAATTAGACCATATTTTAGCACATTATTTTTGTGAGGCATTTTTATTTAAAAGCCGGTGGCGGTCAAAAGGAGGAGGTCAACATATTTTATAATGAAAGCTAAAATGTCATCGAAGGTCATTTATATTATCGTGTCTTGCTATAATTGTATCTAACTAGTAACGCATAAGGGACGATTCACATTAGAACAGGCCGTGGACCGGCCGGCGCGAGGACGGGCTTTTTTATTTGCCTTAACTAGGTTTGCGCGCTATCAAAAAGAATAAACGACGCAGGCATTGGACGCAGGCCACACTGTTGCCGAGCTCAAGTGAAACTCGGCTATATAGCCACATCTGCTGCATATCCGTCAAAATGTAAGCAAAAACCATGTAGGACTGGGACCCAGTAAGCAGGCGACCTCGCCGTAGGCCCAAAAAGAGATGGCGGAACGAACTGAACTAACTAACTGAACTGAATAGGGTGTAGTGGAAAGAAACGAGGGGGGCCCTGCACTGGGACGGTATAGGCTAAAAATAAATAGTTAAGTAATAAATAAACTAGGTTTAAACTGTAGTTCAGAACTCCAGGATACTTACAAATCCGACCTCAGCCGGCGGGCCCGTGACGTCAGCAATGCCAACGCCGATGCGCAGACCGTGCGCGTGCGCAATGCACAGACACGCCACCACCCACGCGGTCAATGCCATATCGGTACCTGCAAGATGGACGATCATAACTGTTACAGAGAAAGTATTATGTGAAGATTTTACTGCAGTTGCATATTTTGCTTTATTTAAACCGCGGGGTGCAGCTAGTAACTTATAATAAGAAATCATGGTAGGTCTTTGTGATTTTATACTCGTGTCGTATGACATATAAGTAGGTAACCACTTATAGGCACTCGTATAGTCACAGGCAAGCAATAACGTGCGTAATTCTAGGAAGAAACCTAACCTATTGCTTTGCAAACTAAACTTCACATGTAGGTATTATTGGTATGTAAACAATAATCAAATCACTATTACGTAATGTTATAATTTTAACTTTTAGAGGCCTACACACGGTCCTAAGACTAGTGGCGACATCGGGACATTGGTGGTGGGAATAAGGGATGATTTATATTAGACCGTCACGAGCGTGGGCCGGGTCCGAGCTTCGTTGTCTATTTCTTCTTCTTCTAGAGCTCTAAATAGAGCTTCTAATTATACACAAAAAAATGTTGTTATGTACCTAGGGACGTATAGGTTAAAGATAACGTATTATATTTAACTTTGCTATTTTATTTCAATTAAGTAATTGTAGGTAATTTTCACGCTGGTCACGTCCGCGCATCGAGAACCAAAGTCATTGACAACAAGTTCTTCCGACTACGTGATATGTCTCATTATAATTTATAATAGGAAGAGGACAAAAGTCACTGCTGTTTCCTTCATTCTAGGTATAGTCGGGTTCAAAACTGGTTATCTCATCCCAGTACAAGAGGTTCGACCAAAAGTTTACTCTATAAAACGTTGCGAACATATTAACTTCTTCCTTCTATTATACAGTACAAAACATTTTTAATGCTAGTTAGGTGGGAAACTAATTTTGAACTCGACTGTACCTACAATAAACAGACATCGTGCAATGTGCTATTATAGTTTCGTAATTGCCTGCACTAGATTAGTACTTACTTATTAATGTTTATTGGTAGATTCTATGCAATAGAAGTATTGGTAGGTCGAATAGTTCATTAGAATGAAAAATGTTAATAGGTACCTATGCCAAATCGGTTAAAAGTTTGTTAACATTGTTACAGTAAAGCATAAATGCATACAAATACTTCTAGTTTATGTTGTAGTCAAAAATACCTATTAGTTTTGATTTAGCGAGACTCAATATTTATCGTAAGTTTAAATTTACGATAAATATTGAGTTTCGTTAACAGTCACGTGACGTCATTAACAATGCTCCCCTAATCAAAACGTTAGACGACAATATGTAAATACATCGACATCGACACATAAAGGGCGAGTGTGAGATGACGTCACACCCGAGTACGAGTCCGCATCGCACGTTTACTTCTACAAATCGGAAACGAATTAACGTATCGAAGAAATTCCTTTACTTGTATTTTTTTTTTTGACAAAGAATGTTGAGAGCTAATATTCAAAATTAGCTTTTTAATTTCCCTTATTATTACAGTTGTCGCGATTTACCCCTTTACTTATAAACGATAATTAACAGATGACCAAGTTATGTGACGTTTGTCTCTGTCTGTCAACTTTGAAACTTCATGTCACAGACATGTCACAGAAGAAAAACAAAACGATACATAGTTATGCAGCTGTTAACCAGCGTTTATAAGTAAGGGGGTTTAGAGTTCATAGGATAGGATAATGGTTAGTGCGCTCGGCTAGCGATCGAGGTTACAGATTCATCTCATATACTGAGAGCATTTTATTTTAGACCCTTGTCGAGTAAGTAACACCACCCGAGCCAGTTAATAGTTGTAAAACCGTTATTGTTATATACCTACGTATGTAACGTTTAAATCGAGCCTTCGTCGAAAAACAAACAGCGCAAGATGCATCATCAGAAATTCACCGTGTCACGTAGGTTTTGGGCGGCGTACAATCAAAAGATTCAGGCTCCCATAACCAATGAGTCTATTAAAGTTATAGAGACGCCATTGCAGAACAAATCATTAAGTATTGAAATGCGGCACAAAGTATGCTATACAACCTCATTATTTATATTCATTCACATAATTTAAAGAAGAAATGGACGAAACTATTGTTATCTCTTTCTAAAACATAAGACTCAATGCTACTTGCATGACGTAAGAAAGAGATGTCATAATATTATTATTAAAGCGGTTAAGAGAGAATGATAAAACGTCAAAGTCAAAAACTTCGTTGAGTTTTTGGAAAAAAAAACTTTTTCAAAAAATAAACTAAATAAATAAATACAGCTTTACTTAAGTATAAAATGAAATATTTTTGCCAGTTTTTTTTAGTATAATTCGTGCATCGCCTAAATACGCACCAAGGGATTGTTGTCTGTGAATAATGTTGTGAAAGTGAACTAAATGTACTGTGTTAACAAGCGGGTGATCGTGACGTGAACTGGGATGGAACTAAGACTTCTTTGGCTAGCTAGCTTAGATTTGTGTCGCCAAGAAATTCGCCCTATTACGTATCTAGAAGTTTTTACATATCTCTGCCCATAACTATGTTTATACTTAGTGGTAAGTATATTTATTTCGCTTACCATTTACATACCTAATGGTCAATGACATTACATACCTTCCTTCTTATAGGTACCTACATAGCATTAGAGCGAAAACAATTATAATTATTTATCTTCCTTCCTCAACATACAGCTGAGTCTAGTATAGGAAGTACCTAACTATATCCTACTAATACGAGGGCGATACTGCGTGACTTTGTTACTAAAAAACACAAAAACTACGGAACCGATTGCGATGAAACTTGGAATATAGGTAGCTGGAAACCTGGAATAACACTTAGGCTATTTTTATCCCGATATTCCCTCGGGAACAGAACTTACGCGGGACACTGTGGGGCGCAGGCAGATAGTACATACATTAATATTGTGTCGATAAGTCGTACACATTTACTTGCTTACCGTTACCGACCTTAATATTTAATTTAGAAATTATAAATAAAATACGGTCGGAAGTCGACAAAGGAATCAAGCAAGAGTTTCGGTAAACTGAGCATGCAATTATAGAGCCTGCCTGTACCTTTTTACAGCAGTTTCCCAACAGTAAGTATAGTTAGGTTGTTATTACAAACCGCACAGGCTACGTATTGTGCCATTGCATTCTACGTTTGCGCTGGCGCATCGTATCCAATACAGTGAGGAAACTAGGTCCTACCTAATTTCACGCTAATCCTACTAATATTATAAATGGGTAAGTTTGCGTGATTGTAAGTAAGTGTACCTGACTTACCTTTGACATTTTTTGTTATAAGTACAAGGCAAATAAATTTATGATTTAAACCAACAGTATATTTGTTACTCCTCCACGAAAAACTACTAAACCGACTTACGCGGGTGAAACCACGTTGTGCAGTTAGTCCCTAATTATTTTAATAAGTACTTAACAGCTGTGTCTATGGTATTATGGACACAGCTATTACTTGTAAAAAGTAGCCTGTGTTCCAGCACTGCCAGCCTTCTACGTATCATATTTCATCACAATCGGTTTAGCAAATCTTTTTTTTTTTTTTCATTTCAGATTGCACACTAGGTTGGAATTTTGTCACGGGAGGATTTTTGATTACCTACCTATGCATTTCTCCTTGTAAAATAAAAGAAAGTTACTAAGTAAACTAAACTCACTGAAATAAAGTGAATGACAGTCTAGTAGGTGAAAGAAATTGTTATTTCCTTTCAAAACATGAGATAAAATACGCAGTTTTGAATAAAAACGCGTCTTACGATACGTGACCACATCTGAACCGTTTGTGGGTCAAAGTCGACGTTACTCAATGCTGATTCGAAACTTTAGCTAATAAATATAAGCGATATTACGAAAATTAGCATTTAATTCCTAATTTAGTTAGTGTTATAGTAGCATAAAATGTTCATGTAATACCTACCTACTGTAGAATACAGAATACATAAATACTACAAGTTAGGGTACCTAGTACCATAGATAAATTATTATAAGATTAATGGTGTAAATTGTAGTGTAAATTTTAATTATCAATTTTTGAACGAAATGTTAGTTGTTTTTTAATCTATGCTTTGATTAACCATTGAATTGACTACATAGTTTGTTTTTTGTCCGTGGATACATTGGTTTTGTGTTTTGTAGTGTAATTTGTTTGTTCGACTATATGTTACTAATTATTAATTTAGATGCTTATAATTAGACGAGGTAAGACAGTAAACATCAAACTTAGGATAAGATAACTCAGACACCTTCTAGGTAGAATATAGCCGGAGAACTATACACCTAACACCTAATGTAAATTTGTAAACAACCTATATTCCTGAATAAATGATTATGATTATGGTCTTTGCTAGTACCTATCTACTTAAACCCTATGGGAAAATATTGTATTTTTATCAATGTGTTTCTGAGAGCTGAATACTTACTTATATAAAATTTGAAGCCCTCTCTTTACTAAATTTGGAGAGAACACACTCTGAATCCTCTAAGGGTTTCTAAGTAATCCCAATGGGAAGTTACTCGGAACAAACCGCTGGACTCTGCTAGTACCTATCTACCTACTATATATATGTATAATTACCAACATTAATATTTTACATCATTCTGTTTTAGTAATAGTCTCGACTACTGATGCGGGAATTTCACTAACTGAAAACATATTTGACGCTTGGGAGTCTCTTTATTCATGACTAGCTGCGCCCCGCGGTTTCACCCGCGTAAGTCCCGTTCCCGCGGGAATATCGGGATAAAAAGTAGCCTATGTGTTAATCCAAATCCCCAGCTACCTATATTCCAAGTTTCATCGCAATCGGTTCAGTAGTTTTTGCGTGAAAGAGTAACAACCTCACATACATACATACTTACATTCAAACTTTCGCGTTTATAATAATAGTAAGATGGCGTATTCTGCAATCAGTCCAAGGGGGTCGATTGTTTTAGACAGGGTGTTTAATAAACATCATCCGAATCAGACGTCCAGTGCTAAATAGCAAGACAACGATTGTACAAATTAATGTCAGCATCAGCCTTGTGAAAAAGTTCGTTAAAGCTCTTGAAATGTTAGTTACAAAACGTAGTATGAACCGATTGCGATGAAACTTCGTACCTATGCAGATAGCGGGAGATCTGGATTAAAACATAGGCTACTTTTTATCCCGATATTCACGCGGGATCGGGACTTACGCGGGTGAAACTGCGGGGCGTAGCTAGTATGATTATACAAGGTGTAACGGGTATGCCCTTTTTAAGCCGAAAGGGACGTCTAGTTGTTCTAGACGTCTATTCTAACCACTTTTGTTCGACAACTTTTGGAAATACGAAGTAGTTTTCGAAAATTGTAACTTTACTTGAAAATCAGCTGTTTCTCAGAGTTCGAGGTCATTGACCTTATCTCGTCCTTTCATTTAGTTTAGTCGACAACAATCGAAACTACAATTACGTTTATTTTCAAAAGCAGATGTTTTTTTCAGTGAAACATAACCTCAAAATTTTCAAAAAAAAAGTTCGAATTTTTTAAAGTCGTAGAACAAAAGTTGTTTGCCTAGACGTCTAGAACAACAGCCTTTCGGCTTAAAAGGGCTTACTCGTTAAATCTTGTATAGACGGATAGGTAAGTAATGCCCTTTCTTTATCAATCATGCATAATAGAATTGGTAATCGTGATATCGTAAACATGACGTTATTTTATCACTAGATATAAAATACATAGGTATAAATAAATTAATATTATAGGACGTTGAACATGTACCATCTATCTCCAAATTAAAGCCCTAGGCTTGTACTATGAGTACTACACAACAGGCACACTACTTATTATACATCATATTACTTACCTAAGTATAATTTTTTTGTTGTTGTCAATACATACATAACATATTCTGATACATATAGAAAACACGAAAACACACTCCTATGAATTTAAATTTACTTGTTCTGAAACCAGAGCAAGCATTTATGGTTAGCAAAAATAGGTAAGTACTTAAGTAGGTACCTACTTGTCTCCGGTGTGAATCGAACCCCAAACCTTCTGCGTTGCAGCCGAGTATTTGCCCGTCGCGCCACAGAGGTAGTCATATAGGTACGTATCTACCTAGATCGTAGAATACACGTTCTTAGTTCCATAGCTTGTCGATTATAATATCTAAGTAAGAGTACCTACCCAGTTTTGTTGATCACCTCCATTCTTTGTTTTCCTAATGTTAGTAACCCTAGTTTTCTGTGTTAGGTAAATAACCTCTAGACTTACTTATTTATCGAAATATGCATGATAGGTAGAAAAGTATTGTTTATTATCTACTTTCAACGATAAAAACGCCAAATATTATCTATGGTTTAAATATGAAACAAAGAAACTTTCGCCGGCATAAATAGGTAAGACCTACCTACCTAGCAACTCTGTTGTGATTACCTATATTATCTTGGTAAGGTTAGGTTATGTTAGGACCTATCTTTTTCTTTGGAAAATTCTCGTGTCATAGTTCTCATACTTCTCCGAAACGGCTTAACCGTTTTTTATTTAAAAAATGATGCATATTCAGTAGGTCTGAAAATAGGCAACTAGGTATCTATTTTTCGAAGCCCTTAGTGATAAGGGTTGTCGACCCCTAACATATTTCTTTTAATTTTAGGACAATTTTTCTTTTAATATATTTTTTATAATGTGGCATTAAAAAACATAAATTTTAAATTTTAAACAACCCTAAATTTTCACCCTTCTATCACCAACCCGTCATTGGTAATTTAATCGAACTTTTGCTAGAGACATAGAATAACACAGGCTACTTTTTATCCCGATATTCCTGCGGCTTACGTTATGGACCGCGGGCCGCAACTAGTCTTTATATGTATAAAAGTATGATCAGTTAGTTCTAGCAGTGCAGTGATCGGCAAAGAAAATATAATCCCAGTGGTCGGATAATCTTTCTATACGTTGTCCGTACTTTAATTTTGCAAAGCATAAACCTAGACTTAAGATAATTTTTGGTAATTTATAAAGCAATCTTCGCAACTATCCCAAAACTATCCAAGTTTTTGCTAAGTAGGTAATGTCGAAGTTTTTCAAGTTTAGAATGTAAACCAATCAAAAATAATGACCTAAACTTTGCTTTTCTGTTTATGATTACAAAGTGCTTTTCATTTTATTCGTATTTACAAATTGAATTTCGACTACAAATTAAAATTCAAAGTTTATGCTTAGTTTTTGCTAAGCTCAGTCTGAGCAAAGTCAAAGTACGCACTATAGGTATATGTAGGTATTTCAGCCTGCCTACCTTCCTACTATTATCTCATCTCTAATTAACTCGTGCGAGACTGATTAGGTCCTGTATTTGAAATTGAAAATATAATCTAGCACGCGTTAATATTGGTGTTTTTTTTTTTTCAATGTAGAAAACGCCCAAGTGTGCACATACCTAAAAAAAATCCTAACCGAATTCGCAACAATCGTAATTATCGAAGATATGCGTCATATAAGAACAATAAATACTCACCTTAAAATGAAATTAATTTCCCAATCCAACAAAAATAACCACTTCAAATCTATAACAAAGAGATAAAACACAAGTCGTTTTTAAATTTATATATTTTCTAATTTTTTTACATTGTGCCGCCTTTACACACTTTTTAATCCTCGCAAAAAAAAAACAGGGCAAAACTTCCGGTTTCTTTTTTTTTTAACCTTTGGAGAATCAATAAATTTTAGGTAAAATTATAGCATACGTCACAGCTACGTCATGTGATTGATAAGATATGAAATGGTAATAGATAATTACGACGTACTTTACATAAATACGTATAAAAACTAAACTAGACCACCTACCTTCTTTTTGTAAAAAATATCGTAATTATGAATGTTTTTTCTGTTACTTGGTAATATATTTGAGATTTAGTAAGCAGTAAATAATTATTTATTTACTTTGAAGTAAAAAAATTCTCCCAACTTCCGACTTTCTCTACTTCCGACTTTCTTTACGAAGCTTGTTTCACAATGACTGTAATCTAGTCCTAGGTCAATTATTGTAAAAAGTGTCCATTACAGTCTACCGATCACCATAAAATAACTTTTACATATAGCTACCATAGGAAAATAATAAATAATTCAAGTTGAAATAAAAGTACCGGAAGTATACTTCCGGTATTCCTACCAAACTACATTCCATTGTGACCCTTATGTTCATGACGCTAGAGCTCAACCAAACACGAATTTTACGTATTTTATCGAGCGGTTTTCTGACTCGTAAAAAAGTGTTTCTACAAAGAAAATCGATATATTGATACAATACATACCAAAAGACTGAACCAAATAAACTTATTAACACTAGTTGTCCACTAAAATCACCCACTTATCACTATTTGAAACAATTAATTATCACTTTCACCCGCACGGCATAAAAAAATGGCGAAACTGAAAAAATCTGACAGCAAAAATTTGCAAATCCAATTATTTATTTATTTTCAACTGGCGGTTATTTTACTGTCAATGCCAAATGACGTAAAATATATCAGAGTTGCCAATGAACAAAACTTGTTCTAACAAAAATCCACTCTATTTCGATATGTTAGAGTTTCAAGTGGTCTGGGTAGGATGTGCCACCGGGGGGACATCGACGCTCGAGTGCGGTTTTGAGTTTTTATGAGCGTGTCACCCCGGTGGGACATCGACGCCGGACGAGTTAACTGCAAGTTTTTGAAAGTACAGTATTTTGAAGAAGAGGCCAAAATCGACGCGAGTTGTTTACACAAACAATACACAAAGGATAAAAAATCAAACACGTAACTCTTGCGTCGAGGTTTCAACCGCACTAAATTAAAGTCGGCCACAACGGTGTGCGAGCCAATATTGGCGCCGCCCGCCGCCGTCTATAAGTACTTTATGGACAAAACAATACAGATTAAAAAATGTTTATTCATCTAACTTCATCCATAGCGTGCATAATCTTGAAAAACAATGTTGATTATATGAATAATTTAGATATAGTCATGAATGATCCTTGTTGGAGAGATATGAGACACCAGAAACGGAGACTTTTATGCCGCATGTAAAAAGCGGTGGGCGCGAAGTAGGGTTGCCAACCGTACTATATTATATAGTATTGTACTATATGTCAGGTCTACGTACTATATACTTTTTAAAAAACATAAAGTACTTACGCAAAAATACTATATTTTTAACATACAAATTTTTTCAAAGTGACTTAATATTCTGGCTTTGTGTGAACTCATCTTGAATACTCTATAATAATAATATGTGTATTGGAGAGAAGAAAGAAATAGGGCAAACGTCAATTTAATGAAAATGAGCTGCTTATGACTATAAATTTAAATATAGGAGGTAAAGAAGCATTGGAAAGATTTATAAAAGAAAAGAAGCTACTCATTGAAAAGTGCCAGAAGTGGATACTACTAAATATAGTTTTAATGGAAATAAATAGGTTTAATACAAAAAGTATGTCGGGTTTTTTTTTGACATTTTGTATTTTTATCTGTTGCAATTAGTCGGCAAAAATACTATATTTTTTTGGATGTACTTTATTTTTTAGCTGCAAATACTATATTTTTGGAAATAAGTGTTGGCAACCCTAGCGCGAAGGTAGTGCCCTTTGCATGATGCACTTTGCTCGCTCACTGTATTGTAGTAGGTATATACAAGGTGTAACGGGTAAAGGCGGTTGTTCTAGACGTCCAGGCGAACAACTTTTGATCTACGACTTTTGAAAATTCGAACTTGTTTTTGAAAATTTTGTGGTTATGTTTAACTGAAAAAACAGCTGCTTTTGAAAATAAAGGTCATTGAAGTTTTGACTGTAGTAGACCAAACTAAATCAAAGGACAACATAAGGTCAATGACCTCGAACTCTACGAGACAGCTGATCTTCAAGTAAACTTTACACTTAAAACTTTCGAAATGTACTTCGAATTTCGAAAAGTCGTAAAACAAAAGTTGTTTGCCTAGACGTCTAGAACAACCCCCTTTCGGCTTAAAAGGGCATACCCGTTACATCTTGTATATACTTAGGTACCTATGTATTAGTCGACTGTTGTGGATGCACATTATTCTTTAGCATAAGTTTCTTGATCATCCTGCTGGCTATCCTTACTAATTAGCCCCACAACTGGGCCTTTGTGCGTGACTTTATGTTTTCCTTCACCGTGAGAGCGATGTTAATAGCGCACAAAATTTTTTCTTAATGAAAAACACATTAGTGCGCGGCCGGGATTCGAAACCACGACCTTCGGAATGAAATTCGGGGTATCTACCACTAGACCAACAGTGCTCTAATATCTTACTTCTTACTAATATTATAAAATCGAAAGTTTGTATTGTATGCTTGTAAGTATGTTATGAATGTGAGTTTGTTACTCTTTCACGCAAAACCTACTGTACCGATTGCGATTAAACTTAGAATATACGTAACTGGCGACCTGGAATAACACATAGAAGACCACTGTTCATCCCGATATTCCCGCAGGAACCGGACTTACGCGGGTAAAACCGCGGGGCTCTGCTAGTATTATACTATATGCGATAAAACAGAATGAACCATTTCGATGAGCTTTCAGGGGGATACCTAAACTATAAGAGATAGCAAAAAATGCTGAAAGGAGGTACGTCCCCGATTTTGACACTAAAATGGCATTAAGTATTAGATTAATTCTGAAAAATTTGTTACCCTAGTCAGTACCCTTAGTGTGAATTTTTAGTAAAAAGAAAAACGCGAACGTGATGGTTAAGTTAACGCGTATTTTGTATGAAAACTGGTAACTTGAGTCTTGGCGGGAACTCGTTGAGGAGATGTGGTGCTAAATTTTCATTTTTGTGAAACCTAGTTCATATGCGTGCAAATTGTTTAATTTCGGGGGCATATTAATCAATTTAGTTTCGTGAAGGTGTACAAGTGGAATGAAAGTGAAAATCGGTGCAAAACATTAACTTAGTGTTGTCTCCAAGGCTCCGTGAAGATTATTTGTAAATGGCCGCCGTGTTTACAAATGATTCCCTAGACTTGACTTTAACTATGACGACTTGACTGTTTCGATGCAAATAACTTGCATAATATATTAGAATACTTGACACTGGCTAATTTCCTAATGGCCATAATCGGTTCACAACCGATAAGAAATAATAACTGGTAACTTCGATATCGTCCGCCAGGAGCGCTTTTTAAGTTTCAATACAAAATACGCGGTAACTTAACCATCACGTTCGCGTTTTTTTTTACTAAAAAACTCAAACTAAAGGTTCAGGAATCGATACTATACAAAAACGTAACCCTTTCCTTGCATCTGGGTAAAAATAAATACCCTATAGTTTTGTACCGATCGATAGTGTTGCAAATAAAGATCAAATCCTGGAAATAAACTTAATTTATGGTAAATCGAAAGAAAAGTCAATTTAAAAAAAAAATTGTCAAGTATTCTGGTGAAGTATTTCTCATCGTTACAGATCTTAATAAAACACTTTGTTTATCGGGTTTAATCGCGTTTTATTCATGATTTTAAATGAACCAAGCTTTAGCGCTATTTCAAAATATTCGCACACAGTTCAAAGTCCGAGTCGTACGAATCTATCGCATTGAAAGAATCGACCCATCGTCGTCGGTAGAATCTTACTCAGCTGCAGTTTTTGAATAACCAATGACTATCAGAGTGAGCGAATTGGTCGATTCGACCGCTTCCGCGCTTCGACAGAGTCGGCCGAATCTGATGGCGTCATCGGAAAAATAAATATGTTAATCCATGGGTAAAGGTACTTTATCTTCAATACTATAAGGTGCTGTTTCCCGTAGACGACTAAAATTCTATTCCTTCGGCTCGGATCAATCTGCGTTCACCTTTAATTTCACCTCAATACCTCTACTCCCTTTTCTTCTTCTCCTTTTATTTAGGGCTAAATTCCATTTTGACATTAGTCAGTGTCAATTATTACTAATATTTGCAAGTTATTTGCACGAAACAGTCAAATCGTCGTAGTTTATAGTCAAGTCGAGGAAATCATTGTAAAACGGCGGCCATTTACAATGACTGTCCACGGAGCTTTGGAGACAACGCTAAAGTCCATGTTTTGCACCGATTTTCACTTTCACTACACTTGTACACCTTCACGAAACTAAATTGATAAATGGGCATTTTCACTTTTGGGTGCCACCAAACAAAAATTATGGAAGTTTTCTAGACATGAGTTTTGAGTTAATTATAGGCTTAGATAATATTTTCGTATGTTTTTTTAACTGAAAATTATATTTTGTTTCCTACAAATTGCTGAATTTCTATGTTAAAATCAATTTTTAAGTGGACACTACAGAAAATAACGGTCAGTTTCGTCACATTTCAAAACGGTTTTAACATTTAAAATAAAGGGATTTAGATATATTTGACACCTTTTATTAGTGCAGATCACTTAAATGTATCAAAAATTAATACACACTAGTGAGTTAATTGTTCGAGATTTCTTAAAATTGAGATTTAATTTCGTTTTGGTCAGAAATGGCTCCATTACAATCATAATTTTCTTTTTAATTGTGAGTTTATTGAGCTATTTCTTAGTTCATAAATTGCATATTGGAAATGACATTATTTGAAACAATATAAGAAAAAGATATATTATGCAAACATCAAAACAAAACTGTAAGTAAAATAAGCCATATAAAAATTGGGACAATCGCTAAACAGACGCACCTAAAATCCTTAAGGTGAAGCTACATGATACACAAATACTAAATTGTAACTAAAAGTCGATGTTTTTTCATAGTAACATTAGTAACTTATTAAGTAAATCATGATTTAAATTTAAATTCTTTTTAATGGCATGTTAAGGTTTTCTAAATTTCCGGAAAAACTAAAAGTCCAATACATTAGTTACATAATATGTACACCTAGCCTTATAACTCAGTTTCGTGACTTTGGTGGTCCGCCCTATATGTGACGGCACAAAACATCACTAAACTGACCGTCACATTATCTACGTAGCTAATAAGAAAATTCCATACTAACCTAATTAAATGATATTATTTGAAATAAACTCGTAAAAACACTGGTCAAATAACACCAAAAACGGATAGTAAATAATTGGACAGTGTGTGATAAAATAATAATTAGGAAAAAGGCTTCGAACCTGACTTACGAAAACGCAACCAACCGCCAACACTAACAAAATACTCTCTTTTTTTCGCGGATTGAACAGATAGACTGATTTTGCTAAGCTAGAATGATCCTTTGTGGATAATGTTGTTATTTTTTAAGAATAAAACGACTTTGGTATAATAAAATATCCATTTAGAGCCGTCACTGTGCTGACATGTCAGATGACGCTCAGTTTTGAAGACTTTACAAAAATGTATTTTACCATCGTAATATTTGGGTTACCTTAGCAATTTTAGATCAAGGTGATGGGAAAATATGTCAACTAAACATAAACTTGATATGTTATTATAGAAAAAAATATCAATAATTTCGATACTCTGAAGCTGACAAGCCCTGGGACAAGTCAAAAACGGCTCCCCTGAGGATTTGAATTGACCATAATTGAATTAAATAATCTTAATTACATAAAAAAAATTGCACAGACAAACAGTTTAATATACTCTGCATCTATTGATATACTTATTATAATAACACTGGTTAATGTTAATATGCAATACAACTTTAAAAACGTGGGACAGCGTAAAAGTGGGGGTGGCACCCAAAAGTGAAAATGCCCAAATATGCCCCCGAAATTAAACAATTTACACGCATTTGAACTAGGTTTCACAAAAATGAAAAAGCAACACATCTCCTCACCACGTTCCCGCCAAAACTCCCTACTCCCTTTTGTATACCATATAGCCACTATCGCGACCGTAAATGAACCGGAGCATGTCTTTTGTCACTGTCAAAAACGTCATACAGTTGTTACCTATTTTTTCAAATTGAACTTTCCTTCCATTCACGACCACACGTTCGATTATATCGGATTTTATTCAATTTTCTTGAAAAGGCACAGTGTTTTTACGTAGCTATATAAGATAAATAGATCACAATTTAATAGAATCCTGTGAATAAGTTTAATGTGATCAAAAAGAGTTCAAATATCCAAGGACATACCAAGGCAAGATCAATTAAATTCAAGCTTTACAACTTTGTTACTACTAAACTCTGGAACCCCGGACTAGAACATTTACCTATAGTTATCATCGTATCAAGTAAGCTTTTTTATAACTTACCGCTGTTCCGTTAAAGTAGGTCATAGGTAGGGTCGTGATAATTTTATCACAACAAATATCAACAATTTATTTGAATCCTTAGACGAAATACGCGTATTATAGTATATTGTAATGTTTTTGTTTGAATTTCTGAAAAGAATCGAATGAAGACCGTGTTTTAAAATTTCCGCCATTTTTCTTCAATTGTAACGCCATCTGTGTTTCGTTCTAGAAAGAACATAATCATATTATAGTCAGGCAGTGTCTTTTTCCAAATAATTTCGGCCAAAAATAAACCTATCTAAAAGGAGTTATATACAAGGCAGAAGCGCTTGTACTTAAAGATTGATATTTACACGTTAACGTTATTTTATTTGTTTATTTTTATATATTTTTGTCAAACTTGTAACGATGAAGTAGCGACATCTTTAGCTCCTTTTGAAAACAAGATTTTAAGTTGACGCTCGATGTCGCTACTTGTAGGACGCTGCGGAAGACCAATGAATTCGTAGGAAAAAAATGCTCTGACCTAAGGCGGAGTTCATAATGCAGTACTCATTTATTGCTTTATTTTTACCTATCTGGTCATGGGACTTACGTGATTTTACCGTTACATGCCTACTGTTTGTGGCCGGATTACAAAACATGTCTCATCGTAATCATGAAATGTTTTTTTTTATAGATAACGTGGATGATGATGGGAGAATGGAAGTACCTACGTTACACGTTTTGTTACGATCTTGTGTAGGAACTTTTTGACTTTCTAACGCAATTTTTATGTCGGTTACTATTATAAAAAAAATTCATTGAGAAATTACAACACATGATACTTTACAGGAATAGGGAAAATAAAAACTTAAAAACAAAATAACTTTTTACTTAAATCGGTTGTATTTACATTTCGTCCATGTAGAAAATCAATAGTGGTCAACATCACAAATAAATAAAATCGTACTAAGTTTATTCACATAAGTAGTACATCGTACACAAAGTGCGACAGCTTCAAAACTTACCACAAAAGAAAAGGCGGGATGTTAAGATAATTTAAAATATTTTATTGTATTCCATGTCAATTATTTCCTAAAAATATGCTCCCTTGGGTCTGAAATCCAATGGAAGTTTTAACTAAATGCTTTTGATATCTACCACTAGCGTGCTAGCTTAGGCGTCAACAAGTCATGACTTTAACTTAGGATTATATAATAGTTTTGGACAACTATGATGTCAGCTCAATAATCACTGCCTACAGAATTTATTTCTCAAGTTCGCTGTAACATCTAGTAGCTTTAACCTTCTGCCTTGCTGACGCCTTAATAGCTTTACGCAGATAAAATGAGTGAAAACTAATTCTCAACAAGATGTATCAAAATTTTGTGTATAAACGGTGCGTCTCGGTGACCGGACGTCTGAAAGCGTCTCGTTTGATTACATCGCCGGCTCCACTCTCGTAACGCAGTAAAGCGGCGATGTATATCGAACAACGAATGATTTTCCACGGTATAGAACGCGTTGCCGTGACGTAGTGCAGGGCGGGCGCGACAGACGCCGGTAAGGGGGAGAGGAGGGACCCACGCCGCGAAGCGCGCGGCAAATCGAACGAGGCCACGCCGAACGCGGGAGGGGACGCTTTGACGCGCACCTCGATCTCCCCCGCTACCCGCATCGTACCCCGGGGCTCCCTCAGCGTTCTCTTATAAAAATGACATACATCCTACATACTAAAACGCCTAACCTAGAAATCTCTTAATCCACACCGCCGAACTCTGGAATAACCGAACTGGAGGTTCTATCCTAATTAACAGTATGGACAAAAATTACAGGCCGGTTTTATGAATTTATTGTTAGCTATCGCGGCGCGTCGACCGTCGCGGTCTCTTTATCAGTCGTTCAGAGAGCGGGCGGTCGGCGCGCGATGTGCACGAGATAATGGCAAAATTGTGATGTTTTTCTAATTTACTATCTTACTGTATGCAGTCGCGTCTCGACGGCGTTGCTGTTTACGTAAGGATGGCTCCTCGTTCAAGCTCAAATATCTCTGAATGTTTTCATCATGTCGCAATCAAATCAACTACTACAACTAATTTAAGTATTTAATAACATTTTCATTCGTACTACCGTTCAATCCATACGATAAACGAGCAAAACGAGGGGATTTGGTGGTAAGAACAAACGACGCATTGAGACGGTGCGGTGTTTCGGCAATTAACAATAATTATAACCTGAATGGAAAAATCATACTAATGTTACGTTACTGGTTACAAAAATCACAGGCTTCACTTATTCTAAATATGTACACACAAACTCGCATCATCAACAGAAAAATGAAGAGTTGAGCTTTGTGACTTGCTTATCTACATTATTAGCGCGCCAACACTGGCCTATTTCTATCTGAATCAGGTCAAGATTCTACGGTATAGAAAAATATCACAACTTCACCATTCGACGGGCTCATAGGTAAACCTAGAATACAGAGTGATTTTCACTTAGAATAAAGTTTACTTTCGAAAACACATTTGTACATTTCATGACAAAATTCAACATCATTCTACTAAGTCTTATAATTACAAGCTCGCTGCGGGCGAGACGAAATCAAGGATACAGCTTCGGTACCAAACTTAAAACATATTGTAAAAAATTGAAATCTGCATTGAATTTGACTTATTATTAATTTGTCATTTAAATAGAACTGCACCCGTTTTTGGTGGGAGCGATGTCGGCCCCGCATGTTCCCAACTGTTGGTCTGTATCGGTGCTTGGGGCTGATGCTGGCTATGCAGGCAGTTGAGGCGAAGCGGGGCCGAGCCAGTCCGGGCGTCACATGCACTAACACATCACTGTGACATTGTCCATTAAGTAAGAGGCACTAAGCGTATTACGCGTCATCCTCTTCCTCTTCACCCAGTAACTCTTCTTCTACTTCTTCATCTGTAACAATGTAAATAATTCAATTAGAACCTATTGTCACTGTACGAGGTCATTGTTGATAACGAATGTGGCGTGTGAAAACAAACATTTATACTATCTTTGTAGGAATATTCTTTGTGATTTTCGATTTTTTCTCTTGCAAATCATGTTAGGCATTGACTCACCTTCGAGATCGTCATCCTCGCCCTCTCCTAAGACCTCCTCATCCTCTTCACCCTCTACTTCTTCATCATCATCGTCATCACCCTCGCCCTCTCCCTCCAAGTCTTCTTCTTCGCTGTGTGGCTCATCCTCTCCACCACCGCCGTTTTCTTCCTTTCGCGCCTTTTTCGCTTCTGTTTGTTTTTCCTAAAAGAATAGAGTGCATGGTATTAATCTCATGTTTACATGACGCAGGTGACATGAATCGTAACATCTCTTCGTTCAAGTTCGTACAAAAACAAACAATAACTGGCTATAAGCCAATTTATTTAAACCGTTTGCAGTGATAGTTCGTTACGTATAGATGAATTTGCGGGAAAAAAACGATGCAACTTGCGTGTGAAATAATACGAAGCAGGTGACAAATATTGGGAACGATAAAGACGAATGGATGTGTGGTAACGTGGGGGAAAGAGCTAGAATAGCAGGGGCCGGCGTCATACGGCCGTTTTTCCCGCATCAAAGTTGGTCGGAACGCGGTCACTGTTCACCTACCTAATTCCAATAATGTATTCCTTCGTAAATGCCACAGAGTAACAAACATAGCATAAACATGCTAAGTAAGAAATAACATAACCTATCATCTCAAAAGAAATGCATAAATATTCATTCATGTCTCCATTTTGAACCTCGATGATAGTAAACTAACCTCTTCAAACAACGTTACGAACGCCAACAAACCGTAACCGCCATGCTTCCCTATGTTTTATAGTGAGGAGAAGGAGATAGCGGTTATGTTAGCATTTTAGAAGATTTACGATTTCCCGCTCTTATTATTTTAAGTGAAACGTGCTCGAGCTAGAAACGAGCTTAGTCGAACAAAGGAAATGGCTATAACGTATCACATATATCACACCTACGTTCATGCAAATAATGCCGGGTCATTGACTACTTTTCTACGATTGCCTAATGATATAAAACAAAAACCTATTGAATTGAGTAATAATAATCGAACAAAAATTAGGCGTGACTAATTGTTACGAATTATACTTATGTTAATAACATAGAAAACATTCTCTTTAGGAACCAATCAACGTAACCTAGCATTTGCGCGCCGTTTGTATGACAAGCCTCTCAGCTACACTGACATTCGCGCCGGCCATGTTAACGACTGTATAGCGTCACGCTACGGTGAATGTGCCCTAAGAAAGTCTAAAATAGCTATGAACGCAATAAAATCAATAATCAAGAAGCCTTCCATGTCCATATTAATAACATCATTGGTTTTTTTTTAAATAAACCAGTCAATGAGGACAGCGTACGTTCTCGCGCCATGTTTTTTTTTCTACCAAGGTCATGCATGCCTCTGTATCGAAAACGAGTAAACAATGCTAAAAAGTTACTAGTCAGAGCGTTGAACGCGTGATTTGCGCCGTTTAGAGGGCCTCATTGAGATTATCTCATCAAATACTTCATACATGTACTAAATGTGGTAATCAAAGGAATGCCGCCCAAAAATGCCGGCAGTCGGCGTCAGTTACTTCATGGCATAGCCAAACACGTGGAAACTACGGACGCGCGAACGTTAGACCAAAATGAGACATTAGTCTAATCTAACCTTTATAATAGCGTTCAATAAAATGGCGAGTGATTATATGAAAACTGTAAATTCGGCATGTGAACTCACCTCTGCCGCTCTTTTCGCTGCTTTTAATTCACTTTTCCCGTCGGCTTTCTTCTCTTCACCGACCTTGTCGACTGCCACTTCACTGTTATTTTCATTGGTGCTCATGATTATTCTGATTTTGGTGTTAATTTACTAAAAAATACTTTTATGTTGTTGAGTTCACCGGGTCCGACGCGCGACTGATTGAGCGAGTGAACTAGCCGCGGCACCAACACGTTTGAATACGAAGATGGCGCGCGTTTCCGCACGCCGCCTCTCTCATTGGTCGAGTGTGGCCGCCATTAACAAATTATGACTAACATGTGGGTAAAAATACGCATTTTTGTTTTAATAAATACGTTGTTAAATAACTAAATACTAGGGTAGGACGATGTTAAAATGTTATAATATTCATCCTACTACCATCTTAATTGGGAAAATTATGTACTTTTTTCAATAAATCGGAAAAAGCGGGCCAATCCGATAAAATAGTTCTAAAGAATGCCATGCGATGGCGCTGGCATGGGTTACAACAAAACGCGCGAAAATAAAAAATAACGTGGTATTTTACTAAGCATGTTATTGTAAATTAATTAACTTTTATCCAAGATTAGCGTTTAAAATAAAAACATCATCTTAGAATAACCATTTATTTACAGAATTCTAAGTAAATACAACGTTTTCAGACGTACCTATTTAAAGTTATCTAAAATAATAATTAATTAACAAAGCATCAAACAAAATATATTTTATAAATAGTAAGTAAATAGGTTACTTACGTAGTGTAGTGTAAGTACCTATCAAGCTTGATAAGAAGAGAAATGAAATTGTTACATTTTATTAACCTTACTTACGTAAGTACATACCATATATAAAGATTTGTTAAGGATTGAGACTGCTTAAGGCGGCGATAGATGATAAGCAACGGTCCTTGTCCTATTGCATATAAATGAGCGAGATGGAATTGCGTGAAAAATCTACAATTTCTCGTAAAATCAATAATTAACGAAGATTAAAATAATACTTTAAAAAAATGCGATGAAGGGGTTCTAGGTATTGTATTTTCTAATATTATGATGCCTATAAGAAAATATAGCGGTTAAGGATTTAGAAGAAAAATTGATTTATTTTGTAAAACAGGGGTAACTTTGCCTGTATAATAGTGGTATTTAAAGTTATTTTTTATTGTTTTTGAAATGAAGGGGACACTTCTTGTATCATGTACAATAACATAATACATTGTTTAAAGATCTATTTGATACCGGTTATGAATAAAACCATTCCATCGGAAGGGATTTCACATGAGTCGCGTCCTTAAGATACTAGGTACTACCTATCAATCTCAAGATCTTTACATTGGTTTTTCTGATTGAAAAGCAAAACCATACAATTAAACTTATGAACAGTATTTAAATTGGATTTCTTATCAATTTTGACGCAAATAAATAAATTCAGTGAACATCACACCGCGCCATCTAGCCTCATGGTAAACTACTAAGCTTGTGTTACGGTGACTAGACAACTGAAGAATTACATTTAGTATTCTTCTGTAAATACATAGGTACATATAATAACATAAAGACACCCAGTATCTCTATGTACGCAAACTTTGTTGTAATAATTTATCAGTAATTACTTAAACAAATTATAACAATAAAGAGGTAAAGTTTTGGAAATATTAAACCGATTCTGATGCAATTAGCTTATTTTCATCTAGATATTCCCACGGGACTTATGTGGGCGAAAACGCAGGGCACTGATAGTACAAAATACAGACAGGTAAGCCTTCAATATAGCATTTCTTTATTAAAATTATAAACCACACAGAGGAAAAATACTAAAAACCAATTTATTATTTAACTACTACACATTACTATCTAAAGAATATTTTTCCCTTAATATAGGATATTGATACCTGCAATAGACCGTACCGTCCATTTAGAGTGGCTTAGGCAGCGCAGGCAATAACTAATAACAATGATATAAAAAATCAGATTTCTTGTACAGTTAAGTTCATATTGACGCAGGTTAAATAGATATCTTCTAAGGGACCAAATGAGCTGAAATTCCAGGTAATTTCTGCTTCTATGAAAAGAAATTACACCAAACAATAAAATACTGGTCGGTATCTACCAGGGGCTCGATTCGGTAAGGACATAGCATGCGGAATGCCGGCGGAATGCAGGCGACGTGCAGGAGATGTACGTTATTTCGTATTTTGTAAATGTTATTTTACTTAATTACAAATTAGTTATTTAAGTAGCCTTCAAATTTAAGGGCTACTTAATTATTCAAATAGCTACCCTTGTCCGTCAGCCAATCAGTGTTAAGGAAGTTATGGAATAGCTTTTATTTTTACTCGTGCAACAAATCGACTCCTGCATCCCGCCTGCTTGTCGCATGCTATATTTTTACAGAATCGAGCCACAGGTCTACCTGGAAACCTGCTTCATTATTTTAACACCCTAACGCTCTAATTTTACAGATTTCAGATGAGAAATTAAAATTGTTTTCAAGACAAACATGTCAAACTACAAATAATATTTAATAACGGGGTATTTACAATATTTTAATTTAGATTATTATTCTTCTGATTTCGCGACGTTCATAGAAACAATGCTAATAAAAATAAACACCATGCGTTTTCGAAAAAAAATCGTAAATACAAAGCTGAAAAATGACTTTAATTTTATATTTTAAATTTGTCTCGTGAACAAGCCAGCTGTAATTACTGGCGAAACATCGAATCGAGCTCCGTAAAAACAAATTAAAACATAGTAAATACTCCCTTATTATATAAATAGTATTTGTAATGAAATTAACCATGTCAGTTTAAAATCGCACGTTGAATATCAATCTGTAAATCAAGAAATAGATTGATTATTTATTTCATGGTGACCAACACACATCGCCATCTAGCCCCAAGGTAAGCTGCTAAGCTTGTGTTACGGTGACTAGACGACGGAACTAAATATTCATGATGCGTTTATACGACATAGTATCGTGGCATTTTTACCTACCGTAAATAAAAAAAAGTGAGACGTCACGGGATGACGCCTGACAGATGTGAAACATTTGACATTGGCAAATATGTTTTCATATAGCGTGGCGAAACTCGAAACGGGAACGTCAACAATCAGGTTTACTCCCGCCAATAGATGTTTCACATCAAAAATTTGTGCTTAAGTTTTATTTCTATACTAATATTAGAAAAAAGAAAGATTTACTAATTTGTTTGTTTATAACGAATAGACTTCGAAACTACTGGATCGATTTCAAAAATACTTTTCTACACTATCGAGGAGTAAGTTAAGTTAAAGTTTTAACTGTGTTTCCGCAATTAGCCCTACTACTGGGCCTTTGTGTGTGATTTTAAGCCGTGGTTTTCCTCACGATATGTTTCTTCCTCATGAATATATATATAAATATTTTCTTAAAGAAAAAGACATTGGTGCGCGGCCGGGATTCGAAACCACGACCGTCGGAATGAAAGTCGGGGTATCTACCACTAGACTAACACCGCTCTGAGGAGAAACATTTGCTACTTTTGATCGCGATATTCATACGGGATCGGGACTTACGCGGGTGACACCGCAGGACGTACTTTGTTATAAATAGGTATTTAGCTAAAATAATTACATAAATATTCAATAATATATACATATTGTTCAAACGATATCACAGGCATACAATAATTGTGGAGACGACCACATTCCCAATAAACATTTTGAGATCAATAATTATTTCACGACTTTGCACACAGCGCCATCTCACCCTGAACTAAACAACTAGGCTTGTAATACAACTCATTTTTCGCTTACACGTTTCGTTTATGATATACACCACGCGTTTAAAACCAAAATATGAGTTTAATACGAAACGTTCCTATTGCGAGGAAATGGAATCAGTTGCCTGAGTATAAATTAATACAATAAATAAATCCTGTGACGAACACACAGCGCCACCTAGCCCCGTGGTAAGCTGCTAAGCTTGTGTTACGGTGACTAGACAACGGATATACTACTTATATTTACTTTTCTTTTGTAAATACATACATATTATACATAGAAATATGCCCAGACCAAATACAAATATTTATTTATTTAGTATGTCTTCTTTCTTCAACTTGGGGGTCAAGTCACGAATGAACAGGTATCTCCTAGGTAAGCGTGCAACATCTTAGACCACATCGTCGCTTTCCATCAGGTGAGATAGTGGTCAAACGCTTACCTATCAATTATAAAAATATCAAAGTTTTAAGCTCTAATTGAGGCCAAAATGTTTATTGTGTTGAACATTCATCGACACTCTTACGTTACTTCCCACACTTTCGAATTATGCAAATAAAAACATGTTCTTTCTGGCAAATGGCTCTTTATGGGGTGTTTTACTAATAAATTACATATTAAAAATATTTAGGGGAAAGATGCATCTACAAAAACCCTTAAACCGCAATAAGAATAGCTAAAAAGCTTAAAGGATGGGTGATATACACATACATTAGCAAATATCAACAACAATGAACGTAAAACAAATAAAACGTATATCATATTGCCTGAAAGAACATATATGGTACATCAGATAGGTCTAGCAAAGACGATAAAACCAGTTGACTGCTCATTAGTGTTTCCCCATTCACGAAAATAGTACGTCTTTTTTAGTAGCACTCTCGTACAAGAACGGCCAATCACAAAAAATCTAGAAATAGGTAGGTAACGCATCGGCCAATCACAAATAGCCTTAAATAAACGTGGAGTAGGGTCGAAGTGGTAAGAACATGCTTTGTCTCTTCCCGGGTCAAGAACTTTCAAAGTTGACAGACAGAAACAAAAAGCGGTATAACCACTCCGACCGTAATCCCCTTTTCTTAATAAGCCTAAAAGTGTCGAAGTATAGATAGGTTAAGCATCGGCCAAACATAAGGAGTCTACACTTCGTTTTTTAAATTGTAGACTATGATTTCACACATCTTTGTGATGATAAAATGTCAAATACAAGGAACCAAAACGTCAGATTGTAGTCTGAAATTAGAAAACGTTTTATAAGTATAGATAAGTAACCAATTATGAAGTTTGATTATTACCTCACCCCTACCCACAAACGGTGAGTTGTGATTTGTAGAAAAATTACGGTGATACTTATATTATATAAATATTTAGGCAAGTGCGTGCCTCTTCAGGCCGCGCGCAGTGTAGGGTTCTATAGTTTCCATAAAATAAGAGGGACGGCAGTCTGGAAAAGCTGTTTTTATTTCAACCTAGTATGGAAAATTCAGAAAATTTGTTTGAAATTTTACTATTTGTTCCTTTCAATTACTCGTAAATTTGAAAACACAGCTCAGCTATGGTAATTTTCCTTAAAAGTGCATTATATACTACTATCGTGAATATTTATGACGTATCCAAGTGCACCCATTTGAAAAACTAGACTAAAGCTCAATATTTCGAAAACGGAACCCTAAATAAAAAAAAGTTCTTGAGAACCTAAAATTATTTTAGAAGCTAAAGCTATCTAACAATATCCCACACGATGGAGTAAACATGAAAAAAAAAACCATTTTACATGGGTGTATGTAGTGTGTCGGATGGACACAGTTTTATCTTCTTCCTAATCTAAGGTATGATCAGTCAATTGGTTTTATTATCTTCGAGGTGTGTGGTGCAGTGTGCGCTAGAAGGCGGTACATCCGTTGCCGTCGAAGTCGATGTTCCCCCTCTGGGCGGACGGTAGGCCCGCGCTCCGCCCCTCCATCTGTTCTTGTAACGCGTCATAAAGTGTAGGTAAAAAATCGTTGAACAACGGACTCTGGAAGCCGGCCTTGCTGTTGTTGCGGATCGTCTGGAAATACACAAAAAACATGATAAGCTTTTATCTAAATTAAAATTAATTCTATGACCAACATACTACACCATCTAGCCCAGCGTTTCCCAAAGTGGAGGGCGCGGCCCCCGGGGGACGCAGAGACCTTTTCAGGGGGGCGCGGGCACCTTTGTTGTCGAGTTGAATATAAACGATTCTCGTAATGAGGAAAATTTCAATATCAGAATCATTCCAGTTACAAAAATGACACATTTTCAATAAGAAATTAACTACATTACGAGAATAGAGCCACTGAATGCGATTTCTATGGTTCAGTCTTTAGTCATCTTGGAACAGGCACATTTTCCTGACTTAGGTCCTTCAGTGTGGACCCATTGTACGTGAGTGTTGGCTGTGATGTTATTCCAACCAACCCAGTTTTTCCATGGATAAGCAAAGACTTGTAAACCTTGTCAAATCTATACTATAGATAATTGGTAATAACCTTTCACTTACCAAACATCTTTGGTATTACAATAAGCAATAAAATTTTATAAACGATGATTAACAGATGACCAAGTTATGTAACGTTTGTCTCTGTCTGTCAACTTTGAAACTTCATGTCACAGTAAAATATAAACGATACATAGTTATGCAACTGTTAACTAGCATTTATAAGTAACGAGGTAGATGTATTTTAAGACATTTTTATTCTGATTTGCATATATCGACTACAGGATGGGGGGCGCGGATTTTTTGTTATGGTCGAAAGGGGTCTAGCCCCATGGTAAGCTGCTAAGTTTGTGTTACGGTGACTAGACAACGGATATACAACTTGTATTTATTTTTCGTTAAATTGAACGCTATCCATGGATTTAATAATTCGACAACCAACCACTGGAGAAAGAACAGCCGCGCTAGTAACCCCACTAATACGATTCACAAAACGATGTCGAGTTGAACTGAACTTACGCGGTAGGGTCGCAGGACTAAGCGCTGAAAGTACTTTTTGAAACTCTACAAAGATAAACGCTTTACTTATTCAACACTAAATTACAAAAAACTGATACACTGCATAAAAATTAAAACGAAATAAATGTTGTACAATTTACAAATAGGCGGCCTGATCGCTATAGGCGATTTCTTCCAAGCAACCATTAGCAATAATTAATTTTTCTAATCTAGGTTTTTATATATCTATCTTATCTAATATATGTATCTAATCTATGTATAATAAATATGTATTTACAAAAAAAACAACTATAATATGTAGTATATCCGTTGTCTAGTACCCATAGTACAAGCCTAGTGCTTAGTTTGGGGCTAGATTGCGCTGTGTGCAATATTTATTTATTTATCTTACCAATATTATAAACGCGAAAGTTTGTATGTAAGTATGTATGTATGTGAGGTTGTTACTCTTTCACACAAAAACTTCTGAACCGATTGCGATGAAACTTGGAATATAGGTAGCTGGGGGACCTGGATACTTTTTATCCCGATATTCCCGCGAAAAACGGAACTAACGCGGGTGAAACCGCGGGGCGCAGCTAGTAATCTAATATATGTATCTAATCTAATATATATACGTTATCTATGGTGTCAATAAACAAGGAACAAAGACTCACCCTCTCCAGACCCTCAAACGTAGGATCCTCATTGGCTCGAGGCAGCCAGATCTTGACGTCCTTGTCCAGACCGCTCGTGGCCAGGATGGGGAACCGAGGGTGGGCTTCCACGCAGTTCACCTGGAATACAACACTTACAATTTCAGATTTCTGTACCAAAAAGATAAAAACGGGACCGTTCTACTAAGAACTTCACTGTTCGTGTGTCACCAAGTTGTATATCATGAACCATGATAGCTAAACTGTTGAAATTTTCACAGATGGTGTATTTCTGTTGCCGCTATAACAACAAAACTATACTTATAATAAATCTGTAGAGAGGTCAATTCTGTACATCTTACTTCTTACTAATATTATAAACGCGAAAGTTTGTATGTATGTGAGGTTGTTACTCTTTCACGCAAAAACTACTTAAGCGATTGCCATGAAACTTGGAATATAGGTAGCTGGATACCGGGAATAACACATAGGCTACTTTTTATCCCGATATTCCCGCGGAAACAGGACTTACGCGGGTGAAAACGCGGGGCGCAGCTAGTTGAATATATTTTCAACAATCAAATCAAAACTATCAGGGGCTGATTAGTTATCGATACTGATGCCAAAAATGCAATCAGTAAATTTTTTGTCTGTCTGTTTGTATGTTCGATAGAAACAAAAATTACTAGACCAATTTTTACGAAACTTGTGACAATTATACTTTATACTCCTGGGCAGGTTAAAGAACACTTTTTATAGGTACTATAATAGAGGTTTTATCTCTCCTGTTCGGAAAGTTTAAATCTCACGAGTAGATAAACAGGGGGATGGGGGATGCTTTTTTCGATCCTATGGTGGAAAGTGTTTTTATTTTTATTTTATTTTAATTTGGCGATGGAATCGACAATAATTGAGTTACGTCATAATGCCATGACAGCATACAATTTTTTTTAACGTTTCGGCAGCCTAGATGTGCCTCTCATGACCAACTCCACTACATTGTAACCAATAAAAACGTATATCAAAACTTTTTTCTGGAATATGATTATTGATTATTGATATTGATGATTATTGTTAGTATCTATAGAAGACCTAAAGAGGACATTAAACTGTTTTTTTAAGAAACTCGATCATCTGCTACACATGCTAAGTAAAAAAAAGAATAGAAAAATAGTTATTAGAGGTGATTTTAATATCAATGTATTAGAGGTCAATAATCACTCTGAAAAACTCATAAGAACTATTAGCAGTTACAAGCACTATTTACATATAAAAGAAAAAACCCGTTTAAATTCTTGTTTGGACTTAATTTTCAGCAATGTTGAGAAGGCTGTGGGTAAAACTCATTCTCTTGGAATTTCTGATCATGACACTGGCCAAACAGTAGCATTACCAATAAAAAATAAAATTATCCCTACTCGATCATGGTTCATTTGGAAACAAGATTTTAGTGATGATAATTTAGAAAAATTTCGGGAGTGCCTACAGAGCTTGTCATGGGTGGAGGTTTTTGAAAAGGACGATTTTAATGAAGCATTTTCTTGCTTTCACGATATGTTGGTATTATTATATAATTTGTGCTTTCCTGTTATTAAAAAAAGATTACTGCGAAGGTTAAAAAATCACGTTGGATTACTAAAGGTATTAGAAAATCATGCATCACGAAACGTAGATTAAGACTTAACTATTTTAAGTCTAAAACTCACGAATCTAAAACGAAATACATAACTTATAACAAAACTTTAAAGAAAGCAATAGTACTATCCCAGAAAAATAATAATCTTAAATATATAAGCCAGTCATAAAATAAATGTAAAGCATCATGGTTGATAATTAATAATAAGACCAATCAATCAATTCTAGCTGATATGAAAATCAATCAAAATGGCAGTATTAAATCTGATCCAGCTGAAGTAGCTGAAATTTTTAATGAATTTTACATTAACTTAGCAGAAAATAATAACACTAGTGACATAGTTAGGACAGATTCACAACCACATAGTATCTTTTTAAAACCTTGTGACCCAAAAGAAGTCATAAATATTATCAAAACATTAAATAAAACAGAAGCTGTTGGTTATGATAATATATCTACTATGATTTTAAAGCGGTGCGACTTTGAATTAGCAATAGTATTGTGTCACTTAATTAACCTATCGTTTGAAACTGGTGTATTCCCCGATAAACTCAAAACATCGATAGTTAAACCTATTTTTAAGAAAAATGATAAGCTCGATCTCAATAACTATCGGCCGATACCAGTTCTGTCTAAAGTCTTTGAAAAGGCTTAAGTACTTCATCAACCTACAGTGCATACTGTAGGTTGATGAAGTACTTAAATAAATACAATATTATTAAAGATAATCAAAATGGCTTTCAGAAGGGTAAATCTACATCATTAGCCGCATTTACGTTAGTTAAATCTATTCTAGCTAACGTGGACAGAGGTAAATTTGTTTCTGCAGTATTTTTTGACATGAGCAAGGCATTTGACTATGTCTCTCATAAAAGACTGTTAACTAAATGCGAAATCTATGGCATCCGGGGTCCAGCTCTCGACTGGATTAAAAGCTATTTATATCTTAGACTGCAATGTGTCGAGCTGTCTAAATTAAACAGCCATAACGAAATAACTGCATACAGATCTACATTTTCAGTAAATAAGCATGGTGTCCCACAGGGTAGCGTATTGGGTCCCTTGTTATTTTTACTTTATATAAATGACCTGCCCGACGTCATATCTTATAATTGTGTCCTTTTTGCAGATGACGTCTCTGTTGTCGTCAACAACGACACAGAGGAAAGACATATAGACGAGCTAAACTCAACTGTTAGCAAGTGTATACATTGGCTTAATGAAAACAATTTGAAAGTAAATGTAAACAAAACAAAATTCCTACAGTTTTATAACAGAAAGAGAAAGAGTAACAAAATTAAAATTGTTCACAATCACGAGCAGATCCATGAGAGTAATAATATTAGGGGTTAAAGTATGAAATTGCCGATTTGTACTGAAAATCTTAATTGTTTTTTTTTTAAATTTTTAACAAATTTATTTAATCAAAATAGTTGCCATTATTATCTATACATTGCTGCCATCTAATGGGAAGGTTATTAATGCCTTTGCGATAGAACTCCGACGATCTAGACTGCACAAACTGTGTAAAAGCATTTTGTACTGCCTCCTGGGAAGAAAATTTCTTGTCACGTAGATAATTGTCCAAATCACGAAAAAAATGGTAGTCCGTTGGAGCAAGGTCTGGTGAATACGGAGGATGACGAATGGTTTCTAAGTGCAGTTCCTGAAGGGTCAAAATGGTTTCTCGTGCTGTGTGAGGTCTCGCGTTGTCGTGGAGCAATAATGGTGAAGATCGATTCATGAGTCGGGGCTGTTTTACTGCTAGTTTTGTCAACATGGTTCGGAGTTCGGCACAATAGACATCTGCCGTAATTGCTTGACCAGATCGAAGAAAACTATAGTGAATAACACCATGCTGAGACCACCAAACAGTTACCATTACCTTTTTATTGGTAAGTTTTGCTTTAGGACACTGTTGTGGCATTTGACCTGGGGTCAGCCATTGCATTTTTCTTTTCCGGTTATCATAAAGAATCCACTTTTCCACATGTTACAATTCGATCCAATATTCCTTCATTTCTGTACCGGTTCAACAAGGCAACACAAGTTTCAACACGCGTTTCTTTCTGCAGATCAGTCAAATCATGAGGCACCCATTTTTCGTATTTTTTTATTTTATTGATTTGACGCAAGTGAGTCAATAAAGTGGGTAAGGTAACGTTAAACCATGCCGCTAATTCCTGGGTAGTTTGACTAGGATCGGCTTCCACTATCTCTCTTAATTCATCGTTATTCACCTGTGTGGGCGGTCTTCCTCGTGGCTCGTTCTTTAAGTCGAAATTTCCGTCACGAAAGCGTTTAAACCAAAATCGCACGGTGCGTTCATTAGTAGACCCATCTCCAAACGCAGCATTGATATTGCGGGCTGTTTCTGCCGCGTTAGTTCCGCGTCGGAACTCGTATTCAAAAATCACTCGAATTTTCGCAGTATCCATCTTTCTTGTCTAAATTGAATAACAAAAACAATTGAAAGTCGATATTCAAATGTTTCACATTTTTTAAAAAAAGAACATCACAGAAACCATTTGAAAAAAGTTTCATTCGAAAACCTCAAACCATGAAGATTCTATGTCAATTCAAAGAACCTATTGCAATAAAACGGCAATTTCATACTTTAACCCCTATTATCAAATTTCTAGGGATTCAACTTGACAGTAACTGTTCATGGAAGCTTCACTTACAATATGTGAATGGTAGGCTTAACAGTTTTGTATTTGCTTTGTGAAAATTGGCACGAATAACTGACCATAGGACAGCTCTCTTGGCATATCATGGCCATGTAGCGTCGCTACTGCGCTATGGTGTAGTATTATGGGGTAACGCTGTCGATGTTGATGAAATCTTTATTACACAAAAGAAATGTATACGGGCTATTTTCAATGAGCCACCTTGGGCTTCTTGTACACCATATTTTAAGAAATATAGACTCCTTACACTGCCATGCATATACATATTGGAAATTTGCAAATTTGGAAAAAATCACATGCATCTGTTTGTAAGGTTTGAGGATTATTATAAACACAGTGAAAGACATATTAATAAATTAGTAATACCAAAATATGTAAAATCGGATTTGCAGAATCGTAATTCCTTTATAACAGTTACTAATGTTTATAACACGTTACCAAACACTATTAGAGATCTAAATGGTAATCTTTTCAATAAAAAACTGAATGACATGTTGGTTGACAAATGTTTTTATTCTCTCCGGGAGTTTTTAGAATATAAGTTTTGACACATCATAAATAAATGACATTATATTAAACAAACGATGACACTGTATTAAGGAATAGGAATAACAAATAATAGACATGATAAATAATGCACAAATTGAAAATTTATTCTAGTAATTACAATTTTGTTTTTTATTTAAAAATTTGCATACCAATTGTTTGGTGAAATATGTGTGACCAATATTAATATTAAGACTTACCCTGTATACCATGTTTCTAAGCAAATAAATCATTTTTCATTTTCATTTTCATTTCGAATACCGACTCTCGTTTTATTAAACGTGCATGTAATATTTTAATTTCCTCACACTCACAAAGTAGAGTGATTTGCGCGAGCGAATGCCACCCATTTTACCCTTGAACACTTGGCCCTGATTATTGGAAATATTTCAGGTGAAACGAGCCTTTGGCAAACAATTAATTACCGTTCTCCTACAACAAACGTGATTATTGTAGAGTATAGACAACTTACCACTCCCTGCACATCGCCCTGCATCCACTGCACGATGGCCTCCGTCTTCTTGTCCCAGATGTAGATGTGGGAACAGTCGGAGCCCGACACGATGTACTCCGACTTGGGCCCGAAGAACGCCACGCCCTTGAACGTGGCGCTGTTCCTGTGTCCCGTGTAGCGGTGGATGTAGCTCTCTTCGGCTTTTGTCACTGCCTTGTCTCTGGAGATTCGATAACAATTCGCAATTATTACTTACTTACTAGTTACTTTTTGGAGAGCATGTTAAATGTTTTTTTTTATAGGGTAGGTATATTAGATTAATAAACTTTATAAACAAATTTTTGCAAACTGTAAAGTGAGACATGGCTTGATCATACTTTATTTAATCTTAAGACCTATTATAACCCATGTTTGCGAAATAAATGAAATGATTATAACTTGAGTTTACTACTCGGGGTGGTGAAGGAATTGCGTAGTTCAGTGGTAATTAAAGACGCTCAATCTAGTCAAAGTCGTTCTTTTGAACATTTATTTTTTAATTTAAAATCATTTCTAACACATTCTCCAAATTTAAGCTTCTACTATCTATAGTTTAGCTTTAGACTGTGTTTTGAGCCATTAGTCAGTCAGTACAAAGCATTTTATAGACACAGATTAGTAATTTCCGTTGAGTTCAGAAATTTCCAGATTATTTGGGCTGTGGTTTTCGAAGGTGAAGGAAAACATCGCAAGAAAACCAACGGTAATTGGGGAAACACACAGTTAAAATTTTAACTATGCACTAGATCAATCCAGCGGTATCTAGGCCGCCCAATCGCACGTCCGTCTACAGTGAAATGATGACACCTCAATCAGACAACGTTACTAACTTGTCGTACGCATCCTGTATGGGGTCGAAGAGGTAAATATCCTCGTCGTTGTAGGAGCCGAGGATCTCGGTGCCGTCGTGGTTGTACACCGCACACGTCAGGTGCGTGAGGGAAAGACGGGTCGATAGCGAGTTGTTGCTCTGGTTGGGATAAAGAGACAATGTGAATCATCAACTGCACAAATAACTCACTAGTATTTTATGTCTTCTTCTTATTGGAGGTCGCGTTCTGAAGACACCCAATTATTTACATATCTACGGTTCTAAAAAGTTACTCAAAAAGGTCAACGCAAAGCGGGTCTTTATTCCCTAGTTGCATAAAGTGCTCATTATAAACCTAGGGCATAAAGTTATTTAAATTTGGAACTAAGGTTCTGGGTAGCATACGGTCATTTCAAACTGACCACCTAGACATACATAACATAAAAAATTTAATACTGGGCTGTTTTTCTTCTATTTATATTTCGATGGGAAGGTAAGGCCAAAAGTTTTAGTTAATATAAAGCCTATAATATTTTCATTGGCTAAGGCCGATGTTTAGATTCGTCATTTTGATGTAACATTGAAAAATAAACAAGGGCCGTATGTATGAGTTTCTAGAAGCAAAAAACTAAAGCAACAAGTATCACAAAAGCTAAACTCACATGGTTCTTATTAACAAAGGCCCCGGGACAGTACATGGCGACGGGTTTGGCGGCGCGCCGCGTGTCGTACATCCGGATGAACTTGTCGCGTCCCGCCACCACCAGCTGACGCGGCTGCAGCGGGTGCGCGTGGATGCTGTACAGCGGGATCGTGCTGCCGCGGTCCTTTACCACGAATAACCTGAAATTGTCAATAAATAACTCGAAATACAACTCATTTTCCGGTTTTAATCGAGTTGCTTTTATTATTCAGGCCTATTACGGGCTCCTTTTTGAAGGTGGAGGTAGAAGTAAGTGCGTAAAAGTTTTATTTCAATACAAAGTGGCGAAAACAAAAGAAAAATCGATAAACTTCTTTGAAATTCGTTCGTCGTCTAATGGATAGGGTGAGGTCATGACTTTTAAGATTTCTCAACGCTCATTAAATGATTCAATTAATTCGTTCTATTGAAAATGGGTTCGAAATTAAATTGTTATATTAGAAATGGATTCCAAAGTGTTGTAAATGATGTATCTATCTAAGGTTTTGGATATTTTAAAAGATATGTTTACAAATAAATAATAATAATTGTTGTACAAAATTTATGCATTATTAAATATATATAGGCCCTATAGGCCTATAATATATTTATTTTATGTAAATAATTTTGTTTGTAGGTTTTGTGGTAATGTACTATATATTTTGTGTTTAGTTTATTTCTATAAAAATTTAAATTAAGGAATAAAAATAAATGAGTGAATAATTGACCGAACGAGCGAAGCGAGTGAGGTCCAGTGTAGACGGGCCTGGCGCTTGTATCTTTGTATGTTTATTCGACGATAACTTGAGTATCGTAGCTCCGATCTTCATGAATTGTGGTATGCGCGTAGTTTAGGTCAATAGAATTTATGAGTTCGAAGATGAGCCGGATCGGTGGGGGGGTTGGGGAGATAGGGGGTCGTGAGGTCTCAGTTCGGGGCGAACTCCTAGTAATAATAATATTAATCTCTATGAACGTGTCTCCTAACGGCGATGTTAACGCGGCGCGGGCGGTGCGTCGTATAAAAATAAGATAACGGGCCCTACCATGATGTCTTATAAGTCGTCGCGTAGTCGTTCAGCTTATAAAAAAAAACTAATTTACCCCCATGAGTTTTTTGGGGCTTCTTCTCATCGGAGAGCGCGTTCCGAAGCCACACTAAAATCAATACACTTAAAACGTAGCCAAATGATCATGTGCATTTAATGGAAATGGTTGTGACTGTGGAACTTTCACTCATTTATTTTTATTCTTAATCCTCTCTTTTAAAAGAATAACAAGTAAAATAACTATTATTTCCTAAAAATTTGTTTACTACGCATTTATTTTTGAATGACAATGAAATGTCTCTATGACATCAGACAATGTGAATTATAAAAAGGTCGGTAGGAAAACAAATAAGAAAGAAAGCTGAACTAGGTTTCTTTACATGTTGTACAAGAATCTAAAGGAAATATACTTTTTTTTCTTTTCTTTACATGTTGTACAAGAATCTAAAGGAAATAAACTTTTTTTTTTCTTTACATGTTGTACAAGAATCTAAAGGAAATAACTTTTAAAGTTTATAAACTTTTTTTTTAAATAGTCTGTGGTTTTTAAAGTAGTCGAGGTATTTTTTTTTTAAATTTACTTAATATTTTTGAAGGACAAAAGGGCGAGCTAGCGGCGTCAAGCGAGCGCGTAGCGGTGGCGGTACCTGTCGGTGGTCCCGGCGCGCAGGTCGTGGCGCAGCACGAGCCCGTCCTCGCCGGCGGACAGCACGGCGTGCGGCTCGTGCGGCGACACGTGCAGCTTGTGCGCCGCGCGGCTGTGCGCCGCCAGCCGCCGCCGCGACGCCGCGCCCCCCGCCGGACCGCATTGCAGTAGCCGCACCTGGCGAACACAACATTACAAATCATTATAATTAAAGTATTTATTGCCAAAGAAAAAAACGACTTAAACTAGGAGTTCGCGCCGAACTGAGACCTTACGACTCCCCATCTCCCCGATCCCCCTACCGATCGGGCTCATCTTCGAACTCATAAATTCTATTGACCTAAACTACGCGCATACCAAAATTCATGAAGATCGGATCTACAATACTCAAGTTATCGTCGAACAAACATACGAACATACATAGATACGAGCGCCAGACCCGTCTACACTGGACTTCACTCGCTTCGCTCGTTCGGTCAACGAGGTAAACGCGAGCGGCAAAAGGAGCAAGTTCAGCAAATGCTGCAAGACGCAGCTATCCCTCAGGCTGAGAAGGACAACTTCCTAAGACGACAAATTCCGAAAAGGACAACTTCCGAAAAGGACAACTACGACTTAGAAATTTTTTGTGAAAAAAAAGACTTAAAAAAATTTAAGTAAAAATTTAGTGTGATTGGCACAAAATAAGACAGACAGACAGAACTGTCAACTAACTAGTTTCTTCGCAGAAGTGATAGAGCTCTTCGATATCTTCATTTTGGATGACAGCTGTCAAACTTAAAACGTCGATATCTCGGAAACTATTGACCCTAGATCACTAGTTTCTTAGCATAAGTGATAGAGCTCTTCGATATCTTCATTTTGGATGACAGCTGTCAAACTTAAAACGTCGATATCTCTGAACATATATTGACCCTAGACAACTAGTTTCCTTGCAGAAGTGATAGGGTTCGTCGAGATCTTTATTTTGGATCTGGGGTCAATAGTTTCGAGATATTGAAGTTTAAAGTTTGACAGCTGTCATCCAAAATAAAGATCTCGACGAACCCTATCACTTCTGCAAGGAAACTAGTTGTCTAGGGTCAATATATGTTCAGAGATATTGACGTTTTAAGTTTGACAGCTGTCATCCGGAATGAAGATATCGAAGAGCTCTATCACTTCTGCAAAGAAACTAGTTAGTTGACAGTCTGTCTGTCTGTCTGTCATATTCTGTGCCAATCACACTAAAATTTTACTTTTTTTAAGTCTTTTTTTCACAATTTTTTTTTAATTCTTTTTTTTCATAAAAATGTTTAAGTCCAACTTGTCCTTTTCGGAAGTTGTTCTTCTCAGTCTGAGGGGCAGCTATGTGCATCTACACCGCTGGTTTTCAGCTTGCCCCTTTCTTACATTTTCATCGAATTATAGGGTAATTATAAACAATATCTTAACGATATTTTTCTTATTTTTATAATTGACTAGCTGCGCCCCGCGGTTTCACCCGCAGAAGTGAAAAAAGCGTTGTCAGTTGTCATGGGCGCAGCAGGCCGAGCGGTTGCACTTTTTTGTTCATTACTCGGGTTCTACTAATTGGATTTCGATGCAAAGTATACCACGACCTTCCTTGGAAAATAGAACTAAACACCCAGCTGAAAATATAATCTTAGCTTACAAAAATAATCTATTCAAAACGGATTTCGAACCGGCTACCTTCACGACCAACAAACTAAACCCAACAAACCTGTCCATCCCTAGCACAGGTGACGATATTGAGTTGGCTCTCAGCGTTCAGATAGAGGAACTTGCTCTGGAATACGTTCGATTTGTGTCCAGTTTTGATTGTCTGCAGCGGGATGTTCTTGGCCCAGTTCCAGACGACCACGTTTGTGTCGTCCGAGCCTGACACTAATAGGTGCCCTGGATCACAAGAAAAACATAATTGTCTTATGGTTTCTTCTCTTCGGAGGGCGCGTTCCGAAACCACACTAAAATCATGGCTATAAGGCGTTTCAAGGTGATCATGTACACATATAATGTACAAGCATTAAAATTTTATGGAATAAAGCATTTTTCGCTTCGACTTTGAATAGAGATATACGGCGTACATTGTAGTTATAGAATCATTAGCTGCGCCCCGCAGTTTCACCCGCGTAAGTCCCGTTCCCGCGGGATTATTACAGTAAAAAGTAGCCTATGTGTTACTCCTGTTCCCTATCTACCTACATTCCAAGTTTTGTCGCAATCGCTCTTATAATAGGTATTAGTAAGATAAAGTAAGATGTGGTGTGTAGTATTTCTTAGCATTTTGAAACTATTTTTCTTACTACCCTCATTCCGAGAAAATTGAATTCCAACACGCTAATTCATAAATCATGATATTTAATTAATGTGCGTCGGGTTTTTCGCACGTAAGTCCCGTTACTGTAAGCCTATGTATTATTTCCGGTATCCAGCTACCTATATTTCAAGTTTCATCACAATCGGTTCAGTAGTTTATGCGTGAAAGAGTAACAAAGTCACATACATACAAACTTTCGCGTTTATAATATTAGTTAGATTCATTCAATCTTAAAGCCGCATACCCATTAGACAACAAATAACTACCGATATGTGTTTCGCTCATGGCTACAAGGCTTTACACTAGATATAAATAAATGTAATCAAAAATACTCAACGTTATTGCACACAAAACAATCTAGCCCTAAATTACGGCCTGTGATGCGTCGGGCGAACGCCTGACTGCAATGCAGAAGGCTGCGGGTAATCAAACCCAGAACCGTGTGCCTCCTTACGGCCGGGGGTTAACCCGAAACGCCTGAGAGGCCGTCAAAGTACGTTCATGGTTATTTTAAGAACCTAGAATGACCTGGAATCTAGGTCAAAGGTACCTACCTTCAGGATGAAAGTTGATAGCATTGACACATCCTCGGTGTTTGTTCAGCGAGTGGAGCTTCTTTAGTCTGTAGACTGCGTGAAGGGAGCCATAAAACCTTCGCTCGAACATCACGTCCTCCTTGACGGCCTTGCCAACCGGAAATGTCAGACCCGTCTCGCGGTTTATTATCTCTGAAATAAACAAGACAAATGAGCTTTTGGGCCCATTCTCACAATATAATGGTAAGTGGTGATATGGTCTATAGTACGTTTTTGAATTTCAGACTATAATCTGACGTTTTCGCTCCTCGCATTTGACACTTTTACTTTAGAAACATGTGTCAAATCGAAGTTATACGATTAGAAAACCAAGAATATACTTCGGTTTTTAATTGCATACTACGATTTGACACATATTTTTGTCAAGAAAAAATGTCAAATACAATAAACCAAAACGTCAGTTTATAGTCTGAAATTAAAAAAAAAGTACTATAAGATATAGCATCGAGACAACTGAGTTGCCCTATTTTCCAGTGATGTGGACGACGCCTGTCAAGCGAGCGAATTTTTGTTGAAATTGTTTTCCTAGTTACATCATAATATTTTTAAAAAATAATTTTGTACAGAAACTATACTAAGGTTAAGGGATGATTTATATTAGACCGTCACGAGCGCCGGCCGGGTCCGAGCTTCGTTGTCCATTGCTCGGCCGCCACTCGGTTGCACTGCAACATACCGATCGACTGCTCGCCGAGCAATGGACAACGAAGTTCGTGCTCATGACGGTCTAATTTCAATCATCCCTAAAATCCAAGTTGACTCGGTGGTATCCACATCGAAATTCGTTTAGGAATTGGCGAATAAACAGTCAGGTGCATTAAAGTTCACCGGGCGGGATTCGAACCCACGGTTCTAGGAATCAAATTCAATTCCAATTCAAAATATTTTTATTTTTTTAAATTATTATTACATATTTTTTAGAATCTCCAACGCGACATCCAATGAGAAGGAGACACAAGAAACTCATGGGGGTTATTTTTTGTTGCAATGATCATGTTATTCACATTGTCGCATATTTAGGACTATAGTCGAATTGGAGCAATATTTTACAGTTAAAGTAATCTACCCCTAGACAAATACCGCCGGCCGACACTACTTAGTGTTATACCAATTACAATTCAGAACCATTAGTGTGATTTTTTTTTTTCGTAAAAAAACGCGAACCTGATCGTTATGTTAACGCGTATTTTGTATGGTGACTCAAAAAGCGCCCCTAGCGGACGATATCGAAGTTACCAGTTTCCATACAAAATACGCGTTAACTTAACCATCAAGTTCGCATTTTTTTTTTAAGAAAAAACTCACACTAACGGTACTGACCTCTCAATATAGTAAAGTTGTGTTTGGGCTGCGGCTTCAAGACTGGCGTGGGCGACTTGTCGGGGTTATCCTCGTCGTTGTCATCGTTCTCGTCGGTGGAGTGCACCCACGGCGGCTCGTCGTCCGACTCCGTGTCGCCCGAGTGCATGCGGAGTATATCCGACTCGTAGCTCGCTTCACTGGAGCTCGAGTTGTTTGACCTGGAAGAGATAATATATATGAGTTACTTCGGATTTCGCTCTCTTTCCTATTAAAGAATATGAACGTTTCCCTGTCTACTATTTTTCGACTAAGGCTCGATTGAGACGCCATCTACAGGATCACTTTCCAGTGATTTTCCTGCGCCAATGATTAACTTTAGAGTTAACGCGTTGGCCAAGAGATGTCGCTCTTTTTCCTATTAAACTTCAGATTACTTCAGATTGTTCCAGCACTGCCGCGGTCATTCTTGGACGGGTGACCGGTCATTTGTATACCACAAAAACATTTAAACTGCTATAAATAAATATTACACACTACGCTTTTCCTGTGGGTACTAGACATTGGCTATACCAGTGTACGGAAATAAGCATGGAAGAAGCTCTTCCATTCTAACTCTCGTCAAATAATGGCACCAAAACTGACTCAAATACGAAGCACACAAACTACACACCACGCTACTACTAGCTAAGCAATTGGGCCTTTTTTTAATTGTTCATTCTTTTCACCAATGTGTGTTGACAACGAGGACAGCAATACGCAGTTCTCTAACGCGATTGGTTCTTGAATGACCCTATCATGGCTAATTGGTTGCTCGTGACGCAGTATATTTGTTGCCGCGGTATACTTTTGCCCGTCGCGGACTATTTTACGTGGTGTCATTATGAAGCGAAAGGAATACTTCGATGTCTTGTTTCCGTTAACTGGGTTATACTACATCTTATATATATTTTTTTCTAAATACATGTAGATAAACACACAGAACTATAAAAAACATTTATGGTCATGGCGGGTTCGATTTGAACCCGCAACCTTCTGCATCGCAGTTGGGGCGCAACGAACGCGCTACAGAGCCAGTCAGAAATACAAGCTGTGAAGTCTAACATCATAAATGAAGGCTTTACATCTTTAAAGTTTTATGACCATGGCAATATAATGACTAGAACGTCAAGACCATTTTAACCAAAATGAAAACTGGGCAGAGTTTGCAAGAGAACTGTAATCATTGGAAGGTGGTGCAGCCTATACCCAGAATAGTTCAGTGTAATAAAAAAACTGGCGGTACGTTGTCGAGTCACTTATCAATATAAATAGGACTCTGTTCTGCAAACAAATTATCTGAACTTGACCTTCCAGTTTCACAAAGGTTAAACACTTCTTAATTATTTATATTATATAACATAGACAGACTGATCACCTGATCACCATAAAACCTATATTATTTTGGTGTACAAAAAAATAATAATTTAAAAATTAAAAAACCGACTTAAAAAAATAACAAAAAATATTTTAAAAATTTAAAAACAACCAAAAAAGAATTGATAAAAAAATGACCAAAATAACCTCTACATACAGCGCCACCGACTAATTAATCTGTTTTATCATCTGAAGTCGGGCAGCCAAACCAAGTACAATATGGAACCATACAGCCAGTAAAACTGCTCGGGGCTCCCACCTTTCCATTAAAAAAAGAACCATCTCAATCGGTCAAGCCACCTTCGAGTAATCGGTAAACAAGTGAATTGAATACAGCTTTTTGAGGAGCATTCCCGGTCCTCACTTCGAAGATCCTCATCAGATCCTCACCAAATTTTTATGGGACCACCTCGGGGCTCCCACTTTTCCATTAAAAAAAGAACCATCTCAATCGGTCAAGCCACCTTCGAGTAATCGGTGAACAAACATAAAAAAATATATATATATACATATATACGCGACGAATTGAGAACCTCCACCTTTTTTGAAGTCGGTTAAAAAGTGCGAAATTAGGCATAAATCTTTTAGAATTGAGTGGCAAGCAATTTATAGTCATTTTCACAATAAAAATGCATAGACATGGCTGTACTATTTATCTATTAGACAAAATTACTTAGAGCAACTGCTACAAGACTGCTTTAGGCTTTACAGCCGATTAGTTTTAACCTCAAACTTACCCGCTAGTGTTAACTTCAGATTCAGAGCTACACAAATCAACAAACCGATTTATGTGGCTCTCAATATCTTCACTCTCTGTCTCCGAGTTGCTAACCTCAATCACCCTCTCCTGGACCATCTCTTCCGGGGTCAAATCATCTGAATCCCGGGATGATGCATTACTGTCGCTATCCCTATCTGAAATTAAATACAGATAATAGATAGCGATCTGACGAACCATGTAGGTAGACTATACTCAACATGGGTGTGCTGGTTGTTCATTCCCTTCCCTATTTTTTTCTCTTGTTCTATTTTGCTGCTATCTGCAGTATAGTCTGCTTCTCATCTCAATGGTGTTCTTGGTTGCATCCGGCTCGGGAGCCCAGGGTTCAATAAAACCCCACATTATAAGAGGTTGGTACAGCGGGTTATTCATAGTCCTCATAGACCATGCCTACCACTACCACTCTGCCTACTATAAATCATCATCATCATTAGCCTGTTGCAGTCCACTGCTGGACATAGGCCTCTCCAATTGCACGCCACCTAGATCTATTTTCAGCTTCTTGCATACAGTTTGTGCCAGCCGTTTTGCACAAATCGTCGCTTCAATGTGCCTGAAGATGTACTACAAATGGATTTGGCTACTATAAAGGATCTACTATAAATGGATTTGGCAATATTTGTCCTCTTGACCCCATTCCTCAACCTATGTCGTTTTTATTTGAATCTAATTCAAAGGCTAGTTCTACTATGCACTGCCTGTTTAGTTTGTTGAACTGGATATTATCAACAGACTACAAATTTAATAGAAAAACAATAAGTAATATAAATTAAAGTTTTTTGAGTGTTGATTTGAATAAGTTTAGGTAAGCACATTTTCTTGCCAGATATAATGTAAATGATTATGAAATGACCGATACAATTTCTGACATGTAAAGTATAAACCATTTTTACTACTAAGACTCATTAACCCACAATGGAAAAAAGGGGTTTTATAAGTTCATGTGTAATTGATATAACTAGCTATTTCAATATATTTTTTTTAGTTGATGGGCGACTTATGTATGTTAGTGCTAATTTAGGTAGACCGTCAGGTCAGGTGAAGTGGTGATGAAATGTATTTTCTACAAACTCCCAATGTACCAAAACATTTGATTAATCACTACTGAAACCAAAGACACTTGGTTTGTTAACAAACAATTACCTGGGGTCTTTCGTTTCCTATAGTTTTTCCGATTACGGCGACTCATCTCAAAGAAGGCAGATATACCTTCCCTAGGTAAAGCCATATGGACCACGTTATTAGATGTGCTAGCTACTTTGTCATCACTACTCGTGCTTTCTGATACATCGACGGATATGCCGCTGTCAAAATTCTCATCTTTAGAATCCTTGCTGGTTGTTGCAGCACTTGCAACTGCTGCAAAATCATACGAAGTTTTAGAAAAAGTTTCGTGTCGTGAAGTAATGGTTTTGATTTTACTTGGCTTCTGTTAAAGTGGTTTTGTTAAGTTACCTGGTTGTTGAGCGCAGTCTTGAGTTTCTTGAGGAGTTCCATCGTTCAATTTCAACTTTTTTCCACCCATTTGAGGACTGCTTGGAGATTCTTTAACTTCGTCATCGCTGTTTTTGTCTTCCATTGCTTTCTGTTCTGAGTTTTCTACAACAGGCTGATTGTAAGCTAAAACGGCTAAAGACTTCCGTTCTTCATTTACAATTAAAATAAAAACACGAGAGAAAGATTTTTTTAGAAATAAAATGAAACGGAGAAAGAAAAATACATTTCTTGTTTTTTTTGGGTTTTGGCAGATTTGACATTAGTACCTAATTGACGTTCACTAAAAACGTCACGTTCATCCGGTCGTTTTCCATCATAATAGCTTAATTCTTACTAATGTTATAAACGCGAAAGTTTGTATTATGTATGTGAGGTTGTTACTCTTTCACGCAAAAACTAATAAACCGATTGCGATAAAACTTAGAATATAGGTAGCTGGATACCGGGAATAACACATCGGCTACTTTTTATCCTGATATTCCCGCGGGAACGAGACTTACGCGGGTGAAACGGCGAAGCGCAGTATATTTTATATTTACGTATATATATAAACAAGGAGCGAAGGCGACGAGCGACGTGAACATGATGGTCTCTGCTATAGGTAGGGTATGCTAGGGTACCCTCCGTCTGGCATAAACTTTTTTGTCATAATCTCAGAAGGCATAAAACGTTGCGCATAATATTCATAAGTCGGGTGCTCTGTATTGTTTTATGCGTAAACGTAGTTTCGAGTTAAAAGCGCGTTAATATGACAATTAACGCGCTTGTAACTAAAACGGCTCACTTCCAACTAAAAATATTAGTGCCAATGATTTTTATGCGTAATGAGTATTATGAAAATAATATTCATGCCAGAAATGTTTATGCCATATGAGCATTATGCCTAAAATGTTTATGCCTAGTGTCGGTAATGCCTAAAATATTTATGCCATACATTTTTATGCGTAATGTGTATTATGGGCAAAATCTTTATGCCGAAACCGTAATGCCGCATGCCGGTCGTGTTTATGACAAAAAAGTTTATGCGAAAAGGAGGGACCCCATCTCTGCATATTATACTAAGTATTATTATGATTTAGATTTTTTTTAATAATAATACACACTACGGATGGCTTGGCCGCAGCGAAACCGGACGAAATATCACAACGTGAATTCCAGATTATGTATAATGTCAATGTTTTAATGAAGTTGTCACTGTCAACATCAAAAACACGTGTGGTGTGTACGGATTGATGATTTTTGTACAAGACAAGAGTAAAACTTCTATTTTTGTGTTTTCCAGAAGCTTTTTAGAAATTAAACAGTAAAATAATCGCATTTATTTTAGAGGATATGTTTTCCGTAAACAACTGATTCTAGAAATTGCGTCATTATGAATAAAGACCCAGGAATTCTTTCTTTTCTCGACCTGCTTGATTTAGATGAAGAACTAGTGGATTCTAGATTGAAATTGTTAATGATACGTAGTTCACACACAAACGAACATCTAGTTAATGCCTTGCAGCTGTTACAGTACAAACTGCTCATCAATCTACAAGAAAACACTGATTTTAGCAACTCTGAAGAATATGAATTTGTGGTCAAGTTAATAAAGGATATACAGCCTGAAACAGCTGAAAATGTGTATAAAATCGTCAACACAGTATTAAAATTAAATCCTGAAACACTTGTCAGTTATTCTGAGCATTTGTTACAACAAATTTTGCCGAATATTGATGTCAAAAGCGAATCTTCAACTGATGATGTTGTCAACTCTGTTGATTCTAAAGCTCTTATAAGTTTAAAATTATGTGATAGTGTGATTGATGCTATTATTGAAAGAGGAGGAAGAATATCTTTACTAATGTTAGATCTACCACTGGAGGATGTTTTAAACTCTGTTGATAATAAACTTAAAATTCATTTGCTAACCAACACAGTACCTCGATTATTGGAAGATATTGATGGATACAACATATTAGATAAAATTTGGCATTATGTTACAAAGTTTAATGGTGACAGTATAGATACATCTCTAAAGATTCTAAGTTGTCTCTCAGAATTCTACTTACCAAATGTAGATAGTATAGAAAAATTTAAATCGGAAATTGTGATACAATACACTTTTTGGAACATCATTCTTAAAGGATTGATATCTATTGACTTTTCTTTGAGAAAAATGTCTGTATATCTTGCAAAAAGGGCCATTGATTATATTACAAATCAAAACATTGATTTAAATATTAGTAATAAAGTTGAAACACTATTTAAATGGAATAATAAGGATGCAAAGATACTGAGAAATCAATGGAATGATTACTTCATCTTAATCGACAGTTTAGAAGAAAAACAAAGCAATATTGTCCTACCATCTTTACAATTGTTTGATAAAATAAACAGGATAGAAAAATGTTGGCTAAATTGTGCATTTAATCTTGGTCTAAAACATGATAATTCACAAGTGAGATTAAAATCTATTGAATATAGACTCAAGATAAAAATTGACTCCCTAATAGAAGCTCAAGTTTTATTAGAAGCATTAGATGACTTAAATTTTTATGAGGATGAACATAATACTAAACATTTAAAAAATAAAATTACTAAAATAATTATGGATGAACAAATACTTACACTTATTTTAAAAGCTATTCCTACAGTTCACTTAACTCCAGTGCCACTCTATCATATAACTGATATATTAGCAAATTTGAATATTACTTTTACAGTAAAAAATGATAACAACATATCAGATATGCTGATAGAACTGTTCAAAGTACCTTGTAATATAATAGCTATGAGAAAATCAGTTCAAATAAATATTCTACAATTCATTGGAAGACATTATAGAAAGATAAATTGGTCAGTGTATATCGCTATTGCTTCATTGTTACATGTAAATCCACAAACCATTAAAGAAAATAATAATGCATTTGTCAATTTAATTAAAAATGAACTTTGTCTAACTATCAATGATAAAAATGAGTTTTCTGAATCCATATCTAAAACACAGACAAGCGTAGGATTGACAATCATGTATTTTGAAAATCATGCAAAAGATATTAACTTTCTGAGTGATATAATGTCTGATAAACTAAATAACATAAAAGATATTGTAAATAGACAATATTCTAATAAGATGAATTGTTACAAAGACGTGGTATTTTTATTGAGACTATTTAACTATGTCAGAAATGAAAAACAAAGTAATATTGCAAATACTATTAAGGAAATTATGGATCAAGAAATAAAGATAATATACCAATACATGTTTAATCTATTAACATGTGAAACAATTCTACACTTAGATGAAATAATATTACTTTTTGAATACTTTGAATATGAATACGAAATATTACATGAAATTTCAATTCAGATTTACAAAGATTGTACTATACTATTAAAAGATGGAAACACTGAATTAGATAAGGCCATTTTAAGTTTATTCTTTATGAATACTTTGTCTAAAAATGTAATATTTAAGAAAACTTACGGGCATGAAATGCTTGGTCTAAAAGACTTTTTGCTAATAATAAAAGCCTTTGAAAACAAAGTTGTAAATAATGCCAAGAATCTGGGACGATCTAGAAATATGTGTTACGAAAAACATAGTGAGACTATTTATTTGTTGTGGGATGATTTTGAAACAGCAGATTCACTTATTGATGAAATTGTTGATTATGTAGATACAGTAATTGAAAGTGGGGGATATGGATGTCTCAAATGGATTTTAAGAATCATCAATAAGATTATTGATACAATATTGAACAAAAACTTGAAATTCAATGTAATACAATATATAAACAAAATATGGAGGGAAATAGAGGAGTTAAAGACAAATAATCAATATGCTCCATGTATGAGAGAGTTTGTTAAATTTATTACATGTGATGCCTTGCTTGAAAAGCCTGATTATAATAATACTATAATACTCTACTGCAATAAGTTAATAGAATATGGATATGTTAAAAATAGCCCTCTATTTTATTTAGTAGAAGAATTTAATTTTAAATCTGTAATAAAACATGCACACATAGTTTGTGTTCTTACTGAAATATTACTTTATTGTCCAGTTCTAAAAAAAGATCAAAGGTATTATAAATTCTTTGAGTACCTTTTTGTATGATATAAAGGACTTATTAGATAGACTAATAATTGTTGAAATAAATTTACAGGATAGCAGACAATTTGACTTTAGAGATTTTGAAGGACCCAAAATATGGCTTGGACAACACAAAGTAAACTAATTGTTAACAACATTATTTATCGTTTTTGTTATATTTTAAAGTGTTTCCTACACTTGGATAACTATAATTAAAGAAATGCTTTCCAAAAATTTCGCAACCGACAGGACTTGAACCTGCATCTCTGGGGATCCGTCCCAACGCCTTTCCAATTTGGCCATGGATGCATGTTCAATCGAGTCGAAATTAAGGATTGCATTTCTTATTGTTTTACGTTTTTTGGAGGCACGTAGCGCCATCTACTGACAATATTTGCAGACTGCCAGCTTGAACTATTCTATTTTCCATAGAATTAAATTCAACGTTGAGATGTTGCTTCCGATTAAAAATATAACAAAATATAACAAAAACGGTTAATCGGAAGTTCAAGTTCTGTCGGGTGCGAAATTTTTGGAAAGCATTTCTTTAAGTATAACATTATTTATGGTAATTATTATGATAGATAAATCTAAAATAATATAATATTTAATTTTTTGCAGGTTGGATCTTCACTTTAATTACGAAATTCAATACGGGTCTGTACTAATTCTATCTCGAATATCAGATGATGATATATTAAATGTCATATCATCACAGATCATGGCAAAAGTTGATTATATCTTCAAATCCAAAGTGAGGTATCATGGAAACTCGCAAGTACACAAATCTTTGCAAACTGCATTACAGAGTTTATTGTTAATTGTATTGATAAAGAAGAGCACTAATACACGAGAAATGATAAATTGGGCATCGGAGCTATTAGGAAAGTTGTCACACCAAATTAGTGTAAGAATTTTACTGGAATGGCATATTTCTTTATATTTCTATTTAGAGGTAAGACTGCTTTTACGATTGTGTCTGTGTTTATAATTTATATTATTTTGCATGAACTCACTAAATTATCTTTGTTTTGTTTTTTCAGAAACAACCATTAAATGCCAATTTACTAAAACAATTGAAGTCAAAAAATGTACCTTTACAATCTCAGTTCATTATAATTTACTGGCTATTAAAGCGTAAAATAGCTAATAACTGCTACAATAAAGAAGAATACGATTTTGTCCTAAATACACTTTTGGGTCACACTATGGGTCAAATGTTTAATGTTAGACTTCTAGCACAGTATCTTGCTACAAAACTCTACAACGATGAAAAGAAATACGAATATATCATAGGAATTATTAACAGAACTTTAACAGATAATTGTAACGATAAAAACTTTATGAAGCTAAAAGATGATTATTTCGTCAATGAATTTGATATTATTAACAATTTATCGACTTATTTCATTTACCACTTACTTCCTAAACTTTGTAATGTTGGTGACAATGAAACTGTTAATACAGAATTTATTAAAAATATTGCAAAAAAAATAGACGCAAACGTTAGTAATATAACTGACAAAAAAAATAATTTTAAAATCGAATGGAGTAAATTTTATAATCGTGAAGAAGCCTATGATAGTATAGAGTTTGGGAAGACTGCTGAAGGCAAATTAGTAGAGGAAACAGGATCTGTTGGAACCATTCAAAAAAAATATATTCCTTGGAAGAGTATGGATGATGTAAATAATTATTGTATTGAAAAGAAGGTAGGTGTACTAAACCCCTTACGGGTTGATGTCACATCTTATTTATTTAGTTAAATGATTTTTATTCTAGGTGTATACTTTCAGAGAGAAACTCCAAGTGATTTAATAGTAGTTGCATCTTTGATTGATAAACTTCCTAATCTTGGAGGAATGGCGCGAACTAGTGAAGTTTTCGGAGTTAAAACCTATATTATTAATAGTTTGAGGCACTTGCAAGATAAACAGTTTCAAGGCCTAAGGTAAGCAGAAGAATGCTTGGTCTAGTAATTTAAAAATTAATTATAGTTTTAGACATTTTTCATTGTTCTCAGTGTGTCCGCTGAAAGATGGATTAACATAGAAGAAGTGCGTCCAGGTCAAGCATTAAAAACATATCTTACTCAAAAGAAATCTGAAGGTTACTCTGTGGTAGCTGCGGAACAGACATCTAGTAGTATCAAGCTACAGACTTTTAAGTTTCCTAAGAAAACGCTGCTTTTATTAGGGTGAGTATTCTAATAACATGTAGATAGAAAGAGACCCCAATAATGTGCCTTGAGGAACCCCACATTAAGCTGGGCGAAGTTAGACTATTAATTAAAGTACATAAGTATAGAAATTAATTAACAGCAGAGTAAAATAAATAATATTCTACCAATAATAATTAATTACCTATTAAATAATAAAGAACATCAAAGAACTTAAACAAAATGCAATCTGTGCATGTGTCAATAGCTTCAGATAAAACTTATTCCTTTATGACTTGATTTCAGGCATGAAAAAGACGGTGTTCCATCAGATTTACTGCCTATGATGGATCATTGTGTAGAAATACCTCAACAGGGTTATGTCAGATCTCTGAATGTTCATGTGACTGCCGCCATATTTGTTTGGGAGTATGCTAGACAAAATATTTTATAACATTGTTAGATCATTCAATAAAAAAATAATAAATAATTTGTTACTGATTATTATTTATTTGAGGTTTACAAAATAATTTTATGACTTTAGGCAGAACTGTTATTTTTACAGGTTTAACTTCAAATTCTTCTTTGTCTATTTCAATTGTTACTTCTTTTTCATTTTCTTTGGGCATAAGTTCAACTGTTCTGGCATAAATTGGCTCATAATTATGTAAGTTCTTTATACGATTCCATCCTTCTGTCACAAAATCTTTGTAAGAATAATTATTATCTCCTAAAGATATGCTAAGGGCAGGTAATTGCTTGCTGTCATCAATGTTTTGTGTCAGAATTCTAAAGTCACAAGTTTTAAAACAAAGTTCCTGTGTATTTACACATTCAGGATTGAAAGTCTTTGTACCTTCGTTTTGACTAGCCTGAGCCTGAGGAAGGAAAAATGACCATTTTCGTTTGAGTTCTTGTTTCTTTGGAATGCAATTACTGCAACCTTTGCAGGGTGGGGAGTATTTGATTGTGCCACTGCATTCCCATGTCAGTGTATTTTTATAGCCATTGAATATGAATGAGGCATAGTCTCGTAAAGATCCAGTAAACCAATATTTATCTTTCCTAGCAAGGGTGTCTCTAAATGCACCCCATTCAATAGAAGACATTGCATAAATGGGTCGGGTGGGAGATTCTTCATCTTGTGTTATAGGTTCTATTTTCATAGCATCTTTTAGGACTGTGTTGCCCTGGATAATAGCCATGGAAGCATCAATCAGTTGTTTCACTTTTTCAACTCCTTCTCCAGTTCCAGGGAACAGTGTGTTACCGATTGTGTTTGTGCGACCCAGAGGAAGGATACCTAGTGGAAAACGATTTGCTTCGTCATTTCTTCTGAGTAAGCCTGAAAACAAAAATAAAACATACTTAATATAGTGATAATAGGACAATCAAATTTACTTTTTGTTTTTGATTAGTTATGGTGATCTTACCTGTAACAGTTTCAGATAAAGTCCCATCTCCACCAGCAACAATAATTGCCTCTGTTCCCTTTAAATTCTCTATTATGTCTTTAGCATTTCCTTCTGAAGCAGTCTGTATGACATCTACCTGTAAGGAGTAATATAGTCTGTACTCTGCATTCACAAACATTCTGTAACCTAATTCTTCATGAAGGTATTACTATGATGGATCAATCAAAATATGGTTTTTGATGTGTTTGAGGCTGCCTCTCTTGCATAAACTTAATTGGTAACAAACAAACTAGCTATACTATAACAAAGACCTAATATGAAGTGAGGCACACCATTAAATGAAAATTAAAATCTATACCTGTAGCACAGATATTATTTTTTAAGTATTGAAGAGTTATGGGCATAAAACAAACACTATATTCAAAGATAGTTATAGATTTATTTTGTCAGGAAAAATAAACAATGCGTACAGAAAAACGGTTCAAAGACAAGTAACCAAAAAACAAATTACGTCTGTCATAAAGATGACTGAGACATAGAGAATGTTATTGAGTTTACAACACTTTCCTAGATAGGCCGTATAGGTATTCTCTAACACTGGCCCTTAAACCAATAACATTAGGTATAAACTTAATATCTTCTTAAGAAATTAGGCTTCTAACAATAACCCAATAATATTCGCTGTATTTAAGTAACACTAGATAACGTAAGTACCCAACATGTTACATATTTAGAAAAATAAAACAAGTAATTATTTTTACCCCTATGGACAACCTACCCCGGCTTACCCTACGAATAAAAAGAAAATAAACCAATAATAAATAATCCTTCCTACCCCTAAGGCAATCTACCCCGGTTTACCCTACAGCAATTAAAATAGTTATTTATGTAACATTTTAAATGTAAAATCACAATGTTTTTCTTTTGTTAACGGTTTCGTCAATAAATCTGCTATCATTTCATCCGTACATAGATAATGAACATTAATTATTCCATTACATACATTTTCCCTAATGAAATGATGTCTTATATCTATGTGTTTGGTCCTGGAGTGAAACATAGAATTTTTAGTTAGTTTCAGAGCAGATTGATTATCATTGAATACATCAATCTTAGCAGATACACAAAGAATCTCTTGCAAGAACCTATAGAGAAATAAAGCCTCTTTACATGTATCTGATAAAGCCATGTATTCGGCTTCAGTACTAGAAAGAGCAACCGTGCATTGCTTTCTGCTCTCCCAAGACACTACAGAGGCACCTACCATAAAAACGTAATACGCTATTCGAAAATCAATGCTCCTTCCTTCCCCCTTCTCTAGTGGAGCAAGCTAACTAACTGCGTGAAGTGAGCTCAAGTGACAGAGTTGAATAAGGAATACATTATTTTTTTTGTTTGAGTTAGGCTTATGGTGGTGGTTATACCTGTAGCCCAGCCAAATGGAGAAGTGGTTCACAATATTTTTCATAGTCTTTCTTTGCATTGCGTTTGTTTGCCACAGGATTCAGGATAACTGTAATGAGGGTTGGATTCCGGTCCATTGGAATTAAGGAGTCTCCATATTTGGCAGCTTCTTTGCACGCTGCACGCATGAGGAGGTTGATCCTGCACATAATAGAGAAATTAAAATAGGTAGGTAGGCTATTGTAAGTGTAGCTGGGTGTAATAACCATTAAAGTTCAGTTTTTTCCGTATAAGTACAGCATTTTTGGCTTTTTATTGTCTGTCAGTGAATAGAAGAAATAGAAGATTGGTGAAGGTTTGTAAATTGCTACTATACTCATATTCGTAGACCAAAATAGTTACCATTCGTAATTTTTAAAGAAATACTTCTAAATCTTAAAAGTAGGTAGGTACTCACTCATACTTTTCTTTGGCCTTTAGACCTACATAATATAAAGCTATGGCGCCGACAGTTGATTTTTTCCAATTATTTCTAATAGTTTTACTGAATTTCAAAAGTTTTTCCATTATTGATAAATAAATTGGTTTTTTTACATTTCGTTTGAGGTTATTTTTGTTTTTTTTTTGGGCTCTGTTTTGTGGCCATTTAGAAAGTCAACAGTGTCAAGTGTTATTAATTTTTGCAAGTTCTTTGCAATTTTATTTACTTTAAAACAGTCAAGTCGTCTCGTAGTAAAGTCAAGTCAAAGTAGTCATTGTAAATGGTGGCTCTTTACAATGACGGTTTATCTGAGCTTTAAAGATAAGGCTAAACTCATGTTTTGCACCAAATTTCTTTTTTATTATACTTTAACACTTTCTCGAAACTAAATTGATTATTATACCCCCGAAATTACAATGCACACGAATTTGTTCCCAAATATGAGGCTTCAGCAATACATCTCTTCAACGCGTTTCCGCCAAAACTAAGGCCTCAGATACATTTGCTTCTGTTTGATTTCGGGGGCATATTAATTAATTTAGTTTCGTGAAGGTGTACAAGTGTAATGAAATTGAAAATCGGTGCAAAACATGGACTTTAGCGTTGTTTCCAAAGCTCCGTAAACAATCATTGTAAATGGCTGCTTTGTGTTTACAATGATTCCCTTGACTTGACTTTAAGTATGACGACTTGACTGTTTCGATGTAAATAACTTGCAAATATAATACTTGACACTGGCTAATTTCCAAATAGCCATAATCAGTTCACAGTTGTGAAATAAAAAAAAAGCTTAGCTTAGAAAAAAAAAGGGCAGTAATTGATTGAAAATAAAAATATTTTGTTGGGTTTTTACAAATTTTTAGATAATTTTGAGTCTAATTAGATGGTTTCCTTATTATTATTGACGTCGTAAACATGAGTTCTAGCCAAGACACGGACCTCAATTTACCGGATGGTTGGATTGTTTGCAATTCCAAATCAAAAGATGGTAGAAAATATTATTTCAACAAAAAGACTGGAAAGTCTTCATGGACCAAACCGGAGGTACCAGATACTAAGTTTTAATTTTTGGTATACGAACATAGAATTATTCTTTAACTACCTGCTATAGTGAAAACATTGTGTCGTGGGTGGTCAGGTTTTAAGTGTACCATTCTGGTTTTATCTTCAAAGATATGGTAGTTTTCTTTTGAAATTTCAATGTTAATAATTGTGTGATAGCGATCTTTGACCTTGTTTATTCACAGAATGTATCTTCATCAACCAAAAATGCTCAAAAACATAAGGAAAAAGAGAAAAGTGTGAAAGGGGAAGAAGGGTGTAAAAAGTCAGTGAAACGCAAAAGTGACGGAGACTGCGCTCCAGAACAAAGCCCGTCTAATAAGAAACGGAAGGAAGGTTAGTATGTTATCTTCTTTTATTGGATTAACTTTCTGGGAAAGTGTTTTTTGTCCCGAGTAATCCTACTAATGTTATAAAATATGAAAATGTTTATGTGGTAAGTAAATGAGTTTGTTTGTTGCTCCTTTACGCAAAAACTACTGATTGTGGTCAAACTTGGCTTGCAGAAGGCTGATGGAGAACATACATTATTATTATAATGTGTGATCTCCACAGTTTTTATCCTTATGCTAGTTTTTATTCTTACAATCCTGCGGGATCAAGGCTAATATGTGTAAAATCACTGAGTGCTAGTCTGCATATGAGTCTATCTTGATAAATTTGGTGATTAGAATGTTGTAATCTAAAAGAGACTTATTATTCACTGATGACCTGAGATTTGAGTAGGTAGATTGACTTTTGGTACTTGCAACGGAAACATCCTTGCACATGAATACACCACACACAACCAACATGAATACACCATTTCCCCAGTAATGGTGATAAAAATTCCATCCAAGGCTGAAATATCCAAGTCCATATTAATATCAAGTCATTGTGTGAGCCGATTTTAGAAGTCGGTATGCAAGCTAGTGTCAAATAACGATTTCACAACATAGTAACAAAGAAGAGCACCCAAGAACCGAAGTAAAAGAGTGAGATATCTGGCATGTTATTGGCCTCTGTTGTTTTGACAATTGGTTAGTGCACTACCCGCAGTCTTGTGTTCTAATTGGATGCTAGGCTATGTTCAGTGCGCACTGTTCTTGTGTATTTTTTTGCAAAAAGACAGGGTTCTATTCCTCGCTAGGGTAATCAATTTTTCAAAAACTAGTAATGCCATTTTAGTTTCTTCTATGGTATTCGCGATTTTCCATAATAAAACACTTTATTTACTTGTCAACCTTGAAAAAGCCAACTGTAAAGAATAAAACGCGATTAAACCAGGTAAATAAAGTGTTTTATTAATGCCATTTTAGTTTTTGTCTAAATCGGGGATGCAACTCCTTTCAGCATTTTTCCCTATCTTTTATAGTTAAGGATATCCCCCTGAAAGCCTGTCTAAATGGTTCACCCTGTATATAAAGACCTATAAATATATTTCAGTATTATAAGTGATATAAATATTATAGAGTTTAGTTTTAAATTCTGTATTAATAATAAACGGGATTTCAGAAGAATGTCCATATTCCATATATTACATCTCAGAAATACATCTCAGGTTGTTCACTTCATTTACATCTACCTACTCGAATCCCTGCTGATGAATAAGCCAAAGATCATCAAATTGTAGGTACTTAATTAATAGCAATCTTGCACAGAAGTAGGTGGGTATATTGTTTGTATTGAAAAGTTATAACAAATATATACATGTAAGTAATTATGAACTAATCTGGTTTTCATCTAGTAAGATATTAATTGCACTCATGATAGGATACAATTTCTTATTGTTATTCTTTCAATCATAGTACAAATCTAGAGTCTTGGAGGGACTTAAATGCTCCCGATTTGAAGCAGTAAAGTTACAAAACAAATCTTGGTCTTTAAGATTTATTTTCTTTCTATTACAGAAACAAAAACTCCAGACAAACATAAAAAAGATGAACAACCGAAACCAACTAAAAAGATTCCTTATAAAATTCCGAAAAAAATAAAACATTCACCACTGAACAAAAGCACAAACTCAATCACTTCAACCGTCAATTCTAGTCAAAGCCCTATTAAACGTAGACATTCATACAGTCCAGCTAAACGAGATACCAGCATATCTTCAAATGAAAGTCCTCGACCAACACCAACCAAAAACCTTGCTAATAACCGCCTCTCTCTACTAAGAACTGAACTAGCCAAATCTTTAAAACAAGACGAGAAAAACACTACAACAGAATCAAAAACAGTAAAAGAAAAAAGCCCACAAGAATTTCTAAACCAATCCGAAAGCAACAGTTTACAATCCTCACCATCTCCTTCACAATTCTTCGCTGCAAACAAGATTCTTTGTTCAATGAAAGCTCAACTCCCTGATAAATATTGGAACAAAAAACCCAAAGACACATTTGCAGATATCGAACAAGGCATAAACCAGTCGGATCACCCATTTTTGAAGCCTCCAGGGACGCCGCCGCAGTTTTCCGAAGCTAGTAAACTAGTACTGGCTATAAAATCCAAGTTATCGTATAAAGGGAGTAAGGAACCGGTGAAAATGTTCACGTCTGCTAAGGAGAGAATGGAACAATTTAGAATGAAGGTTGAAACGGAAACAATGCAAAGTACAGAAAGGTGTGAAACTGAGACTAATGATGCTATGGATGTGGATATTAAAGAGGTATTCTAATTACTAAGTTATACTTTTACTCCCTTATTTATAAAATATTATTTACACATGACTAAGTTATGTGACGTTTGTCTCTGTCTGTCTACTTTGAAACTTGATGTGACAGTAAAACACAAACGATGCATAGTTATGCAGCACATTAATTAGCGTTTATAAATAAAGGGGTTAATGCGGAAGTTTATAAAGATGTATGTATGTGATGTAGATTTATACTCGATCACCCAAAACTAGAACAATTGAAATGAAACTAGCTTGAGTTTTGGACTAACACATAGACTACTTTATAACTTACAATCTCCCACGGGATCTTAAATTTCAATAAACAATGCCTAATCTAGTAGTTGGTATGGTCAATAACACTTACCTTTTACATTTAAGTAGACCCTGGGTTACTGAGTGGGAATGTCGCTTAAAATAGGAAATCTGCTATTGGTATTATAAATACATGGCTTTGTTTGTGGCCAGATGGCCTGGTCTGACACATACTGCTATTTATCTTGCCTTGTCATATAGTAGTGTAGGTAGTCTTATCAGTTTTCAGGTCGCTTTGAAGCCTCTATTTATTCACATATGTTTTTGTATGTTCCAGACTATAACTGTACCTGAATGTAGTACAACTACAGCACAAGCGCCGCCTAATCCCCGTAACAAAGACTCACAGAATAAAAACGACAATGTTATTCTGGTTGTTGATACTAATATCTTCATACACAAGTTGGACTTGATTAAAAATATTATGAATTCACATGTCGAAGGTATGTTTAATTTGATTGATAAATTTATAAATTAATGGTTCTGAAGTGCCTGGGACATGGATAGTTTAGGATTACCCAGCACATCGCCACCCTCTCAGCTAGTGTAACAACAGCGGGTAGAGGGAGCGTCAATACTTCTGAAGAGCCAAGTGAGCCGCGAGCTTCCTCACGATGTATTCCTTCACTTTATAAGCGATGTTAATGACGCACACATTCATACTTTTTTTATTCGCATAACTAGTCTGGTAATTAAAATCCTACTAATATTATAAAGCTGAAAGTTAGTATGTATGTATGTATGTAGTAGATATATATTTTGTTTGTTATGCAATCTGCTGAACCGATTGATATGAACTTTGAATATAGATAGCTGGAGACCTGGAATAACACATAATAGGCTATAGGTTACTTTTTATCCCGATATGCTACTTTTTATCCAGATAATCCCACGGGAACGAGACTTACGCGGGTGAAACAGCGGAGCATTAAAAATAGGAAGTTTACCACTGGTAAATCACTGGAAAGTCATCCTGTAGATGGCGTCTCAATCGAGCCGTAGTCGAAAAATAGTAGACAGGGAAACATTCATATTCTTAAAAATTCGCTGCTCGAGATGGGAACTTGCGTGGCCGAGGGGTTGAGGCACTAGGGTACTGATCCAGGGACGCGAGTTCAAATCTCGCCGCAAGTGAATTTTTGAACATAAATTTTTCCTTTAAAATATTTCAAGTTTACTACTTCCAATATTTATCAAAAATGTGTTAATCCAGGCTACAGCAAAGCCCCGACGCTGCTGGTGCCGTGGCGAGTGATCAACGAGCTGGACCGGCTCAAGGACAACAGTAATGGAGGTTACACCGCCATCGCCAAGCGAGCGCGACCCGCCATGGACTACCTGTACAAGTGTCTACCGGAGAACAATAGAATAAGAGGTAACTATCTTGAACAAGCCACTAACAAATACAGGTTACATCTTCTACCCATGACTGAGGTCTGAAAAGACTGATGTTTTCTGTAGCAAAAAATTACTTTCTCGAGCTGATCCATGCTGAGGAAGGCACGTTAAGCAGTTGGTTTCGGTTGTCTCTGATAGCAGTCGTGAGGTCAAGTCAAGGCCCTTAAGGCGACCTGAAAACTTTAACACTAGGTGAGCATCATACTATTTGAAAAGAAGAAGAAAATATATATCAGTCAATTTTCTGTATATTTCAGTACAACCTTTAAGAGAAGCCAACTCTCACATCTACCCGTGTGAGTCTCCCGATGATGAGATCCTTAACTGCTGTCTGCAACAGGCTGAGAGAGGGCATTCTGTTGTAAGTACCTTATTATCACTATTCACTACAACCCCTCATGTTATTTTGAGTTTTGTAGGATAAGTTTTGAGGGATGATATGTAATATAAGCCATCTAAATTTGACGAAGTTCTGGCACAGACTGTCCCACCGAAGCCTTGTAGACATACATTTAAGTATACGATTTTAAACTAACATGGTTATTTTCACTACTAAAATTACTTAATAACGGGGTATTTACCATGTTTAATAATAAGGCCTTTATATGTTAAGGAACATATAAAGGCGGTGAAAAACAATGATATCCAGAAGTCGGCTATAGCGGAACACCTATTAGATGCCGGACCAAATCATTGGATTGAGTTTCACAAGCCGCAGGTACTTTCGACACAACGCCATTACACACCCCGTATGGTACGTGAAGCCATTGAAATTACTAAGTATAGTAATTTCAACAGGGAAGATGGGTTTCAATTGTCGAAAGCCTGGAATCCGGTAGTTAAATTATGCAAACCCATGAAGAACACTACAAAAAGTTTGCGAACAGATACCGTGAGTGTGGTCTGTCGAATGCAGGACCGAGTAAATAATGAAGTTAGTGACAATAGTAGGGGACCGATAACCAGACGTTCAACTCGTGTCAGAAAGCAGGTAGTCCGATATGGACGCCTCTAACTGTCATCACCTACCCGCATTCTCCAGTCTCGTGAACAAGCTGGTTGGAATTACTAGCGAAATATCGAGCTCCGCGAATAAATTATTAAACATGGTAAATACCCCGTTATTAAGTAATTTTAATACATTTAAGTTCGCTACATGTACAGGAAGCTCGAGAGTTTTGCCTGACTCCTGTAGTAAACGGACGAGGGTTAAGGTATTAATCAGCGAATAAGATTCAAGTATCTATCAACGATTCCGTGCGGACCGTGCTTGCGTCTAAGGGAAGACGCAATCGTGACAGTAAAACTTAATAGTCGAAGGACATAGAACAGAGTAAGATTAGGATGATGATGATGAAGTATTGAGTTGTTCCCCAGATACTTCTATCGAACGACAAGAACCTGTGTTCGAAGGCCCTCGCTAACGACATCCCACACAAACGCGTCGAGGAGTTGTCGGTGCGCGCCGAGCCTTCTCCCGCCGCGCCGCCGCATGCGCACGATAACCTCGCGCGGCACATGTACACGCTGCTGGCCAACATACTGGAGGTAGGTGCTGGACTAGAACCCAGCTGAACAATGCTGGCCAACATACTGGAGGTAGGTGCTGGACTAGAACCCAGCTGAACGATGCTGGCCAACATACTGGAGGTAGGTGCTGGACTAGAACCCAGCTGTACAATGCTGGCCAACATACTGGAGGTAGGTGCTGGACTAGAACCCAGCTGAACAATGCTGGCCAACATACTGGAGGTAGGTGCTGGACTAGAACCCAGCTGAACGATGCTGGCCAACATACTGGAGGTAGGTGCTGGACTAGAACCCAGCTGAACGATGCTGGCCAACATACTGGAGGTAGGTGCTGGACTAGAACCCAGCTGTACAATGCTGGCCAACATACTGGAGGTAGGTGCTGGACTAGAACCCAGCTGAACAATGCTGGCCAACATACTGGAGGTAGGTGCTGGACTAGAACCCAGCTGAACGATGCTGGCCAACATACTGGAGGTAGGTGCTGGACTAGAACCCAGCTGAACGATGCTGGCCAACATACTGGAGGTAGGTGCTGGACTAGAACCCAGCTGTACAATGCTGGCCAACATACTGGAGGTAGGTGCTGGACTAGAACCCAGCTGAACAATGCTGGCCAACATACTGGAGGTAGGTGCTGGACTAGAACCCAGCTGAACGATGCTGGCCAACATACTGGAGGTAGGTGCTGGACTAGAACCCAGCTGAACGATGCTGGCCAACATACTGGAGGTAGGTGCTGGACTAGAACCCAGCTGAACGATGCTGGCCAACATACTGGAGGTAGGTGCTGGACTAGAACCCAGCTGAACGATGCTGGCCAACATACTGGAGGTAGGTGCTGGACTAGAACCCAGCTGTACAATGCTGGCCAACATACTGGAGGTAGGTGCTGGACTAGAACCCAGCTGTACAATGCTGGCCAACATACTGGAGGTAGGTGCTGGACTAGAACCCAGCTGTACAATGCTGGCCAACATACTGGAGGTAGGTGCTGGACTAGAACCCAGCTGAACAATGCTGGCCAACATACTGGAGGTAGGTGCTGGACTAGAACCCAGCTGAACGATGCTGGCCAACATACTGGAGGTAGGTGCTGGACTAGAACCCAGCTGAACGATGCTGGCCAACATACTGGAGGTAGGTGCTGGACTAGAACCCAGCTGTACAATGCTGGCCAACATACTGGAGGTAGGTGCTGGACTAGAACCCAGCTGAACGATGCTGGCCAACATACTGGAGGTAGGTGCTGGACTAGAACCCAGCTGAACGATGCTGGCCAACATACTGGAGGTAGGTGCTGGACTAGAACCCAGCTGAACGATGCTGGCCAACATACTGGAGGTAGGTGCTGGACTAGAACCCAGCTGAACGATGCTGGCCAACATACTGGAGGTAGGTGCTGGACTAGAACCCAGCTGAACGATGCTGGCCAACATACTGGAGGTAGGTGCTGGACTAGAACCCAGCTGAACGATGCTGGCCAACATACTGGAGGTAGGTGCTGGACTAGAACCCAGCTGAACGATGCTGGCCAACATACTGGAGGTAGGTGCTGGACTAGAACCCAGCTGTACGATGCTGGCCAACATACTGGAGGTAGGTGCTGGACTAGAACCCAGCTGAACGATGCTGGCCAACATACTGGAGGTAGGTGCTGGACTAGAACCCAGCTGAACGATGCTGGCCAACATACTGGAGGTAGGTGCTGGACTAGAACCCAGCTGAACGATGCTGGCCAACATACTGGAGGTAGGTGCTGGACTAGAACCCAGCTGTACAATGCTGGCCAACATACTGGAGGTAGGTGCTGGACTAGAACCCAGCTAAACTATGCTGGCCAACTAGAACCCAGCTGAACAAGAAAAAAAAAATATGCAAATTAGAACCGTTAAAGTTAGGTTAGAGCAGTAAATTAGGAAAATATGTTGGGATTGTAAGATAGGTCAAACAATTAGGATGGTAAGTAACCACACTCCTCTGCCCTTACTTCCTAGACTAGAACATGCTATAAGTAATAAACATTTTACTTATAGCATGTTCTAGCTATAAGTAAAATGTTTACTTATAGCTCACACGATTTGAACTCATAATTATTTTTCCCGGGTCTTATTCGCGTATAATTATTTTTAAATTCTCTCACCTCGACGTTTCGATCATGTTACAATGCTCTTGGTCGCGAGGGGACTCACGCGAGGGGACATAATCGAAACGTCGAGGTAAGAGAATTTAAAAATAATTATACGCGAATAAGACCCGGGAAAAATAATTATGGGGATGCTATAAGTAAGTCAGGACAGTAAGTTAGGTTACTTACTTACAATCCTAATCTATTGTCCTAACTTACAATTCCCATAATTATTCCCAATTACAATTCATTCACTTACAATTTTTTTTACTATTCTAGCTTTTTAGCTTATCTTGGTGTCTGAACTTACTATACTAAGTTACTGTCCAAATTTTCTGTCCTAACTTATTAGGTAACTGTTTTAACTTACTTATATAACATTATAAAATATAGCCAGAATTGACCCGCTGTAGATTTTTAATTCTAACGGACGAATATAGAAACCCTACTCATAATTTGAGCTCTACTTGAGCAATTAAGCAGTTCTCAAAGTGAATAATTCTCACGAAAATTTTAAATTTAGCAGCTGCTCAATTATTTAGATACCCTTCAAATGTTAAGTGGCGTTTGTATAAGTCCTATACTGCAAGGATCTCCACGAAATATGTCTTTTACTGCTTCAGTTAGTGATATCCTAAAGCCACTATCTGACAAAGTACGTGATTGTTCCAGAACGAAATGCGTGCTAAATACGACAACCTCTGGCTACACGTGTTATTCAAGGCCCCACCCTGGTCTCTAACGGACGTGTTACAATGCTTGCTCAAGCACTGGATAGCGGTGTTCAGTGACGTCTTCCCGAGGATAGAACAACTCATCGTGGAGATGAAGACCGCTTTAGCTGTCATTGAGAGCAAGGGTAAGTAACTCTTCATTTCAAGCAAAAAATCACTTATATTTCGAAAATTTTAGTGCCATTTTGCCATGTTTTGACTATATCTTCACTCATGCAGTACTAATAGCAGATTGCCAGTTAAATATAGGAGGAGCTGCTTTTTTGCCCAACTGAATCCCTGGTTCATAATCGTGCGGGTTAAGAAACGCCTGGCGCTGTCATTACTTGGATAGGTGACCGATAATTTGTGGGACAAAAAAACACTTTTTAAAGCTTCTCCGTGTTTCGGAAGGCACGTTTAGCAGTCGATCTCCATCTCCGTTAGCAGTCGTTAGGTCAAATTAGAATCTTAAGGCGGGCTGAATGCTCTTCGTGCTACACGAAAAAAGATGATCATGAAAAGAAGATCATCTTTTTTCGTGACGAAGAGACCAAGATCATTGAGACCAGATCAGGGTAACATGTAAATATGTATACATACCTAAATTGATTCTAAACTTTCAGACAAGAAAACTCTAACGCAATCCGAAGTGGGCAACTTTAAGGAACTATGCCTAGAAGTGGCCAAACGTTGTCAGATTATACCGGAGTACATGGAGTTAGCTAAAGCCACGATAGCCGCGCTCGAGAGCGAGAGTGCGAGCGAGACGGACGACCGGCCCGAGTCGCCGGGGGCGGGGCAGGGGGCGGGGCCGGGGGCGGGGGCGGGGCAGGGGGCCGGCGGGGAGAGATACGTTATAGACGCCTTGGAGAAGATATGGGTCATATTGAGTAGTTATTGGTGAGTTCTTGAGGTTTATATAGACGTTTATTCTACGAGGAATAACTAGAATACAGATCTAACTTCTCTATTAAATTCGAAAAAAACATGTTCCACGGTCACACAGCAGAAAAAGCACACACTGACATGTTCCGTACTGTATTACGTATGATCGACCGATGGCGGACGATATTTAGTGACAGACTGGCGGTCGAATCATCGTTCTAGGCCCCGCAACCACCGTTTGCGTGGAACATTTTTTCAAAGGATTGCTATTTCCATATATATTGAAGTTCGTCGCGTTTATTCGTACTAAACTCACGAGTATGCGTATTTTCCCGTGACTTCATTTACAACGCTCTCTTCTAATGAAACGCAAGACGACATGTACTGTGACATCGACGCACAAGCGCGAGCGGACTGGGCGAGTGTGAGATGACGTCATACCCGAGTATGAGTCCGCATTCCACATTCACTTCTATAAATCAGAAACTAATTAACGTATCAAAGTAATTATTTCACTTGTATTTTTAATTTTTATTTTATTTTATTTTATTTTTTATTTTGACAGAGAATATAGAGAGCTTATATTTAAAATTAGTTATTTTCCTCATTGTATTATAGTGAAATCTTAGTGAAAAGAAGTTAAAGTATGCAATCTTGCTTCTTTTCTAAGGGTTTTGACTTGTCCGGTCCAACCATAGAAATAGTACAGTAATTACTAGAAAGCTTCGTCAACTGAGCGGTCTAGCTTGATGTTAGAGAGATCATGTCTGTCTTTTTTTCCCTTTAGTGATCGTCGGTTAGTTAGATAAGGACAGACTGGGACCAACTGGGTTCAACAGAACAGTTTTGATATGTCAAAGCAAAAACTACCTTAACTTTAGAGAACATGATTGAACTACTAAAATTACTTATTAATGGGGTGTTAACCATGTTTAATAATGTCGAATGCACGACCAAGTAAATAATGAAGTTAGTGACAATAGTAGGGGACCGATAACTAGACTTTCAACTCGTGTCAGGAAGCAGGTAGTCCGATATGGACGCCTCTAACTGTCATCACCTACCCGCATTCTCCAGTCTCGTGAACAAGCTGGTTGAAATTACTAGCGAAATATCGAATAGTAGTGAAAATAACCATGTTAGTTTAAAATCGTATATAACATGATTGGAATTGATATTTCAAAAGTTGTCAAGTGCACAGTCTTTTAGGAGCGAAGACGACGATGTAACATGTCTCTGGTTTCGCCTTATGTGACCTGTCACATATATTCCGAGAAACCAATTTGTATGGCAAGTAGGCAACTGTACTAAGCGCCGAGACGCCAACTACTAGGTAAACTGTGGTTGAATGTCAGTTTGTTTCTTCCAGTGCGAAACTAGCGTCATGTCTAGACATCCCGCACAGTATAGAGGACGGTATTCCCTACGTGGAACCCATAGAGAATCTCATCGACAAACTAAATCTCTTCGGCGGGCAGATCACGGCGCTCAAACACGCTATGGAGAGGTAACACACAAAACAATGATTAATAAATAAATATTGCACGACATTACACACAACGCAATCTAGCCCAGACTAAGCACTAGGCTTGTACTATGGGTACTAGACAACGGATATACTACATATTATACTTTTAAAAAGTTGTCCAGGGGACTTCAAAATTATATAACTTTTAAAATTCATGTCTGTTTCTCTGTTTGTACTTTATAAAATTAAAAACTACTAATCCGATTGAAATCTTCAATATCTGTTAGTTCTATTTTCGAGGAACCTCGTGGTATACTTTACATCGAAATCCAATAAGTAGAACATGAGTTATGACCGAAAAAGTCAGCTACGCACTATTTCTACACAGATACACAGACTTAAGTGTAGTGTAATGGAAGTGCTACTAACATAATTCTAAGCTATCTATTAACAAATTCATCTTATTATAAAATACCTATGTATGTTAGTCTATAAGGTATATTTTTTTATGGATTTATTAAGCGTCTATCTATATTGCATTATATTGGTTCATCGCTTACTGCGATACAAGCTTGTGCTTAGTGTAGAATCGATGTCTGATATATGTAATTTGAGAAATGTCTAATAAGTGTCATAGTTAATAAATAAATATTTGATTTGATTTGAGATGAAGTCGCGGGTAACAGCTCGAAAAAGAAATAAAAAAAAGGTTGGAGGGTAGGGTGTCTACACATGATGAATAGAGTATTATCTATCTATTACTTTCAGAATGCTACAAATAGAGGAATCGCCCCCGGAAATAGCGAAGTTAGCGCTAACCAAGATGGAGGATGCCATGCAGGAGAGCCTCAACACTATCGGGGTCGATACTGATACCATCAATGATACTAATTTAAGGCTGTTTGGCTCCAAGTGCAGGTAATAATAAATATTGCACGACATTACACACAACGCTATCTAGCTCCAAACTAAGCACTAGGCTTGTACTATGCCTATGCCTATTGTACTATACATCTGCCTATCGCCCATCATCCCATCGCTTGCTCTATTGTTCATTTTAAGGTTCCGTACAAAATAATACATAATAACGATACAGGACCCTGCGTGCACGTGTCCAATTCGCCCTTAACCGGCTTTTTATTTTTCTATATCCTAGTAACTTTATTAATAAACGTAGATTATTTCTTTGTTTCTATTGCTCAAGGCATATTAAACTTAGCAATAAAAACAAATAAATATTAAATTGGAGTAAAAGCGCATCTCACGTTGGGTATGTTTACTGTAAAGTGAAACACCTGAGCCAGTCAATAAGTTGCAAAACTTAACGGGTAGATGGCGCTGAAACCAAGCCTTAGTTGGCGTGGCGACTTATTGGGCGCAGGTTCGAATCCACTCATGGGTATTTTTTTAAAATTTACTTGCGGAAAAATATTTCTAGGTTTAATATGCTTTGAGCAATGAAAACAAAGAAATATTAAGGTTATTAATGTTTATTTCCAGGAACATGGTCCAGGAAGCCTGTACGAAGTTTGCACATCTCGTCCAAGTTCTAGAGCTGTGTAGAGATAGGTTGTCTATTCCGAGCGAATAGATTACACGTGACGGAGTCTACTGGCTTCATCAGTCGTTTGATTGACAGCCTAGCGGCTCAATACATAAACGACACCTCAAATTTGAGCGGTACTTAAATCATTGAACAGCTGTCATACTCGAAAATAAACTAATTTTACGGTTTCAATCATGTTGTTTTTAATATCAACGATCCGACGTTTTGGAACCTATTACAGACTCCTTTTTCAAGATGTCTGAAATGTGCATCTAAAAAGGGTCTGAAACAGGCTCCGAACCGTGAGATCGGCATTGAAACAATGCTTTAAAACCAGCTCAACAGCTATTTAGGAACCCCCTAAAGTTTTCAGTGTCGTTTTAAGTTTAGTTTACCAGAAGTTAACGCCCGCGCTGTTGCGGTTATTCCTTGGATGGGTAACCGGTTAAAGAATGATTTATATTAGACCGTCACGGGGCCGTACCGTATCCGAGCTTCGTTGTCCATTGCTCGGCCACCACTCGGTTGCAACTGACCAGTCGACTGCTCGCCGAGCAATGGACAACGAAGCTCGGCGTCCCTAAGTGTGTGGCCAGTTTTCTAAACTGTGAGCCGTGATAACTATAACAACAAATACTAAAGCAAATACGCGACGAATTGAAAACCTCATCCTTTTTGTGAAGTCGGTTAAAAACAAATTAAACAAATATTTAAAAAAAACGCGACGAATTGAGAACCTCCTTTTTTTTAAAATCGGTTAAAAACAAAATTGAACACATATTTAAAGGGGGCTCCCCTACAAAAGAAGTGATTTTTTGTTCGATTTTATAGACAGACACCGTTACAGGTGAATATTGGATAGAGAATGGTACGGAACTAGTCGCACTTGGCCGGTTTTTTTTTCTTCAAATGTGATGTATACAAGGTGTAACGGGTATGCCCTTTTAAGCCGAAAAAGGGTTGTTCTAGATACCTAGGCAAACAACTTTTGTTTTACGACTTTTGGACCCGTTACAACTCGTAAATATAATTATGTCAAATGACATTGTAAATGTAATTTTGGACAATTCTAATACAGGACTATTGACCTAGTTTGTTGTATCAGTAGGGTTATTTGTAAGCATTTCTACACTTTCAACAGCGATATCTTTTGTGATTTTCGCAATGATTGCTTGTTCCCTGACAAACCCTCGGTTTCTAGAGATATACAGGGTGCTCTGAGGATGGCCATTTAACATACGACCTAAACAGAAAATCCCTGTCGGAGACATCTAAAATTATTGATTACTAGCTGCGCCCAGCGGTTTTACCCGCGTAAGTCCCGTTCCCGCGGGAATATCGGGATAAAAAGTAGCCTATGTGTATTCCCGGTATCCAGCTACCTATATTCCAAATTTCATCGGTTTAACAGTTTTTGCGTGATTGAGTAACATACACACAAACATACATACACACATAATCACAAACTTTCAGCTTTATGATATTAGTAGGAGTAGGATTTTCTAACGCAATGTTTTAGAATATTTTCGTTAATAGCTTTTGTAAATGACATTGTTTTCGACGTTTTGATGTATATTTTAAATAAAAATGTCATAAGGGGTTGAAGCCTTAGCACATTTTAGACAAAAAAAACACATTTTTGTCTAAAATATCCCACGGCTTCGAAACAATAAGAAGCTTTTGTTTTGAAACTACACCAAAATGTAGGGAACAATGTCATTTACAAACGCTGCCAACGAAAATATTTTAAAACATTGCGTCAGAAAATAATCAACAATTTTTGATGAATCCAACGGGAATTTTTAGTTTAGTTCGTATTGGGACCTTAAGACGAAAGTGGGTTGTTCTAGACGTCTTAACGAAGTAAATAAATAAACTAGACTAGATCAATCCCTACGGAATAACACGAAAACTCGAGGACTACTTTCTTGACGTTTACAGTCCGTTTAGATGTCTGTGTTTATATTTTGTAAATATATAGATACATGTCTAATATAAAATAAAATAGGTTTTACTTTTAAGATGGAAAATCTAATGGTAATAAGTATTGTTATTTTTTTATAATTATTTCTTCTTATACATAATAATTTCTTATACTTTCGTTATTTTGTTTCCTGTAAGATTCATAGGTTTATGTATATGGTAACGGGGAAAGTGTATGAACGATGCTGCAGTTGTTTTAGTAAAAAAATGATTTCTCTATTCTCATTCAAAATATTGTTTTTTTATAAGGGTAAAGATATTTAGAAATATTTTTAGTAATGAAAAATATGTTTTTGAAAATAGGAACCTGTGTCCTTTCGCTAACCAGGCGAATGCTTCGCCTGAGCATTCGCCTGGTTAGCGAAAGGACGCAGATTTCGAATCCTGTCATGGGGATTTTTTGAAAATATATTTCCTTGCTAAAAATATTTTTAAGTTTAATATAAAAAACAAAAAACAAATATTAACCGCTCGTTTACCTCAGGCCGGATCCGGTTAGTGATTTGGCAAGTTAGCGCCATACGCCGTATACGAGGGGTACAAGTTTGAAATCTCTCTATAATCCGAGAGGTAAAGATCCCAACGCCTGATCCAATTCGGCCACAGGTGCTCGTCTCATTTCATTTTGCATAGAAAATTGGCAGCTGGCAGTCTGCAAACATCGCCATTAGATGGCGCTACATACTTGAGGCGTAAACATAAAAATTAAATTCAATCCTTAATTTCGAGAATTAATTTCTTAATTACGAGACGAGCACTTATAACCGAATTGCATAAGGCGTTGGGACGGATCCTCAAGCGTGCAGGTTCAAGTTCCGTTGATGAGAATTTTTGGAAAGCATTCCTTTATAAATTAGTCATCTAAGTGTTTCTACACTTGGATGACTAATTTATTAAGAACACTTTAAAATATATCAAAAAGGTAATTGTCAATTGTTGGCACTCCATTTCAATTATTGGCATAGTACATTTTCCTAACTACAACTGACAATCGTATTTTATTTTTCTAAGTGCTTAAGCCTGCACTGCGCGTTCATAGAACTGTTTAAAGGAAAGATATATCCACAAAAACACAGCGCACGGTCTACGTTGAGCGGGATTCGAACCAACAACACATCTCAACCAAATTCGGGGGTAGCGATATACCAATTAGTCCACCGAACGTTGGAACTCATACACCGAATTATTTATTTAAAAACAAAGTTGTATTAGTTCGAAACGCAATCACACAAAAAAGGCTAAACTGATTTTTATGTTGATTTGTTACGTACGTATCCATCCGGAATAGGATAAAATCATTTTTTTTTATATGACCGATGCCGATACGAAGTATGCCGGGTCAGCTAGTATCTAATAAAAAATCTGAATCTAGAATTTAGTTGATAATTAGTATTTTGATTTGAAAATTCATTTTCAGTGTCAGATAATGATCATTTTGATTTTTTTTTCTATATAATGAATAGAATAGAAAACATTTATTGCAACAAACACACAGAAGAACACCAAAGACACAAATTTAAAAACAACATTTTACATACAAAAACAAAGTAAAAAAGAATAATAACATAAACATAATCCAATTAAAAAAAAGCAATGCAAGTTAGCAAGCAGCAGTATTAATGCAAATTAGATTTTGTTCTCGTATGAGTTTACAAGTGTTTAGAACTAAGAGATAAGTAGGTTGTGACTAGATGTGGCATTTTGTTGCTCATTATGTTAACTTCCAAAAATTGGGAGCAGTCAACATTTGAGAGCAGTTATCGGCTTTGATATCAGGCAACATTTGGTAATGGTCAACGTTTGAGTGAACATTAGGTAACGATCGACATTTAGTAACAGTCAACATTTGATAATGGTCAACTTTTGATACCAGTCAACATATTTTGGTAACTGTTACCATTTGGTAACAGCCAACATTTGGTAATGATAAATATTTAGTAGCAGTCAACATTTGAGAATTGGTAATGTTTGACTTTGATATCAGGCAACATTTGGTAATGGTCACCATTCAAATCAAATCATAATCAAATCAAAGACAGGTAATGGTCAACATTTAGTAACAGTCAACATTTGATGATGGTCAACTTTTGATACCAGTCAACATTTTTTGGTAACGGTAACTATTTGGTAATAGCCAACATTTGGAAATGGTAATAATGGTCAACTTTTGATACCATTCAACATATTTCGATAACAGTCAACATTTGGTAAAAGTCAACAAATTAGTGAACGCTACATTGCCACTTTCTGTAAATAAATATTGTTTTATAAATTAATGTATTTAAGTGTAAAATATTTCTTAACAAATTAATGCACTTTATGTTTAAGCGAAAATGTACCTTAATAAAACACTTTAAACCGACCAGTCAACCTTGAAAAAGCCAACTGTAAAGTTGGCGAAAGCTCGGTTCAAATAATGAATAAAAACGCGATAAAACCGGATAAATAAAGTATTTTATTATGCAAAATAGCGAAAACCATAGAAGAAATTATGTACCTTAATGTTTTAGATATATAGATGTTCGTATTGCCTACTATTTTTTGTAATGTTTTTCACTCATAGCTGTAGAGGAAAAATACCTATAGTACATAAGAGAGTACATCAGACACATTAGTTATGACTATTCAACTAGCTGACATTTAAGTTGGTATAAAACAGAGAATGCTCAAAAATGGGCAAATGCGGTAAATGTCTGTTAACTTATTTTTTAATTGATATGTATGTTCCTAGGTGATTTGTCTACCTTGTGTGTGTGGTTTCGTGTGTGACCAAGACCATTGTAAAATAACGGTGAAAAGTCGTGGTAAGCGAATAAATAATAATCCGCGATTAAATAGACCCGCTAAAATGTAACTATATATGTCTACATACCTAATTATTCGCTGCTGCCTGCTGTAGAACTGCATTTAAAAGCTATTGCGAGATAATAACTTGACAACGGCTTTGTGTTCTAGCCTCTAAGGCTCTCCAAAATAAATAGACATTTTTTGAGTTTAGGAGTTACTTAATTATTTAGTAGTGTAGGAAACACTTTAAAACATATCAAAAACAAAAATATTTAAGTAGATCTCAGAATTTGTCTAGTATTACTGTATACGGTCCGTAAGCTCCTGGAGTGCACCCGTATGTTGGTTCTACATTTCAATTAAAAATAAAATGGTCATTTTCGTTTTAAAAATGCTTTGATGTGCTCTCTATATTCACGTATAGGTATTCTTACTCTATGCACATGAATTTTCATGAACTTATACAGATGTATAGACTTGACCAGTCAAGTTGACTGAAGAGACGGGACTGTATATTTTTCGGAATATCTGTACCTTCAGAACGTGTGCTAAACCATGCATTTGTATTAAAAAGTAGTTAAATGGTAATGTGTGGGTAATAAATAACTAACAAAATAACATTTACTAGAAATATTTTAAAGGAAAAATTCATCTTCAAAAATTCACTTGCGGCGAGATTTGAACTCGCGTCCCTGGATCAATACTCCAGTGCCTATACCGCTCGGCCACGCAAGTTATGAGTGCCACGCAAGATGAATGTTTCCTTTAAAATATTTCTAGTAAATATGCCTTGAGCAATAAAAACAAATTTACGAAAAATAACATTTGTTTTACAAGCTCTTATATTAAAGTAACTAGGTAAATAGTAATTTTAATTTTTAATAAGGGGGTATTTCCCGTATATTTGAATTTATTTGTTACGGAGATCGAAATTTGGCTCGTAATTGCAACTGGCTTGTTAACGAGACATGGTTTTTATTTTAACTAATATTTATGGTGAAAAAAAAACCATGTTAGTTTCAAATCGTATATTTTATTCTAATGCTGAAATCTATAGTGCGACTTTAACTTTAACTTTGACTTTGCTCAGACTGAGCTTAGCAAAATCTGAGCATAAACTTTAAATTGGAATTTATAGTCGAATTTCTTTTGTAATAAATGAAAAAAATAAAAAGGACTTTATAATAAAACACTTTATTTATCCGGTTTTTATCGCGTTTTTATTCATTATTTGAACTTTATAGTCACAACAGAGAAGCAAAGTTTAGGTCATTATTTTTGTTTGGTTTACATTCTAATTCATTCAATTTGAAAAACTTAGACTTTACTAAGCAAACACTTTGGATAGTTGCGAAGATCGCTTTATAAATACCAAAATTTAACTTAACTCAAAGTTTTTGCGTAGCAAAGTACGTACTTTAGATTTTAGCCTTAGTACTTAGTTTATTTAAAAAAATAGTTAGAAGAGAAATGTATAAGAAATGCTACATTATATTTTAACTGATATTTGGATATGTACCTTTACATGAAACTTTGAACTTAAATACGTGCGTATATGTTTGCATCGCAGTTGATACAATTGACATGGTTTAATGTACGTCTTTTAATATTTTTTGTCTTGTTACCTGCAGAGGAAGCAATAAAACAACTGGCTATTACTAGAAAATATGTTTTTTCTCTTCTAAATCGTACTCAACGTTTCTAAGCTAACAAACCCGCACCAAGGAATGCTTTGTTTCGCTTTTATTAATGTGAGAAACATGAATAGGATAGTTAAGGTTTCTGTTAGGAACGCGAGTATGATCTTAAAACACATTTTACAATTTATTTTACCTAGAAAATGCATTTTCGGAAAACATAGAGGGGCTTCACAGCCGTATTCTTACTCACACTCGGGTGCGTTTCTACAAGTTATAAATAAATAATAAATAAATCCTGTGACCAACACACAGCGCCATCTAGCCCCGTGGTAAGCTGCTAAGCTTGTGTTACGGTGGCTAGACAACGGATATACTACTTATATTTATTTTTCTTTTGTAAATACATACATATTATACATAGAAATACGCCCAGACCAGATACAAATATTTATTTTTAAGCATAAATATTTGCACCCAGTGGGAATCGAACCCGCAACCTTCTGTATTGCAACCAAGCGTTCGCCCGACGCGCCACAGAGGTCGTCTGTGTAGTTAATTTGTGCCACAAGTTGTGTAGTCAATCACATTGCTAGAAATCTCCAATCTGCATCAGTAGAAATAGTGTGATTGACCAACTCCCGTTTTCGTGGAAACGCACTCTTAGAGGGACCTTAGTTAAACATAGCAGGGTATATATATAATGTTATTACAGTATTAATGTCACTATAGTGTTAATGTTGTACAGCGTGTTCCGGCGATGACCATTTAACCCAAAAGGTGGTTGATCTAGATGTCTAGTAGAGCAACTTTTGATCTACAACTTTTAAAAAATCTAATTTATTTTCGAAATGTTTGAGTTAATATAACTTTTAAAAATCTTATTTATTTTCGAAATGTTTGAGTTAATATTTCACTGAAAATAGCTGTTTTTTTTTAATAAAAGTTATTATAGTTTTGATTGTAGTTGTCCGAACTGAATGAAAGAACAAAATAAGGTCAATGACCTCAAACTCTAAGAAACAGCTGATTTTCAAGTAAACTTCAAACTTAAAATTTTCGAAAACTACTTCGAATTTTCAAAAGTTGTAGAACAAAAGTTGTTTGTCTAGACGTCTAGAACAACACACTTTCGGCTTAAATGGTCATCGTCGGAACACGCTGTATAACATTAATACTACATGCTCGGTGTTTAGACATTTTTAACAGCCGTTTAGTTAACACTCTCTAATGAAAGGAAATTCTGAAGGTTTAACGCCATCTAACATTAAGGGACCGTCTCCACGAGCGTTAGAATCGCGGCGATATTATCTTATTTCTATACAACGCACCGAGCGTTAACATCGCCGTGTGGAGACACGTTCATAGAGATTGTATAGAAATAAAAGTGGCTCGACGATAATATCGCCGCGATTCTAACGCTCGTGGAGACGATCCCTAAGTCTTAGACCTATTTGATAAGAAAGTGTAAATCAGTCATTAAAATCTCCAGACAAAGCATTACTTAACTAACGACTCAAACTCTAAACTCAAAAATATATTATATAAATAAAAATGTCCATACACTTACATACATGATCGCTAAAACGTCTTAAAAATAGAGGTTAAATAAAAGTGAATATCACCATAAAGTCTAGTGTGTTAGCATTGTCAGTCTTAGTCAATTTGTACATAATAATCAGCCCGTTAATTTGTCCCACTGCAGGGCATGGTCCTCCTCTAAGAGGGGTTAGGCGTTAAGACGGCACGGGAGCCCACTCCGGATTGGCGAATGTCCCATGTCTTCGGACGGTGGTAAGTCCTAATACATGTCGGTTTCCCCACAATGTTTTCCTTCACCGTAAGTGCGATGTTATTAGCGCATATAACACCGCTCTCAATTTTGTACATAAAGCTACTCAAAATCTTCCTTAATCATATCTGCTGCTTTCTCTCCAATCATAATGGTAGGTGCGTTGGTGTTCCCACTTGTAATGGAGGGCATCACGCTTGCGTCGACCACGCGCAGTGACTTCACACCGAGTACTCGGAGTCTCGCGTCTACCACCTTCCCCATAGCACAAGTACCGACCGGGTGGTAATGTGTCGCACCCACATTTAAAACAAAACAACTCCAGTATTCACGACTCCCAAACGTCATCCCTTTGCATTGCTGCACATCCAAATCTACTACTTCCGATTTACTTCTGAAAGACCTTGTGTTTACTACACTGATGTAGTCTTCCACATATTTTGCGAAGTTCTCTTTATCTGAAGGGTTTGAGAAGTACCCAGTGTGAATGAGAGGTCGCTCATCAGGATTTGAGTGATTCAGACTAATCCATCCTCTCGATTTTGGATGCAGCATTGTCAATAGAGCAAATAGAGATTCTTTATCCATTGTCTGACGAGCCATGGCTTTGCATATTTCGTCTTCTAACTGAAGCAAATCAGTGCACATGAAGATATGACTGAAACCACCTACAGGTGTGTATATGACACTGCTTTGGTAGTCAGGATATGTCTGATTCCTATCCAAAGCAGCAAACCCTATCATTGAAGGTGCTGGGAACTTATCTGTTTCCGTAAACATGTCCAAGTTGTTCAAAATAGACTTGATTCTTCCATCAATCGTTAACACTATTGGAACCATGATGTGGTCTTGTAGATTTTTGCCAATGTTCGGTAAATCCGCTATTACGTCTATGCCTAATTCTTCTAAATCACCTTTGGGTCCAACTCCAGAGAGCATTAGTAAATGTGGAGAATTAATAGCACCGGCAGATAAGACAACTTCTTTACCGCTCATAATAGTAATGACTTTACCATCTGGAAGCTTAACCTCTACACCGATAGCTCTTTTCATTTTAAAAACGACTCTTCTCGCTGAAGTATTTTTCAAAATAAAAAGATTGGACCTATTAGCTGCTTGTTTTAAAAATGTATTGAAAGTGCTTTGCCGTTTGTCATTGTCAATAGTAAACATAGAATACGTATATCCAGTCTGGTGGTATCCATTCTTGTCTCCATGTATTCTGTGGCCATTTTCTTCAAACGCTTTAAGATATACGTCTAATCTATCACCCCAAGTTGGTTTAGTCACTGTAATAGGTCCTGAAGAGCTATATAGATCTGCCGATTGCTCAGTCACGCCATCACCTAGAGTGACGCTCTTTTTGAAGTAATGTGTAACGTTGTCCCAATTCCATCCCTGGTTGTCTTCCGCCCAAGAATCGTAGTCAACCTTATTTCCTGTGACATAGAACATGTAATTGTTTGTGCTAGATCCGCCGAGTGATTTACCGAGGGTGTAGCGGATGTTCTTGGTTTTGTGAGCTTGACTCGAGTAGCCGTCGTCGACGGTGTCATGTGCCCAGTTTGGGAGTGCTGTCGATACGAATACGGAGATTCCTGGACTCTGGAAAGTAGAACCATATTAATATGGGGTCAGAGTAGAGTCACCTTAGAGTATATATTACTACAAAGAGTCACAGTTTAGTGGTGACGGAGATGATGCGCGGAATTCCTTAGTGACTATTTTGTGGAAATGTCCTATTAAATAGACAATAGTTTCGAATAGGTATATTGCGCGCTGCTGCTCCGCTACAATAAAATATATAATCCGTTGTCTAGTCACCGTAACACAAGCTTAATAGCTTACCACTAGCTAGCTGGAGCTGTGTGTTCACATAATTTATTATTATAAGTACCTAACTGTTTCTGAGCCTCTATTTTCTTTAGACGCGAAACGTTTTTTCTTTCTTTCTATCGTGTATTTCCTACAATGGTTCTACTGTTTCCCGTAATTTTAAGTAAAAACTACGGTTAATACACGAACGATAAAGCGTTTTTAGTTGTTTTAACAGAGCAAACCCCTCAGATCCCGTAGCAATTTGGGGATAAAACTAACCCTAAACTGTGAAAATAAAGTTCAAATTACATTAGCAATCCTCGGTGGGTCATCTCCCGCCTCAATCAGAAGTACGGTCCAGTTAACGACCTCAGTAAGCCTGTTGGCGATCACACATCCGGCTGAACCGCCTCCAACCACGATGAAATCAAAGGTTTTACCATCTGCAACAAAATAGTTGACTAGAAATATTTGAATAAATGAATGTCATTTGTTTGCACGCAAATGGTCACAACATTTGGTACTTATAAAAGAAATAAAGTTCAACATAATATTTCACCAGCACTTAAATAAATAAAAAAACCGACTTCAAAAAAGAACAAAAAAAAAATAAAAATTTAAACATACACTCACGGCAAAAACATAACACTTCCTTTGGCAGTCGTGTAAAAACCACCAAAAAAAAAGAATTGATAAAAAAGACCAAAATAACCTCTACATACAGCGCCACCGACTAATTAATCTGTTTTATCATCTGAAGTCGGGCAATTTTACTGGCTGTATGGTTCCATATTGTACTTCGTTTGGCTGCCCGACTTCAGATGATATAAAACAGATTAATTAGTCGGTGGCGCTGTATGTAGAGGTTATTTTGGTCTTTTTTATCAATTCTTTTTTTTTGGTGGTTTTTACACGACTGCCAAAGGAAGTGTTATGTTTTTGCCGTGAGTGTATGTTTAAATTTTTATTTTTTTTTTGTTCTTTTTTGAAGTCGGTTTTTTAATTTTTAAATTATTTTTTTATTTCACCCTTTTTAGTACCTACCTACCTACTTCCGACTGCCAAATAAATTAACAATACCTATTGTTACCGTAATTTTAATTATTGAGGAGTTTGCTGATGAGAATGTGGTTTAAGGTGGCCCATCAATCTGTTCTGAGTTCTTTAGGGGTCTATTCTTTTTGGTAGGAGTCCAAAAACGAGTAATTTATTACATTCTGGGAAGCTATCCTGTCCATCATTCCGAAGATACTCATCAGATCCTGACCAAATTTTATGGGACCACCTCGGGGCTTCCACCTTTCCATTAAAAAAAGAACCATCTTAATCGGTCAAGCCACCTTCGAGTAATCAGTGAACAAGTGAATTGAATACAGGTTTTTGAGGAGCATTCCCGGTCCTCACTTCTAAGATCCTCATCAGATCCTCACAAAAATTTTATGGGACCACCTCGAGGTTTCCACCTTTCCATTAAAAAAAGAACCATCTTAATCGGTCAAGCCACCCTCGAGTAATCGGTGAACAAACATAAAAAAAAAAAAAAAAAAAAATATACGCGACGAATTGAGAACCTCCTCCTTTTTTGAAGTCGGTTAATGAAGTCGGTTAAAAATTAATTTAATTTATCATTAATGTCAACTTATAAAAAAAATAGTTCAATTTCAAAAATAAGTAATACCATTTGAATTAATTAAATTTAGAATAAACAATGTCACGTGAAATTAAAATTAAGATAATTGTCAAGATAAAAATTTAACTAGATATTTTATTGGACGAAACACTAATAGTATTGTAACGTCTTTGGGTATTTTAGAGTCATTAATGTACCTAAATATAATGGTAGAATAATATTAGGGGTTAAAGTATGAAATTGCCGATTTGTACTGAAAATCTTAATTGTTTATTTTTTAAATTTTTAACAAATTTATTTAATCAAAATAGTTGCCATTATTATCTATACATTGCTGCCATCTAATGGGAAGGTTATTAATGCCTTTGCGATAGAACTCCGACGATCTAGACTGCACAAACTGTGTGAAAGCATTTTGTACTGCCTCCTGGGAAGAAAACTTCTTGTCACGTAGATAATTGTCCAAATCACGAAAAAAATGGTAGTCCGTTGGAGCAAGGTCTGGTGAATACGGAGGATGACGAATGGTTTCTAAGTGCAGTTCCTGAAGGGTCAAAATGGTTTCTCGTGCTGTGTGAGGTCTCGCGTTGTCGTGGAGCAATAATGGTGAAGATCGATTCATGAGTCGGGGCTGTTTTACTGCTAGTTTTGTCAACATGGTTCGGAGTTCGGCACAATAGACATCTGCCGTAATTGCTTGACCAGATCGAAGAAAACTATAGTGAATAACACCATGCTGAGACCACCAAACAGTTACCATTACCTTTTTATTGGTAAGTTTTGCTTTAGGACACTGTTGTGGCATTTGACCTGGGGTCAGCCATTGCATTTTTCTTTTCCGGTTATCATAAAGAATCCACTTTTCATCACATGTTACAATTCGATCCAATATTCCTTCATTTCTGTACCGGTTCAACAAGGCAACACAAGTTTCAACACGCGTTTCTTTCTGCAGATCAGTCAAATCATGAGGCACCCATTTTTCGTATTTTTTTATTTTATTGATTTGACGCAAGTGAGTCAATAAAGTGGGTAAGGTAACGTTAAACCATGCCGCTAATTCCTGGGTAGTTTGACTAGGATCGGCTTCCACTATCTCTCTTAATTCATCGTTATTCACCTGTGTGGGCGGTCTTCCTCGTGGCTCGTTCTTTAAGTCGAAATTTCCATCACGAAAGCGTTTAAACCAAAATCGCACAATTTGTCAACATGGTTCGGAGTTCGGCACAATAGACATCTGCCGTAATTGCTTGACCAGATCGAAGAAAACTATAGTGAATAACACCATGCTGAGACCACCAAACAGTTACCATTACCTTTTTATTGGTAAGTTTTGCTTTAGGACACTGTTGTGGCATTTGACCTGGGGTCAGCCATTGCATTTTTCTTTTCCGGTTATCATAAAGAATCCACTTTTCATCACATGTTACAATTCGATCCAATATTCCTTCATTTCTGTACCGGTTCAACAAGGCAACACAAGTTTCAACACGCGTTTCTTTCTGCAGATCAGTCAAATCATGAGGCACCCATTTTTCGTATTTTTTTATTTTATTGATTTGACGCAAGTGAGTCAATAAAGTGGGTAAGGTAACGTTAAACCATGCCGCTAATTCCTGGGTAGTTTGACTAGGATCGGCTTCCACTATCTCTCTTAATTCATCGTTATTCACCTGTGTGGGCGGTCTTCCTCGTGGCTCGTTCTTTAAGTCGAAATTTCCATCACGAAAGCGTTTAAACTAAAATCGCACGGTGCGTTCATTAGTAGACCCCTCTCCAAACGCAGCATTGATATTGCGGGCTGTTTCTGCCGCGTTAGTTCCGCGTCGGAACTCGTATTCAAAAATCACTCGAATTTTCGCAGTATCCATCTTTCTTGTCTAAATTGAATAACAAAAACAATTGAAAGTCGATATTCAAATGTTTCACATTTTTTAAAAAAAGAACATCACAGAAACCATTTGAAAAAAGTTTCATTCGAAAACCTCAAACCATGAAGATTCTATGTCAATTCAAAGAACCTATTGCAATAAAACGGCAATTTCATACTTTAACCCCTATTATTTAATAATAACAGTTTTATCATTTCTAAATTCCTCAATCGAATGGTAAGGCTTGTCGATGATAATTGTTGACGCTGTGGACGCTTAAAAGGAACCCTGAAAAACCGGTGACGATGACATCGCGGATGTAGGCCATAAATCTGCATGATTGTCATGTGAAACATGATTAATATCTACATGATTCGCATTTTGCTTCTTGAAAAATTCACACGTGATGGTGAGAGTCAAGTGATGATTAGATTTAGGTACTCTGACTTCAGGAAAAAACGTTGGGCGCCGTAGGTTACTTAACTATTTTTTTGAATGCTTCTGTCTAAACAAATAAATTACCTAATTTAAAAATTAAAATATGCTAAAAATAAATTACAAAAAAAAACACGACGCATGGTCGGCGCTGAGCGGGATTCGATCGAACCAACAACATATCTTTACTTAATCCGGGAGTCCGGAGTTACGAGTCCTTACTCCGGACTCGTCTAAGCCGCCATACCGATACGAGAAAAAAAAAGTAGAAAGTAATCATGGCAGTATAGCGAGTGACAGAATGAAAGAGTAATTCAATTATCATAGCCAAACAAAAAAATTAGGTGTTTTTTAAATTTTAGATTATGATCTGAAGTTTTGGTTCCTTGTATTTGTCATTTTATCTATGGAAAGAAGTGTCAAATGGTTGCATTAATTAAAAAATGAAGTACCTATATACTTCCCACCCTAGGGAAGAAATGAGCTACTTTAGCTACGAGCTAACAGACAAATAAGGAATAACAGTTCCGTATTTCCAGGGTTGACTACAAAACCCAAAAAATGGAGGTTCACTATTCGAATGGGATATATTTTTTTACGGATCTTCATCGATTAGGGCGGGTCGTTCGAAATAAAAAATTGTTGAGGATCTAACGAAGTATTGAGATTCGAAATCTCCTCTACAGAGATGAAGCAACATACTTGAGTTAAGTGACGTATGGCAACCTTACACATAGGCTACTTATTCCATACCACTCTTATAAGTCATCGCCATATCGCCGCTATATCGTTCAGCTAAAAAATCATAATTAAAAAAACATCAAATTTAAAAAAAAAAATTTTTTTATTATCTGTGGTTCTGAAGTAGTCGGGGTATTTTTATTTAATAGTAGTTTATGCACCGAGGTACTAAAGTCCTGTCTTATATAGCGGGCGTCATATTGAATCCAAAGCGTACGAAGGGCTCTAGAGGGTTAACTCCCGAGCGCAGCGAGGGTGTTAAAAACTTAACTCCTGAGCGAAGTGAAGGAGTTATGTACCTAGAGTCCAGAGTGAAGCGTGGGATTCAAGCGCCCAAGATAAAGACAGACTTTAGTACCGAGGTGAATACTCTACTTTACACATCTACTGCGAGACAATAAAAGGGCTACAAAAATAAGCATTTAACTAACAACAAAAAATAGATTAATGCAACGTATATGAAATATATTGACAGCTTTAAATTCATTAAATTTAACAATGTTACATCAAAATGACGAAACCACACATCGGCCTTAGCTGATGAAAAAAAAAGTTGGGGCTTTATACTAACTAAAACTTTTTGCTTTTTCCTTCCGTCCATGAAAATAGAAAAAAATAGCCTAGTTTTTATTTTTTTTATGTGTTATGTTATGTCTAGGTGGCCAGTTCGAAATGGCCGTATGCTACCAGAACCTTAGTTCCAAATTTAAATTACTTTATGCCCTAGGTGCATAATGAGCACTTTATGCACCTAGGGAATAAAGAGTCGCTTTACGTTGACCTTTTTGGTCAAATAAGGTAACTTTGTAGAGCAGTAGGTGTGTAAAATATATTTTATTTTTTTGAGCGACAACAGCACGACAAAACAATGAGAAACGATCATGGTACGGCAGTTTATCATGCATGATATAGGTACCCTCGGGATTGAAACTGACTCAAGTGAAACCGCGAGGCGCTACCTACTAGTATGACAACTAAATTTATAAGATTAAAATGAGTAAAAATAAAAATGTTTTTGTTTTGGAGATAAAAATACTTAGTTTAAAATTAAAAATTAAAATAGCTGTCGTCTCCAACGACCTTCACGTACCGATGATTTTCAAGTAGACTTGTTGATAATACGTGTAAAAATAGTTATAAATTAACATAGGTACGGTAAAATTATGAACTATGTAAATAGGCAGCCTGCTTCAAAAACCAGCATTGCCGCCTTTTAGTTTCGGTATTTTGAATTTTTAGATTTTATTTGTCGTGGAGTTTAGACGCTCGTGGAGACGATCCCTTAGTGTTTGACCGAGGGAGCGAAACGTCATGCTTAAAGTCCGACAAAATTTGCTTTCGTCTGTTAGTAGCTAGGTGTAATACTACTAGGAGTTAGCATTTGCTTACCGTCTATTGCTTTTCGTCTAGACTAGAGGTCGTTTTTTTTTACATCCATGTTAGTAAGTAGATACCTAAGTATGTACAAGTTCTATTAGGGTACCTACTTCTAGGTATACCTACTTATATTATTACTTTTTTGTAAGAAGTTTTGATTGGTGTGGTATTTCTCACCCAAACCCCCTTTTGTGCTTTTCGATCTTTTTATCAAAAACTTCACCTAATAAAAATCGTACCTACTTCGTTTAAGATGGTTAAAAAGTGTTTCGAGTTTGGGAATTATTGGCAGAACTAGTAGTATACGGTATAATCAAAATAAGAATAATCTAGTCGCCAAAATAATTTCAAATAAACAACGCAGGTATAAGCCCTAAAAAACTTTTAAAATTTAAAATATCTGTTATGTATGATTTTTAATACCTACACTTATGAATATTAGATAATAACGTGTTTTAATAGTAGTTTAAGCACCGAGGTACTAAAGCCCTCACTTATATAGCGGCCGTCATATTTTGAATCCAAAGCGTACGAAGGACTCTAGAGAGTTCGCTCCCGAGCGCAGCGAGGTTCTCTCAGGCCCTTAGGAGTTATGTACCTAGAGTCCTGAGTGAAGTGTGGGATTCAAGCGCCCAAGATAAAGACATGCTTTATTACCGAGGTGAATACTCTACTTTACACACCTACTGCAAGACAATAAAAGGACTACAAAAATAAGCATTTTTGCAGGCGCGGTAGCGCCTGGCTTCATCAGTAGGTACTTCAATGGGCGACCGTTTAAGTGTGGATTTTTGCATTGCGGTAGGTAGGTAGGAACAAGGCGGGATCGCGACTTGCGCGAGTGAAACCGCGGGGCGCAGCTAGTTTATAATAATAGGATTAAGTAACTTGAAAATTCTGAACCTTGAACATGGGCGTGTGAGCCGTAACTGTCTGGTGTATACATCATGGCTGCTATACTGACTGATGCCACTTGTAGCGCCTTCAGTGCAGGTATGAAGAGACTTATCTCCACTTCCGATAATATTGCTATCAAATACCTTAAATACGAATTTACAAATTAGATATTACAGTGGTTACCTATCTATCTAAGGTCCAGCGGGGTAATCTCGGGGTAACTCCTGAGTACACCCCGAGATTACCCTTTTAACAACAAAAACATAAATCGACAAGACTGTTTCGACTGTACGTATACTTCTATGAAATGTGACCCCATTCTCGACTTCGGGAAATTTTAATAACTTTTCTTTGTTTATGAAATTGCTTTTGCGCTATCTGATCATAGACGACAGACATTTTTTAAAATAAAGTAAAATGCAGAAGTTATTAAGAATAGTCGAAAATTCCCGAAGTCGAGTTTGCCCCGTTGGACCTTTTACTAATATGTAAATGTTTGTTTGTTTGTAACGCATAGGCTCCGAAATTAGGTTCCAGGCCGATTTCAAAATTTCACCAATAGAAAGTTACTATATCGAGGAGTAGGTAGGCTAATCGGGACTTGCGAAGGTAAACCGCGAGACTAAATAGATGCCTATTACGCAATATATCAATGTATACTTTTTAAATTGGGTTTTAGTGGTTATACTTTTACCTCGTAGACGTTTCAACTACATATTTATGTTTTATTGTAAAATAAAATACGCTTTTAAACCCCGACTAAATGTAATAAGTAACTTAATAAATATACCTAACAACAGTGGAACATGACAGGCACTATGCAGGACATTGCTGCTTTGAGGTAACCACTTTACGTCAAAACAGCAATGTACTGTATAGTGCCTGTCATTTTCCACTATTGTCAGACGTCCACTGTAAAAATGGAGGCTGAACATTTTGAAACGGTCCGGGTCCTATAAAATACTTCTACGTCGCATCCGGCTATTATTCGTCCAACGCACTCTGCAGTCGTCTTTACTGTGCCGATTTTGATAGGTGCTGGATGAGTGTTTATCACCATCACCAACCATCACAATCGGCCGAGTCGTCTTCGAATAATCAGCAAACATTCATAAATACTAAGCTTTAACCGAATTAAGAATCTCCCCCTTTTTGAAAGTCGGTATAAACGCATATAAAATATCTACTTACCGTTTTTCATAAAATAATCCCAAACACAAAACCAATAAGTAAGTGAATAACTGATAATACTTAGTGGAAGACATATTTACATTAGCAGGTTTATCTTCGCTGAGCAAACGTGCACATTCAACTGAATCTAAAACAAAAATTGTATGTAAGAGAATAAATTATTATACTCCTAGTAGGTACTAATGACTACTCTTCAATAAACTGGTTGTCCCTCGCGGTTTACCTCGCGTTGGTCTCACTTCAGTGGAAATCTCAGGTTACCACGGGGCGGGCGAGCAGATAGCTGGTAGCACAGGCAGGCTGTCTGTCTTTCGTTGACTACTTGGGTTTTATTTGTTGGATTTTGAAGAAAAGCATACCACGACTCTCCATATAAAAAGAGCTACCAAATGGTTCAATTCTAGGTAACAGACAGACAAATGAAAAAACTATTAATTCTTATTCTACTGCTTCTTCTAAGTGACCTAGACTCATTTTTTTTTAATTTGTGTATTGTCAATTACAGAGTTTTGCTTCTGTTCTCTATTTCTTGATTATTAGTAGCAAGCACAGGTAGTAAGTACCTAGGTAGCTAATCAGAAACAATTAAGTTACTACGTCGCCAGTTCCTATTGTAAATACTTAATTTCTTTAGTAAATAAAAAGAGTAGGTAAGTTCTTCAAAGTTCAAATGGACAGTGACAGATTGGGATTCTAGGATTCTGGTTTCGGAGCGAACAAAACAGGAAGGATTGTTTTTTAGGGCTCCGGCTGAGGCCCAAGGGGGCCTGAAAAACTGAATCCTTTCACAAGACTCCGGTGTCTGTGTGACAACCGTTTTATATCAGACAGTGGAAGGGTGTGGTTGAAGGTGTAATTATTGCCAATAGACTCTTCCGTGTTCAGAGACGTAGGTCGGTTCAGCGAATAATGAAAACGTTTTCGTTATTCTACCCTTTTGGTTAGTATGCAACATCTTAGACCAGTCTTCCGTCTGGTGGCTGGTCAAATGCGTATTAACTAAAAAAGAAAACACAAATACAAAAAATATTTACCTACTGATGCTACCGATGCTAGATGGGTGAATAAATAAATCTCAAACCAAAAATATTAATAATGATAATACTATATCCGCCTTCCCTTCATCCACTCAACTGTTCAGTCCCACATTTGAATTTGAATTGAATTTAAACATATTGTTATTTAAATTGGTACTTATTATTATAATATTTTTATTGTATAAGTGTGCATTTTAACAAAAGACTTAACTCAGGTTATCGTAAACGATCAACTGTATTATCTTATTCCTTTGAAAAGTGTTGGAAATAGACGGAGCGGTAAAAAAACTAGGTACCTATTAAAGAGGTTTAATATCAATACTGTAAGAGAATTTTAAAGACCGCACACCTCTGGAAGCTAAGCTGCTTTGCTTAGTAACTCACCGAGGGGTGATGCAAGGGGTAGGGGAGATATTGGCTGTAAACGGGCAGGGGGGTGGGAAGCTATACCAGAAGACTAATCTTCTTATAATTTATATAAAAATGAATGCCTATTTTGCGTTGTCACGGCATCACGCCTGCACGGCTGGAACGATTTCGATAATTCTTTTTGTGTTGTGTTTGTTATGATCAGGAGAATGATCTTATGCCAGAAATTTTTGAATTTTGGATAAAGACTTACGCGAGTGAAACCGCGGGGCGCAGCTAGTTAATAATATATTCTAAGATGAATATTCCCAATAATTATGATTTATTGGAAATATTCATCTTCGAAAATTCACTTGCAGCGAGGTTTGAACTCGCGTCTCTGGATCTGTACCCCAGCGCTTTAACGAACTAGGTCACGCGAGTTCCCACCTCGAGTGGATTGAAGAATAAATGAATGTTTCTCCTGTCATAATTATTATTAATTTTGGGTTTCAACTGGTTTCGAACTAGAACAGATAATATTAAAAATAAAAGAGGAGATACCTACCTATAGAGTTATTTTTTAATGTCTTTCCTAATGTGAAACCCTACAATATAATGGGGTCGATTTTAGAAATCTAAGGGTCGTCTACTTTTGGTGCTGACCGTACCACCGCTTCTTTTTGCACACCCGCCCAAAAGTCGACAGTCGCTTGTAAACGACTAACCTATCCTTTGTTAACCAGGCACAAAGTCGTAAAGTCCACAGACCTACTTTTTGACGGCCTCTGTGGCGCGTCGGGCGGACGCTCGACTGCAATGCAGAAGGCTGCGGGTTCGATTCCCGTCGGGTGCAAATATTTATGCTTAAAAATAAATATTTGTATCTGGTCTGGGTGTCTTTCTATGTATAATATGTATGTATTTACAAAAAAAAAAGTATAATATGTAGTTTATCCGTTCTCTAGTACCCATAGTACAAGCCTAGTGCTTAGTTTGGGGCTAGATTGCGCTGTGTGTAATGTAGTGAAATATTTATTTATTTATTTATTATTTACTTTTAAAACCTTACAACAGAACGATAGTTAAACCAAGTGAAACTCACCTCTCAGACAGACAGACATTTCAGCGTGCAATTATTGAAGTATTTTCTATTCAATAATAACTAAATATCTTTAAACGTGGTAAGACCTAATTGAATACATTATCTAGTTACTCATAGAGCTGTATGTAATAAACTAATCACTCGTTTCCCTCATAAATAACAAGGTAATGATTTCACTAACAGGTGATAATTAACGCTGTTTACAAGCGTTGCATTGCAGATTGCAGGCAGGCTGTTTTCACAACATTAAAAAAATAAAGAATCCTCTATCCATTGGTTTTAATACTATGGGGTACTGAAATGACGAAAATGGAAAGCGGTAGTATAGGTATCCATTCTTTGTACTTAGTCGGGTGAAAAGGTAAAGTTAAATTTTCCCGCATTTAGTAGGTAAAGTACGTTTTAAGTACATATCTGCACCGGATTGAAGAATTAATTGAATGATTAGCGTAGACACTTTCGATATCGTGCACTATCGATGCAGTGTACCGTCGAAATGATGTCTTTCGATTTATCGTATTAATATCGATATGATGTTCTTTAGCTACACTACATAAAGCAACCTATCGATGGGACATTTTCGACTAAAGTATAGCGCCCATTGATGTATAAGTATTTTTCTTAATGTACACAGACTCAAACATAGACCCCTCTACAAACTTATCACATAACTAAAATACTTGAGCAGGCAGGCATATTTATGTATTACTAGCTGCGCCCCGCGGTTTCACCCGCGTAAGTCCCGTTCCCGTTCCCGTTCCCGCGAAGATTAAAAGTATCCTATGTCCTTCTCCTGGTTCTAAGCTACCTCCCCACCAATTTTCAGCCAAATCGGTTCAGCCGTTCTTGAGTTATAAATGGTGTAACTAACACGACTTTCTTTTATATGTATATATATTATATATAGATAGATATATAGAAGATGTATTTACATAAATATTTAGCTTCGCCCCGCGGTTTCACCCGCGTCAGTTATTTTTTCCAAATTTTGATAAATTCTGGCATGAGAATTGAGATCCTGATTAAAGCAAACACAACAAAAAACAATTAGCAATATCGGTTCAGCCGTTCATGCGTGGTGCCGTGACCAAAAGGAAATAGGGATTCATTTTTAAATACAATTTGTAACGGGCAAGCCCTTTTAATCCGAAAGGGGGTTGTTCTAGACGTCTAGGCGAACAACTTTTGTTCTACGACTTTTGAAAATTCAAACTTTTTTTTAGAAATTTTTGAGATTATTTTTCACTGAAAAAACAGCTGCTTTTGAAAATAAAGATAATTGAAGTTTTGATTGTAAATCATCAAACTAAATAAAAGGACAACATAAGGTCAATGACCTCGAACTCTCAGAAACAGCTGATTTTCAAGTAAACTTTACACCTAAATTTTTCGAAAAGTACTTCGAATTTCCAAAAGTCGTAGAACAAAAGTTGTTCGCCTAGACGTCTAGAATAACCCCCTTTCGAATTAAAAGGGCTAACCCGTTACACCTTGTATATGAAAGATAATAGGTACCTACCTAGGTACTTAATTTATTAAAGTTAAAGTAAACAAGTGCTCATAAATATCTTACTTCTTACTTCTTTCTTACTAATATTATAAACGCGAAAGTTTGTATGTATGTGAGGTTGTTACTCTTTCACGCAAAAACTACTGAACCGATTGCGATGAAACTTGGAATATAGGTAGCTGGGGACCTGGATTAACACATAGGCTACTTTTTATCCCGTTATTCCTGCAGGAACGGGACTTACGCGGGTGAAACCGCGGGGCGCAGCTAGTTATACATAAATCATTTTGATGTTAATTGTTGTACCTAGCTACGTTCTTTACTTTAAGATTATAATATGTAATATGTATATTACTATGGGTGGTTCGGCCTGCAATAAACAAATTTTGCATAATATTAATAAAATAATAAATGAATAAGATTAGTAAAATGTTGTGCCATTTTTTTTACTTTACTTTAAATTAAAAATAATGATTACATACACATCATTATTTTGTATGTACCTAGGTGAACAATCATTTGAAATGGTCGCCGTTGTAAAACGGCGGCCAGTTCAAATGAATGTTTTTCTCGACTTGACTTTAACTATGACGACTTGACTGTTTCGATGCAAATAACTTGCAAATAATATCAGTGATACTTGACACTGGTCAATGTCCAAATGGAATATTCACACGGAGCTTTGGAGACAACGCTATGTTTTGTTAGACCATGTTTTGGACCGATTTTCACTTTCATTACACTTTACACCTTCACGAAACTAAATTGATTAATATACGTACTATACCCCAAAATTAAACAATTTACACGCATTTGAATTAGGTTTCACAAAAATGAAAATTTAGCAACACATCTCCTCACCGTGTTCCCGCCAAAACTCCCTGCTATGGTTCAAATCCTAAATAATACTCTAAAGTTAACTTGTTCCCGCTAAAACATGGCTAAAACACAATTTCGTGTGTTGCTTTTTTTCTACCCTGTCTTTAAAATAATTATGGCCATCAGAAACAAGCCAGTGTCGAGTTTTTAGAGTCTGGCTATATAGGAACAGTCAAGCGATGCCCATTTCTTTACTAAAAAACAAAAATAGTCTATGGTTGTCATCGTACAAAAAAAACATAATAGTAGTTAGTTTAGTTTATCTATAGTTGTCATGGGCCTTTGTCGATTACGTTGTTTTTATTTACAATTTTCCAAAAACTATTTCCAAAATGTTTAATTAACATTACTTTTGAATGGATTTCTTTTAATTCTTTAGAAGAACGTCGAGAGAGTGCCTTATTGTGAAAATGTCGTCCAGTTCTGTAGAAGACATCCCTGATCAATGTCGTGTAAGTTTCACATTAGATTTACTGCCGTTTGCTTTGTTTAATTACAAAATTTTTGCAATCTTGTGACCTTTGAACATTTCTAATATCAATCTACCGAACTTTAGGTTACAACCTGTTGTTTCTGTACAAATTAAGTTTGTTTTGGTATTTTTTTTGCGTGCTATGTTGCGTCATTGAGTCATCATAAATTACAAGGTACCTACGAAGTGTACCTACATTGTTCTCGCTACTATTTCGCTTCCGATGAAGGTAGATCATATTTTACAACGTAAGTCATTTAGATACTAGTTATCGGATAGAAATGTCCAGTAATAATAGTTTTTCTAGTTGTTGTAAAACCCTTTGACCATGATCGCAAGTGTTTTGTTTCAAATAAGTGTAAGTAAGTCTAATAAGATCACTATAGGTCACTAAGTATCTTGACAGAAAAATAACGTTATTCCTTATTCAACTTTTTTTTTTGTTTAACACTTAGATTTTTATGATACTGTACCACAAGGATCACTCGCTGTCTATATGTCACCACCAAGTTTTTCATTAAGATGTCTGTTATTATATGAGTATATCTTCAACATTCCAGGACCTGTTCACCCAAGATGGTGTGCTTCTCAAAGCATGCATCGGTCGACCACTCACGGACCTCAACTCCATCGGGATGCTCTGCATCGTTCAGAACCCTGACCAGACAAAATGCATCGAGTGGAGGCCTAATGACTTGATCACCATTGACTCTGATACACAGGATCAGGAATGGGCCGTTGTTAATACTATTGGTGAGGGTAGTTGTAAAATAATGCTTATATTTAAGGTTTTTCTAAACTTTAGCCCTAAGTAGGTAGTAGAAGTAGTAACCTAGATAGGTTACTAAAATAAAAAAATAAAATAAAATAAGAAAAAAGATATTTAATTTTGATGTTTTTTTATTAATCAACAATCAGTACTTAAATAAATATTGCAGGAGTTGCACACAGTCAATCTACCTCCATATTAAGTGACTAGGCTTGTCCTGGAGTACAACATAATGAATATACTACATTTTTGTAAATACATATGGCACATATTGACAACACCCAGAACCAGAAACAAGCATTTATGGTCTGCATTAATACATTTCTTGATGAGAATTGAACTCGCAACCTTCTGTATTGACACCGGGTATTCGCTCGACGCGCCACAGAACTAATAGGGTTAATATATTTTTAATATCTACAGGTTAACAAGTAGAAATATTTTAAAGGAAAATACATCTTAATAAATTCACTCGCGGCGGGCGCGGTTTAAACTCGCGTCTCTGGGTCCCAGACATAGATAAATAATGCCAAAATAGTAGTCTAGTAGAAATGTTTAGTGCAATAAAAAACAAATTACGAAATATCTGCAGGTCGTCGTCAACGCACACTAAGCGGTAACCTAACATCAGACTATGCAACAGCGAGAGCTCGTATCATCAAGATACCACTCGCGGAGCTTAAAACCTTCAGGATAACTCGGAACAGCCAACAGATGCAGTTCTCGACCAAGCCTGGAGTGTGGCAGACCACGTTTTACTTTCAGCATGGTAACGCGGAGATCTTCGTCTCTCAGCTGAAGAATATTGTTAAAACTGCTAAGACAAGGCACGATAGAAACACTTATGTTGTTGTTGAACCCAATATTGAAAGCCAGGTAAGATTATTAAGATATTGTTAACTTGTATTAGAAGTGATGTTTCAAATCTATTAGTCTACCTTTAGTATTAGATGTATAGACCTATCTTGAAAATGAATTGATAGCTGCAGTCCCAAGATGTGGTTAATGAATAACTCAACATCAAAAGTATTATTGAATTTGAGGTAGCTTTACTTCAGAGGCTTGTTTCATCTATCTTACTTTTGTGCCATTTATGTACTGTTAAGGTTGAGATTAATAAGAATTTCTTTAAAATAGGAAGTAAACTGCATATTTACCTACTGTATATATAATATTTATAGCAAGACTGCAACTCGACCTACCTACAATTAAATAACAAAATCGAAAAACCTTTCTATTTCCTAGAAAGAAAATTCAAAATGAAATAGTATTTCCAGTATTTTTTGACACGGGTTTCCATGCATTTCTCTTTTATATTTCACTCTATTTTTAACAACTTCAATTTAAAAATTGCGTTCCTATTGACCCTTTTAATTCCATCAGTCAGTCAATTCATTAAGACTTTGTATTTTATATGTATAGATTAATTTAATTTCAGGTCCTGAACAAGTCCTTTGCAGAGTTAGATATATTCACAGAGAACACAACCGATGTTGTATGGAATTTGGTGTCTAATTTCAAACAGAGGCCTTACGAAACTACAATGGAAGCTTTCTCCAAACTCACTGATATTGGTAAGTTCTTGGGGCTTAAAAAGGTTATCATAGCAGACTCTTTACACATCCATATAACAAATTAAAATACGTAGAACAAAATAGATCTTGGGGCTTAAAAACTTTATTTTAGAAATATATTTACACACACATTGAATAACTATAAGGAAATAATAAAAATGCGGACCTACACGTTATACTAGAAATGGCAGACGCCATTTCGTATGCGCTTTAATTGAAACAGGAATATTTTAAATTTTCCAATAACTGGAACAAAAGTAGCCTATGTCATAGTACATAGAGCGAGCAGTATAGAAACTGCACACATACTCGTTAACACTCGGTGTGACGCGGCACGCAGTACTGACTACACTGCGAAGCATACTAGGGGTCTCGTCGACGCATGTTTGTGTGAGTGAGCCGTTTCGAGCATTTGTACGTTGTAGCCTTACTGATGTACACCCAGGCCTTAGCCTTTCTATGTACTGTGCCTATGTTGATCTCCAAGGTTCTATCCAACTCAGTACCAAAATTGTTTTGACAGACAATAGTTAGCTTCATATAATATTATAATATTAGTAGGGATTGAGATCCTATCTAAACCCTTCTATTGTATTTGGATTCATGGAAAAAATATTAATTATCTATGTTCTATATTTTCTATTATTGTATCTTTGAACTGAGGTGGCGTTGAAAATGAGATTGGTTATCTTTTCTAGGGGTTGTACCACCACGGGGCCATTTCAGTGGACTTAGGTTGTCACCTCGCCGACAAAGGCAATTAGGTACCACAGATAATTAAATATAATAATTAAATAGCTATTTGGGACTTTATTTTGCTCTGCGTGTTGTTTTAAGTTGCTTGGGTTTCGCTGCAAAGTTTATAAAACCATTGGGGCCTCTAAGAATATAGCTGTTATTAAAAGGGTACCATCGGCCATTTTCCATACTTATATATGCAGCCTAAGGATTTTAATTAAAAGGTAGTTTTGCAAACTGCAAGCAATTTCCCGCCGAGTACAAATATTTTTATTATTTCATATAATATATTACTGATTCTAAGTAAAAGTAATTAACTAATAGTTCCTACATACCTACCTAATGTTAAACATTGTTGATTTTATATAAATTTTATTCATACTTGGTTTATGCTTGGATTTACCTACTTCATCTAAAGATATTTGGACGACTGTGTAGGCAGAATTTTTGTGACTCTGTAATGTTTGTAAACACTTTTTGTAACGAAATTCTAGACCAAATAAATTATCTTTATATTTCTTTCTGGTCTGGGTGTTTATTATGTACTATGTATGTATTTACAAAAAATATATAATATTATGTAGTAACTACCGCGGTTTTACCCGCGTAAGTCCCGTTCCAGCGGGACTATCGGGATAAAAAGCCTATGTGTTATTTCAAGGATCTTGCTACCTATATTCCAAGTTTCATCGCAATCGGTTCAGTAGTTTTTGCGTGAAAGAGTAACAAAGGCATACATACATACAAACTTTCGCGTTTATAATGTTACTAGCTGCACCCCGCGGTTTCACCCGCGTAAGTCCCGTTCCCGCGAGAATATCAGGATAAAAAATAGGCTATGTGTTAGTCCAGATCCCCAGCTACCTATATTCCAAGTTTCGTCGCAATCGGTTCAGTAGTTTTTGTGTGAAAGAGTAACAACCTCACATACATACAAACTTTCGCGTTTATAATATTAGTAAGATGTAAGAATTAAGATAAGATATCCGCTGTACCCAGTGCTACCTACAGTATAAGCTTAGTGCATATTTTGGGGCTAGATTGCGCTGTGTAAATGTCAAGCAATATTTATTATTATATTCAAAAGCCTACACTATGACAGATGCACTGTTTGTTATTGTAACTTACAAAAAAAAAACAGAATCGCTTGTAGAATCTGCTTAACTACCTTTTTAGATGCCCTTTTAGTTATGTGCAGTTTACATTTACAATTGCCTATTATTTGAAGATCGCCATTTTTTTTAAATTTGCACAGATTTTCACGGCAAATCATTAAAACGCGGACAATCCTTTTCGTGTTTCTTAATTTCTACTGAACTCAGTTTTAATATGGACGGAATCCACTCCTATCATGCTACTCTGGAAAAGTATTTAGGTGAACATATTAAACCTAGTCATTAAAATACAAACTGGTTTTAAAACGCGGTTATTTAAAGAAATAGTTTCAACTCGTGCGGCCTGCTGCGCAGCTAGGTATCTCCCGCGTCAGTCCTGATTCCGCCAAAATATCGGGATAAAAAGTAGCCTCTGTGTTAATCCAGGTCTCCAGCTATCTGAATACCAAATTTCTCCGCAATCGGTTAATTACTTTTTGCGTAAAGACGTAACAAACATATTTGCTTACAAACTTTCACCATTATTATATTAGTAGGATTGTAAATATTTCTCTTTGTAATCCAATGAGTCTATTAAAGTTATAGAGACGCCATTGCAGAACAAATCATTATTAAAAAGCGGCACAAATTGTATGCTATACAACCTCATTATTTATATTCATTCACATAATTTAAAGAAGAAATAGACGAAACTATTGTTATCTCTTTCTAAAACATAAAGACTCAATGCTACTTGCATGACGTAAGAAAGAGATGTCATAATATGATTATGACATCTCATAGCTGTTAGGAGAGAATGATAAAACGTCAAAGTCAAAAACTTCGTTGAGTTTTTGAAAAAAAAACTTTTTCAAAAAATAAACTAAAATAAATAAATACAGCTTTACTTACGTATGAAATTACATATTTTTGCCAGGTTTTGGAGTATAATTCGTGCATCGCCTAAATACGCACGAAGGCATTGTTGTCTGTGAATAAAGTTGTGAAAGTGAACTAAATGTACTGTATGTCAACAAGCGGGTGATCGTGACGTGAGCTGGGATGGAACTAAGACTTCTCTGGCTAGATAGCTTGCATTTGTGTAGCCAAGAAATTTGCCCTATTACGTATCTAGAAGTTTTTACATATCTCTGTTGTAATCATTCATTATTTCATATTCATTACACACCGATACCAATGTATTATATTTTGCTAGTTACATTTTTTCTCACATTTTCGGCGACGGGTTACACTGACCATTCTATCGCTGATCGCGAGAAGACTGCATTGTAGAATTAAGTCCAACGCGATCTAGACTCGTAGTTCTTATAATAATTATAGACGAAAATCGTTTAAATATTTTGATTAGACTTTTTATTGCTCTGAACATTTCGACTGGGAATATTTTAAAGGAAAAAGCAAACTTGCGACTGAATTTTCGAACAAGTGTTTTTCCTTTTAAATTTTTCTAGGAAATCGTTCCAGTTTAAAAGGTATATTTACAATCCCCAGTGTACTACGGCAATGAAGCAATGAACGGAAAACGTGACGTCTCGGAGGAGGTCGCCGATCTACTCAGCAAGAGTATGAGCGCTTTAGACGACGCGACCACCACCACTACTTCCAGAAACGAAGAGTACGAAGTGATCAGTGTCAAGCCTACTTTACCTCCGCGACCTAGTATACCTAGGTAAGTATCCTTTACCTAGATTTTTCTGCGCAAAGTTGGATTAAAATTAAACTTATTATCGGTTAAAATTTCGTTGCTTTTAATTACTTTGACATTTTGTCAATGCCCTACGTTTTGATATCTAGCGAGGCTCGTTAAAACCCCTGAGGCATCCCCAGGTTCCTAGCGAGGCTCCTTGAATCCCCTGAGATATTCCCAGGTTCCTAGTGAGGCTCCTTGAATCGCCTGAAGTATTCCAGGTTCCTAGTGCGGCTCCTTGAAACGCCTGAAGTATTTCTAGATTCCTAGTGAGGCTTCTTGAATCGCCTGAAGTATTCCCAGGTTCCCAGTGAGGCTTCTTGAATCGCCTGAAGTATTCACAGGTGCTTAGCGAGGCTACTTGAATCGCCTGAGGTATTCCCAGGTGTCTAGTGCGGCTCCTTGAAACGCCCAAGGCACCCTCGAGTGCCCTGCAATGCTCGAGGCATCCTGGGTGCCCCTGAAATGTTTGGGGCACCGGGGGTACTTCTGGCATTAAGTAAACTGTTTTATTTTTGTTTCAGAGGTACGCCACTTTCAGTAGAGAAGTGGGAAGGCTTACAGGATCCCGACGGCAGAGTCATAGAAGTGGAAGGTGTTAAACAACTCATATTTAGAGGGGTATGTTCTTGTAGACATTTTGTAAATTAGAAATTTTTCAATGAAAATTTTAAAAGTTCAAACGAGCGCAGTCCAAATAGTAGGCTAGAAAATATATTCTTAATTTCATAGAGGCAATGGGAAGCAATCGCTTTGCCGAGTGGAAGGTGCCGAACCGCAAGAGGCTTTAGTTTGAATGTCACCGATGACGAATTTTATTTGTCCTTAAAATGTATCCAGTAGATAAGCCTTGAGCATTAAAAATAAGAAATACCATCGGTAAAATAATATCCTTATCATCGACCAATAAGGTGCAACTCTTGATCTCCATCTTAGGTCTTTTGGACGAATGGAATATAAATGCGATTTGCAATCTTTTACTGTGTTAACTTATTAACTGCTGTAAACACACATATTTTGACTCAGTTTTATTTTGGTTTTGGCGTTTGATTTTGCGATTTCAACGTCAAAGGGGTGATTTTTATTAGACCTTCATGAGCACGTTCTGTTGCAACCGAGTGGCGGCCGAGCAATGGACAACAAAGCTCGGACCCGGCCGGCGCTCGTGACGGTCTAATGTAAATCATCCCAAAGAGTTGTGCAATGTCAGGTAAAGTCATAACCTCGATACGATAACTAAGACCGTATTTTATCCCCAGGGCATAGCGCACTCGATCCGGCCTCAGGTGTGGAAGTACCTCCTGGACTACCATCCCTGGGACATGTCCCACGCGGACCTCAAGACTCACCAGCGGCGGAAGACCGAGGAGTACTTCTCTATGAAGCTGCAGTGGAGGTCTATGACCGATGGACAGGAGGCTAGGTACTGTATATGTGTACTTACATTTTACCGTGTTAAAATCGCATAGGTATTATTATTTATTTTATTATCTTACACAAATTTATAACAAACAAGTAAATTAAATAATGTAATCGGATTGATTCAAAATTTAAATAAAATGAAGATAAATAAAAACGAGTACTGCTACATAAATCTCGCGACAAGCTTTTATGTAAGTTGTTGAAGTCGATAGTACTACTTATGAAGGGAAAAAATAATTTAATCCTTTTTAGCGCATTTAAATAGAGGCCTTTTTTTAATATCTAATATTAATTATACTTATACTTAATAATGAGTTAAATAACAAGGTACTAAAATAGGTTATTCCAATTATTTCACTGTAGTATATCTGTCGTCTAGTCACCGTAACACAAGTATAGCAGCTTACCAAGGGACTAGATGGCGCTGTGTGTTGGTCAGAGGATTTATTTATTTATTTTATTTATTTCACTGTTGGACAATTTGCAATTTCCAAATCCCAAAAAGTCTAGCTGGTCACTTAAACGTCTTTCACACAAAAACTACTGAACCGATTGCGATGAAACTTGGAATATAGGTAGCTGGGGACCTGGATTAACACATAGGCTACTTTTTATCCCGATATTCACGCGGGAACGGGACTTACCGTTTAAGTTCATAATGTCCAAATCCCAAAGTGACCAGCTAGACTTTTTGGGATTTGGAAATTGCAAATTGTCCAACAGTGAAATAAATAAAATAAATAAATAAATCCTCTGACCAACACACAGCGCCATCTAGTCCCTTGGTAAGCTGCGTTTAAGTTCATAATGTCCAAATCCCAAAGTGACCAGCTAGACTTTTTGGGATTTGGAAATTGCAAATTGTCCAACAGTGAAATAAATAAAATAAATAAATAAATCCTCTGGTTCAGTAATCTTACTAATATTATAAACGCGAAAGTTTGTATGTAAGTATGTATGTATGTGAGGTTGTTACTCTTTCACACAAAAACTACTGAACCGATTGCGATGAAACTTGGAATATAGGTAGCTGGGGACCTGGATTAACACATAGGCTACTTTTTATCCCGATATTCACGCGGGAACGGGACTTACGCGGGTGAAACCGCGGGGCGCAGCTAGTTGTTGATAATTCATCTGAGCCCTTAGTATGAGTTTTGATAGTTTATCGTCTCGATGAAACTGGCAGTTTATTTCATACATTTTCCATCAGCGCCCCTAGCGGTGACTATTATGAACTAAAATAATGTATAATTAAAAAAAAAAAAAAAAAAAAAAACAAAAATATTGTATCTACAAAGTTTCTTAAAGTCTAAATATCAAATCATAAATCTAAGTAACTCATATGGAAGTAAACTGCCAGTTTCATCGAGACGATAAACTATCAAGACTAAGTGAAAGTCCCTCGGTGACCGTACGATGTGGTGGCAGGTTCTCCGAGTACCGCGAGCGCGCGAGCCTCGTGGCGAAGGACGTGGCGCGCACGGACCGCACGCACCCGTTCTACGCGGGGGACCACAACCCCAACCTGGCGCTGCTGCAGGACATCCTCATGACCTACGTCATGTACAACTTCGACCTGGGCTACGTGCAGGGCATGAGCGACATACTCGCGCCGCTCCTGCTCCTCCTGGGCGACGAGGTCGACACTTTCTGGTGCTTCGTCGGGTTCATGGACAAAATTGTAAGCACCTCTGAATTTAATATACGATTTTAACTAACATGGTTATTTCCCCTACTAAAATTACTTATTACCGGGGTGTCTCGTGAACGAGCTGGTTGAAATTACTAGCGAAATTTCGAGCTCCGCGAATAAATTATTAAACATGGTAAACGCCCTAAAGTAATTTTAGTACCTCCGAATTTATCGTCTTCGATACTTTACCCACTGTTATATGTAACGATGAACCTAATACAAAACTTTCATATGTCTAACTCTAAAAACAAAAGAGTTTCATACGACCCTTTCACCCTTATTTTACACCCTTAGGGGGTGAATTTCGAAAAATCCGACTTCTACTACATGTAGTATATATGTATGTATGTATAGTTTCTGAGATTTCGTGATCACTGATTGAGTGAGTCAGTCAGTGATTTGCTCTTTTATTAATACTATAGATTACGATAGATGTATGTATGTATGTTGGGGGTAATCCCCGAAACCACGTGACCGATTTTGATAAAATCTAATCTGAACATTCATATGTTGCATATTTGGCAGTAACATGGGCCACGTTTTATCCCGACACTTCGCAAGATCGTAACTTGCACAGGTGAATTGTATGTATGGTTTACTGTAACTTATGCAGTATTCAGATGCAAGTGACTTCGTATGAATCGTCGATAATTTGGTCTTGACATAGTTTCAACGTCAATAACACTGATGTAATGTTGCTGGTGAAAGAAAAAATCGTGAGGAAACCCACGGCTTAGTTAGCTCCAGACGTATTGACCAGTTCTTTCCTCTGGGCATGGCTGGACTAGGCTGGGAGGGTGGTATAGGTGCTGGGAAAGCCTATTTCACCTCACAATGTCCCGGGCACTACAGCGCCATAAAATAGCATGGATTTAAAGTTGCTTGCGCTGTATAAATCATCAAAAATTAGATTAATGTTGAAAATTGTATTTCAATAACAAGCAAGGCAAGGTTCTGTGTTTTATGGATTTTTTATTCAGATGCTACCCGGTTTACTTATCTACCTGTATAACTTTGATTTGCAATATGTTGTCAGTACACAATATAGGTAGCTTCGCTTGAAAGATACACATATACATACAACTTGTGTGACAACATTGGTGTAATGTCAATAAACTAATTCATTGACATTTTACCAGTTTGCAATGTCAATATATTGGTCGCAAAGTCAATACATTGAAGCTGACATTGTTGCAATGTCAATCAGTGGGTTTTGACATAGATCCAATGTCAATTAATCGGTTTTGACATAGATTCCATGTCAATTAATGGGTTTTGACATAGATTCAATGTCTATCAATGAGTTTTGACATAGATTTAACGTCAATAAAATGTCAACGGTGTTTTAACGTCAATTCATAATCAATGTCAATATAATTTAACGTCGCAGGCGTCAAACTTCGACATGGATCAAGCGGGCATGAAGAACCAGCTAGTGATGTTACAACAGCTGATAACGTTTGCCAGTCCGGACCTCGCCAAGCATCTCTCGTCGAAAGACTCTGGAAATATGTACTTTTGTTTCCGCTGGCTGCTTGTGTGGTTCAAACGGGAGTTCTCACATAGAGATATTATGAGGTAACTTCGTTATAATCCATTTCTTTTGTTTTAGGGCTGATTTTGAAATCTGTAAGACCGATAGATAAATTAAATGTAACATCACCGAATAAAAACGTGTTTTGAAAAACAATTAAACTTCAAGAGGCTTCAATTTGGTTCAGTTCGATTTTATTCGACAGATATCTTTTATCTGTAGATTTAAAAATAATTTCTTCATAGAATAACATAAATAAGACTTATTCTTTTACGCTTTATGTGCCACGACAGTTGTAGAATTATTTTTTATGTCAATAATTTGATGTTGACAATGTTTTGTGTCATTTTTGAAGGCAAAATTGGATGATAAAAATGAAAGTAAATTACTTTTTCATAGGCAATACTCGATTTGAATTGCAAGTCGTTAAAAAAAAGATGCTTGGTTCAAAACTCGCTCAGTGTCGGCTATGCGTTGTGTTTTTGTTGATGTATTTTTAAAAACGTTATTGTAGATATATTTTTTAGAAATATTTGAGAGATTGTATTGTTTTTTTTAAATATTTCATTTGATGTTTTATTGATTGTTTCAGGCTATGGGAAGTGTTATGGACAGGGTTACCATGCAGTAACTTCCACTTGTTGATATGTGTTGCCATTCTAGACGCTGAAAAGGATGTTTTGATATCAAGAGATTATGGTTTCACTGAGATATTAAAAGTGAGTATTTTAGCCCATAGTTAGTTTTGTCGTAATAGTATCAAAAACTTAGTATCGAATTAACTTGCCGGTATCAGGTAAAGTATTTTGTGTTAATCCAGGTTAATTATTCTAAGATTATTGGTTATCTGTGTGCCAAATGTCGACGACTCCGTTCACTCGTTTATGTGATTGACACACAATCATCTAACTAAACTTTCACATTTAAACTTTCATGTTTGTAGGATTCGCCAATGATACAATGACAATACACGTTTTTTAACTGGATATTTTATATGAGAAACTAAATTTACTTTAAAATTATAACACAACCGTAATACCTTACCATTACCATGCCACACTAAAATCTGTAGACCTTAAGACGTATCTAAGTGATAATACTTTGTATTTTACAAGCATCCTATGGAAATAAATAATTTTGACTTTGACTTTGGGCTAGATGGCGTTGTGTGATGTTCACATATTTTTTTTTATTATTTCGGTATCTAACAAAATATCTTCAATTCCAGCACGTAAACGACCTATCCCTCTGCCTAGACGTGGACCGGATACTGAGCACAGCGGAAGGCATCTACCACCAGGTGGTATCCGCTCCACACCTCACCGACACCATCCGGATAGTCCTCGGTCTCCCACCTCTCAACATTGTCAGTTCCACATCCACTAACTCGGAGACCGAACAAGTCCCACCGGAGTCGATGGAACATGTCCAACCGGTGGAACAGAATGGTACGGAAGATTCAAGAAACGGTCAAGACGTGGATGAAGTTATGTATCAAATAGGGCTTGATATGAATTTTTAAGGCACTCGGTGAATAATTTTTTTGACCCCGGTGTGTGTTTTTGAAATAGACGCTTTTTAGTTGTTTTGGACTTGAGTTTTTGGAAGAATTATGGAAGTTTGTGGACTATTGGTTTTTTGCCCGGTTTATCTGGCAATTTGATTTTATAAAAACTTCGAGGTAATTGACGAGGTCGAGGTATTAAATCTTAGACCCCTAATAGTTCAATAACAATTTGTTTTGTAATTGAATTTAATATGAATAATCTATTATTTTTTATGTCTAAAATAGGTTTGAAATAAATACTAATATTATTGAATTCCTCTCGATATTTTTTCAATCTTAAAATTTGTACGTAAGTTAGTGTTTTTTTACTTATTTACGTATTTTAATAATTTTATAGAATCATAATTTAATATTTACCCGGTTCTTAATCGCGTGATTTTTACTTTTTATGAGTTCTAATCGAGTAAGTTTAAAAAGTTTAATATTAAAGATCGCCTCTAATGTCAATAAATTGACCTCGACATTGTGGCAATGTCAAAATTCTGCTCATACTTCAAGTCAATGTCGCCGTTTATTGAAATTAAAATTGTCATTGAAAAGCCTTTAAAGTAATATTCGGGGTACCTATTTAAAAAATGAATAAAAGTTATTTAATAAGACGTCAAAATTAAGATTTAAAAATATGCTTCCTAGAATTTTGCAACCGGCAGGTTTTGTACCTGCAAGCTGCAACCATTACTGATCTACGTAATACGTCTATCCGCTCCATAAATATAAAATCAAAAAAAGACAAACCTTCAATTCTTTCATAAACCCAAGTTTAGTGCTAATAAAACACGTTAGTTAATTACGAAAATCATAAAATTTCAATCAATTTTAACACATTGACACTAGAATTACATTTCATTTTAGAAATTAAATATGCCTTACGTTTATTTATTTCTGTGCCTTTTCCCCCACATTTTTGTTTAAAATACTGTTTGATGCACTTCACCTAACGGCTTGGTTTTTGTTTTTTTTTAGTTATTATTGGTACTTTTGCACTTTTCATCTTAGCATGGTAATTCTGCACAACTTTACCTACCAATGACATGGTTAGGGGTTGTCAATTACAGTACAGATGGCCAATTCACGCTTTAAAATTGACCAAAACTTCATTTCAATTCATTGCCGTCAATCTAAAATTTCAAAATTTAACGTTTGTTATTTTTCGATATTTATTTTGAGTTCATTGTTTGCAATGGTATTGATGTTAAAATGAAATTTAGGTCAATTTGAATACGGAAATCTGCACCCGTATTAGCTATCTAGTGGATAACTAAGTTCCATAGGCACTACAGTACATTACTGTTTTGACATGACGTGGTAATCACCTGTGATTACCTCAAAGCAGCAATTTAGGTACTGTATAGTGCCTATGAAACTGAATTTTAGATCCACTAGATAGATAATAAGGGCGCAGGGTCCAGAGTCAATAAGTTTATGCACTTTCACTTAGTAAGTAATTAATTGATAATGCATAAAGTAGCGTTAACAAAGAGATTTAAAAATATTAAATGTTAATGAATGTATGGTTGTAATAAAAAAAAAACTTACGGTAAGTTTTTTCATCAAAAACTAAAGTCACAAAGTGACTTTGACTTTTACTATCGTTTAAAGAAATTTTCTTAATAACTTTTTGCAATATTTTGATGTGATAAAATAAGGACATTTATCTAACTTTTTTTCTCAGTGGCTTAGTTAATATTTTAACTAAGTTATTCAGAAAAATATTAACTAAGTAAGCCAGTTTACCCTTTGAGTTTTGAAAATAAATATTATTTCAACGTCAGCAGTTAGAGTTAAAATATTTCTCAATGACTTAGTTTTTTTTATCAGTGACTTAGTTAATATTTTTTCTATGTGACTTATTGAATATTTTTACGTTAGCAGCATAAAGAGTAGAAATACTTGTCAATGACTTCGTTTATATTTTTCTCAGTGACTTAGTATTTTTCTCAATGACTTAGGTAATATTTAAACGATAATTTTTCTTTCTATTTCCAGGATACACTCGAATATAACGGAATACAAATGTGTGTTGTAACAAAAACGGTCTGGGCCCTACTTGCCTGAGGCTTTTATGTTTCTATAACGATAAGTGGGTGCCGTAGGAATATTACTCAATATCATTTGATGATTGTGATTAAATATTGACAAATTATAATATCAAACTTTTTAAACGAACACGATTGGAACACATATTTACACTTTTCCCCTATAATATATGTCCCCTCGAGACCAAGATCCATTGTAACATGATCGAAACGTCCCGTCGAGGTAAGGAAAATTTAAAAAGTTGAATTTAACGCGATTAAGACCCGGGAAAAGTGTAAATATAAATTACAATATCATTCATTTGATAAAACGACATTTTAACCAGTAGTTTTTACTAGAAATATTTTTAAAGAATAAATACATCGTCGAAATTTGCGACCTCGGGAACTCGCGTGGTCTAGTTCGTTAAGAGCTGGGGCACTGACCCCAGTGACGCGAGTTCAAACATCGCCGCGAGTGATTTTTTGAAAATGTATGTTTCTTTTAAAATATTTCTAGCAGATATGGCTTAGAGCATTAGAAATCAAATAACGAAGTAGGTATTCAGTAGTTTTAAAATAATTTCTGACCTTTTAACTTTTTAAGTTAACAGGTTGTTTTGATTACAAATATTATGAAATTTATAACTTGTCTCGCGAACAACTTAATTGCAATTTCTGGCGAAATATCGAACACCGTAAAACCAAATTAAAATATGGCAAAAGCTATTCCCGTTATTTAATAATATTTGTCATTTCTATGACTATTTTAAAAGATTGCAAACTTGCATAAAAATATATGCAATCAAATATAATTATTATCCTACTAGCTGCGCCGCGCGGTTTCACCCGCGCAAATCCCGATCTCGCGCGAATATCAGATTTGGAATAACATAAAGTTTACATTTTGTAACCTTTATGTTATTCCAAATCTCCAGCTACCTATATTCCAAATTTCTTCGCAATCGGTTAAGTAGTTTTGCGTGATTGAGTAACAAAGTTACAGACATACATACAAACTTTCGCATTTATAATATTAGTAAGCTCTTATGTGCAAGTACCTGTTTATTTGTATTATATTAATATGAAGCAAACTTTCTTAAACATGCAAATTCTTATTAAAACAATAATAATAGTATCCCATTATTTAAAAAAGAATAAGCATGAAAAGAATGAATGAGAAAAGGAGGAAAAAAGTCCGCTCACTGGAGTGGGAGTTGATAGAAGGGCCCAAAAGGCCTATTGCAAGACGTTGCACGCAGCCTAATCTAAGCCCCCGACTAAGTAACTAGGCTTTTACTATATGTATAAAACAATGGATATACTACAATGATGTTTCTAAAAATACGTGTATTCAATTTTTGTTTTCTACAAATTATTTTATTATATAAAATATTCCTACGACATTAAAGTGATAGATATCTACTATTATAATGATACTTATGCCAAGGGCTGTATATGTAATATAATGTGATAAATTTTATATTTTTATAAAATACATAGTACTCTACTTCACTTCCATTGGAAAACTTTTTGCAGCTTAGAAATATCACAAAAATGAATCGTTAAACTGAATGTACGCGCATAACTTCCAACCACCTTTCACCAAATTGGATAATACTTTATTTGTAATCCACATAGGGGATAGGAAGAACAAAATAAATAATTACAATTTTATTCAAAAGAAAGTATAAAATAAAACTAACTGAAAATATTCACAAACAAAAATAGTTGTACAAATTTTGTCCGGTCAGCTAGTAAAAAATAAATTGATGTGTACATACAATCGGTTACATAACTAAATAACAACATAATTACATAACTAAATAGATATCCACAAATTACAATTTGTAAAAATTACATTTTTAAAACTCTGCTGTGAATATACATTTTTGTAGCCTGACTAGCCTCGCTTAAAATTTCTTGCTATGGACAATGAATGGCCTAATTATAGAATTTTATTTAAATCCTCAACTATTAGAACATCGAAACTTATTAATAAAAAATATTAAATAAAGTAAATAAAGCTGGGTATGGTACCTAACAGACTGTCTGCATTGCCTCTTTGGTCACCAGAAGCTAGGGATTCATTTTAAAAAACTTTATTTTGCAGTCAAGATTCGAGACCCACCGATCTGCCAGTCGACCGCGCAAGCTCCGTCGGATTCAACTCGACGTCGGTTTGGGATACACACTGCGCAAAGGAAAAACCTGCGCGAAACCTAAGAGTCGAGAACCATTGCGTTGTTTTGCATGCATTTGAAGGCGACGACGCGCAGTACAGTACAGTTGCCGTCGCGTTCAGCTGTCGTTGAATGCGACAGCTCAAGGGCGTCGCATTGAAGTCGACGGTGCACGCAACGCAACTGTACTGTACTGCGTGTCGTCGTCTTCAAAATGTATGCAAATCAACGCAGTGAACTCGACGCGCGAAAAGCCGCGCAGGTTTAAACTTTGCGCAGAAGCACCGTCGAGTTGTACCCGACGGAGCTTGCGCGGCGCAAGCTCATATAACTCAATAACTTTCGATATAAAAGAACTCATGTTGGTGCATAGGTACTTTAACCTCTTGGATTCCAAAGAGATTTCAAACGTGTACCCCTCGTTTACCGCGTGTCGTGGCGCTAACTTTAATTCCAGTAGACGACTACCTAAAACCGAATCCGACCTTAGGTAAACGAGCGGTTAATAATGTTATCTATTAGATTTCACAATACACTATGATCTTTGTTACCATGTACTCCTTTTGTTTTGTACCAACAAGACTCATTATGAGTCTACTCATGCAAAGTTACAGCTTCTTAGTGCTAAGCATCTCTGAGCCAAGGACAGACGGACAGAACGGACATTGGAACTATATGGGTTTCTTGTTGACAAAACCTTAATAAAATGGAAGTGAAACTATCAATAAATTTGTCAATTTTAAGTTTTAAAACTAGATTCATAGTGATTATAATAATAATATTATGCTTTGGTTGTTTTAAAAATATAATTCTTCATTGTTGTTATTTGTTATTGCGTAATATTTTCGTGTACTCAATTGTAATCAGACAATGTCGATTTAATTCATTAAATTAAATTGTACAAATACATAAACTTTTTTAATTAATTCCTTTCATAATTATCTATCATACAGGGTTTATTTGTTTCAACCAAAAACTGTGTAGTGGGTTCTACATCAAATGAACAACTTTTTTTTCTACGACTTTTCGAATTTTTCAGTAGATTTCAAAAATGTCTAGTACTTAACCCCAGTCTCTCATGTCGATATTCGTAGGATGATCATCGCTTTGGATTGCGTTCTATCCCAGAATTTAGTTTTCTAGGGATAATTTAGAATTCCATACAATGTTTTATATTTACTTTGTGTGAACACAATAAGATGACTTTAATTAGGTAGGTATACCAATTATTGATTCACTCATAGTTATTTGGGAATGTGATTTCAAATGTACATTTAACCCATATCTAGTCTGATATGATTTGTCGCACAAATGACAATGAAAATTCTTCACACCAGTATGAGTTAGCGAATGTCTTTGCAACTCTGATTTGGAGAAAAATCTTTTCCCGCAACTATCGCAGGAATACTTCTTCTCTTTCAAGTGATTTTTCCTTATATGAGAACTTCGAGCACTCGATGAAATGAATGTTGCATTGCAGATTTCACATTTGTGGTTTCTTGTCCTTTTATGGTTCCATAAGATATGAGAATGGAGTCCTCCAAGAACTTTGAATGTTTTGGGGCAATATTTGCAAGTGTATGGTCGATCTGTGCTATGTATCCTCATATGGACACCAATATAACTAGATGGGTAAGATTTGCCACATTGATCACATTGCCTAAATACCTTTTCTTTGTTATTACTTTTAAAAACATCTGGTGGACAAGCATGAGCAGTGAATTCAGTCTCTGATTTAAACCCTGCCCAACAAATTTCACAGACATATGGATTGAAATGTAACTTTCTATGTAGTACTAGAGCTTGAAAGGTTTCGAATTTTTCAACACAATATGGGCAGTCTCGACCGATAGAACATTTAACAGGATGGTTTTCATTGTAATGTGCTTTTAAATGTTTTACTGAGCCAAATTGAGTTTTACACTCAACACAAAGGATGGAAAATGTTGCATCCAGCACTTCTTTCTTAATTGGCCACCTTCTTATTGACTTTGATAATGTACATGGTTTTACATTTTTATTTTTTCTGTGTGGGTTGCTATGGGTAGTTGATTGAGGTTGAGACTTATGCCTAACTTTGTGTATTAAGGCTTGATCGTCAGAATCTTGGTGGCAGTCATAGTCACTGATAGATTCGATATTGTCCGAGAGAGCCTGTGTAAGAGTTTGTAAGTTAGCTTGTATCAACTGTTTGAATGAGTATGTCAGAGTCAGCTGGTGAACACAGTTGATACAAATACTATCTGGGTAAGAGTCTTCTTTTGTGATCTGTGAAAATACATGAACAATGAACATATTAGAAAGAGCTCTGTATTAGAACTTCTGCAATCTTGGAACATCCAATTATTGTTAGGAGGATGTTACTAAACTGTAGGAATAAGCACAAAAATTGATTCTGTGGAAATATCTATAAAGAATACTACAGTGTTGTCCTTATATCCAGCTATGTAAATTGCGATGGGTGCAGTGCCTTTTTAGTGAAAGGGCATCAAACACAGACATACCTCCTCACGTAAAACTGGCCAAATTGCTCTTAGCTGCTAGCAGAAGGCCTCAAAGAAGAATCTGAGTTAGTTTAGCGTAAGCTTAGTTTAGAAAGCTAGATTCGACTAAATTATCCTAGGCTAGTTTACCTTATAGCTATAAAAATTCAATAATATATCCGATAAAAGAATGTCTTCTCCAGAAATAACTACTGTGGAGTTTATTTCTCGCATTTCTTTTTCAGTAGCCAGACACGTACGGCAAGCATTTCTGTAATTCATTTTAGGTTTTTTTCAAACGTTTTGTAATCATTACACTGTTTTTTTCGTTCTATATGTCTATAAAAAGAATCAATCGATTTACAAGAGAAAATCTTTTGAAAAACAAATATTTGGTAAACAAAATATGACAACTTAATTTTTGTTTTTTGCCGTCACTGTCAACGGAGTCATGTTCGCAGTTTTTTTTTCTTGTTGTTTCTTATCGGTTGTGAACCGATTATGACCATTAGGAAATAAGCCAGTGTCAAGTATTATTAATATATTATGCAAGTTATTTGCATCGAAACAGTCAAGTCGTCATAGTTAAAATCAAGTCTCTTCTTTCTTGTTAGAAAGGGCAAGAATTGTAACCATGGATAAATTATTTATTAACTAAGTAGGTCTACTTAGTATCGAATCAAAATTATCGGATTTACCTTAGTAATACCACAGACGTACAAAATAATGTAAATGTTCAGGTTCAGGTCCTATAATGGAGTTTTGGCGGGAATGCGCTAAGGAGATGTGTTGCTAAATTTTCATTTTTGTGAAACTTAGTTCAAATGCGTGTAAATTGTTTAATTTCGGGGCCATATTAATCAATTTAGTTTCGTGAAGGTGTACAAGTGAAAATTAAAGTGAAAATCGGTGCAAATCATGGACTTTAGCCTAGTGTTCTCTCCAAAGCTCCGTGAACAAACATTGTAAAAAATGGCCTCCTTTTTACAATGTTTCCCTTGACTTGACTTTAACTATGACGACTTGACTGTTTCGTTCGATGCAAATAACCTGCAATTATTGATAATACTTGACACTGGCAAATGTCCCAAAGGAAAAGCCATTTTAAAGAAGAAGAAGAAGAAGAAGGTCCTATAATGTTCAGATTTCCCAAATTAAAAGTATTTATATTCTCACTAGAGATAAGATTTGTCGCTTCCTTTGTCTACGCCAAAGAAGTTATAAAATAAATAAATAAAATAATAAAATTTGTTTATTGCAGGCCGAACCACCCATAGTAATATACATATTATATTCATAAAGTACAATATTGATAATAATAATTGATAATATTAAAATAAATAGGAATTATATAAAATAAAATAAAATTGCCTATATTAGAATACAGAAATCAAATACTCAAATACTCATAACAGTAGTATTTTTCGTCACTTTTTGTTACTGTTCCGGTGAACAGCCATCCAGTGGTCGTAGATAGGACTATTGATGTAGTCGCACATACCTAAAAGAATTTCATTTTTTGAATTACGTATCACATCCCAGAAGGCTGCGACTTTGGTTCTAACCACCGCAAAAATTACTATTACGTTATTATTACTAGAAGGTAGAAGTTTCTTGGTCTATAACAGAGGTTCCCAAACTCATTTCGTCTACCGCCCACTTTAAAAAAATTAAGCGCCTCATTTTATCAGCTAATTAAAAACCACTCTAGCTATGAAATGAAATAAATTATTGTAAGATTTTAGCTATTAGTGGAAATAAAACATTTACACCGCAACAGTCAACTTGAGACGCAGTATACCAGGTAGGTTGTACACCTGCACAATGGCGCTTTGACCTCAAGTTACCTAACTCTTACGGGCTATAACGTGCCAAAGAGAATGATTATTGAAACACAATTTTATAGTTTTCAGACAGAGTTTATTTTATTAAAAACATAATCAATATTAAACAAAAACTTGTGAATGATGAATCTGATGCTATTTGATAAATTTGTTGATATAATATATAAAATAAGTAAGTGGGTAGGTAAGTACGTAACTAAATACATAATATATGTATGTTGTGCTGCTAGAATGTTAATGAATTTAAAAAATAAAAATTAGGTATGTATCTTCTAAAATCACAAATCGGCCCCTTAAGCTTTTATAACGCCTTCATTTTTTTTTCTGGATCTCTTACCGCCCCCCTAGAGGCCCTGACCGCCCACAAGGGGGCTTATCGCCCACTTTGGGAGCCTCTGGCTCTATAGGTACCTACTTCATTTTTAAATGAATGTAATCATTTGACACTTCTTTCTATAGTAAAATTGTCAAAATACAAGGAACAAAAACGTTAGATTATTATATTAATAAACGGAGTACATATTGTATGTAAACAGCTGCACAACATCTATCTAGGTACTTCCTCTGTGAGCTGCACACTTCAAAATAAATTAATATCGACCCACCTCAAAATGTGTACACCTATGTATAAATATTTATTTTGAGGTGTGCTGTAGTGTGAACAAATTTTAATGAAAACTTGCAAATTGGAAGGTGGGAGCCCCAGTTTCCCGAAAAAAAGAGTTCGGACTTTATGTGTGCTGCATTTTTTTGCCTGCCCTTTCTTGAATCTAAGGAAAAAAAGTAATAAATAAAAAAGTTATCTTGCCTTGTAATAAAAATGTTTTTCCAATCACCCGAAAAAGATTCAAAACGCGCAACAAAATTGCCTCATAAACGAAACAAAGCAGCTCGCCGCAACAAAAAAAGAAGACTTGCATTAAAAACCAAGAGATTGGCGCAAGAATTCGTGAAGACAAAACAAAATCAACAAAGTGTACAGAGCCTTGAAAACATTCAAATAAGCATGGCTTCGTGGGCAGAAAATTTCACAAACGCTGCAACTTGGCAACTAAAACACCAGGTAGCACAATGGAAAGCCAAAGTAAAGGCTTTGGAATACGAAAACAAAGTTCTACGGAACACATTATGGAGTTATTACACTGGAGATGGTAGTAAAATGAGAGAAATGTTCGAAAACGAGCAATCAAGTGAAAACGAGCGCACGGAGATCGAAGACAGCGAGGAAACTTCACAAACAACAGCATTTTCATCAAATGCGGAAGTATTTTATAGAGATAATCGAGGGAATAGTGATGATGATGACAGTGTAAGGTCTGAAGACATTTCTATAGACGAAGACTATATCCAATACGCTCTAGAATCTCATGCTAGTCGGCAGGAAGAAGCCCGATTAGCTAGAGAAGATGAGAAAAGAAGGGAACCATCCCCGGAACTGGAAAACAACTTTGAAGTGCTAAAAGAACTGTATGGTAGTGGATGGCAGAGAATTGCTGCATTAGAGTCTGCATTGATGGCTAATTTTATATCAGAATGTGATAAAGAGAAGCCTGCATATTGGCCTAATGTGCCTTTGAATTGTTAGACTGAATGAATTAAGTTTTAAGGCATAGGCTGCATTTTCACTAGATATGTGTGAGGATGCATAGGTGTGTGTTTGTTAAGAATTAATAGAATCACTCTGTTTTGTCATTATTTGTTTAGATCACAATGATTCTGCATGAGGGCCGTCAATAACAACCAAAACATACATACTGTTCACAGATCACTCTCATTGCTAAAGTTTTTATCTCAACTTACTAGATATTGGCAGAATTGTGTCTTATCGTCAGCTATTAGCCATACAGAATTAGTTGGAAGTTTAGTTGACAGCCCCTGTGGTGTATCGGGTGAAGCCCCGACTGTTAGTTGCAGGTTCAATTCCCACCAAGTATTATGTTGACTACTGACCATAAATGTTTGTTTCTTGTTTTAGGTGTTTTAAATTGAAAAAATATTGCATGTAGTATACCTGTTGTCTATTACTCCTACTAGTACAAGTATAGTTGCTTAGTTTGAGGCTGTATTGTTTGCGGATGTTCCACAATATTTTATTATTAAAATCTTATTCAGGCTCGCTCTGGTTAGTAGGAATTATAGATGGAGTGATTCTATTTAAATAAATAAATAAAATAGGTCTTGATCAAATATTAAACAAAATAGTTTTATTATATTTTTATTTAAAGTGCTTATGCCCGCACTGGGCGTTCATAGAACTATTTTTAAAGAAAAGATATGGTTCGAATTCCGACTGACGTAGACCGTGCCCTGTGTTTTTGTGGAAATATCTTTAGAAGTAGTTCTATGAACGCCCAGTGCGGGATTAAAGTTTAGAAAAAGCGACATCTCCGGCTAGTGCGTTAATTAAAATTAACAAACTAGGATGCGATCATTGATGTAATTCAATGCCGTCAGATGGCCTTAATATGCCTAAGTTGTAGTGAATGGAAATGATATTGAAGCGATAATTCGGCGTATGAGTCACCGCGTCGGTAGAGTAGACTAAGAGGCCTAAGTCGCATTCCCCGGATTGGATTGAGATGCGTTGGTTCGAATCCCGCCTGACGTAGACCGTGCGATGTGTTTTTGTGGAAATATCTTTTCGTTAGTTTTAAAAAGATTTATGTTTAGTTCTTGCTTTAGTTAAGTTATTTCCTTCTGTGCTGACATTGGTTGCGGATATGTTCCATGTCCGAATCTGCTGTTGGCTTCAGTATTGTAGTGGCACTATGAAGCCATATAGAACATAGTATTTATTGATGCGCTCGAATGATGTCTGCTACCAACATCAGCACAGGCGAATATCAGGCCTTAACAATAAAAATTACTTAAATAATAAACTTCAGTGTTTACCTATTTTTTACGTTTTTGCCTTAATTTTATTCTTATGTTTCTGACATACAGACACGCACATATCGATCAATTGAAGAAGTAATCAATTATTCTTTATTGTAGCACATCAAATAAAATCACAATAATGTCAGACCTGCAGACACCATTCTAGGTGCTAAATGTGCAATGTGATATAATGCAATTCCGTTTGCAGAATCTCTTAAACTGTTTTAAACCCCCAACTTTACTTCCGTTTCTGCTTCTGGCACTTTTCTCTCTATGTGGGGTTTTCACAGTATGTCATTCGTCTCCACTTTATTGTCCAGGCTTACTTTTGTTTACGAAAAATTTATTGATGATTACTTTTGTGTACGAAAGATTTATTGATGATGCCCACTTTGATAACAGATTTTCTTTTAGGATGATATATTTTTTTCGTTGTTTGTTTGTTCGTAGAATTAAAGTAAGCCTGGGACCACGGACAAATACCTCGTCAAGTCTTCATTCACTGCCCATTTTCACATAATCCTACCCACTTAGCTTCTAATCCTACTAATATTATAAAGCTGAAAGTATGTGTGTATGTTTTATTTTATTTATTTTATTTATTTTATTTTTCATCATTTACAGTTTTTATATAATAAAAGCAAACCAAAAATCACAGAGATTTGTCCGGAATGCTTCGTATAAGTTAAGTTCCTATGAACATCAATAAAAACATCATAACGCAACACAGTATTAAAAATAACAGACAATTAGGTACCTATTTAATAAACTGTCTACCTAAACATAATTATAATAATGTAGGTGCAAAATTCTCCAGGCCGGCCGGAACAAACGAAACGAGAGAGACAAGATTACTAGCACTGTTGCTAGTCAAACTACCTTTAATTAAAATAACCGCACAGCGCGAGCGACGACGACATCGTCCGACTCCAGCCGACGACAAAAAATATCTACACCTACCTACCCATTCTTTGTGCATTTGCATGTTACAGTTTTCCCAAGAAGTGCGTTTTTAATTTATTTTTAACATTTTTACTATTGACACTATTTTTGAAACTAGTATCGATTTCATTTAAAAGACGAGGAACCAAATAGTGTGTTGTTCGTGTACCATAGTAATTTTTGGACGTTATTATTTGTAGTTGTTCATTAACTACCTTTCGGGTTGTGATTTTGTGGCAAATTTTCCGTTGAATATCGTTATTAAAAAACTGTTCTGTAAGAAGATGGTATTGGAATTTTGCATGCACAGGCAGTATTTTACAGTGTTTGAAGAGATCATAATAATCACTAGATCTATGCCGTTCTTTGACCGCAGGTGAGACAATTTTTTTAAGTATTCTTAGTTGCATACTCTGAATTTTATCAAGATAGGTCTTGAAAGTCCTCCCATAGGTAGTGATACCGTAACCAATAACAGAATCAGCCAGCGAGTTGTACAAAAGTAAGCGAGTTGTACAAAAGTATGTATGTGTGTTTGTTACTCAATCACGCAAAAACTACTGAACCGATTGCGATGAAACTTGGAATATAGGTAGCTGGATACCGGAAATAACACATAGGCTACTTTTTATCCTGATAATCCCGGGGACGGGACTTACGCGGGTGAAACCGCGGGGCGCAGCTAGTTTCTAAATAATTTCCACAACCGAATTGAGCACCTCCTCATTTTTTTAATCGATACTAATATCGATTCTAACCCCAGCAGCGACAGAACTGCAACTGCTTTTTAACCGACTTCAAAAAAAGAAAGAGGTTCTCAATTCGTCGCGTATAAATATTTATTTTAGGAATGTTCACCGATTACTCGAAGATGGCTTGGTCGATTGAGATGGTTCTTTTTTTAATAGAAAGGTGGGACCTCAGAGATGGTCTCATAAAAATTTGGTGAGTACCTGATGAGGATCTTCGAATGAACGGGAAACCTCAAAAAGCAGTATTGTTCACCGATTACTAAAGGAACTAGGTACAGGTTGATAGAGCACTTGAAACCACCGTATCAGCAAACTCCTCAATAATTAAAATTACGGTTACAGTTTTTTTAGGTAGGTAGGTACACTCAAAATAGTGAATACAATAATTTAAAAATTTAAAAACCGATTTCAAAATTAGAACAAAAATATCCTCTAATTACAAGTCCCACTGACTTAATTCTTTCGTCATCATTTTGTTCTTATTAAAATTTTAAGTCTGTTGTTAAATATAAAAAAAAAGTGTATTTTTCGCGTAAAGGGAATATGGAATATGTTCTAGTAGGTACTTTACACATAAACATAATCAATGGTAAAAACAAATATTTCTCGTAAATTAGTAGGTACGGCATATCTACGACTGGTACCTAAATATAAGTACAAGCGACTAATACAAACGGAAATCTACCGACAAAATTATGATTATTGTGCGCATCTCTACCACTCCCTCTTTACAGACATTGCAGTTGTTTTTATACTTATTTCGCTTTTAAATGAAGGTTCAATACAATAATTATTAAAATAACTAACACCTACCTACTTATTAGCCGCGCTTGCTGGCCGTTTCCCAAGATAAATCGTAAGGTAGGGTCAGAAGACAAACCCTTAGGATGGACGTCGTACGGGATGCGGTCTCTGTGTTCTATAGAAGGGAATACTGCCTCGAAATGCATACGGATTTCTAAACTAATTCTCTTATATTGCTAATGGGTTTGTTAGCCGAATCGCCGTCCCAAACTCATGAGCTTATTGGAGGCATGCCATGTATTAGTAATTGAACAGTGGTTTGGAAGGGCACTTTGGTAAACGAACCCGTGTGCACGTTTAGCATTGAGCTTTAAGTAGGTAGTTACTTATTTGTAGGTACTAGAGGTGATGCCTCAAACAAACTTCATTTTCCTTTAATGCAAGAAAAACCTACCCAGTACAGCGCTTACAAGTTTACGTCTTTTGTAAAAATGAAATGGCATAAAATGCGGATACTAAGATTAGTCCGTCCGACCGAAACTGGTTTTCCGGCCGAAAACGAAACCGAATTTTCGGCAGTGGCTTTAGTTTCGGCCGAAATCGTAACCGGAACTCACGTGGATAAGTATGAAATTCCTTAAAATAGTACTGAAATTTGGTGCATTTTACCCATTATTCGGAAATAATTAGGACATGAAATGGAAACACAGTAAGTATATTGAGTTTGTTATTGTAATCATTTATTTAATACTACTTTTTTTTAGATTTCGTGATACATGTATATTATATGAGTGAGTGAGTGATTGTCTCTTTTATTAATATAGATAATATAAAAAAATATTAATAATGTTATTATTATTTATTCAAATTAAGTTCAAATGAAGTTAGGCGAGGGTGCACGACAACTTCGGCTAGTTTTGGCCGAAATTGAAACTCCCGCCGGAATGTTGGCCGAAACTCGGCCGAAACCGAACTTTCGGTCGGAGACTAATTAAGATCAAAGACATTAAAATAATAATATACTTATGTAATGTCTTTGACTAAGATATAGTCGATGAATAACGCTTAGGATGTCAAAAGTAGGTATCATTGAATTTGAGGTATTTCAGTGACTTGTTTTATCTGTCTTTCTTCTGATGCCATATTTACAGTTATGGTTGAGATCAATGATGTCGAAGCAGTAGGTATATTGCCTCCTATTGAACACGGTAATGGAAATACGCTACCTGGATTTATTGCTGATTACATCCCGTAAGAGGAGCCTGTATCCTTGCGTTCACCGATCTTATACCGTCGTCCGAGTTAAGCAACGCCCGGTGCGGTCATACTTTGGAAGGGTGACAAAAATGTGCCTTTGATCTTGATCTCGAATCCCGATCCCGAAATTACGGGGTATAACCGTGTACGCCTTCAAGTCTAAATCGTAGAACCGATTTTAATGTTTTTTTTTGGAAAGATGGGACTTGAGGGCTACCTTCATTCCGATCTCGAAATTACGGTGTGAAACCACGCACGCAGTCACCGCTGATCCGATTTTGGTGAATTATGGTATAGAGATAGATGTGACTTTGAAGAAGGACATATGCTACCTTTCATCCCGAACCCGAATCCCGATCCAAAAATTACGGTGTGAAACCACGCACGCAGTCACCGCTGAACCGATGTTGGTGAATGTTGGTATAGAGATATAAAGAAACTTGGAAAACGGCTTGGGCTACCTTTAATCCCGAATCCGGATTCCGAAATTACGGAGTGGAATCACTTCGCTAGCAAGCCTAAACCGCTGCACTGGTTTTTATGAATGGTATCAACATAGATGGGATTTTGAAGTGGACAATGGACATAGACAACCCGATCTAGAACCCTATCCTCTCCTGGAAACTGTGAAACATGTAACTGTACTTTGGTAAATAAAGAATTTGTATTTGTATTTTGTATTTGTATTTGTACTTAAAACCACGCACGCAATACAAAATAGCCAGTTTTTATTCTAAAAATAGGCTATTTAGTATTTCTACGCAGACGAAGTCGCGGGTTACAACTAGTGTATCATAATTTATAATGTTGGTTCCATAATAGGCAACTTGCATTGCCTCATTGTTATTTGATATATTTTCATAATCTTACTAATATTATAAACGCGAAAGTTTGTATCTAAGTATGTATGTGAGGTTGTTACTCTTTCACGCAAAAACTACAGAACCGATTGCGATGAAACTTGGAATATAGGTAGCTGGGGACCTGGATTAACACATAGGCTACTTTTTATCCCGATATTCCCGCAGGAACGGGACTTACGCGGGTGGAACCGCGGGGCGCAGCTAGTATTTTCATAATTCCCTTTATTACAAGTATTAACTATACCTAGTTTATCGAAAGATTTTTACCAGAAGGCTTTGGGTACAACAACTTAATTAAAATGTGGTATCAACCTAGCTAACTAAACAATCGGGGAAATGTTCTTGTTGTAATATAATTGTCCAAAGTAAAATTTCAACATCATTGCAAACGAGTACACTCAAAATGAAAGTGTAACTTGCAATTGGACTGCATTAGAACCTCAAAAATGTACCAAAACCGAAATTTTCCATAAAAAAAAATTGCAACACAATGTCTAATGTTATTTGATTAATGTCAACTAACGAAATTAAATATTAACTGCAATGATATTGAAATGATGATGAAATGACAATTTTTTTAGTAATTTTATTTCGAGAGTAGGCCCCGTCTGAGCATCATATTTGTAGTTTAGGGGAAACTTTCCGTGATCTTACCTTAAACTAAGTTATCGCACGGTAATAAGTTCCGAGTAGTTATTCCGCTTTTTGTTTCTGCCTGTCAACTTTGAAAGTTCTTGTCACGGAAAAAGACAAAGCATATTTTCACTACTCCAACCTTATTACCCTTTGGTTAATAAGGCCATGATTTTGTTTTTTAAAACAACCCCTAATAGGTAAGACTCTACATACAATTTGTAAGTCCTTAGTATCGCGCGTTGATGTCTTTTGTATGGGAAGTATGAATTGTTTTACTTGTGTTGATTTGATGTCGCATTTCGGTTCAAATCAACTACCTACGTATTCCTACTTTTTATAAAACTTACAGCTTTTTAAGCGACAAATTTTAAAACTCTACTCTACCGACCCATTCGTTTTTAGTAGAGTCAAGGGTAGAGTTTGATAAAGGTAATTTTATTTACAGTTGCTATAGGCAACTTCAAAAACACGTGTTTAGTTTACGTTACGACAACTCCCGTACAACAATACGGCGTCATTAACTCATATTTATCTTATTATTACACTTCAATCGCGTATCAATCGTCGAAAGGTACCGGCGCGGGCGCAGCGTTCCTCTGGAGGTAGAGTTTGGCTTTCGAACGGTATGCGAGCCAACCTGTTCGAGTGGAGACGGGGGAAGCTCCCCTCTGCGATGCCAGTGCCTCCACAGCCTCCGTATCGGCTGAACGCGCGCGTTCGTCTCGCCAAAAACCACACAAACACGTTTCAGTGAACAAAATCTTTAATAAAACAGTGAATTCCGGATTGCAGTGAGGTGTTATCGAATATTGTGGTTAAACAGTGCTTCTCGTCGCAGTTACGTGAATTGAATTATGTTTGTGAAAGATATATAGCTGTGATCATAGGCTTTTGGAGGTTGGTCCACGTTTTTTTACGCGTACTTTTGAGTTCTGGTCAAGGTTTTTGGGGTGTTTGTAATTTTAAATTAGGGTTTTTGGCCTGGATGGTTAGTTGTATGGTGGAACGGACCGGGCGGTTATACAAGAAATATGTTCACACACATTACATTGCCAGGTTGTGAGCGGTCAGTGGCTAGTGTAGATATCTTCACTGGAGGCTTGTTTTGATGCGTTCATCGTATAGGTATACTAGTTCAAAGCCCCGACAGTACCTAGATTTTACATCTTTGCTCTTCTTAATTACTTTTTTAAACGCCGATGGTTATTAAAAAGCTCGGAACAGGTTGTCTCGACTAAACCGGCCTTTTCTAAACAGTCGGTGACTATCACCGTTCGAATAAGTATAGCTTAAGGCTCTTTTATTTAATTCTTCAGTATTCGAAATTTACTGATCGTTAGAACAAATTTCATTTAAAATTCTATTTTTCGTTTGTTTGATGGTTAATTAGAATTTATGGAGAACATTCATTATTATGTGATGCTGATGTTATTGTGTATGATTGAAAATGTTAGTGGCCCACCTATATCATAAATATGTCATTGGGATTGTATTAAAATATGATAAACTTGATACCTATTTTCGATTTAATGGCTATTCTTTTGGATAAATATATATATTAACGCTTTATTACATTAGAAAGATTAGTATAAGTATTATATTTACAAAAACATTAAACTGGAAGGCAACCTCGACCTAACATTTATTATTTATACAATAAATTAGTCAAACAAACATATTAAATTACTAATTCTGAATTCTTTTAATGCTCCCGCTAGAGTTTGAACTCCCACAATTCGTATTATTCAACCCAAGAGTTGTTTAGACGCAATATTAACATAATAAAAATGCTTTTCAATTATTCTGCACCCGGCAGGACTTGAACCTGCAACCGTTTAACTCGTTGTAGTGCATCTTACCACTTGCCCCACAGGTGCCCATTCATTGGGAATACATTAAGAATTTAGTTATTATTTTCGACTGAGCCACCTGAAAATCTGAATATTCCAATTGTTATAAATGCAAAACATAGTGTTGAGTTGCAATTTTACCCTAAAAGTTTACAAACTCTTTAAAAAAAATTCAATAAAAATTTATCTTAATTGCTTTTAAATTGCTTACATTTCTTTCATAAAAATATTGATAATTAATTGAAAGCTTTTTAGTTTAACATAAAAAACCTTCTAATTCTAAACGAAAGCTTGTAAAATGTAAAAATAATCATTTTACAAAACTAAATGCAAATAAAAATACCGGATCTATTAAACTCATAATCGCGATTGATATAAGTCTAGGATAACAAATTACGGTACCTAGGTCTCATTTTTTCTACCAGACTCTCGTATTTCGAGTCTAAAAACTCAATTTAGAATTTGTTTACATTAATCATTATTTCAAATTAAATAAATTATGTCGAGAACGGTCCCAAATGAGTTACTTTTTGTAAAAATTAATATTTATAAATTCATAAAACCCGTTGCTCAATCAGTGGGTGGATGGATTATTAAAATAGGTAAGTGTAGTTAAGTCATCGACTTTTTTTCTTCTAATTATGGCTTCTCACGGCTTGTGCTTAAAGCCAGCGTCAAGTTGTATTTGCTTAAAGATTAAATCAAGTTTAAAAGTCGTCAAAACCATTTTTAGTGAAGACTAGTAATTTCTTCTTGGAGATTTGTAATGGCAAAGTTTTATTTACAGTTGGATAGTTAAAGGGCTGCTAATTCTACATTAAAATTCAAAAGTCTTTTTGAAGAACATTAACTTTTTTTTACTTTCGAAAAGCGTTTAACGTTTTCTTAGAATATATAAAAAATTTGCCACAGCTTTTGATGGGCCGATTTAAATTAAAATTCAAAATTACCAACAATTGATGAATGCTTTTAAATTGTTTCAAACCAAAGTTGTCAGAAATCATTGTAGTAAAGCTTCTTTCCTTGTAGAGCATAAGAAAAGTTCGCGGTAGATGCTGGTTTTTAATTTTCACTTGATAAGATAATTCAAATTTCTCAAAGAGGGTGATACCTAACCTAAAAACAAACCAACAATTTTGCTTGTGAAAAATTGTGTAAAATCGATATTCTTGAACCTCGGTATGATTAATTGATGATGATGAGTATACCTTTGGGAGCAACTATTCAAATGCAAATGGATTTTAACATATTATAAACGAAAGTTTGTATGCCTGTGACTTTGTTACTCAATCACGCAAAAACTACTGAACAGATTGCGATAAAACTAAGAATATTTATTTATTATTTATAAAAATGAATCTTACTAAACATTTATCAAATTACATTAGTAATCGGCTCTACACTAAGCACAAGCTTGTATTGCAGGAACTGAGATAGGTACCTACTAATATAATAATGTATAAAACATTTGATAATATTACAAATTGTAAATATTTACCTTACATACATATATAAAATATATAAGTAGATCTAAAATAAGGTTTTAGGGTTTTTTTTAAATATAGGTAGATAGAGACCTAGAATTACAAAAGGCTACTTTTTATCTCGATATTCCACCGGGAACAGGACCTAAGCGGGTGAAACCACGGGGCACAGCTAGTAAAAAATATAACCTATAAACAAACTCGAGTACACGAGCCAAGTCGTGTTGATATTATAAGCAACTCGATAACACATTGAATGCAAAACAGTCGAGTAAATCTCATTGTTTCGTTATGACGAACAGAACAACGTTTAGTCTTATTTTATATTATTATGTATATAGTTAGATAGGTATTGAGCTATTGTTCGTCGATTAAACTGAAATAAATTACATACTTAATTGACATTTTGGTTTTTGAATGTTTCGTTTTATTTGCTGTTGGTTAGTTAACTGGATAGCCAGGCTGCATTTCAAATGTTACAAATATGCCGCAGCCGTGTTCATTTTCATAGATACCCAATTATTTTCGTTAAATTTCGCTAAAGCTGAACCGATGTAAAAAAAAAACAATTAGGTAATTGTAATACTTATGAGTAGGTTAAGTTAGGATGAAATTAAACTTATAGGTATACTACTATATTACTTAAAAGTTAAAATTTTAACTGTGTGTTTGCGCGGAAAGTTGCGGATTCGATTCCCGCCGGGTGCAAATATTAAAGCCTAAATATAAACATTTGTATCGGGTCTGGGTGTATCATATGTATGTATTTACAAAAAAAAGTAAATGTAGTATATTCGTTGTATAGTACCTACCCATAGTACAAGCCTAGTGCTGTGTTTGGGGCTAGATTGAGCTGTGTTATGTCGTGCAATATAATTTCTTCTATGGTTTTCGCGATTTAGTATAATAAAACACTTTATTTACCGGGTTTAATCGCTTTTTATTCATGATTTTTAAAAACAAACCGAGCTTTCGCCAACTTTACAGTTTGATTTTTCAAGGTTGGTTGGTTGTTTTATTCGTTTAATATTTAAAAAAAATATATAATTCATTTATTGATTGCAAATAAGGGTACATTCAAATTGATGTTACATAGAAATGGGATCTCCTTACTCCGCCAAAACTGGCATGCAACATTATTAATAACGAGGCCACACTAAAATCAATACACCTAAGACGTAGCCAAATGATCATGTGCATTAAATGTTGTACAAGAATCCAAAGGAAATCAACTATTTTGAATTGAATTGAATTTAAGTAGGAACCTAAATATAATTTAATAAACGTAACGTAGGTATATTTAAGTTGTATACCGCGTTTAATATTGTTGCATTTCAATTCACAAAAATCTTTTAACCAAAGATAATCTGGAAATTTGAAACCAGCGCTTTCTAGTAAGCGACTCTGATTTTTTTTGTCTATATTTTTTCTCAAGTCGTACATACCGTCCTAATACCGCAAAGTGACTTATGGTAAACTAGCTGCACCCCGCGGTTTCACCGGCGTAAGTCCCGTTCTCGCGGGAATATCGGGATAAAAGTAGCCTATGTGTTAATCCAGGTCCCCAGCCACCTATATTCCAAGTTTCATCACAATCGGTTCAGTAGTTTTTGTGTTAAAGAGTAACAACCTCACAAACATACATACAAACTTTCACGTTTATAATATTATAATATATAATATATATATATATATAATATTAGTAAGAAAAGTAAGAAGTAAGATTATGCGGCCTGTATGAACCCCTAAAACAACTACTTAGGTAGGTAAAGGTATTTGAAAATAAATTATTCCGCTCAGTATCGCAGGTACAGTGTCGAATTCGGAATACCTTATTCAGGAATGCCACCAGCATTTTGATTATAACATTGTAGTTTTTATTATTCTTTATTATGGTACCTACTATACCCGACATATAAGCTGGTCAATAGGTAGGTATATATATATATATATATTATATACCTACATATTTGTATGTAGGCATATATATATATATATATATATACCTACATACAAACCTATTTTTTTAATTATTGTAAACAACTAGAAAATATACCAATTATATAATTTACAAAATGCCGTATCTTGCCTTTAATTTGTAGTTCATTAGCTTGCCATCCTTTGTTTTCCATCCCGATCCCACAGAATTACGGGATCAAAAGTAGCCCATGTGCTACTTTAAGGTTCCAGGTCTTATTATATACTTATACCAAAATTTATCAAAATCGGTTCAGTAACCGACAACAAAGTTGCTTTGGCATTTATAATATTAATAGTAAGGATTTTTATCCGACGAAAATACGAAGGAAGGTTTTCAAGTTAAAGCGTTTTAGTGTATTTAACGACCATGCATAACTTTTTACACAGTTGTTCGATTTTGATATTTCTTTTTTTGGTACATTGAAGGCATAAAATCTAACCTACTACGTAGGCAGTATATTTAGCAAATGTTTCTTTTCAAATTACAACAGTTACTTGCAAACGTTTTTAAAGAAAGTAACACTTCGCAAAATTATTCGTGCTTACGTTGCACGAATTCTTTGAAATTTTGGTTTATCTACCTGGGTCTCCGCTCTGCATACGGATGTAAAGTTTTACCCTGTTTTACCTGAGATAAAATCATTACAGAGATCACCTTGTGTTACTTATGAAAGAAGTTGTTATTTCTACTAAAATATGTTTGTTTTGTGGGGAAGGCAAAAGCAAAGTGTGGTTTTACCTTACGAATTCTGCTTCCTTGTTGTTTTATTTTATAGAAATAGATTGTTTGATTAAGTATTGAAAAGATTTAATGTTTAACATTTTATTAACATTTAGTAGTATTTTCTAAGCTACCTAAGCTGTCTAGATGTAACTTTGTCAGACTAAATAAATTGTAGTTCAAACTCAGATTAGCTTAGTTTGGAGAACTTATACATTTTTTTGGAAATAGGAATGAGAAAAAAAAAAGTAACCGAATAGTTAGCATTATGTATTTACGGCATCGTCTAAAGGCGTACCCAAAGAGATGACGGAATTAGTGAAAAAATGTTAAGTAGTGTATGTAACTACCTACTGACTTGAAGCATTTCCCAATATTGGTACATTATATTTTGCATCGGCACTCTTTTATGATTCAGAAAAAAGGATTCGAGGCTTGCGAAACGCAACATCCTTTAGACTTGCTAAAATTCACACCTCCCGACTAATTAACTTCTGATTTGTCAATAATAAATACTGTAACGTATCTACTAATTATTATTTTACACATTATTGCGACTAAGTAGTAAGTAGGTACTTATTTGGAGGTATCTACAAAATATTCTGCCCTAACATGATCCCTTATTATAAGTTGTCGCTAAGTCGACGCTATATCGTTCAGCTAAAAAAATGAAATTAAAAAAGCAAAATACAAAAACTAAATAAATATCTACAAATCTTTATTTTTATGAAAAAAATCTTCAAAAATTAATGACATTTTGAAGTTGAATTTTTTAATATTTCTTTGTTTTTTATTGCTCAAGGCATATTTATTTTAGACACACACAGGGGGCATAGGTTCAAATCCTGCGATGAGAAAATTTTGATCTCCTTGCAAAAAATATTTCGATGTATTTTTTTTCTAAAACAAAACTAGTAGAAATGCCTTGAGCAATAAAAAACAAATTACAAAATATATAACTTAACTTAACTTTATTATTAATCTTTTTTACTCTGTGGTTTTTGTTACACCTACCGTACGTAACTACTTGTTAAAAAAAGTCTAATTGATAACCTGAGAGGAAATATTTTCCATTCCCAACACATTAATTGATCGAGTGTGCGCCCTAGATTTTCTAGTTCTTTGCTCATTTGCAGGATATCTTGAGTGGTGCTAATGATAGAGCCTGAGGCGTTACATGTTTTGCTCTATATTCACTTTCTTAATACTGTTTTAAAACGTTCTTAATACCTACTAAATACTTTTCTAACTTTTCATTTCATTCAAGATAATAAGCCTTTCGACAAAATTACGCTAGTTAGCTCGAAGTAATGCCAGTTTTACAGCTTCTACTTATAAAGTTATCTTTTATTTTCTTCTTATATATAAAAAAGAATCCCTATTTCGCGTGGTCACGGCATCACTCTTGAACGGCTGGACCGATTTCGATAATTCTTTTTGGGTTGTATTCGTTATGATCAGAAGAAGGTTCTCAGGGAAAAAAAGCTAAATATCGGGACTTACGCAGGTGAACCGCGAGGCACAGCTAGTCTTATATATAAAATGAATTCTTATTTGGCGTGGTCACGGCATCACGCCTGAACGGCTGATTTCGATAATTCTGTTTTTGTTGTGTTCGTTATGATCAGGAAAAGGTTCTTATGAAATAAAAATATGGGACTTACGCTGGTGAAACCGCGGGCTCTGCTAGTTATAAATAAGAACTAAGAACATACATCAATTGCGATGAAACATAAAATGAAAATAGCTGGAATACCGATAACAGGTGGCTCTTATTAAAAGCCTTTATTTTATCTCAAATTACCACATGACCGAGTTAAATCTTAGGGCGCAACTAGTAAAATATTAGAATTCATTTTAAAAAGGTTGTTAACATCACCTCACCTATATGTACGACTAGCTGCGCCCCGCGGTTTCACCCGCGTAAGTCCCGTTCCCGCGGGAATATCGGGATAAAAAGTAGCCTATGTGTTAATCCAGGTCCCTAGCTACCTATATTCCAAGTTTCATCGCAATCGGTTCGGTAGTTTTTGTGTGAAAGAGTAACAACCTTACATACATACATACTTACATACAAACTTTCGCGTTTATAATATTAGTAAGATTCCACTGCTTTTCACTGCAAGTAGATAGTTAAGTACCTATGTACAAGGTCTTCGTGTTTTTAGTTGTCTATTTAAATGCGCATTGACACACGGCTTTTTATGTTCACCTTTTGTTGAAGAAACTTAAAGCTTGTAACATTGTCGGTTAAAACGAGTGTGTTTAAGTTTAGTGAATAATATTACTGAGTTTCTGGGTAGAGGACTATTGTTGTTTAGTTCGTTAACTTTAAGTTTTAGTTATCTATGTTATACTTAGTTGATAGGTTTATCTATCTCAGGCGAGGAAGTGGTCTAAGATATAGCAAGCCAGAGGTGCATAGGTATATGCGAGCTAAACTCAAAATCTATGTCGGGTGCATCGAGAAGTGTTGATTATTCTAGCACGGAATGTTGTTTAATTTTATAGTGAATTTTTGCTGGTGACTTTTTAAACATGTATTTTACTTTAAAATATTTCTAGCATCTTTTAATTTTTGTGTTTTGTTGTTCCAGGTGATATAGTGAGAATGTGGTTGCGGTGATGCGTGGTGTCGCGATGTGGCGCGTCGTGATCGCGCTGCTGTTGACGGCGACGTCGGCGGAGCACGTGCGAGAGTTCACAGTCAGAGAGAACGCACGCGCAGACACCCTGGTCGGGCATCTAGGCGACGAGCTCCCCGACGCCTCACCCCCTTACACCATCGTACCCGTACCCGGCAGCGCAGTAAACACCGACCTCAGAATAGACCCCCACACTGGTGAAATAAGAACACGTACCCCACTCGACAGAGAAACTAGAGACAGTTATGCGCTGGTCGCTATTCCTGCTAGTGGCGACAACATTCGAGTCGTCATCCGAGTCACAGATGAGAACGACAACGCTCCCACGTTCCCAACTCCCATTATGAATGTAGAGTTTTCAGAGAACACTCCCAGAGATGTCAAGCGGAAGCTCAATCCGGCCAAAGATCAGGATCTTGGTATATTTAATACGCAGAGGTATAATATTGTGTCAGGGAACACGGATAACGCTTTCAGACTCTCCTCGCACAGGGAAAGAGATGGAGTGTTGTATCTTGACTTGCAGATAAATGGATTTCTGGATAGGGAGACTACGGATCATTACGAGTTGGTCATAGAAGCGTTGGATGGTGGCACTCCGCCTTTAAGGGGGACGATGACAGTGAATATCACTATTCTAGATGTCAACGACAACCCACCAGTGTTTGCAGAGAGTGTGTACTCTGCCACTATTCCAGAAAACGCAACAGTCGGCACTTCGGTGCTTAAAGTATTCGCTACCGACTCAGACGCGGGAGAAAACGGTCTTATCGAATACTCGATAAATCGACGACAGAGCGATAAAGAAAACATGTTCAGGATCGACTCTGATACGGGAGAAATAACTGTGAATAAAGCTTTAGACTTCGAGACTAAAGAGTTGCACGAGTTAGTAGTAGTCGCTAGGGATAAAGGGGCGCAACCCCTGGAGACGACCGCCTTTGTCTCGATACGCGTCACAGACGTCAACGACAACCAACCGACTATAGACGTGATCTTCCTGAGCGATGACGCTACACCGAAAATTTCCGAATCGGCACAGTTAGACGAATTCGTAGCTAGGATATCAGTTCACGATCCAGATTCTAAAACCGAATACTCGAACGTGAACGTCACTTTGAGCGGTGGAGATGGACACTTCGACTTGCGGACTCACGATAATATAATTTATTTAGTAGTAGTGGCGTTACCATTAGATCGGGAGTCGCGTTCTTCTTATACCTTAAACGTGGTAGCTACCGATAAAGGTTCACCTCCTTTGCACGCGTCTCGTATCATCAGTCTCAAAGTAACTGATGTCAATGACAATGCTCCAGCGTTTTTGGAAACTGAATATAAAGCGAGTGTGCCGGAAGCATCACCGCCAGGAACTCCAGTAGTCCAAGTGTCTGCAACCGATGCAGATGAAGGGGAGAACTCAGAGATTAGGTACTCCTTACTTCCGACGCCGCAGTCGGATTGGTTCGCGATCGATGAGCGTTCAGGGTTGGTAACGACAAAGTCTCGGGTAGATTGTGAAACGAATCCGATGCCAGTGTTGACTGTGGTGGCCAGTGATAGGGGCAGCCCTGCGCTGTCTTCTACGGCTAGTTTAGTTGTGACAGTGTTGGATGTGAATGACAACGAGCCGATCTTCGACCAGTCCTTCTACAATGTCACCGTCTCAGAGAGCGAGGCTGTTGGAACCTGCATTTTAAAGGTTAGTTCTAATATTTTTATAACGTACGTACTAGTTTATTACATACTAGCTGCGCCCCGCAGTTTCACCTGCGTAAGTACCAATTCTGCGGAATATCGGGATAAAAACCCGATTCCAGGTCTTCAGCCACCTATATTCCAAGATTTGTAATATTAAGTTTGAATAAAAATATATTTTAAATTCTTTATTTTAAATACTTAAAAAACACGATAATTAATAATAAATAATACATTAATTTAATTTAAAACTATAATATTAAATCAAGTTTCATCGCGCTCTGTTCAGTAGTTTAAGGGTGATTGATTAACAAACTAAAAGACATACATAATATGTGCAAACTTTCGCATTTAAAATACTAGTAAGATAACTGAAGTGGAATAACTGTGGAATTACGACAGTCTTTCTAACAACTTATATTTATAAATAATATAATAGTAGGGAATGTTTTGTATTTATCTTTAAGATCTTCTATTTAGGGGCATTAATATAAATAAAATAAGTCATACTTAAATACTTATTTCACTTAAAAGGTGTTTGATGCGATGATCCATAACATTTGAGTGAGTGAAGACAAATAAAATCGCGAACTCACCGACTTAGAATAATCTCCACAGTTAAACTCGTTTTATAGTCTGATTATAATTTGTGATGTTGTAAGTTATGAAAACCAAAATCTTATTGAAAGCGTCGCTATGTATGTAAATTAGAATTTGAATCTTTTCATCGTAAACTAAGCGATTAGTTTCGTGTGTCGTGTAATTACCTAATTAGTTCATAAAACTTACATTTTATAGGGCGGTTTAGAGTATAGATGCACTGGTAACTTGTGGCGGAGCTGCGGAAGTTGCGTCGTCGTAGTGTAGTGTCGCTTGATGAATGAATGAATGAATGAATCCATACTTTATTGCACCAGAAACATAAATTAATCTGTAGATAAAAAAAATGTTACAAGATGACAACGCGAGTCCGCCATCTAAACTTATCTTACTTCTTACAAATATTATAAACGTAAATGTTTGTATGTATGTATATGTCGTGACTTTGTTACTCAATCACGCAAACACGTTCAGAATCAAAAAATATTATTTCATCGTAAAAACTTGTACAAAGTATGCCCAATTTACCGTACTTGAAAAATCTAATTTATTACATTTCACGCGTGCTTACAGTCATAGTTATTACTATTATTTCTCATCGGTTGTGAACCGATTATGGCCATTTTGAAAGTAGCCAGCGTCAAGTATTATTATTAATTTTTGCAAGTCTTTTGCAATTTGCATCAAAACTGTCAAGTCGTCGTAGTAAAAGTCAAGTCAAAGAAGTCATTGTAAATGGTGGCTATTTACAATGACAGTTTCACGCGAGCTTTGGAGACAACGCTAAAGTCCATGTTCAGCACCGATTTTCTCTTTCATTACACTTGTACACCTTCACGTAAATTGATTAATATGCCCTCAAAATTAAACAATTTACCCGCATTTGAACTAGGTTTCACAAAAATGAAAATTTAGCAACACATCTCCTGAACGCGTTCCGCCAAAACTCTATAGTCATGTTTAATTAAGGTATATCTGAAATTCAGTTCACCCCACGAACTGCGAAACAATTCGTTTCTTAAGTTCGCCATTTTAGCTGCCCAGTTCAGTAAAGGCAATTACAGTGAAGTGCTTGGATTCGAACTGGCAAATGTCAGGATGTGAACACATCGCTAGACTGACGAGTCTATTCTTGTGTTTTGCTTCTCTCTCTATAAGGAGGACTGGGCCAATTGCTACGATACAATGTATTATTTCCTTTGAGAATGTAGGTACACTTATACAATGTAGGGATTGGTAAAGGGCAACTTATATGTTACATTTAAACCTTCCATTTTTTATTTTTCTTTTGCTTTCGCGATGTTAGTTACGGTTTCTATGTCTTATTATATTTTATATTAGATGTTTACTTAAGTAAGACATGTTAGTCTAAATTCTAAATAAATGAATTTAATTACTCCCAAATAGCTCCCAAATTGGTTTATCTAGCTCCATAATAAGGAACTAAGTTTGTTTGTACTATAGCTGCTAGACAATGGAGATAATTATTAATAATAACAGGTACTATTTTTCTGTAAATAAATACAAAATATCCCATGACAGATTTTGATAACATATCTCTTTTCAAAAAAATTATGTTTAAGTATGCCTTGAGAAATAAAAACAACCTTTTGTGTCGTAGCCGGGGGTTAGCTTAATGCGCCACGGAGGCCGTCCTTCAAAAGTCGTTCAGTCAGTCAATCAGTCAAGACTTAGAATTTTATGTACCTACCTGTACCTAGATTCAGATTCATTCATTCATTTTAGATTATACTTATGGATATTGAGTAGGTACAATAGAGTTAATCTCAATCAAAGTTCAAAATTGTGGGGAATGAAATAAAGTATTTGTATATAGAACTAGCTGCCCGTGTAAGTCCCGTTCCCGCGGGACTATCGAGATAAAAAGTAACATTGTATTCCAGCTACCTATATTCCAAGTTTCATCGCAATCTGTTCCGTAGTTTTTGTGTGATTGAGTAACAAAGTCACACACAAACATACAAACTTTCGTGTTTATAATATTAGTAAGATTGTATATCGTAAATTTGTTTTTATTGCTCAAGGCATATTTACTAGAAATATTTTTAAAGGAAAAATTCATCTTGCATCGTGCCTATACCGTTCGGCCACGCAAGTTCCCGTGAACTTGCGTGGCCGAGCGGTATAGGCACTGGAATATTTATCCAGGGACGCGAGTTCAAATCTCGCCGCAAGTGAATTTTTGAAGATGAATTTTTCCTTTAAAAGATTGTATCTATCAAGTAATAGTCATACAAATGAAACTAAACAGATAACATCAAATCAATCATCTATCTATCGACATTACATAAACGGTATTGAACTAAAATCTACAGTAACACTGTAACATAATACGCGACTCAATTTCCATACTAACTGTTCGTATTAGCCTCATTATACCAAAACCAGAAATCTAATAAAACCTGATACGAAACATTTACTTACGTGGGGACGCTAGACTGGAGATTATTAGATGGGACGATTTTGGAATTTGAAAGCTGTGTTCTTTGCAATATAGATAAGTAATCTGTGAAATTTCTGCGGCTCAGTAAACCTAAAAAGGTTCAAAAGCAATTTTGCCTGCAATATTGCATTTTGACACTTTCACAATAAGCGTGCACCTGTCATAGAACAAAGCCGTGAGGACCAGGTGCACATTTATCGTGAATGTGTCAAACTGCAATATTGCGGGCAGAATTGCTATAGAAACCTTTTTGGTTCCTCAGGGCTTACGCGCGTGACACCGCGGGCGGAACGCGGGACGCTTCTAGTAAACCTATAATAAATTAAGCGTTTTATTTTGATTAAACTTGTCTGTAATAAGAATAACTTATAGAAAAATATACATGTTTTTAACTCTGACAAAAAGCGTCATTGTTGACAGAAATCAACCGTTTCAGCTCAGAATGCCAACTTCGCGGAATGCCAACCGCTCGCAAATAGCCAACTTCTCTAAATGCCAACTTCGCGAAATGCCAATTGCTCGCAATGCCAACTTCTCGGAATACCAAAACACGCGATCTCGTTAGCTCGTTCTAAAAAGTTAGAAAAATAATCGCCCAGCAGAATAGCCTCCTCTAATTGGAGAAAATTTTTCAAAAAACTTTCTTACAGTCTCATCTAATGTTAAATGTATCGAAACGTTCCTCTGTACGCAGACTTATAATAATATCGAAGAAAATCGTTTAAAATCTGTAAAAGTTCAATAAACAAGTACCCAATAATTAGCGGAGGACGTTTCAATCAGCCTTATCGGTAAATTAACGAATTTGTTAAAACTTAACCGAAATTTTCATTAACTTTATCTTGGTCTCTCTTAAGGAAGATAATTTGCTGTAATGTATTCTGTGACTCGCGTAGTTATTAGTAGGGTTGCCAGTTTTTAATTATTTTTTCCATTTAGATTAAACAATAATGTTGGGATAGGAAAGGAAAAGATCGGGAAGAAACTGACATGTGCTAGGACTCACCAATGTTCGAAGGCAAATCTGCGTCTTACTTTTAAACCCCATCAGCGGATTTCCCTTTCCCAACTATTGGATAATTAGCTGGTTAATAATTATCATTATAGGAAAAGCATATATTTTGATGAATATTCAAACATACGATGTTAAATTTACATGGTTGTTTTCACACAACAACGGCGTATTTACCAGTCTCGTGAACAAGCCACTTAAAATTATTACTGGCAAAATATCAAGCTCAGTGCAACAACATTATTTATTAATATTATTGTAATATTCAAACAGCTTGTAGGTAAGATAGTCGGATGAATACATATTATTTCAGAATGTCCAGATTGATTAAATATTGGGTGTTTTTGCAACTTCTTAGACATTAACATTTGGAAATAAGTAGGTTTACCTACTAATTATTTTAAACTACAATTTTAATAAGTAAATGAAAGCCTTTGTTTAAGCTAAATTGTGGTCAAAAGCCTGACTTATTCTTTTATTAAAAATAATAAAAGTAAACGCACTACGCTTCAACGAACGATCTTAAGAACGGAAATTACCCCAAAATTTCGGGTAAAGTAGACATCTGGCAACCCTTTTTAAAAGACAGCACATAAATCTATCCCGGCAAGTGATGCCAGTTTGGGCGTGTGGCGAGGCGCATCGGAAATTGCGATCTAAATTGAAAATTAAACAGTGTATACGTACGCGCCTGCGCATTGCCTCCGGACTATGTGTAATGTAACCTGATACTTTTATACTAGGTATAAATAATAACTAAAAAGAATAAACGCATATACCGTGCTCCGTTTTGAAAAATCTAACGATATTCCACACGATGGGGTAAAGAAGAACAAAAAAATCATCCCTCATGTTACCCTAAAATACGTGTAGGTATTTATATTTTTTTATTGTACTGTTTTCTGCCGTGATCAATATGTATACTCATGTAAAATTACAGCTCGTTAGTACTAACCATCTCTGAGCTAAGCTGTGGATAGACGGACGGACAGACATGACGAAACTTTAAGGGTTTCTTAGAGCGGGGCAATCACGTCGGCGCAGCTAATGAAATAAAATTACTAGAACTGCTCTCCTATAAACTCTTCAACAGTATGACATCTTGAGCAGATAAAGAAACAGCATATGGAATCTGCTGGTTTTTTATCCGCTTTAGTTAACACTACTGGCCAAGAGCTTATACAAAGGGAGTTATAGTAATTTGATTTAATTAGCCGCCGACGTGATTGCCCCGCTTGACCAGAGGCATAAACGCCTATTTTAGTTAAACTTGTCAAGACCCTCAAATATTAGGCTTTCGACGGACACAAAACATATATGTAAATACTAAATAATATAAAAATGTCAGGACCATGAATCTATTATGAAGGCGGGACGTCATAAATCCCTGAACAGGTACTCCCAAAGTTCGATTGTTCGAACTTTGGGTTAAGACCTCTTACTAAGTAGCACTTAAACTTTAACCCCCTTACTTATAAACGCTAATTAATGCGCTGCATAACTATGCATCATTTGTCTTTTACTGTCACATGAAGTTTCAAAGTTGACAGAGACCAACGTCACATAACTTAGACATGTGTAAAAATAATACTATTTAATAAGTAATGGAGTTAATTACAGACTATTTTTGTGTTTGGTCGTAATTCAATAACACAATGATTCTACTGTACCTATTGAAACAGTCTGATTTAAAACCATTTTTTGTAATTTAAGTGTGTGTGTTGTTATAGCAATTAAATGTGTGTCTATGTCTAATTCAAGCCCTTGGTGGCAACATTCTTTAAACCCTTTCAGCCGTCAAAATGGCAATTGCAAAACGTTAAACTGCAGTAGTTTTCACCAGCAGCATGTAACATGACAATATAGTCTCTCAAATCGTGAGGCGGTGCACGAACCGAGCTACAGGTGACGAAAAATAGATTCGATTGTTAGGGACACTGGATCACGATCGATCGTTCCGATCTAAAGGTCGTATCGATTTAGCTTTTGATATTAATGATGACTTTGTTAGTCTAGCTAGTCCTTTATTGTAATGGCTCAGTGTCTGATGTTACATTGTTGCAATGCAACCCATCTCACTTCTTTTATTGTCATTGAAGTCAACAACCAATGCATTTAATCATAATATTAAATTAACCTTGTACGAAATTTAATTCCAATCGGTTTAGCCGTTCTTGCGTCATTATAAATAGTGTAACTAAAAGGACTTTCTTTTATATCGCTGCGTCCTACAGTTTCATCCGCGTAAGTCCAGATCCAATGGGAAAATCGGGATCAAAAGTAGCCTATGTCACTCCTGGATAATGTAACTTACTATTTGTGACGGAATTTTTAAAATCGGTTTAGTAGTTTTAAAGATTACGCCCAATATACATACCTACATACATGTTACCATCATTACCTCTTTATAATATTAGTATAGATATAGATTGAAAATGAACCTTAGGATATGAAATTACGATATTACATTTGAAATCGATTATGGATTCTAAACTTTTTTTTTTTATAAACTCGACTAATTTACATTATCATTTAGAATTCTTGGAATCACTACTTCAGAAGGGAGATTTCGCAGACACTTCACTAACCAGATAACGCGGCAGCCATGTTGGATTCCGTTACCATGGTTACAGCATCATAAGACGTACGTAGGCGGGCGCACCGACATTTTTATGGAAACTCACCTAGAAATGCGTTTGAATATGACTGTGGTATGTAAAAGCACGATTTAATGTACTTTTTACTAGCTGAGGCTTGTGGATTCACTCGTGTATTCGCGCTTTACGACCTGTTTCTTCATTAAAAGTAACTGTCAAAGAATACATTTTGATTTAGGTGATTATGCAAAAGAAAAGTCTACCGTGAAAATTAAAATGACAATCGCTCTGGTGCTAATTATGGACTTGACGAATAACGACTCGATGTCGAAGGAATTAGTGGTAAAATTTCGATCGACGAAAACGCGTTCACTGTACGAAAAGTTGTGTTCAACAAATTCGACGCCCACAGAACAGTTCATAAAAAAGTCAAAAGCAACACTGAGTTTGCGGTAGCGATACCGCAGTGGTTGTTTGTGTCTTCCTTCTGATGTCATATCTAGGTACAGGCAAAGGGAGATTAATGATTTAAAGAGATTCTGCAACTGATAGTGCTTTTTGACACATTTACTATTGTAAATGTGTCAAAAAGTAGTATCGGTTGCGAAATCTCCTTAACTTCTTAGTTATTACTAAGCATTAGTTATCCGCTTATCATAATTTTGCCAGACTTTACTAAATCTCAAATTTTAAAGTATTTTAACCCGGCAGATGGTAAGTGACGAGGTGGTCCAAAATGTGGCATGTTTTCCTTGACTATTAAAGGAAGACGGCAACGAGTAAGTTGGGTCTAGTTTTATAAGACCCTAAGTAAGTATATAGGTATAAGTTGAAATTTGCATTAAGTAGGTACGAATGTTATATTAAATGTAAAGTTAAAACCAAGTTTATAAAGTAGATGATTGGAATTCAATTATAAGTGTAAGAAGCTGAGTGAAGATTATTGTTGTGAAGAGCGAGCGTGAACGTTAATTCATAGGTTTTGTGAGCAGTCGGCTCGAGTAATCTTATGGTTTTATATTCTATATTACCTACCGATGAAACTTTAAGGATACATAATATGGGTTAATTAATGATTTCGTATTGCGATAATGAAGAGCTGTGTTGTATGAATTTTATAATTCTTAGTTGTGTCCCGCTGATTTACCCGTGTCAGTAGGTATAGCTAAGAAATGTAAGCAAGCTCATCTGTTTTCTACAAACGGGTTTTGACAACTCGAATTTCAAATACTTAAGTGTCAAATTTCGCGATAAGGTTGTCTACTTAAAATGTTTTTAATATGGCAAAAGGAGTTTTTGGCGGGAACGCGGTTAGGAGATGTGTTGCTAAATTTTCATTTTTGTTAAATCTGGTTCAAATGCGTGTAAATTGTTTAATTTCGGGGGCATATTAATCAGTTTAGTATCGTGAAAGTTTACAAGTTTAAATGAAGGTGAAAATCGGTGCAAAACATGGACTTTAGCGTTGTCTCGAAAGCTCCGTGAACAAACGTTGTAAAAAATGGCCCCCGTTTTACAATGATTCCCTCGACTTGACTTTAACTATGACGACTTGACTGTTGCGATGCAATGCAAACTACTTGCATATATTTATAGTACTTGACACTGGCTAATGTCCAAATGGATTAAGCCATATAAACGAAGAAGAAGAGAATATGGCAAAAGGGAGAGAATGATTTTAAAAAAGAGTTTTGGCGGGAATGCGTTGAGGAGATGTGTTGCTAAATTTTCATTTTTGTGAAACTTAGTTCAAATGCGTGTAAATTGTTTAATTTTGGGGGCATATTAATCAATTTAGTTTCGTGAACGTATACAAGTGAAAACAAAAGTGAAAATCGGTGCAAAACATGGACTTCAGCTTAGTGTTCTCTCCAAAGCTCCGTGAACAAACATTGTAAAAAATGGCCTCCTTTTTACAATGATTCCCTCGACTTGACTTTAACTATGACGACTTGACTGTTTCGTTCGATGCAAATAACCTGCAATATTGACAATACTTGACACTGGCAAATGTCCGAATGGAAAAAGCCATTTTAATGAAGAAGCAGATTTTGAAAAAAAAAAAAAAACTATTTCAAAAATAAATTGTCTATAGTCTATCGTTGTCTAGTGTTGTAAATGAAAGGTCAGATAAAGGTAATTAGAGCATAATTTTCACTAGAAATATAATTAGTAAAAATATTGTAAACATATAAAAAAAATACTGTACAAAATATTTGCCAAAACAATGTATCTACCTACACTAGAATTGAACACCTTATTCCTCACACTAAGCACACATTTTAACTGGTTGTTTATTAACCTAATATAGTTTACAGTTTCTGTACGTGGATGCCATACAAAAGCCTCAGGGTGTTTCCATTTTAATGGCGGTTAGATAAATAAATAACAAGTAAATCCGCGAGGTAAATCTAGACTAATAACTCAGTAAAACATGACAATAACTTTAATATTAGAGACTTCATATAGATACGTCGTTGCAAGGTCCGTTTGGGGGCTATTCCATGGAGTACAGTTCGTAATTGTCGTTAAGGACGGCGATAGATGATAATTATCGGTTCTTGTCCGATTGCATATCAATGAGCGAGATGGAATTGCATGAAAAAATCTACAATTTCTCGTAAAATCAATCATTTACGAAGATTAAAATAATATTTTTATAAAATGCGATAAAGAGGTTCTAGGTATTGTATTTTCTAATATTATGATGCCTTTAAGAAAATATAGCGGTTAAGGATTTAGAAGAAATATTGATTTATGTTGTAAAACAGGGGTAAATTTGCCTGTATAATAGTGGCATTTTAAGTTATTTTTTATGGTTTTTGAAATGAAGGGGACACTTCTTGTATCATGTACAATAACATAATACATTGTTTAAAGATCTATTTGATACCGGTTATGAAGAAAAATATTCAATCGGAAGGGATTTCACATCAGTCGCGTCCTTAATGCAAATTGAGACAGATGACTTGTTTAAAACTATAACTGTGCCCCGCGGTTTCAACCGCGTAGTTCGTCCTGAGCCCGTAGGGATATCGTAATAAAAGAGTGTCGGTAGGTACCCAAACTAAAAAAATATTGTTTTTTGAATAAATGCTTCCAAAAACTCGTACTTGGCTAAAATCAGTAACAGTCCTAGTTCGGATTACCAGTAGCCGCGGGTTCGAATTCCGTCAACTGCGAATTTTTCAAGGCATTTTTACATAATAACTTCATAAGTCTGGATAAGCACTGAAGAAACTTTATTTATTCTTTATTATTTAATGTACACACTATAGAATATACAAATATAGCTTAGAAGATTACATGTACCTGCATAGGAGAGCTTCACCCTAACAAGAGTTCTCTTCCAGCAAACCTTGAGGCATAGAAAAGGCGGTTGATGTGCAGGCAATTGGTGTACAAATGGAACTGTTTAAATAAACAACAAAAGTAAAAAAAACTTAGTAGGTATTTAGGATTCAGGAACTGTCATTAAGGAATAAGTCCCAGGAGACAAGTTCTCTTATGGGATGAAGTCACGCAATAAAGCTAATTATGTAACAGAATGAATTTATAGCTTGTAACATAAAATTAATGCTTTCGGTAGTTATGTGTGAGGCTTGTGATTGGACGAATAACGGGACATTATTTATATTGTAGTGATAATAATATTATGATAATATGATTGTAAACCTTATTTGGCGAACTAGTTTTATTGTAATCGCAATCTAGATTGTTAAATTTTATGTGGTCTCACCTTACAACCACAGTTTACATAGAAGTTGGCACCTCGGCGCCAGTTATTGCAACGATTTACTTAAATAAACTTTTTATATTGACACGATTTAATAAAACACTTTATTTACCGGATTTAATCGCGTTTTATTCATGATTTTTTACACGAACCGAGCTTTCGTCAACTTTACAGTTGGCTTTTTCAAGGTTCACACGATTTTTTAACATAGTTACATTTTACCGGGTTTTAATCGCGAATTAATATTTATTTAGAGTAAATAATGATATACGAATTAATATTTATTTAAAATAATAATAATGATAATATGCGATTTAGACCGTACGTAGATTTCATAATGGACATGGTTAAAAGATTTCGCTGGACGAACACCATATTCTAAAAGAATTACAATGTAAAAAGTAGGTATAATCGAGAAAAATGTGTAAATTACGTAGCCATAGGTATATAATAATTCATGATTTTTAAAAGCGGGCTTCATCTATTCTATTCTATTCTATATTTATAAAGACACATATTATTGATTTTATCTTTAATCCTACTAATATTATAAAGCTTAAAGTTTGAGTGTATGTTACTCAATCACGTAAAAACCGCTGAACCGATTACCATGAAACTCGGTATGTAGATAGCTGGATACCGGGAATAATACATAGGCTACTTTTTATCCCGATATTGCCGCGGGAACGGGAGTTACGCGGGTGAAACCGCGGGCGAAGCTAGTAAGATATAATATACACAATTTTTTAAAGATTAAGTTTTAAAACGTGGTTTTTTTATTCATTAGTTACATACTGCCTCATTCGATACTGCCTTCTGTTATTAATAAGTATTTGTTTTTTTTTTAAGTCAAAATATAAATTTGTTGGTTTACATTAATAGAAACAACTATAAAACCCCTAAAACTAGGGCCCTAAAACCATTGATTCTAACCATTATAAATATTTCGATATTACTAGCTAACTTCTTATAACCCAAAATATAAAAATAAATTATTGTAACTAACATAAGTACGAAAAGAAATCAAATGAAATAAAACCCAACAAGAATTATTAAATAAAAATTTACAATCTGAAAAACATTCGCATACTAAACGTGCATTGAATCATCTTGATTCATGTAATGATGATTTAGAAAGAGAATTTTTACGCAGAAATAGAAAACTCATTATGAAATGCTTCTGACGTCGGGTAATAATTAAGTTTGTCGATGCAAACATTACGCTCGTTACGGTTGATAAATTTTAACATATGGGTAGTTAGATAAACGCGAAAGTTTGTATGTATGTATGTGAGGTTGTTACTCTTTCACGCAAAAACTACTGAACCGATTGTGATGAAACTTCGAATATAGGTAGCTGGAGACCCGGATTAACACATAGGCTACTTTTTAACCCGGTACTCCCGCGGAAACGGGACTTATGCGAGTGAAACCGCGGGGCGCAGATAGTAGAGGTGGTGTGCCCACTTTTTGTAAAATAAAAACAAGAGTTTTTAGTATGGTTTAGAGACAGCAGTCAATGCATGTCTAGTAAATTCTTAGTAGGTATTACCTACTAAGAATTTAATTTATTTACTCTAATATATAAATAATATTGGATATTTATTGTTTTTTGATAGAGTTATTATAGTTTTCAAAATAATCATATTGTGTTGATCAAGTTGGTTCTTCGCAGAATAAAAGAATTTGACTTGACTTGTTATGCCTTATCCACAGATGCATCCAGTCTCACCACCCTTATTATCTATCTAATTATCTAGTTGATAACTGAGTTTGATTGGCACTTTGCAGTGGGTATATTGTTCAATGCTACTGCATTACATACTACACATACACATTACTATGTACCTTTTGCATAGTTGCTATGGACAGAATTGCCCAGAATGTACTTACTAGACTAAAATAAGAATCAAGCATTAAATTCCCATATTGTAGGCATCACGAATCGTTGTATTTAATTTAATCCGGATCTAAAGCTGTCCGTGCAGATGACAACGATGCGTCTGCGCACTCAGCCGATACAAGTTGCAATTCAACTGCGTCGGTTTATACTTGTAGCAAAAATATCGCATTACTGGCGCATACCCATTTCCCACAGTAGATAGTACAGTGAACTATGAAAGTGATTGTACTATTTAATTTATTTATACCTTTTTTAATTTTAATTATTTCTTAGGAAGTCTGCGCGGATCTTATTCCATTCCCGACTTTGGAAAATAGTTTTTTTGTAATGAAAATATATTTCTTATATAAGAATATCTTTCATGAGCGGGCTACAAGACGTTTTTGCGCATCCTGATAACATGTTGAGTGCTTTTTCTAAAAATTTTCAATCACCATATTTATCATTATCAAACGAATCTTTAGATACATTTATTATATATCAAAAGCGACCGTGATTAAAATAAAACAAACCCTGAATTATGTTAAAAATATTCGCATAAAGTGAACCAAATTGATCCTATTGAAATCCAGAATCAAAATAAGATCGAGTAGATATTATAATTTTTAATATTTTAGCTCGGCTAACATATTAAATTATTTATTAGTAAACATTTGTGAACTAAATTTTTTGTGAAAATATGCTTACCATCAAGCGGAAGTAAGTCATTTACGTAGAGCAAAAGAGACATGACAACTTTGACTAAAACAAATTTGCTTTTAGTATTTCCTGCACTTGGAGGACTAATTATTTTAAAGAAATGCTTTCCAAATAGCAAAGCTAATGGTTTCCCCAGAGGTGGGGGTTCTAGTCTTGTCGGGCACGAATTTTTGGAAAGCTTTTCTTCAAAAATAAAAGAATTTTGCTAATCTATCTCATGTAAAACAAAAAAAAAAGTTTTTCATATCAAATTATCTTACACTTTTGTTAACAATTGTACGTTGGTATATTTTTTGCGCAAACTCGCGCAATATTATGAGAGTTCTTATAATTGATTCAGTATGTTGTAAATGGTTAATAGGTTAGCATGGAGTCTTAGTGTTTTCTTTTTGTTGTTTACAGTGTTTTACTTGTTTTTCCTACATCTCTCTTGAAATACGTAGGATTGTGGCAACGTTACCGCGGTATGTCTGTTTACAGCTATTTTTCTTGTGATATCATATCTACTGTAAGATTGGCCTTAAAATCAAAGGCCTAAAATGATTAATTTTCATTAAAAATACTTTTGTTTACAATTCGAACGTAAATAAGATACCTTTGTCCAGTAGGCACAGTTATCTTCCCAGTTACACCGAAATCGGTTGAGTAGTCTACTGCTTAAGATATCACTTATCGTTTAGGATGTTTAGTAAATTTTTTTTATTTAAATAATTCAGTACACAAGAAACGTTCACAAAAAAACAGTCAAATTACAAATTAATACTAAGGTGAGTCTAACCCTGTTGAGAGTTCTCTGCCGACAAACCTCAGTGGAAAGGAATGAATATAGTGGAAGGTAATTAAGTGTACAGAGAATACAGCAAAAAATAAATATTACAAATTTTTATAACCCTACATAATATACTATAATGAGAGAGAACAGGTATATTTGATTTTTAACCGACTTCAAAAAAAGGAGGAGGTTATCAATTCGTCTGTATGTATTTTTTTTTTTTTTGTATTATTTTATTTTATGAGGATCTGATGAGGATCTTCGAAGTGAGGACCGGGAATGCTCCTCAAAACGCTGTATTCAATTTAATTGTTCATCGATTACACGAAGATGGCTTGACCGATTGATATATTTCTTTTTTTAATGGAAAGGTGGAAGCTGCGAGGTGGTCCCATGAAAGTTTGGTAAGGATCCGATGAGTATCTTCGGAATGATGGACAGGATAGCATCCCAGAATTCAATAAATTACTCATTTTTGGACTTTTACCAAAAAGAATAGACCCCTAATGAACTAAGTATACAGATTGATGTGGCACCTGAAACCACCTTCTCATCAGCAAAATCCTCAATAATTAAAATTACGGTAACAATATTGTTGATTTTTAGGTAGGTAGGTATACTAAAAAGGTTAAAATGAAAAAATAATTTAAAAATTAAAAAACCGACTACAAAAAGAAACAAAAAATAATTTAAAAAACAACCAAAAAAAAAAGAATTGATAAAAATGACCAAAATAACCTCTACTTAGGCACAGTGCCTCCAACTAATTAATCTGTTTTATCATCTGAAGTCGGGCAGTTAAACTAAGTATAATACGGAACCAACCAGTAAAACTGCCCGACTTCAGATGATAAAACAGATTAATTAGTTGGTGGCACTGTACCTATGTAGAGGTTATTTTGGTCATTTTTATCAATTCTTTTTTTTTGGTTGTTTTTTAAATTATTTTTTGTTTCTTTTTGAAGTCGGATTTTTAATTTTTAAATTATTTTTTGTATTTTTTTGTTTTCAGTTCTGGGGAGAATACATAACTAATTTGTATAAAAGTATGTTAAAAAATAATTGTTATCAATACAATAATGATTTGAAAAAAAAACGATTAATATAAAGTATAGGTAGTAAATAAGTTTATGGGAATCCGATCTGCGGGATGCCTTTTATTCGAAATTCTTGACTCAAGTTCGTTTGTAACCAAGTAGAAATACTGTGAGAGGCGAAGCGACTTAAATAAGTCAATAATATAGTTAATGTAATGATACACTTAAAATTTGAGGCCTTCTTAAATAATTGCACAACTTCTGAATCCAAAATTAGTATGGGAGTTCTTGAGTTTAGGAGTTGCTTATTTGTTTAAGTGGCCCTCAAATTTTATGAATCATGAGTATCATATACCACCCTAAATATTGTGCCACAGTCCTAAGCAGGATCATATTGTGAGTTCGAATTTAGAAATGTTATTTTTAAAATACAAATCTGTAGAATTTTGCAGAATAAATGGTGTTTCGTCTAAACACACAAGCAGGAAGGCAAAAAATATATACAAACAATTTAAGGGTCGAATCGAGAACATTCTGCTTTGGTTTAAGTCGGTTAAATAAATATGTACGACAAAGATTTATTGTGTGTTTTTGGATTGAAAAATTAGTGACGAATCACCAGAGTTGAAAATGAAGTTTAAATCCAATCAAGAATTATTTATAATAATTATGTTTACAAAATCGCTGTCGCTCCTCTTATGAAACTAAAAGAACTGGTTACAGCCTACTCGATTCTTGTAAGTATATGTAAACGATTGAAAACCACTTCACTACACGATGGCTACCTTTAATAACCAACTTTTTATACACCGCTAACTTTAACCGCATTAAAATAATTTGCGCATACGATTCTACTTTACATAAGGTTTTATTCGAAAGTCGAATTATCGAAATGTTGGTTAGTAAATTGACTTATATTGCGGTGTGATTGGGTGTTGTCGGTAAAGGTGTGCGCTCACTGTAGAGTGTACGAGAGAGCCTTGTTATTCTTGAAAGTAAACACGACGAGAAACGCAAATTAATCGCGTTGCGAAGAAGTAGAATCGGTAGCCTGGTTGGTACAATTTGAAACCTCCTGACAACCATTCGCGATTTGAAGACATCAAGGGGTTTAAAATGGTTATTTTTGAAGAATAATAATTAATTGTTTTTGGTCACAATAACAACGTTCGAATTTTATTACGACTTTTTTATATTAACCCAACATGAGGGCAGTAAGAAGTGGATTATCAGATTGATTGATTGATTGATTGATTAATTCTTTATTGCAACACACCACAATTAAATAATTACAATAAGAGGAAAATACATAAACAACTTAAAAATTAGGTGGCACAATGGGCGGCCTTATCGCTTAAAGCGATCTCTTCCAGGCAACCTTTGGATGGACCAGAAGCGTAAGATAGATGAAAGGTAGGGTGTTAAGACAAGAGAAAAACAAAAACGACTTGAATAATAATACAATAACAGTATGACACATACAAAAAATTAACGGAAAAAATAAATAAAAATACTAACAACACATACATATATATACACACATAAATATACATATAAACATAGATAAATACGCACATATCACATAAAATATACATACATAATAATACATCCATACCCACATACAATAAAGATACATTTACATGGACCGTCTTACAATCTAACGTTTTTCAGCAATTTCAATATAGTATTTGTAAACGCTACTCTTGAACACCGCTAAAGACTTCGACTGTCGAATTGAAGTAGGCAAAGCATTCCACAGCTCCACAGCCCTAGCTGTAAAGGAATCACCATAAAAGGTGGAAGAACGCGAAGGGAGTTTAAGAAGAAGGGCTTTTGAAGAGCGAACAGGTTGAGAAAGGGGATGTTGAAATTGAAACCGAGACTGGAGATATAGGGGAGAGGTAGGCAGAAATAAAATTCTGTAAAGAAGTGTTAAAATGTGAAAGTTTCTACGCAGACGTATCGGCAACCATTTGAGCTCACTGCGAAATTCCGACACGTGATCAAACTTTCGAAGACCAAAAACGAACCGAATGGCAAGATTCTGGAGCCTCTCAAGCTTGTTCAGTTGTACCTCAGTGAGATCAAGGAAGCACTCATCCGCGTAGTCAAGGACGGGAAACATTAGAGATTGAGCTAACATAACTTTGGTGGCTGTTGGTAAGAAATTCCGCAACCGCCTTAGCGAGGCATTGGACGCGAACATCCTTTGACTCACCCCTGACAGCTGCGGGTCCCATGTGAGGTTACTATCCATGGTGACACCAAGATTTTTGACTTCTTTGCTGTACGGTACCGTAGTCCCGTCAAAAACAACTCGTGGTAGTAGAGAGAAATTTAACTTACAAGTCAACCTAGAACTACCTATTACCATTGCTTGAGTTTTTGCTGGATTTACTGTAAGGCCATATGATTTACTCCACACGCATATTTTGTTCAAGTCTTCATTAATGCTGAGAATTGCACGATCCATCTGATCGAGTGGCGCCTGCGCATAAATTTGTAAATCGTCAGCATACAGGTGGTAGGACGAAGAAAGATTGTTAGAAATTGTGTTAATGAAAACAGCAAACAGCAGAGGAGAGAGCACGCCGCCCTGAGGAACACCAGCAGATATAGAATTCCACGTGGAACAGTTCTGTTCAATGCATATACGCTGCCGGCGTCCCATCAGGTAACTACGAAACCAAGCAATCACTGACGGACACATGTTAAGGGAGCTGAGAATACCAAGAAGCAGGTCGAAGTCAACATTATTAAAGGCGTTGCTAAAATCAAGGAGAGTGAGAACAGTGAGCTGTCTGCTATCCATACCACACCGTATGTCATCTGTGATCTTCACTAATGCAGTGGTGGTGCTGTGACCAGGTCGGAAGCCAGACTGGAAAGGATACATAAGAGAGTAAATGGTACATAAGAGATTGCAGGGGTAAATGGATAAAACTAGTTAAGTCCTGGTTCTAGGTCCAGGTCCAAAGTTAGGTCAGGTTGGTGCTAGTCCGAATAAACATATTTTCATTCTGTCTTAGTTCTTATGTTATTCTATATTACGACACAAACAATATTAAGAATAAATTAATAAAAACCAAAGTTCAATTTAATACGTCTCTTGGAACAAACCGCATTTATTACTGAACGCACATTAAGCCACCGACTGCAAAATGCAAGCGTTTTTCGTCGAAACTCATTTAATTTCGACGTCTTCTTTTAGTAAAACGTAAACGCGCGCGTGTGAGAGAGACGGGGGATATTAAATTATAGGGCTGTGGCACATGCCCGTAATGATGGATCGTCGAGTGCGTTTCGCCGCATCTCGATTATGAAGGGCACAACCCTATCTCTATTTTAATTATTACTGATATTGTATACGCGTTGGAATTCAATTTTGATTTATTTTCTTGTTTTTCTGTAACAAGGCAGTGTCAAGTAAGTGAATAATCTATCGGGATAATGATTTCTCATCGAGATTAGACCTATTTCTACTAGTGTTGTAAAATTTGAACCTTGAACAAACTTGCCTTCATAATGAACATTGTCATATTTAAAAACTTTAGGATACCAGAAACGCGGCCTCTGAAGAAAAGAAATCAGATTAAATTACCATATTGAACTAAACAAAATTGTAAAAGTTTTTGCGTTTTTAATAATAAGCATTTTGAACCCTCGACTTTTTGAGGTCTTGTAAACCTCTTGGTTTAAAAGGGTAGACTGTAAAATTTAATTTAACTTCACATTTTAAAAAAAAACTATGTTTTTGAATTTTTTTCTTTACTCTGTTTTTTTTAAAGGGTGGAAATTGTAAATTCGACAGCATTAAAAACATACATCTAAAGTGATAACCTCCTTCTTTTTTGGAATCAAGTTAAAAACATAGGTACCTACAACATATTTACATAGCTAGTGATGCCCGCCCTCGTATCGACATTTACAATTTATCGAGTTCCAGAGCATTAGCTCAGTCGATATTCAGTATCGTTTCGATATTGTTTCGCTAAGTTTTATCGGCGCGAATAGAACCCGGGACTCGTTAGTTATGTGCCGTCGGTATCGTGTTACGATAATGTCTGCGCGTTCTGCGCTTACTCACGATGTGATAGTACGTTTTGGTGCTACATGCTTGTATTTATTAGTTCTCTATTAAAATATTACAATACGTGTTTTAGGTACCGTCCGGTATTGTGAACCGAAAGGCGGTTAATGTTTGTATATTAAGGGTAATCTCCGAAATTACTGAACCGATTTCGAAAATTCTTTCACTAATAGAAAGCTACATTATCGAGGAATAACGTAAGTAGCCACGGGATTGGGATTTACGCGGATGAAACCGCGGGAATCAGCTATATTTGATAAAATGGCATTAGACTTCATTGTACAACAATCGATTATCGGAAAATATGAAATTTTATGATTGCACTTGAAACCTAAGCGCGTATAGCGTATACTTTATTACGTGCTAATTAGGTTCGATAATTCTCAGGTTTACTACCTGCCTATATCGGCTTAGGTGGGTACCTGAACTTACTCAAACCTTGCATTTTTATTAAACTCCACGACCATTATGGAGCATAGGATGGATAATCGGCTGCGATGGAGGTGATTTCAGCTTTGATAGCTGCTGTGTTTTATACCCGGCTGCAAGGAAAGGGTTATATTTTTCACGCCTATATTGTGTATTAATATGTATGTTTGTAATATTCTTTCTCAGCACGTAATTTCCGAACCCTTGATGGATTTCTTTAATTCGTCTCATTTTTCCAATGGTTCTTAAATAGGTGACATAAAAAGATAATCAAAATGGCGACCACCAGGCGCCATATTTTTAATAATAAAAAAAATAAAGTGGACTGACTATGTCGAGTGGGGTATCGTTAAATAGGTATTTAAAAATCGTTCTTAGGTTTCTTGAATCATTTTTCATTGAATGTTACCTAAAACGATTTAAAGTTGGTTAACAGTCGTTCATAAAAGATCGCAATCTATTAAATAATGCTCAATAACTCCCTCAATGCAATGATGCGATTAAAATACAATTGATATAATGAAACGTCTTATACATACCTAATGCTGACTACAAAGTGTATAATAAAATTAATAAATAAAAATTAGAAAAAAACATGCATGTTTTAAAACTCAATAAAAACAATAAAACAAGTCCAGTAGCCACGAAACACAGATACTTTAACTGTCGGGGCCCATTAAATGTCTAGATTCTAGACTATCATTCTAATAATGATAGTCTAGTCTTTTTTTTTTAGTCTTGTTTTTTTAATTTATTTTTTTAAGAAGACGGACTTTTTTAATTTTTATTTATTTTTTAATTTCGTTTATTGTTTATAAGGTATTTGTTTTCCGTTCTGTGTTTTTTCGAAAGAAGAGATATGTGCTAGAGCACGGATGGTATTAAAAAAAATTGGTAGCTACATATCTACATTGCAATCGTATTTGCTTAGTTTGACGAGATGGCAACGTCCTGCAATATTAAATTTATTTCAGGATCGGTATCAAAACTGCGATCATCTGCATCACAGCTGAATGTTAACACAAACCCCATATAATATGTCGATTTATACGATGTTGCTTAATTGAACTTCAGGTAAGTGCTGGTAAACCCAGACAGGCAGTAGTAACTAGTAAGCCTAGAATTATCAAACTGAATTAGCACCTAATAAAGAATGTGCTTAGTTAGATTGGGTCTAAGTAGGCGCGCATTTGTCTACTTTGTTGTTTTGCGCAGTCTCGATTGTAGTTTATATTATAACTAGCTGCGCCCCACGGTTTCACCCGTGTAAGTCCCGTTCCCGCAGGAATATCGGGATAAAAAGTAGCCTATGTGTTAATCCAGGTCCCCAGCTACCTATGTTCCAAGTTTAATCGCAATCGGTTCAGTCGTTTTTTGCGTGAAAGAGTAACAACCTCACATACATACATACATACATACTTACATACAAACTTTCGCGTTTATAATATTATTAGTAAGATTATTTGTTAAAAAAATATAACAGTCTACATATTTGAGTACTGATATTTTACTAGTCCAATTAAAGTATTTATACCGATATGCAGTTCCAGGGACTGGTATAAAATTTTGAGTACTGATGTTTTTGAAATATTATTTAAATATTTTATACCGATATGCAGTCCCTATTTCAGACTATATCTACGATTAAATCGATAATTTCGATTGTTTGTTTAGGCTTCTTGTTCGTGCTTACCTAACTCTCCCATGACTGTACACGATATTTTATTCTAATTTGTCTACACGCTTCACTAACTTCAAATATATCAGTATCACACGCTAACATGTATACCTACCTATCTACACACGTATAGTTATCAAGTGCATTGAACTCGTAAAAACTCGCAACTGGCAATTAAATCATAAATTTCGCATCGATTCGACGCAACCAACAATCACACACCAGATAATGAAACAAAACGAATCCGTAATAAAAAGAAAAACTAAAAATTCAAGTCAATTGAGTATACGTCAATGTTTCATGCAATCGATTTCGTTGCAGACCGAGAAATTAGTATGTTGTTCTTTTTCCGAACAATTACAAAAAAATAGTGATGTACAGTATGTATGACGCAACAAAGTATCGAGATAAAGCTCTCTTTACAAATCGACGTAACTCTCCGAAGGTCGTAAACTTCAAATATACAATATGGTAGGCGTATAATTTAGAGAAAACCGTTAACTTGAAATCTGAGTACCTATAACGTATCGCGTTTGAAATTAATAAAAACATAAATAAAATATAATTACTGCTGTGCAAGAAACATGCTATCCATTGCAATTATTGTTAAAAACAGAACATGCGGACAGTCAATGCAAGTCGGCAGTGCAATTTTTTTCGTGCTTTGATAAAAATCTATCCCAGTCGAGATATGCTTGCTTTAGCATTTCATCGGCAAATATTTCACTGGATTGTTGCCCTACCTCTTAGATTATACGATTGATAATATGTAAATGAAACACCCGACGATGTAAAAATAAAAGGATTAATATTGGGATCGTTGGCCTTTAAAGTGACCCAAATAAGATAATTCCGACCGAGTGGAGGACGCTGTCAATAAGAATTAAGGATAATGTTGCTAGCTTAAAAATGTATTTTAAACTTTTGTTAGCAAAAAAAAAAGGTTTTTTTTTCTTTTTTCTGTAGGCCTGTTTTCGGGACAGGTTTTGCTAATTCTTATGAATGGTATTTTTAATTCTGTTAAAGATCCCGCCTACGGATGTTTAATCTTTTTTATTGTGGCAAAATTAATCTGTTTGTAAGTGATAAGCGTTGGCCCGAAGGCTCTTGATTTGACTTTTAATTTGATTTTTAATTTATTGCGAACATTCACGAGTTGAGAACGTACCTTCTGTTAATGCATTTATTTATATTTCTTACCTTAGTAATTGGTAGATATAGATACCTACAACGACGGTTACTATTTATAACTGTACAAAATTATCGTAGTTAAAAAAGTATTCCCCAGAAATGGTTCATAGAATTCGTTCAAAAAAAGATTAGGTTTAATCGTTTTTATCGATAAAAAGTTGCACATCACTCGTTTAACCCATAACCGCGTATAATTGGAGCTAAAGATAATTAATCATCAGGGGTTATTATTACAATAAAATCACCTTTACTAATCCATCAATAACAAGCCAACGTAGTTTGAAGTTTAAAAAAATGTAAATAAACATCTGTACTTAGTATCAGTTAAAAGACCTTACCATGGTTTCTTTATATAAAAAAAATAAAAAAGCTATCTCTATGGGTGGGAACCGTGTACGAGCGGGTTTTTGCACTTATATAGAGTTTAGTTCACCTTTATTAATACTTATGTTTACTTACATTAAATTAAATCTGATTCCTCGGTCGCGCTCAGTCGAGAGCAGACGTGTTTGTGCTCTGTATCGCCATTTTTTGTAGTGTTTTTTCTGATTGGTTGTTGACCTAAATTTCAATTCCTTGTCACTCCTACGGTGTTTGGACGGCCTTTCTCCTCCCACTGGGTGGTCTCTGAGTGAAACGGACAATTTTTGGTAACTTCGTACAAAGTTGGTGTGCTGCGCGGGGTGCGGTTCGAACTCGCGGTCATCTGCGCGTGTAGCCGGACACTTGAACCACTCGTCCAGCTGACCGGCAGCTGCAAGTGCGAAAATAACAGCTGCTCTGCTACGGTGAGTGTGCTACGACGTTGACTAGTGCTACGGGATCTACGACTACGTCATCGCCTACGAGACTACGAAGCTAAGACTCAACGGTCGATATGAGTGAAGATATTAAACGAACACCGCCATCCGGTACTTCTCGGGCGCCTTTGTATAGTACTCAATCGGAACCAGACCTAAATGAGATCCGCGACCAGGAACGCCCCCTCTCGCCGAACTCAAGAAAAAAACGTCGCGCATCTAAATCCCCAAATGTCACGATTGACTCACCAGGGCCTGAATGTGCTTGCAGTTCCAATGACATATCGTCCCTAAAGGCAGAACTTTTACAAATGCTGTCTAGCTGGAAGGCTGAACAAGACGTTATGCTGTCGAAACTAGCCAAAGATATGTCCGAACTTAAGACTGGGCACATGCAGACACAGAAAACCTTGAAAGACTTTGAAAAATCACTGGAATTCATGAGTACGGGATTCGAAGACGTTAAAAACAAAATTATGCAGCTCGAAAATGAACGCGCATCGACTATAGACGTCATAAAAAATTTGGAGCATCAAGTGGAAGATCTGCAGACACAGTCGAGACCTTCGAGAGTGGAACTTCGAAATATTCCCTCAAAACCTAAGGAGAGCCCCAGCGACCTAGCTGACATCGTCGTCAGTGTCGCCAAAACCATTCATAGCGACTTGGTATCTTCGGACCTAAGGGATGTCTACCGTATCCCTGGAAAACCAGGATCTAACAAGGTCATAGTCGCAGAATTCGCCTCTGTCTCCAAGAAACAAGACTTTCTCACTGCTACCAGAACCTATAACAGGAACAAATCGGAACAACGCGATAAACTCAATACTCAAACGGTGGGTCTCACTAAGGATCCCCTTAGAATTTACGTCGAGGAACACCTTCCAATTGCCCACAAAAAACTGTTGTTTCGGGCTCGAAAGTACGCAACGGAGAACAAATACGAACATTGTTGGGTTGCAAATGGAAGGATATTTCTCCGTAAGGACTCCAATTCTAAGCAGGTACTCATCAAGAGCGAAGATTGTCTCGCAAAGCTGCACCGTATTCCGGATGCCACTCCCTAAAAAGAAATTTTATTTTATTAGATTAATACCCCTTATGTCTATTTTTTTGTACAATTTTATCTATATTTTGTTAATTGTTTATGCTGAGCTTCAAGTCTATCCCATTCTCATACACATTTATACTAATGCGTTTTCTCTAATTCTAATACACCAAACGTCTTCTGTCTCTTCCTTTAATTTGTCAACTTTAATAGTGTTTTTAACCGCAAATAAAAATGGATGACACAACTAGAGTTATGTCAGAACTGGACAACTTTCATGTAGCCGAGTGTTTTGCTTGCATCCCAAAAAACTGCTTAAAATATATCTCTAATGCAGATGATAGTCTCAAGATAATTCAAATAAATATAAGAAGCATTAATAAAAATTTTGCACAATTCACAGCGTTAGTATTTGAAACAGGTATAACTTTCGACATTATTGTATTAACAGAATGCTGGCTAAAAGGAAACCGAAATCTTCCCTCTATCAATGGCTACTCGGTGTATTCCACAACCAATAACCCCATTCAGAATGATGGAGTGGTACTCTTCATTAAGAACGATTTAGATATTACTGTATCCGAACCAAATATAAAAGACGCTAATTGCCTGACATTCACTATAAACACTTGCGCTTTTGTATGTATTTACCGATCACCTTCTTACAGTGATCTTTCTAATTTTTATTGCAGTCTGGAAGGTACCTATAATGACTTTAGGAAGACATATAAAAACATAATCCTCATGGGCGATCTTAATGTTGATATAAAACCATTTGATAATAACGACAAGAACTCAGACGATTTCCTTGAAACCCTCCTAAGTCTAGGCTTACTACCAGCGTATACTACTCCAACTCGATTAAGTACCTGCCTCGATCAAATTTGGTTAAATAATAAGTTACCTGCCAAAACGGCTGTCTTAATTTCAGCCATAACCGATCACTATGCCGTGGCAATGTCGTTAGATAACTCCAAATCTAGCAAAAACTACAAAGAAATAAACTTAAAAAAGAAGAAACTTATTATTCCAAAAATCTTGAATGAACTCGAACTTATTGATTTTAACGATTTTTTTACTATTTCAGACCCGAATCTCGCTACAAATTATTTGGTTTCCTTACTTCAAAGCATCATTCACAAACACACACATTTACTATCCACTCCCCGCCGACTCAAAATCTTAAAACCCTGGGTAACTCCGGGGATGTTGCGATGTATTCGACATAGAGATAATCTCCACCTTAAATTAAAGCAATCCCCAAACAATGTAATATTAAGTGTCACTTATAAGAGGTATAGAAACTTCTGCAATTCCCTTTTAAAAAAGCTAAAAATTGCCTACGAGAAAAATCTGTTTGTTAAAGCACAAAATAACCCTAAAGCTACATGGGATGCAATAAACAAAATCACAAATAGGCATAAATCGGCGGAATCAGCCGACGTTCTTCTAAAATTATATCCTGACCCACACAAGGCTATTTCATTAGTAAATAGTACCTTTGCAAACATAGGCCGAAACTTAGCGAATAAAATTCCCGTTACAAATTATTCTCAAAACATAATACCCAATGTAGCAAACTCACTGGTTTTATTCCCCACTGACAACGCTGAAGTTGAGAGAATTATTTTGTCCATGCGTGCTGACTGTGCTACAGGTTGGGATGATATTCCCGCTTCCATCCTAAAAGAAGCCCGCAATATCCTTGTTCCCCTCATAACTCATATTTGCAATATTTCAATGGAGTCCGGTGTTTTCCCAAATAGTCTAAAAAAAGCAGTTGTCCACCCAATTTTCAAATCAGGCGACAGAACCTGTATCTCCAATTACCGACCAATATCTGTTTTGTCATCTTTTTCCAAAATATTAGAACGACTCTTAAATAATAGACTTATACAATTCATAAATAAAAATAATATCCTTTCAAAAAATCAATTTGGCTTCAGACCGGGAATATCCACCGAAGATGCTGTAGTAAAACTAGCGAATTCAATAACTGACAAAATGGAAAAACAGGTCAAATGTTATGCCATATTTTTGGACTTGTGCAAGGCATTTGATACTATAAGTATTCAAAAACTTCTGCATAAGATGGAGTCGACCGGTATTCGTGGATCAACTCTCAATATCTTTAAAGATTATCTCCAGAACCGTACTCAGTGCACAAGGATAGGATCGATGATCAGTGAAGAGGAGAGCCTAAGCTTCGGTGTCCCCCAAGGGAGCATCCTTGGTCCCACATTATTTCTCCTGTACGTCAACGAGCTCTGTAATTTGCAACTCCAAAACTGTGAGATTTATGCATATGCAGATGATACAGTTCTGTTGGCGTACGGACGAAATTGGGATGACGCAAAACATAATGCAGAATCCTCCCTCCAACGTGTGATGTTGTGGTTGTCAGCAAACTTGCTGACACTTAACGTCGATAAAACGAAAGTTGTGAGATTCTGCATAGCAAGAAATAAGAAACCTCCAGCAAGTAGTTCTACCATATTGGCCCACAATGGCAATTGCAACATCACTGTCAAGGACTGTAATTGTGGAGCTCTCGACATGGTCTCCCACTTCAGATACCTGGGAGTGTATATAGATGAGAGACTCGATTGGCATTTCCATCTAAAACATTTGACAACTCGGGTAAAACGTCTCATATATATTTTTAGAACTTTAAGAGATTCTGCTGATCGAGAAACGCTTTTCACGACTTATAAATCTCTGTGCCAGTCTATTCTCTCATACTGTGTGCCTGCATGGGGTGGTACTTTTAAAACGGCATTTCTGACCCTTGAAAGATCTCAGAGAGCGGTACTCAAGGTCATAATATCTAAGAATAAGTTATTCCCCACCACTGATCTCTACAGGGACTGCGATGTGTTGACCGTTAGGCAGCTATACATTCTGAGAACAATTCTTCGCAAGCATACTGGTCTTCCGTTTGATATAAATAAATCTCAAACACGCAAGGGTATGCCGGTTTGTGGAGGGCCCGCACGTCGTACCGCCTTTGCACGCACACAATTTGAAGCACTTAGTTGTACACTTTATGATAAAATTAACAAAATACTCAATTTCTATCCGCTATCGAAATATGAAGTCAAAAGTAGGGTTTCCAAGTTCTTGCAACCTCTTACATATGACGAGACAGAAATATTGTTAAAATCCACCGTACTTTAACTACTCTCACACTACTTGGTTATTTTTATTATTATTTTTTTTCTTTTATTTTGCAAAATACTTCGCAGCTCAAAGCACATACTTACATACCTAACTATTGTTTTATTTTTCTTTTTATTTCATTATTTGTATTTATCTATAAGAAATATATGATACAAGTATGGTTTATATAATCTTCTAATCCAATACTCTGTTCTGAATGTTGTTGTATACCTTAATGCCTCACATTCACGGCACAGAGAAGTATAATTATAATGACTTAAAATAATTCTATATGAGGAATCAACTGTCGCCTATAGTACAGGTTATCCTAGTTTAGGTGACAGGGACTCTAATTGTATAAGCTTACAGTTAATTATTATTATTTACATATCTTTGTTACTACCTAAGTTCTGAAATTCCCTAGTTATTTTGACCTATATACACTTAATTAGATCTATAACTTAGAATGTATGAAATAAATCACAGGGAATTTATTCTTAAGACTTACAAAGTTGATTGTAGAACCTATATTTTATGTTTTTTTTTTTTGGAAATAAAGATTATTATTATTATTATTATTATTACATTAAAGCACTTTTGTGATACCTATGGGTATAAATTGTAACCAATCGATATTAAGTTTCGATACGTAAGTATACATTTTTCCTCAGTTCTTCGATTCATCTGCAGTCTACCTATGAGAGAGAGAGAGAGCGAGAGGTCTGATAAAACTTTAAAAAGTCGGGCAACGTGAATAAAAACTAAAAAAAAATAACTTTGGTTGGGTACATGATTGTAAATATTTTCCGAACGCAGTTAAAACCGAGAGATGCAACTAGATTTGATTAAAATTAAGAAAACACGACCATTACATTAATAGTAAATTTAACAAATTAAAATTAAATTAACAACGGACATAAGCATCTGATTGCTAATCTACTAATCTAATAGTTTTCCCGTCAAATAAATATATAAAAATAACTATGAAACTACTAGAAATTAAAGCGATTCTAATAAAATAGTTAAATTAAACTTTTAATTATTAAACCAACAACGGTTTGACTAAAATTCTTTCCACATCTCTCAAGAAAAATTTGCATTTTTTATACATTAGAAAACGGATGAGTTATATATAAAATGCGCTTAATTATATTTCAAAGATTTGAGGTTAATTATTTAGGTATACGTATAAATATTTGTGAATAATTTTCAAGCGAATGTGGGTTAAGAGATATACATCTTTAAAATTTGTCTACCAAGTCGTTATTTTGGTATTTGATGATTGAAATTCGTTTGTGTGACGCGGTATTCCGACGATGGCATAAAAATTAATATTTATAACCGAGGGCCCAATTTGAGATGTAAAATGACCATGCTTCTTTGTGAAATAGGGAAGGCTTTGGTTAATTTAAATTCTAATTAGTGAAACAATGAGAATAGGTTGGGACACATTTTTTAATAATAAGGTCTTTGCCCTTTAAAACGTTCCAGCAAAACACTGCATTTTAAAAGACTTCAAAATAGAAAGACTTTCTCATTTCGGTTTAAGTATTATATGACTTTTTTTTGTAATGATATACCTAGTCAGAAAATTAAGCATTTAATTCTAAATAGCAAAACGTCAGAGCTGATTTACATTGGGTCAGTGACAGAATCCAGTGCCGTACAATTTCGAAAAAGTCAATAACTGATCACGATAATTTAAAGGCCTGACTTCTATCACTGATCTGATGTAAATCAACTTTTAAACTAAGAACTTAGTGCAGTAATCCAATGGGAAATAGATGCAGAATTCAACCGGCCTGTTAATATAAAGTATTGTCCACTTACACGATGCTTTTACTCCAATACCTAGTAAATCGGCACCATGTAGATAGTACATAAGCTGTCATAGCCACATGTTAAATATATAATGATGACAGTGCACATTTTGGAATAGAATAACGGATAAAAAATCGGATCACGCATCCTGCTAGCATGATTTCTAACTGTAATTTTACTGTGTGATTTGCTACTATAATGGCTCTTTCATATTATTTTAGAAAAAATTGATAAAGCAGTCCGTATGTCATCTTCTTTTCATATAGTGGTGTGGCTCACCTAGGGCTAGGTTTTCAGGTCGTCCTAAGGCTTCTAACTTGACCTAACGACTGATATCAGACATAACAACCAGGACCGACTTCCCAAGACGGAGGGGCTGGAGGAAAAGTTTTTGCCACACCCATTATCCACCCATCGAAGTGATGATCACGCCAGGCGTCGCTTAACTCGCACGACTTTAGGCACAAGATCGACGGAAAATATATGCATATTTTTGACAGTACATACAGGCATAGAAGAAATATGTTATAGTATGCTAACTGAATTCTGAAAAGGGGCTTTGACAAATCATGTGCCAAATTTCCTACACCTTATGTGTTCAACTCGACGTCGATTTGGGAATACGCTTTCGATAACGGGGTTGGAAAAAGCTAATTGCGCTGTAGCAGTTCCGGGAAGCGAATTTGTAAGAAAACTGGACAACTGTAAGAAGCGTAGCAACTACATTAGGTAAACTGTGATATAATAATGGTCGTTATCTGTGATATAATAAAGGTACTTACAGTAAACCTAATGATGATGATCACCTAATATACAAACCCCAACATTTTCCCTTTGGCCGTTTTTTATCAAAACTTGCGCTACTATAAAATAATGTGAACTGTGCTTTAGTTTTACGTGTCTAATAACAATTTATACGCGTGATCGAAGATTTAGAAATGTATTTTAACAGTTATATTGATGTTGTTAACGACTTACCTGCACAGTAGTTGCTATTGTTTTAGGCCACATAAAGCATACTTGTAGCGCCCCGCAGCTTCACTTGTGTTAGTTTCGATCCCATGGGTAGCCATATCGGGATCAAAAGTAGGCTATGTTACTTCTCGATAATCTAGCTTTCTGTTAAGGCTGGGGGTGGTAACACTCCACGACCGAAGCTTCTTACTAAGTGACTGCTCCTTTTTAGCGTCTACCCCTTTGGAAGGGAGGGCATCAAGTTTCTTTTCATACACTGTGGGTTATGACTCACCTATAGTGTTAGATTTTTCAGGCGCACCTAAGGCTCTCACACTATTACAAGATCGGCTGGCGCAGGCCTTGTTAAAAAGTTTTTTTTTATTCTCTTTTGGGGTTCCATCGTGGATTCTTGTCATTTTATCAGAGACCTGTTTCACTACCACTCCACTACGAGTATTATCATCGATTTTCAATTTAACAACATAAAATCCTATCGCGGCATAGGTGGGTACATACAACACTTAATCTATAGGATCCACTATTCAACCATAAAAAACAATATTATGTCCAATCGAAGAACACGAGGCTTAATTACACCATTCTAAACTATGACATAGGAATGTGGACTCTTAGATGTAGGTGGTAAAGTCGAAAGTGATTTTACAGGAAATGTATGAGGTTCTTAAAAAAATGAGTCTGGTTTGGCTGGAATGTGTTCGCTCGAAGCCTTTACCTTAAGTGTGTAGAGTAACGCTTTGGTGTTAATATTTTAGAAATTATTTAGGGTTTTGTGTAGTTGGGTGTGTTAAGCAACGCTTGGTGCGGTTGTGACTTGGATGGATGAACGATGTGTGTGGCATCTCTCGATACTTTTCTCGAGGTCTTCCGTGTTCTGAGAGACACGTTAAGCATTTAGATAGGTTGTTATCTCTGATAGCAATCTTTAGGGCAACCTAAAAACTCTAATACTTAATCTACTTCCACTGTTGTCTTACTTTTTCTAGATAAGCGTGCTACATTTTAGACCATGTCACCCGGCATCAGATGAGGTCAAACGATCATCTATCGTATATAAAAACATAGTTTAATGTGAGAAAAATGTTTTGTTCAATTTTCAAATTTGGAAAACTTTTGGCAGTAAGTAAGTAATGTAATTTGACCAATTGGCGCAAAATACCAATAGTAATAAATCGACCAATTGATTTCAATTGAAAAATAACACGAAAGTGATTGAAATTGAATGAGATTGAAGTTTTATCATGATAGATATTAATTATGAGAGTATTGCCGTTTCAGATTGCAATCTCGACTTGACCCCGGGTCAGATACCAGATTAGAATCATTCACCGTTGTTTTACCACTGATAGTCAAGGTATTCTGTTGCATAATAGATGCTAATAAACGTTTTAAAAATATCTATTTGATAATAAATATTGCACGACATTACACACAGAGCTATCTAGCCCCATACTAAGCACTAGGCTTGTACTATGGGTACTAGACAACGGATATACTACATATTATACTTTTTTGTAAATACATACATATTATACATAGAACCAGAAGCAAACATTTATGGTCAGCAGAAATATTTGTTCCCAGCGGGAATCGAACCCGTAGCCTTCTGCATTGAAGTCAGGCGTTGGCCCGACGCGCCACAGGGGCTGTCGTAATTAAGTCCATGTTTTGCACCAATTTTCACTTTCATTACACTTTTATACCTCCTCAAAACTAAATTGATTAATATGCCCCCGAAATTAAACAATTTACACGCATTTGAACTAGGTTTCGCAAAAATGAAAATTATACAATATTTGCAAGTTAATGACGGTAATTTACAAAACTCTTGGTAGGTCCGCCACGTTGTTATATCATGTGTTTGAAAGTGAAAAATGAATTTTTTTTGAAGTAAACCGCAAATATCCATTGTTGAATGGACTTCATAGAAAATAAACTTGAAAAGTTTATTAAGAGGACGTACTCAAAGTGCGTTTTCAATATACCGCAATTAGACTTTAACGTCAAAACAAAGGCCAGTAAATTCGTAAGTTTACTTAGAATACATACATACCTAACTGTGTACATAAAACAACTAGTTGGCCTTCGCATGTCAAATTATACACTCACCCACTAACGAAATTGACAAATGTTATTTATGGCATTTATTGTCAAATAATACACGGCCTGGTAAATTAATTAGGTCTGTTGTTTTCTTAACTTTGTAAATTCACGAGCGATTGAATAATTTAGAACCTAAGTTACATCTTAGACCACATGGTTAATATACAATTTGTAACGGGTAAGTCCTTTTAATCCGAAAGGGGGTTGTTCCAGACGTCTAGGCGAACAACTTTTGTTCTACGACTTTTGAAAATTCAACCTTTTTTTTTGAAAGTTTTGAGATAATGTTTTACTAAAAAAACTGCTGATTTCGAAAATAAAAATAATTGAAGTTTTGATTGTAAACCATCAAACTAAATAAAAGGACAACATAAGGTCAATGACCTCGAACTCTCAGAAACAGCTGATTTTCAAGTAAACTTTACACCAAATTTTTTCGAAAAGTACTTCGAATTTCCAAAAGTCGTAGAACAAAAGTTGTTCGCCTAGACGTCTAGAACAGCCCCCTTTCGGAATTAAAGGATTTACCCGTTACACCTTGTATAATAAAAAGCTATCTACTAAATATTAGGCGATAAGTCTTATAATTTTTTGTATTTTTGTGTAATACAAATATTAAATAGGTAAAATAAAAACCTACAGTTTGATTATTGTGCCCAAATTATAGATCTGACAACAAAAATACTTTATTGTTTATTCCAATTAGTAAGATAATCTAAATAAATTTTACTCGTAATAATAATTTCCTACACTATTGAGTAAATAATTACAATAAAAATTGGGGATTCTGAGTTCATTAACTGTTAATACTTTTGACACGAAAGTGTATAATCTAAATGTCAATGCTCGCAAGTGCAGTTGTATTTACAAGCAAATTGTTTAATATTTCACGCCGTACCCGTTTGCCGAGTTGTCTGTCTGTCTTCAAGATTCTGTACGACTCCATTTTATCTAAAACGTAATTTACTTTGTAATTTAAGTTTCATGTCCTATTCGGAATCATAAAAAGGAATCAAAATCAAATAAATAAAAAAGTAGACAACCTTTTTGATTAAAAAAAAATGCATTCGCACCTTAATTTTTGGCAAATTAATCAATTTCGTTTCGTGAGGGTGTACAAGTGTATTGAAAGTAAAAATCGGTGCAAAACATGGACTTTAGCGTCAACTCCAAAGCTCGCGTGAACCGTCATTGTAAAGAGCCACCATTTACAATGACTTCATAGACTTGGCTTTTACTACGACGACTTGACTGTTGGCATATTGCATAAAAAATAAAATACTTGACACTAGCTACTTTCGACTGGCCATAATCGGTTCACAACCGATAATGAATAATAATACCTAACTACCGCCGCCGCCGCCGCACCGATTCCCTATTATAACATAATTATTTTTTTAATATGAATATGATTCCTATGCGAATCTCATACGATTTCTTGGAAGTCATAGCAATTTGACGTGATAAATTCACACAGATTATCGCAGAGTCATTATGTAAGATGATTATTAGAAGTAGGTGATTATTAAATGCGCTCAGGGAATCTTTACTCAAACAAAGGTTCCGTGAGCTCACTACATTAGCGTTTATCACAGTTTTTAATCTTTTTAATTCATGTATTAGAGAAAAAGTCAACATCTACCGGCTTCTGAGGAAGGTTACTATCATCCTATTAACCGTTTGGTACAAAAGTACTCAATGGATAATACGATTGAATGTAATAATATGATAAAGCTTACTGACGTTTCGTCCGAAAATGTTTCATCCGAATTCTATTACCATAGATTTGACTCGATATAAACACGGCAGGTCTTTTTCACTGTTCTTTTAAATATGTTTACCGCATACACACATGTGGTTTGTACCAGGATTTGGAGGAGTTATCCTGCTTCGTGCTAATACTATAATAAAGTATTAAATTGGCAATAGCTTAAAATACTTTAAATATGTGAAAGTCAAGTCGGTACATAATATTTTGGCAATTAAAATTTCATATATTTTCATATGTATTGCGCTATCAACTTTTAATCAGTTCTATTTATGGCACTTTAGCACCCGGGACATTGAGGGGAGAGGTAAGTTTGCCCAGCACGTATACTACCCTCCCAGCCTAATCAGCCGTGCCCAGAGGAAAGAACTGGTCAATGCCAACTATATTAAGGACGCGACTCATGTGAAATCCCTTCCGATTGAATAGTTTTCTTCATAACCGGTATCGAATAGATCTTTAAACAATGTATTATGTTATTGTGATGATACAAGAAGTGTCCCCTTCATTTCAAAAACAATAAAAAAATAACTTTAAATGCCACTATTATACGGGCAAAGTTACCCCTGTTTTACAAAATAAATCAATTTTTCTTCTAAATCCTTAACCGCTATATTTTCTTATAGGCATCATAATATTAGAAAATACAATACCTAGAACCTCTTCATCGCATTTTATAAAAATATTATTTCAATCTTCGTTAATGATTGATTTTACGAGAAATTGTAGATTTTTTCACGCAATTCCATCTCGCTCATTTATATGCAATCAAACAAGGACCGATAATTATCATCTATCGCCGCCTTAAATACGCAGCTCATAACAGTAATGGCACCCTGTCTAAACTGTCCATTCAGACACGTTTTATTGATATTGTTATTTGAAGGAATTTTGAATTAATAGGCACGTCCTTGAAGTGGAATAGAACATAAATTTGAAATAATAACTATCTACTTATTATTACATATTTGGTTTATTATCGTCCTGCCCCGGATTCATACAGAATACCCATAGTGTATCAAACTGACAACTAATACCTAACTAAACTGATAACTTTTCTAGAGGTTTGTTTCTAAATGATAGCGAGAGCAGTAACGTGGATATTTTAGATATAGATAGGTTTTCCTATGGCTGCCTGAAAAAGGTAAAATAAAAGTTAAAAATTATAAAATTAGGGGAGAAAAGTACAAAGTTTTGCTAAAGCTCTCGAAGTATCGTGCCGGTTTTTATGCAAAAAATATTGGATAAATTTCTATTATTAGATCTTATAAAGCAATGTGGACCAGAAGTCCGTAGATAGGTACTTTGAATTAACTAAAAGAAGAAATAGAAATAGAATAAAAAGAAACCTCAACAATAAAACAGTATAATCATTTATAAAAAAGTTTTCGATAAATATTTGTTTTACCGTATTTTGCTGACTGTACATTTGCAAATACAAACCTGAACATTACTCTCAAGGCGAAAGATAAGCAAGTAGATACAAAATAGCACATTTTGTATCAATCTTACAAATAAAACACGAATATTGAGAAACTACGGGCTGCGCGCGCGCATAGATCGCGCCGCTCAGTCTGCAAGCTTGAGGTCACTGATTAACCGAATTTACCGAGTTGCTAGGGTTTATTTATTTATCTAGTTACCTACATTTTGTAAGTGACCGCATTTGAATGCAGTAGGTATTTATGTTGAGACTAGCTTCTGCCCGCGGCTTCGCCCGCATGTCCGATACGAAACAGAATAATAATAGGATTATCAATTTTCATGTCTATCGATTAAGAGGATAAAATGTTTCATACAAAATTGAGTTGGAAAAACCCTTTCTTAGTAGATGGCTACACACCACATAGGAGACATTCTCCAAATTTATAGGACCAGCGGTTTAGGCTGTGACTTATAATCTAAATATATATAACTCAAAGGTGACTGACTGACTGACATAGTGATCAATCAACGCACAGCCCAAACCACTGGACAGATCGAGCTGAAATTTGGCATGCAGGTAGATGTTATGACGTAGAAGCATCCGCTAAGAAAGGATTTAAGGCGAGCGAAGCCGCGGGCAAAAGCTAATATACTATAAAATTTAAAACAATTATTACATTGAATTTTATATGCATAGATTAAGGCTTCTCACGGTTTGTGCCTTAAAGATACGACGATAGTACAAAGTTAAAGTACTGTGTCTATAACCACTGTTAAATCGTTATTTAAGATAGTGTGAGGGCCTTTTAATACTTCAGCCTTGACCGCAGCTTGTTGCAATTAGTTAAAATTATATTCCGATTCAGAGGCTGCGCAGCCACGGAGGACGACGGGCTGAAGTTGCTACACTGCCGTCTTCCCATCTTACGCACACAAACGCGATCATCTTAGACCAGTTATTCTTGCGAATTTTTCATAAGCGCGATTCAGTTTCTCTCAGCGCCATCTATCGATGCCGAGCCCCAACGTCGAACAGTCGGCGTCGCAACAAAAACGCAACTCAACGACTTTTAAAACAACACGCCTCCAGAATTCAATTACCATATAACAATGTGAAACAATATAGCGGGTATTCTTTAGACTAGGGATGTTATGTAGCACTGTTATCGTAACCGAAACTTTCGGGTATTCGAAACGATTTATCCGAAACTGTAACTGAATCCGACGTATATGTTTCTAATAGATATGTAAGGAGGTGGCACTACTTCGTTGAAAATCTAATAATTTATAACCGAAATTATTGCATAATTATGTACCGAAATAACTAATATCATATCCCTAACCAATAGTAGTATGGCTAGATCGTACGACTACTATTTTCAAAAGAAACTTTTCTTTGTTGAAGGAGTGAAAAATCTTTATGTAACTCCAAATCAAATTTTAGGGCAACTTAAATAATACAGCAGAATTACTTATTAACGGGGTGTTTACCATGTTTAATAATTTATTCGCGGATCTCGATATTTCGCTAGTAATTTCCACCAGCTTGTTCACGAGACTGGAGAATGCGGGTAGGTGATGACAGTTAGAGGCGTCCATATCGGACTACCTGCTTCCTGACACGAGTTGAACATAAGTAAAGTTAGTAATAGTAAGTTGTTAAGTAATTTTAGTAGTGGAAATGACCATGTTAGTTTAAAATCGTATAGTACGGCAGAATCTAAACTCCAAATTAATAGTGGATTGTTATGAGTTTAAAAGAGGCTTAATTCCTTAAGTAGCCTTTAAATTTTGAGTAGCCTTTCAGTATTTTGTTTAAAAGATGGTGAGGATTGAATAAGACTAGCACTCTTTTATGTTACTTGACACGGGTTCATAATTTGTGTATCCGAAAATGTATAACCATAACATCCCTATTCTGTATACTAGTTGAGCCAGCCGGCTCCGCCCGCGCCCCTACGCTTGCTATGCAAATGTCATCGGATACGGCTTTGTGTGGAGGTGGCATGTGCTATGCAAATTTTGATGATGATTTGTTGAGTAGATGTGTGAATATGATGTTGGTTAATGTTGTACTCGACTTTGAAAAGGAGGTGTAGTTTTTATTGTTTCGTCGCATTAAGAGCAATTAAAAGCAGCCGCTAAAGATCGTGAATACTTTTACCAATTGACCTTCCTTAGAACATCTTCTAAGACTTCTTCTTCTTCTTAACATCTTTGGTGCCGATGGCACCAGATGATGATGATGATGATGATGTGGAGCATGCATGCAAATGACCTCACTACAAGGAAGCTGAAGATCGTGCGAAGTGGGGGAACGTAAAAGTAGGAAAGTGGATTCTGGGCTCCCGAGATGCAACCGGGAAGATAGTGTAGATGATGATGAGTTTATAGGGTACCGTACTGCAAAAGGTAAATGTAGAAACCCTCGTACGATCGCATTCATGTCTGTTTGTTTTTCTTTAAATATTTGACAGGTGCTTTGAACTGGAAATGTTGAGATGATGATTTGCGATGAGGTCTAAGATATAACTCGATTCTGTTTATTTAGGATTGATGTCGAATACTTAAGCAACTAATATTAACTGTTTAGATCATTAATTTTTATGTTATTGCTCTTTTTTATTAATTAAAACATTATTAATACTGATATTATTCATGTAGGTAAAACAACTTTCGTTTTTGTAACTGCAAATACTTCTACTAATATGATAAGAGCTTGTGTGTATGTAAGTAAATAAGTAAATAAACAAATATGTTCATTACTTACACCCTGCCCTAAATGTACGACAATGTGAATCATATGATCATTGCAACAAAAAAGAAATAAAAAAATAACCCCATGAGTTTCTTGTATCTTTTTCTCATTGGAAGTCACGTTCCGAAGACTTGACTTTTCTGAAAGATATTTAATAATATTGAAAAGGATAAAAATATTTTGACTCCTTAGGGCAAAAATATAATAAACTGATTACCATGAAGTTTGGTATGCAGATAGCTATGTATGCAGATAGCAGAATGCTAGCTCCTTCTTGTTCTGATATTCCCACGGGGGCACGACTTACGCAGAGGAATCTAATATTTTATAGGTATTATTTGTATTTGTATTACATTTGTTGAAATAATAAAACACTTCATTTATCGGGTTTAATCGCTTTTTATTCATGATTTTAAACAAACCGAGCTTTCGCCAAATTTACAGTTGGCTTTTTCAAGGTTGACAGCCAGTCAGTCGGCTTTTCAAGGTGGCCAGTCAACCTTGAAAAAGCCAACTGTAAAATCATGAATAAAACGCGATTAAACCTATAAATATAGTGTTTTATTACGCAAAATCGCGAAAACCATAGAAGAAATTATTTGTAGAGACTACCGCAAATAGGCATCAGTCAGGCTACAGACACAGTATAGTAATTCTGTCAAACCCAGTTACATTTCAAATGAGCGATCATTCATCAGTCGCACATCAGTTTCTTGAGATCTTGAGACTTGTTTTGTGACAGATAGATAGTCTATCTGTCACAAAACAAGTATAGATCTCAAGAAATATACAAATGTATTACTTTATAATACCTGCTCATTATTGTGATTTCCTTAGATTACCTAGAAATCAGATGGTGGATATTCTAACAACAGCGTTCGAATTTCTACTCATCTTTTCTAATGGTGTGTGTGTGAGTAAAACAAAAACAAACAGTTTGAATTGGAACTGGGGAAGATCGTCTGTCAGAGACGAGTTTAAAATGCATCACTACCTCCTTCTTCTAGGCTCTAATAGAGACCAGTCAACAGTTCTATATAACACTCATTGTTTGTGCCCAAAAATAGAACTAGACTTCGAACTAGACCATAGTAACTAGACTGGTAAACGGGAATAAGGGGAACAACATTCAGAAAAACTACCTAACTTGTGTCTTTTTATTTGTTTCGATCGTCTTTTGATAAATAGGAAGGTACAATATATACACAAGCACTTTAGTATACAAGATGTAACAGGTAAGCTCTTTTAATCCGAAAGGGGGTTGTTCTAGACTTCTAGGCGAACACCTTTTGTTCTACGACTTTTGAAAATTCGAACTTTTTTTTTGAAAATTTTAAGATTATGTTTCACTGGAAAAACAGCTGTTTTTGAAAATAAAGGTAATTGAAGGTTTGATTGTAGTAGACCAAACTAAATGAAAGAACAACATATGGTCAATGACCTCGAACTCTAAGAAACAGCTGATTTTCATGTAAACTTTACACCTAAATTTTTCGAAAAGTACTTCGAATTTTCAAAAGTCGTAGAACAAAAGTTGTTCGCCTAAACGTCTAGAACAACCCCCTTTCGGATTAAAAGGGCTTACCTGTTACATCTTGTATATACTAGGTATAGCTACTCGTATATGTACCTACCTATAATATATCATCAATGTCGCAACCTACCAATCATAATACGATTGACAATGTAATTTAGATAATCAAATTCATAATGATTAAATGATTGAATGCCGTTTAAAACTCTATCGATTTGTGATAGAAGTCAATTTTCAGTGATTTGATTTTAGTTTGTAGGTTTGTTGGTTAGCGTTTAGGCGGTTAGGGTGACTGTAGATTTGACAGTATGAAAAATAGAAATGAAGCTGAATTTTTAGTTTTAGACGCGACCCCGAATTAATATCGGTATAATAAGTAGTCTTCTCGATAGTGTAGCTTTCTATTGGTGAAAGACGTTTGAAAATCAGTCTAGTAGTTTCGGAACTAATTAATTACAAGTAAACAAACACATAAAAATATAATTTCATACCAACATCGCAAAAACAGAAAAAAAAACTAAATTTAAACATTACATCACCAGAACTATTTAATTGCCGAAAAAGACGACATGACACACTATTTGGACGGGGTCTTCATAAAGAAAAACCTTTTTTTAGCTTCCAAATATTATCTAAAACTGCCGCTGCTTCAAAAACTACTGAACCATGGTCATGGTTTACTTTATATCAAAACAAAATCCAATAAGTAGACACAGAGTAATCATACGAAAGGCTTCGCCCATAGATGAGTTTTCAACAAGATCAAGACTTGCTGAAACCGCGAGGGGCAGGGTAGCTTCTCTTAAATATTAAAACAACAAGAAAAGTAATAAAGTATTACGATCCGTTCCTCAGGTCTAGATAGTAAAATATCCCAGAAGAATCAATCGAGATAGCCACCGTACTGTCTCTGAGAGCCGTGTCCGTGGGCGGGTAAACTTAGATTGAGATAAAACAAGTCAACAGCAAAGCTTCGTGTAGGTACACTGTACTCTATGGGCACTGGATATGTTAGTCTTAGTGTTGCCGTTCGATAGTCTTTCGATAGACTATCGACGAAGCAATGGTATCGAAACTATCGATAGTTTCCCCTATCAATAGTTTTACGCTATCGATACTATCGGTAGTAAAAATCAATCGAAAAAGGCACCGTACTGACTCCGAAAACCGTGTCCGTGGCAGGGTAAACTCGGATTAAGATGAAACAAGGGCCATATCCTCCCTGGATATGTTAGTGTTAGTGTTGCTGTTCGATAGTGCACTATCGATAGTCTCCCGATGGACTATCGATTGCTGTAACAAATCGCTCGCATCGATAGGTCTATCGACAGTATCGATAGTATAGCCCTATCGATAGTTGACTCTTGTAACAACAATCGGTATTATCGATATATCGATAACGTAGCTAGAAAGTATATCGATAACATTAACCTATCGATAAAATAAAACACAATATTTACTGGGTTTTACTCGCGTTTTATTTAATAACGGCATTTTAACAAAAGTACCGTATGTAAGTAAAAGTTCGGTACTTTTGTAATAATGCCGTTATAAAATAAAACGCGAGTAAAACCCGTTATATATTGTGTTTTATTGCGCAAAATCGCGAAAACCTTAGACAAAATGATTTATCAGTATTTAAGATGATTTTGAGGTCAGCAACCGATAGTCAAACTATCGATAATTCCGCAACACAGTTCGTATGTAACATTCCTACTTACATACATCCTATTAATATCGCTCATTACGCATATAGAGATAAGCAGTTAAGTTATTCTGCCATCATCTCATAAAATTTAATACTTATTTTTTACGTATAATTCTAGACTACTAGACTAGATTTGACGTATTAATTATTATTTGTAGTTGTTATTATTTCTTCTGAAATATGTGTCAAATTGTAATTTACAATTAAATAATCTTTACCAAATTCTTTACAAGCCAATTCAATTGGTGGAAGTCTAAAAAGTACTAATTTAATGCGTTTTGGGATGCTATTCATTTAATTCGATGTTTCTCTTTAGATCTAAAAAGACTATATAAAAGAAAAAGATAACTTTCTAATAAAAAAAAAATCACGTTCGGATTTCAGACAACCAATAAAACTGGTAAACACAAATAAAACATTTATCCGAATTGATAACTCCTTTTCTGGAAGTCGGTTAAAAACGAAGTTTATTAGCAACTAGCTGCGCCCGCGGTTTCACCCGCGTAAGTCTCGTTTCCGTGGGAATATCGGGAAAAAATATAGCCTATGTGTTATTCCCGGTACTTATTCCAACTACTTATATTCCAAGTTTCATCGCAATCGGTTCAGTAGTTTTTGCGTGATTGAATAACAAACAGACATATATACATACACACATACTCACAAACTTTCAGTTTTATAATATTACTAGCTGCGCCCTGCGGTTTCACTCGCGTAAGTCCCGTTCCCGCGGGAATATCGGGATAAAAAGTAGCCTATGTGTTATTCCCGGTATCCAGCTACCTATTAAAAAAAACCCATGAGTTTCTTGTGGCTTCTAGTGTTCCGAAGCCAAACTAGAGTCATAGTTTAGGAACATTCGACGTATTTAATTTAAAGTGATCAACACATCCAACTAAATAAAAAAAAATGATTTGATTTGATTTGATATATTATTCCAAGTTCAGTAGTTTTTGCGTGAAAGAGTTAAAAAAACTCACATTCATACATACACACTTACATACTTACATACATACAAACTTTCGCGTTTATAATATTAGCAATTAGTGGGATTATCCTTCAATAACCGTTCCCATGGCAACCCTAAAGACATATCAGAAGACAGCAATTTGCTCACTATTGTCCGAGGCCCGCTGATGATTGATGACGGACTTTTAAAATTATAGGTAAATAAACTTTTATTTTAAACTTGAGCTTATAAAAGAAATGTTGACCTCCGACATGCGCTTGAGTTACTTAACGTTCTTAAATTAGCTTGTGTACGTTTTAGTGGGTACTTCAGCGGAAAGATTGAGATTCTCTAAGCGTTATTTACATTACGAAACTGGTGGCAAGCAATTTATGGTCATTTTAACAAAAACATTGAGTAGACACAGTGGTTAATCTATTTAATATGCTTCCAGTAACTGCTGCAAGATTGTTTTTTTTTTAATTAACTCTATGGATAACACTAGTTTCGTAATGTAAAACCCATAACCTTTTCCTTGCAGCCGGGTAATTAACTAAGCCTAATAAAGGACAATTAGTTTGGTTTACTATAATTAAAACTTTAATGTCTTTATTTTAAAAGCAGTTGTTTTTTCGGTAGAAAAAAACTCAAATTTTTCGAGAAAAAGATTCTAATTTCCAAAAGCCGTAAAACAAACGTTGTTCGTCTAGACGTCTAAAAGAGAAAGGGAGTTCCTCTTTCGGTGTGAATGGCCATCCTCGAAACAACCTGTATAAACCCTAACTTCTTCAAAAAATATGTTCGCGGTTTCCACCGCGTAAGTCCCGTTCCCGCGAGAATGTCAGAATATATAGTAGCCTATGTGTCATTCCCGGTATCCAGCTACTTATATTCAAAGTTTCATCGCAATCAGTTCAGTAGTTTTAGCGTGAAAGACAAACAAAGTCACATACATACAAACTTTCGCGTTTATATTAGTAAATCTCCACAGTTTGGTTTTTCATATCAACCTACAAAGAAGAAGAAGAACAAAGCATATACAAAAGGAATCACTTGAAATATTCCATTATACACGAAACTAACAATTTCTATCCATCACAACGTTTTATAATGCGGATGACGTTTGGGAACCGAACGCGAAGCAAGGAAGGGTCTACCTACCTGATGTAATAATGGTAATTATTTTGGGTACAATTTGGGTAGTGCATTGAAGACAGGTAGATGTGACCGGCCGTGACGGGGCAGAGGTGCTCAAACTTTAAAGTTAAATAACCCTAGATTTTCCTTGCGATGTTGGCTTAAATGAAATTAAACTCTTGTTTTTGTTTTTTTTTAATTGCGTTTTTTTATTATTTAAGTCCCGTTCCCGCGGGAATATTGGGATAAAAAATAATTTAACAATTAAAAAACCGACTTCAAAAAGAAACAAAAAATAATTAAAAAAACAACCAAAAAAAAAAGAATTAATAAATATGACCAAAATAACCTCTACATAGGTACAGAGCCACCGACTAATTAATCTGTTTTATCATCTGAAGTCGGGCAGCCAACTAAGTACAATATGGAACCAACCAGTAAAACTGCCCGACTTCAGACTTTTTAATTATTTTTTGTTTCTTTTTGAAGTCGGTTTTTTAATTGTTAAATTATTTTTTTATTTTACCCTTTTTAGTATACTTACCTACCTAAAAATCAACAATATTGTTACCGTAATTTTCATTATTGAGGAGTTTGCTGATGAGAAGGTGGTTTCAGGTGCCCCATCAATCTGTACTTAGTTCTTTAGGGGTCTATTCTTTTTTGTAGAAGTCCAAAAATGAGTAATTTATTGAATTCTGGGATGCTATCCTGTCCATCATTCCGAAGATACTCATCAGATTCTTAACAAACTTTTATGGGACCACCTCGAAACTTCCACCTTTCCATTAAAAAAAGAACTATATCAATCGGTCAAGCCATCTTCGTGTAATCGATGAACAATTGAATTGAATACAGCGTCTTAAGGAGCATTCCCGGTCCTCACTTCGAAGATCCTCATCAGATCTTCATCAAATGTCTATGGAACCATCTCGGAGCTCCCACCTTTCCATTAAAAAAAGAATCATCTCAATCGGTCAAGCCATCTTCGAGTAATCGATAAACAACTGGATTGATTAATGCGTTTTGAGGAGCATTTCCGTTCATCACTCCGAAGACCCTCATCAGATCCACATCAAATTTTTATGGGACCATCTTGGAGCTCCCACCTATCCAATAAAAAAAGAATCATCTTAATCCGTCAATCCGTCTTCGAGTAATCGGTAGACATACAAAAAAAAAAAAATATTATACATACAGACGAATTGATAACCTCCTCCTTTTTTTGAAGTCGGTTAAAAAAGAGCCTATGTGTTGTTTCCGGTTTCCAGCTATTCGAAGTTTCATCGCAATCGGTGCAGTAGTTTTTGCCTGAAACAGTAAACTCACATACATACATAGACACATACATACATACAAACTTTTGCGTTTATAATTACTGGGATGTTTTGTAATCCTATCTGCTATGCTATAATAAACATTTTTTTATTTTTGCTTTTGAGGTAACGTATTTCACTCTTTCGTGTCATTCTTTGCATAATCTGATAGCCTGAAAGAAACCGCTCTTAGTGGTAAAGCTGCCTATCTATTGTGTCCCTCTAAATTTGGATTTCATTTAAATTGTGTTTTGTTTTGGTGGTTATTAAGCGATCTAACTATCTATACTAAAATGTAAAGTTTGTTAGTAACTTGTGTATGTTGATTTTAAATAGAATAGAATATAAAAACTAGCTAAAACAAAATAGGTTATTTTGTACTTATGATTATTATAATATATCTATGTACTAACCCGCAGTTTTATATTTTGTTTTTGTTAGAAATTAACTACGTTTTTTTTGTTTTTAATATCTTCAGCGCCATTTTGCAAACTCACTTATAACCGCCAACGTCACATAATTTTTATAATAATAATTATTTATTCTAAACCTGAATATATCGGCTTAATTGATTTTTTACAACACAAAATTCGTTTTGATTTAATAGCGCCGACTCATTAAACGCTGTTAATTTCAATCAATATAAAACTAAGATTAACTATGCTAATTTCCTGTTGTATTTTATTTTTTACTAAATTCGAATACGCAGTGTCTTAATGGTAGTACCTAAGGTGCAACAATTAATATTAATATTTTAGAACTATTGAAATAGAAAATGCACATTGTCAGATAAGAATATGTTATTCAGATAAGTACACGAGACGTACACATGAGTAAAAAACATTAGCCTAACCTAACCTTACCTCAAAAAATCCTTTCTTTGTCTAGTGGCCTTTTTTATTGGATGCTTGGATGCATCACAATTATAAAGAACACGCTCTCCAAATTTCAGCTTTAGCAGCTGCTATCAGCGGTTCAGGCTGTGCGTTGATCAGTCAGACAGACAGATAGACAGACAGACAGGACAAAACATTTTATAGGTGTAGATAGATGTGTACAGGTACCTTTCAAAACTTATACGATGTCCAGTAATTAACTACCTACGTATTTTATAGGCCGCGCTAAATCTTAAAGACTCAAATGTAATTAAGAATCGGATCAAGCTACTGTTTTATTCCTAATTACGAATAGTTATAAAACGTTGATGGGTTTTAAATGTCGTTTTATAGTTAGGGTTGTCTTGGAATTTACTAGAGATATCTGTTTGACTGTACCATTTTCAATAAAAATATAATAAATAACGGTAATTAAAGGTAACTTTTATGTACTATAATTACTGCTAAAAACTGTTCAGACCACTCAATGGCTACTTTGACTAGCATAACTTTCTGAAACTAATGAAACGTAGCTTGATTAAAAATAAACAACAAAAAATAGCTAAGAGTGAGTCTGAGTCGCACACAAAGGGTTATGACAAAATTTAGTCGTACCGTAATCACAAAATGTTATTGTTATTATTAGAATTTCGGATCTAGATCGCGTTAGTACACAATATTTAAAATTTAGTTTGTGAATTTAAAATTATATCGACGTTACGGCAAACGGGTTACATCGGCCGTGGTCCTGAGAAGGCATATATTAAAATTCGAATAAAATAATGAACAGAAATCGTGTTAGTTTAAAAAGTGTATCACAAAACTCAGTTATAGGGTCCCATTAAAAAATATTCAAAAAATAATCCACCCTTAATCGATGCAGGTGTCGTCGTCACATCTTTTCATATAAAAAGTGGCTAAAGTTGAGAACCAGTGACTTAATAGCAGGTACTGAAAGGACGTTAGGCGCCAGACGTAATTTCTTCTCCAGTATCATTGCCGATTTGTTTAGAAACGCAGTACAATTACAAAAATTGTATAAAAGCGTACTTTTCTGTTGTATTTTTATGAGACGTGATAGTTTATAGTTTTATTATATTGTGAATAAAAATAGTTTGTCAATAAATACCTATAATTTTGGCAATTGTTGTTTGGTAGGATGTTTTTTATATAACCGGCAGACCGGCATACGGCATGCTGCAAGTTGAATCGCGCGAATTCTTACTTCACTACTGGCGCGCAGTTGTCCATATACCTACTAAGCCGTTTTGTATTAGATTTGTTTGCAATCCTATCTTTAAAATTAGAAAGCAAATATATTTTTGTTATGCGAGGCTTATGTGACCCTGTCATTCCTTGGATGGGTGACCGATAATTCATGTGGCAATTATTTTCTTGCATCGGAAGGCACGTTGAGCAGTTGGCTCCGGTTTTTATCGTCGATAGCAGTCCTTAGGTCACGTTAAACGCTTTAAGGCGACCTGAAAACTGTATCAATACCTTTAACTCTTTTTGCGGTTAGAGCGCACTATAACTCTAATTAATATCTTTAATAACTCTTCCTTTAGCACCTAAACACTAGTTGGTTCCATTCCACAGAACGCTACAATAATTTACAAATATTTGCCTGTAATTTTTGCTATTACCAACAATCAGTGTAAAAGCCTGACTTTATGCGTTTACAATCCATAATACGCGGTATCTTTGTAAGATAGTTCATCATTAACAGACGCCAATAAAAAATATATATTTACAAAGTAATGCAAATTCTTAGTCGGTTTTATGATGTGTAATATGTTTTTTACAACTCTATATTTGCTTTTAGGTTACGTTTTTTTTTTGGTAATAGGCGATGGTTTTCTATTTCGAAAAATTAAAATATTTCGGAAATCTATTGGTCTATGTTATAGGCAAATTTAAAAGACTACTTTTTTTTTCAATACACTTTTCGGTATTTAACTGATTAAGACTATATAGGATTTAGCCAGTGTCAAGTATTTTATAATAGTTGTTTTGTCATAAGTTTAAAAATTATATTGGCAAGTTATTTGTAGATAAAATAACAGTATTTTTTGTATATTGCATAAGTCTTTCATAAAGAAAATAGCTGTTGGCTTTAAAGAAATGACAATACAATTTATTTTTAAATAGATATCACCACAAAATAACTCCTAAAAGAAAGTAGCTGTTAGTTTTTAAAGTATGATAACTTTAACTTCACCAAGCTATAAAGCTTGCCTTTTAGGTTTCTAATATATTAAGAAACCTGAACCTATTAAATAAAACTTGCAACAAATATGACGAAGAATTTCCAAGAACCGTTCCTTCCTCCACCGCACTCTACTTTGCTATTAAAAAATCTTCGAGCGCTCTATAAAAGTAATTAACTTCGGTTGAAGATAATTGATGAAGCCCAGAGATTGCCTTTGACTCCAACAAAACGCCACAGACGATAAAGAACTCTAGCATCATCAAAACAAGATTCTATTTTAAAAATTACTGGCAGAATAGACTAATAAAAGTGAGGAGATGGGCGTAGGGCCCAGAGAATAGTAAAATAAAACTTATTTTTTTATACTGCTTCGGTATTATTAAAAAATCGTCAAGTTCGAACGGATTTTTGTTTTGAATGTGTATGAAGGATGATGTTTTGACGTTGTGTATGTATGTTGTATGTGTGAGTGTAATTTGGGATGTAGCGATTGTGCTGGGGGCTAAGCTGTAATGATGGATTTTTCTATGTGAGTCGACCGGTCCGGAATAGACGCTAATGACCTTGCTCACGTTCGAATTTTGAATTGGAGTAGTGTTTTGAGATGGGTAGATCGTAGTATGTTGTATTGTAGGAATGCATTTGAATTTAGAATAAAATAACTTGGAGTTTTGGCGGTAACGTGTTAATAAAAATGGAAACCAAAGGTTTTGTGAAATCCTTGTAAAATATTGTTCAATTTAGTTTAGTAAAAGGATCAGAATTTAGTAAAAATGAAAATCATTATCGAATTGGTTTTACTGGTTGCTTCCAAATGTCCTACAGAGTTATAGTAGCCAGAGTAGCTACCATTATGTAGCACCTATCTTATCGGTCATAAATCGATTATGGCCTTTTAGGAATTAGTCAGTGTCTGCTACTATAATTCTCAGATATTATACAATACCTATTTGACCCTGGGTAATTCCCAAACGACCAAAAAAAGTAACGGTTACAGATATGTCACATCGTCGCGTCGTCTTCGCTCCTAGAAGACTGTGCACTCGACAACTTTTGAAATATCAATTTCAATCATGTTCTCTAAGGTCAAGGTAGTTTTTGCTTTGATGTATAAAAACGGTCCTGTTGAACCCAGTTGGATCCAGTATGTCCTTATCTAACTAACCGACGAACACTAAAGTGAAAAAGGGACAGACTGGGACCTCTCTAACATCAAACCGGACCGTTTTGTTGACGAAGTAAGCTTTCTAGTTACTCTGTAGTACCATTTCTACGGTAACGGTAGGTACAAATTAAAAAAAAAACTAAGGTCCAATCAACTAAATTTCTCTCCTAAATTGAAAACGCATTAACAGGTCTAAAAAACTGTACAAAATCGATCAACCCTACAATTTTGCACGACTAAAAATATTTCTTTGTCTGGGTCAAACATTTTGTCATGGTCGTGTCGTAGTTTTACCTGTATGTTTTTTTATTAATTGCTATGCAGCTTCGATAGTCTATTCAAAAATAGGACGTGTTATTATGTAAGCAAGTATTTTGAACGAAGGGGTAGTTTTTTTTTTGGTGATGAATATCTAAAACGATATTTAATGCATTTGTTAAAATAGTTCAGTCAATAGTCTATAGTTTCAAAAATCATCTAGACGCAAGGTGGAAGACATTTTTCGATTGGTGTTGTTATTTCGACATTCACAAAGTTCCCTGCAATAAGCTTTCATGGTACGATCCTTGGACAAGGTTTGAACTAAAATAAACGGTATTTTATTTTTGGCAAGATCTTTTCAACAACCGTTTTATAACTTTTTGACTTTATGATCGTTTGATTTTTGACTTATAATGCGTTTTTGAATTAGTGCATGTTTGACTTCGTACTCTAAGCGTACCTACTTGACAAATACCTTGTGATCTCGTTTAAAGACACACGAACAAAGTGGCAAGCAAGCGCTCAACTTGATTAGTGCTGTACTGTACTGCCATTTTACAGAGTTCAATCGAGTTCAAATAACAAACACTAAAACCAATTGTAGCAAACATTCCTCATCCAACATCTAAGTTAAATCAAGTAATACACTTCAACCAGTAAACGTCTAAACGGCTAGACCTTAGGAAATTTATCGTCATGTCTTCGTATAGCATGGCAATAGAGTTCTAGATAAATCTGACTGGCGCATGGTGTAGGTATGGCGTACTTACATAAATAAAACTTGGGTAAAAGGGAAGATAATGGTCTAATTTGTGTCAATGATTTGTGGGAACCCTACTAATTATTTGTAATAAAAAAAGTGTAAATTTGTGTGTATATAAACGAGTATGTTAGTAACTCCTTCACGAAAGAACTACTTCACTAATTGGGATGAAACTTGGTTTGCATGAACATGGGTAAAAGGGAAAAGAATGGTCTGATTGTGTCAATTATTTGTGGGAATCATTGTTTTTACAAGTTGTTGTTTGTTGGCCAATGTTATAAAACGTAACATAACAGTATTCCCCGTTGTGGGAGAATGATCAAAATAAAAAATAAAAACACAACCTGTAAAGAAGAACGAACAAACTTACATACTGACAATTTTGTCAGACTTGAAGCACAGACGCTTCGGTCAAATTGTCCTTTTTTCCACAACAGTTGCACCCCGTAACCATAATTCCGATAATTAATAATGCAGCTACAAAAGTACTTAGGTATTTCGTCTCTAAAAGTAAACCTAGATTTGACCCACTTTCCCAACACATTTCAATATACCGTATCCATATTTTTCTCAGCGCGGCGTTAAAGTTTCTACTGTCAACAACTTGTGCGGGAACCACTCGATGTTATTAAGTTTTCTCTACAATTAAAGTAGAGTTCTTAGAATATTCGAGCTAGAAAACCATATTTGATGAAGTAACGGTTTTTTCCTAATTAAGTGCGGCATTTTTCTCGTACTTTTTCTTGTATAAAGTATGTGGAACACATCGATGCAGGCAATGTTTAAATATGGTACAGCATTAATACCTACTTTGTTTTTTTTTTCCTTTAAAACTGGCACTATTTTTCTGGTGGCTAATTTTGGCTTGAAATTCCCTCGGTTACTATTTAGTATACCTATTTACTATGTTAAGTACTTATCTATAAAGGACACAGTGGAGTTGTGCCAGAATTTTGCTTTTACAGAGCAGTGTGTTTTGTCAGTGAAACATAACCTCAAAATTATCGAAAACTTTTTCGAATTTCCAAAAGTCGAAAGCTGTTCGGCTAAACGTCTAGAACAACCCTCTTTCAGTTTAAATTACTTTCCTCAAAACACAGTGTATAAAAAGCCATTATTTAAAACAATATGCTAACCTATCATAGAAAACTATTTTCATATTAAGTTTCTCATACGGTACACTTTCCCGTGCAAAAACATTGACTGATAGCTGATAGGTGTTCAACAAAATGATTTATCGTACAAACAAACATAGTCTTTAGTATTTTAATAGAGAAATCAGTTCCAGGCGCTTGTCTACTCGTTTTGTAGAGGATTGATTTATCTGAATCTATTAGTGGCTATTGAACTATTTGTTAGGAAATCTTTAGGTTTTGTACTGACTGCGTAGTAGTTCTGAATTACTGATGAAGTTGTGTGATTGGGGCTTTATTAATGAATAGAAAATAACTTAGTTACTTTTTTCAATTTTAACTTTTGTTTGTGGAAGTTCCAAGTAAAGGCGTTTTCGGGTTGTAATTATTATATTGAATAATACATAGGGCAAACGGTTACATGGAGAGCTTCGCGTGTTGATTCGATTATAAGAATATAATGAATGAATGTGGTATGAATGTACACCATAGACACAGCGACGGACGTACGACGAACGGAACGGCGCGAACAACTTTTTTATATTAAAATTGTTTTTACTTAATTTACTTTTAAAAAATATATTTAAATTGAAAAAAAGTAAGAAAAAGTTTAGACTCAGTTTTTGTGAGAAAATTACATAAAAAAAAACACCGAAATCGCATGATGTTAGGAAAAAATGGGAAAAACATTTTTCTTTTCAATATATCGTGCCAAAAATTATTCGCCTCATTAAATAATAATTTTAAGTTAGGTTAGAACAATCGTGATTTTTAAGGTGTGTTTTATTCCAAATAAATAAACAATTAGAAAAAAATAAATGGATTGGCATGTGCGCTATGCTAAAACCCTCTTAAGCCCGTTGGCAACCTGGGCGATTCACTAGTAAAGAAAATAATTATTACTATTTGCCTACTACTTATTTTAAACAAACTTTACGATCAAAACTTTAATTAAGTTTCGCTCTCTCATTGTACCGTAAAAAGATCACAAGAAATACAATGAGAATATAAAATTTCAATTAAATCCAACAGTTAATGAGTGCCATCTTATTAACTTTTGCTTATAATTACTTATTTTTCCATTGCCGGAGCCGGTAGTTTAAAGCGGTTTGTGAAACTGGCAGAAAAAAACGGCAAGCCTTCCGGTGGAAAGTAATAGATTTGTTTTCGATTTTTTAAGTTTATTACAGACTAGCTGTGGCCTGAGTTTCACCCACGTAAGTCCCGACCCCAAGGGATTATCGGGATAAAAAGTACCCTATGTGTTATTCTAGGTCTCCAGCTACCTATATTTCAAATTTCATTGCAATTGGTTCAGTGTTTTTTGTGTGATTGAGTAACAGACATACATACATACTTGCAAATGGCACCATTTCGAAGTTTATTAGCTTTTCCCAACATGGTATAAAATAGGGAAGTTGCTTTCGTTTAGTGTTGTACTTGCGAGAAAGGCCTCCTTTCTCAGGCTTGGATCTTGCCGAAACCTGCTTTCTTTACAAGTGATTTGCATGTAATCAGACTCACATTATGTGCAATATATCTAGCTACATGCTTTTATAGTACCTCAGGAAGACTAAAATGCTAAATAAATAGTTTCAGATGGTATATTGGATGAACTAGATCGGTGGCCTGGGGGGGTTCATCCCGTATTCAAATTGTCTTAAATTTCATTTTAAAACCATTAAAATGACTTGTTATTTGTATTAACTCAAAGCAGAACTGCAATCGAAACTTTATCTTTCGTTTTCAACACATCTAGGAGAAACGAAAGATAAGAGAAGTTACGAAAATAAGATATAGAGATTCGATTTAATTATTACTAGCTGCACCCCTTGGTTTTACCCGCATAAGTCCCGATCCTGCGGATAATCTGGATTAAAAGTAACCTATGTGGTAACCCATATCTCTTTGCTTTGCTTACCATGTTTGGACGCAATCGGTTATAAACATACTAATTTACTTACTACTTACACAAAAACTTTCACCTTTATAATATCATTTAGATATTTTAATTCAATATATGCCATGTCGTACTAAATTTCACCATCCAAGCTTCGATATCTAACGATGACAAGTATAAGAACCGAGATTCAATCTACACGATGGCTCTCTAAACTATAGACGGTACATACCTACCTAGGTCGAATAATTTACGCGTTCATTATAAGGCTGCGCGTAAGCAGCGCAGTGACAACACTGTAACCACAGACTGTAACTGTAAAGCAAACGCTATCGCCGGCTAGAAGCTAGGTAAGGTACGTAGAATTGAATATTTGATATTGGAATGTTGAGCGGGAAATAGGCTACTTACTTAGTTTTGTACCTCGCAAGGTAAAAGAAAACCTTAGAAGATCACTTCGTTGTCAGTCTATCTGTCCATCCCCACAGATTTTTTCAGGGACGGGAAAAACTACATTCAGTTTTTCCACGCCTATTTTTCTTTATTTTATGTGAGACAACCGAATTCAGAAAAACCAATTAAAATTCGAGGGGCACTTAAATAATTGAGCAGCTTCTAAATTTAAAATTAGAACTTACTGGTTATTTTTGAGTTCTATAGCATAAATCAAATTTGAAGTTATTGTTTCTGTATTCGACCGTTAGTCTTGCACTTCTACACGATGGTTCTACAACACGTTCCTTGATGTCAAGTTCGATCGAAATTTCGATGAAACTTGATTAATTAGTCGATGGTCTGTCACCATTGGTTAACTCAGGAACCAGCGGAGCTAAGTTTTTTCCTAAAAGCCTTTAATTTTGTGTATCTTCTACGAACTATCCAGATAATCTATCTTAACTATGAGCTCATAAACCCGAGAGTAAATAATTAAAACCTCGGTCTGAATGAGGCACTAAATAACGCTGGAGATACTACATTGTACGCATACGTACGTGTACGTACGTACTATAATATTTTAGTACGTTGACACCGCAGTGCTTCCGTGATACAGACAGTGTTACTAGGTACTATAGGCTTAAGAGTGCGCCGCGCCGTTTTGGTCTAGTGCGCGGGAATTAGAGATGGCGATTATCCTATCCTACTATCCTTTCCTACTATTCTATCCTACTAATATTATAAATGTGAAAGTATGCTAGGCGTAGTAGGTGTGTAGTAGGCTTCCCGATGATGTCAGGAACGGACCTTGTCTAAAAAATGGCTAATTGAACACACATTTTATAATTATAATGAATTTTTAGAATTGCCTTTAATGATTGAATGTACTAAGTACTTAATATCTTGCCTATTTTTATTATTGAAATATGAATGACTTTTACATTATATCTATTTTAACAATTAATTAAATAGTGTAGCAATTGTATAATTTATGACATGTAACCGTGGGGTTATTAATAAAGTTTTGTATTTATATGTGTGTTTGGATGTTTGTTACTCAATCACGCAAAAACGGCTGAACGGATTTGAATGAAATTAGGAATATAGGTAACTGGAGACCTGGAATAACACATAGGCTACTTTTTATTCCGAAATTTCCGCATGAACGGGACTTACGCGGGTGAAACCGCGGGGCGCAGCTAGTGGATAATAATTGTCTATTAGAGTGGTATATGTGAATAGCCCATCTTTGTGTATAATAATGCGGGTTCGATTCCTGCCGGGTGCAAATATTTATGCTTTAAAATAAACATTTGTATCTGGTCTGGGTATCTATCTGTGAATAATATTATGTATGTATTTACAAAAAAAAAAAGAGTATAATATGTAGTATGTCCGTTGTCTAATATCCATATTACAAGCCTAGTGCTCAGTTTGGGGGCTAGATTGCGCTGTGTGTAACGCTGTGTAATATTTATATATCTGCAATATTATTTAAAATTTCATTACAACATAAATTCAATATCACTGAAGTCAATCTTTAAATTCAAATTTGACGTTTGTCAATTAGGAAAATAAATAAAAATAAAATGTCAAACGTTTGTCAAATAACATTTCCAATTTTTACCCGACTACGGCAAAGCCAGAAGGACTGCCAATGTTTTAGAAATCTATATTTTATGTGACTACTGAACCGATTTTAATAAATGAGGTGTCAATAGATTCGTGCTTTCGATAAAAAAATCTTAGAAGAACACCGTTTTTTTCTACCTAAGCGCCATTTTGAGACACTACTTTTGTCTCAAAATGGCGCTTAGACGGTCGCTTGTCTTAAAATTTTAATTCGTGGTGAAAATGCGCACTCTTAAGTATAGTTTAGAACCATCTTTGTATATAAACAAATAGTGTATAGGTTTTATAATATACTTTAAGGAAGTTATAAGGAGAAACTGTTTATATGATGTTGATGGGTACCATAAACAATAATAATTTAGCCTAGAGTCCGGTTAAGCATAGATCTATAATTAATTTCTATGGACAGGTCTTTAGACAGCAGTGTAAGCAACAACAATCTTTGATACCTACCTGTATTCTGTTTAGTGGTTTAAGCACTATGGTGAAGCCAAGCCTAGTGATTAGTTTGGGGCTAGATTGAGCTGTGTGTTATGACGTGCAATACTTATTTATTTATATTTATTATATTATCTTTGTTAGATGTTTCAAAGTAAAATGGAAGAGAAATAAAAAAAAATCTATTACATTCTATTCTCTAAAAAGAGTGCTAACTTGAATGTTTAGATTATAAATATTCTATTTGCATCAGTGCTTCTCTATTGTAAGCCCTACTATAAATATTAATAGTGACATTTTAAAATAGTGAAAAAACATTTACCCTTCAATTTGGCTTCACTATAGTCAGATAAAATCTTGCAGGGATAAAAAGCAAAATTGGCATTACTATTTCGTTGTATTAGTGGAAAATTAATCCGCCACTCGAAGTGGTGGATATAAGTTTCCGCAGAGGGCGACAAAGATGAAAAACACGAGTTCGTGCCACACTGCGAATGAATTTTTGAAGATGTGTTTTTCGTTAATAGTATTTCTATAGGAAAAAGCAATTTAACTTTTATGTTTTTTTTTAACTAGACCTTTGGAATAATTTTTAAATGAATTGCTTTTATATACCGACTAGTACGTAATATTTTTATTTTCTGAGCTATGATATGATTATCTTTATGGAGCAGAACGGGGGTAAAATATTATAGCTTAACTAAAGTTATTGACCGTTCTTGCGACGACAGAATGGCTTGCATCTATTTATTTTGCATTATTCCTCCACGCTGCATAGACTATGCATAAGGTGAAACAGGGCGGCGGCAAAATGTCCAGTTATTTAAATTAGAACGATATTAAAATGTTATTGTTTTTTTGCCCCTGTCTACAGGAATATGGCAACGGTATTCCCTGTCTAGAAGAATATTTTTCTCCATTTAACCACGGCATCCACCAAAGTTTCTCAATGAGAGGCTGCGGCCTAAAACGTAGCACCAAATCGACTTGTCCAAAATTAAGTTGCAGCCACTTCGGAAGACGGATCGAATCTCGTTCCGCTGCGGTCTTCCTTTTCTAATTGAGCGTGATAGGTACATCTTAGGAATTATTTATATTAGACCGTTTCCCGGCCGTCCCGGGTCCGTGCTTCGTTGTCTGTTGCTCGGCCGCCACTCGGTTGCAACAGAACGATCAACTGCTCGCCGAGCAATGGACAACGAAGCTCGGACCCGTGACGGTCTAATATAAATCATCCCATAAGCTCACCGCGAGCATTCACTTGTAATGTAACATTATAAATTCAAGTTGCAAAGCGCGCAAGGAGGCGTCACTTTTAGACAATATTTTCACTGACCACCAAAGGCTTTAGCCATAATTCTTATCGGATAACGAAAACGCCAATCGACACATTATTTTTTATGAAATTGACATAAGCTCGCCAATAATCAAGCGAGACCTTATGTCAATTTCATACAAAATAATGTGTCGATTGGCGTTTTCGTTATTCGATAAGAATTATGGCTAGGGCCGCAAGTGAGATAGTGTTCGAACACTCATCTACTGTGTTCAAAAATAACAACATCTTAGTGATATTCCCCCTAATTTATAAAAAAAAATTATACGTACCTATATGATGATAATACAGTACCTACCACAGAAACTATGCAGTAAACTAAACGTATCTATTAAACAGTACAAAGCTAGGGCTGGCACTTGGCAGGTAACTGTAAACTAAGGAACGCAGTATCGTTACATCGGACGACCACAATACCAGTACAAGAGTGTCTTGTCCATTCGTTGCGTACGCGATATCTGCGGTAGGGTTGTTACTTACTTATTCACTATTCTTTTATTTTTTATTTTAACACTTACGGTAGTTTTTCATTTTTTTTTAATATTCTTCTCATTTTAAATCTAGTGGTGTGGTTCACATAAACGTGTTTGCTCTAATGTAAGAAAGAGACAGTAGCATTTTTTAAATAACAGTTTGCTAAAGTGACATTTGGTGACAATACTTTTTTTTAATTCGTCTTTATGTTACATGCCAGTTCCATCCAGGGACCCTACCGCTCCCGTCGAGTTCAATTCGACGTCGTTTTGGGAATACGATACTGTCGACAACGGGGTTGAAAAAAGCTACCGCGCAAGAAGCCAGCAGGAATTGTCGACGTTAAAGCCGTAGACAAATTGTAATCGCTCGTTGCGCGGTAGCATTTTTCAACCCCGTTATCGACAGGGTCCCAGGCTTGCGTACCCGATATTATGTGTGGTCTGTCCTTTAGACCTAGAAGCGTCAACGACAAAAGTTTATGATGAATTTTCGAAATCAGCCACTAACTTTGTCGAAATAAACAATATAATATGCTGTATATAGACTTTTAATTCAATGTTCCGTTCAGCTCCATCTACCGACCCCTCACGGAACTAACAGATAAAGGTCTGTGGTTTTCTAAAAGCACAAAATATCTGTTCTTAGATCTTTTATCTAAATTGGTTGCAATAGTTAGACACAGTATGCAAACTAGCAGTGGGTAAAGATCTTATGAATATTTAGCTAGAAAATCCAGGTCAACGAGACTACTGTAATCATTAAATCACTTTTATCTTTAAATACTGAAAAACTTGTTGGATACTGTGACAAAATAGAGTTGAAGCAGACGTTATAAAAATACTAGCTAAGCCCGTTCCCAGTCCTGTTCCCGCGGAAATATCGGAATAAAAAGTAGCCCTTGTGTTATTCCCGGTATCCGGTATATACCTTTATTTCAAGTCTCATCGCAATCGGTTTAGTAGTTTTTGCGAGAAAGAGTAACAAACTCACATATACATACCTACATACAAATTTTAACTTTCGCGTTTATAATATTAGTAAGATACAAGTAAGTACAAAGAACTGTTGTTCGTCATTTTACGGATTATTTAATTTCATCAAATTAATTTGATAAGGTTTTTAAGGAATATACGATTTTAAACTTACATGGTTAATTTCACTACAAATATAACCATCGAAAATACCCTGTTATTTAATAATATTTATAAGTAATGTTGTATTTTTCTTTCAATCCTATGTTATTTATTATCAATTAAACCTACCTAATTAAATAAAAGATGATATATATCTAGTAAGTATGTGGAAAGGCATCAAAAAGTTTGTGTGCCTGGAAGAGATTAGCCATAAGCGATAAGACCGACCATTCAGCCTCTTTAGTTTTAAATTTTTCTTCTGTAATTTGTGTTGTTGGTACAGCAGCGCTTTAAACCATCTATTCAAAAGTTAAATTTTAAGTTAGTTCTAAATCGATTTACTCATAAAATCGTGTGCGTTTGAGTTTAGACCACCAAAGTTTATCAAATGGAGGCACTCATATTACTCACTCTTTTACGTCTTATTTTCGCTCGTTTAGATACTCGCGCCATAAAAATCTTTTGACCTAAAACCAATTTGCCGAATACAAAATGAGACCAAGAATTTAGATCGGTTACGAAAACTCTAGTTATTACCTATTTGACCTATGACGGCCTCTGTGGCGGGTCTGGCTGACGCTCGACTGCAATGCAGAAGGCTGCGGGTTCGATTCTCGTCGGGTGCAAATATTTATGCTTAAAAATAAATATTTGTATCTGGTCTGGGTGTCTTTCTATGTATAATATGTATGTATTACAAAAAAAAAAGTATAATATGTAGTATATACGTTGTCTAGTACCCATAGTACAAGTCTAGTGCTTAGTTTGGGAATAGATTGCACTGTGTGCAATGTAGTGAAATATTTATTTATGTATTTATTATACTTACCCATTTAATCATTCTCAAATCAAAATGAATTAGAAAGAATGTCTAGGCAATTGATTTCTAAGGTTTGGCAACTAATTTTCCCACGTTTTTATACCCTTACTTTTCTTGTTTGTTTGTTTTTAGATATTTAAACATAAACATAATTTCAAAAACTATGTTTTATTAAAATGACATTTCTTGTGTGTTTCAGGTATGTGTCTACATTCTACATGAAAAACAGATAAAAGTGGTAAGACTTATTGATTATACAGTTACATACCGCACACTTTAACTGAATTACTATCATTTTTACCTACTTATTATCTTCGTACAAGACAAACCCCGCAAAGACATTGATATTATTATGTCTAAACCTCGCCTAAGTTATTTATTACTTAGCTTTCTTTACTTCAATAAACATCGTACATACTTTCAGGGATTAAGGTTTTGTGGTCATCTTAAAAGTGTGTGTAATAGATATAGCTACATTATTTGGAAATAAAAATAAGAAGTTATTGTAATCACGATTCGCTAATGCGTAAGTCATTTTGCAATCGAATACTGTATACTTTTGAACTAAAATCATACTAAAAATCCGAAGAACATACCTACATAAATCAAAACTCAAAACCGAGCCGACAAATCCATTCCGTTACACCATTTTGATAAATTCAAATGACTTTAGTACCATAAACATATCATAATGAATGCAGGAGTGTAAACTTATTTCTACATTTACTCTGTAATGTATTGGCAGATTTGCGTGTCGCTTTCTTGGATGTTAACATGAGATACAACATTTAATAGTGTTATTATCACTTCTTCTGTTGGAAAATGCACAGACAAATTCAGTTTATGTACTTAATAAAAGCTAACTTTAGGTATAATAGGAGAATCGCAAGAAGCTCTGAAGTTTTGCAATGTCCCTTATCTTATCAGAAAGTTGAGTTTTTGTAGCTGTTAGTTTTCTCACTAAATAAAATGAATAAATTTAACTCCTTATCCATCGGTCTTGATCTCACTAAAATGACTATAAAATGCAAATATGAGACTCTTTTTCTTCTTCTTCTTTAAAATGGCTTTTCCATTCGGACATTTGCCAGTGTCAAGTATTATCAATATTTGCAAGTTATTTGCATTGAATGAAACAGTCAAGTCGTCATAGTTAAAGTCAAGTCGAGGGAATCATTGTAAAAAGGGGGCCATTTTTTACAATGTTCGTTCACGGAGCTTTGTAGGGAACACTAAGCTAAAGTCCATGTTTTGCACCGATTTTCACTTTCATTCCACTTGTACACCTTCACGAAACTAAATTGATTTATATGCCCCCGAAATTAAACAATTTGCACGCATTTGAACTAGGTTTCACAAAAATGAAAATTTAGCACCACATCTCCTCAACGAGTTCCCGCCAAAACTCTTAATATGGTTGACTCTTTTGTTTTAGATACGATAGTCTTTTGTTTAGGTTTCAATCGTCTTTTGATTAGGTCTTGATCGTTGTTTATTTGGTTTCGGGGTGACATATAGATTAAAAACTGACCCATAATTGATCCAAACTGACTGTCACTGTGTTGGTAGCTAGTTATCCACTTAGGTAGAAAAATTACCCTACTTGAGAAATGTGAATAAAATTAACTCGAATGAATAAGTTCAATTCCGCGATCCAACACATTTCTCAGTTCCAATTCGCAAACCTACTATTGTCCAACACATATATCTTGTTGTAAATGCGTTGCGGATGCAAGATACGTCGACTTTCACACTAAATTATGTACAGACCAACAATACCCATAGTAATATAAATTATCTTGTAATATTTGCTTGGTCGAGCTTAAGTTTTACTCATCGCTTTGAGGAGGGGCTTGAATCTTAACTAAATGTTATGGTCACAGTAAAGCAAGTTCTGGGAAGTTGACAAGGAAATGGTTAGGAAGCGTGCGGCTACCGTGGTCGGGCTAAGCGGAGAAAATAGACGTTGTAGTGGTTGTAAGCGGTCTCAAATCGGCCTCGTGAAGGCTACTAAGACCAGTTTATGTGAGACTAGTTGACAACTAACAGTACAACTGTCACAAATTACCCTTTACGTGGACTCAGCTCGTGTCACATTTTTGCTGAAGTTGATTATTACTCAGAGCAAGTCAATGCAAAGGCATTAACCAAATTGTTGGGGAAATTAAAAACTGAAACTAAAATAATAAAAAATCTTACAAGAGTTCGTTTAAGCCCTAGGGAATAAAGTGATTTAAATTTGGATCGTTGGAATTCATGAAGCTTATGGTCAAAGTGGTTATAATCACTACGGCTCTGGTAGCATACAGCCAGGTCGAACGTAGCCTTTTTATTGTCTCGCAGCAGATGTGTAAAGTGAAGTATTCACCTCGTTAATAAAGCCTGTCCTTAGTCTTCGACGCTTGAATCCCATGCTTCACTCAGGACTCTAGGTATATAGCTTAGAGTTCTTCGTTTCGCATTGGATTCAATACGACGACCTCTATAAGTACCTCGCTGCATTAACTACTGGTATTTAGAAATTGAAAAATTAGCCCTATGTTACAATATTATATATTTTATCAAGACATTTTTATACCCTTACTTATTTAAGATTTACAATATTTAAATGCAAAATTGTGTCGCAAAATATTACAATATCCTAGCAAAAAGTTCGCTTTTTCAAGAAAAAGACGATAATAAAGCAGTTGATTCATGCCCTGTAATATAAAATGCAGAAGTGCAAGTGGAGAAGACATTTTGTGAAAAATGAATACTGGGCTTTTTATTTAAACTTGTAGTATAGACTGAGCTAATGTGACTTTCGTCACAGATTGAAAATATTGATGAATATTTTTTTATTATCGGTTGTGAACCGATTATGGCTATTTGGGAAGTAGCCAGTGTCAAATATTATTATTTTTTTTCAAGTTATTTACAGTTTGCATTAAAACAGTCGTAGTAAAAGTCAAGTCAAGGAAGTCATTGTAAATGAAGGCTGTTTACAATAACGGTTCACTTTTGGTGAGCTTTGGAAACAACGCTCAAGTCCATGTTTTGCACTGATTTTCACTTTCATTACACTTATTGTAAACCTTCACAAAAATAAACTTATTAATATGCCCCCGAATTTAAACAATTTATACGCATTTGTAATAACTTTCACAAAAAAGGAAATTTAGCAACATAATAACTCCTCAACGCATTCCCGCCATAACTCATATTTTTCTCTTACGTATGTAGTTAAATAAGAACGTATATTAACTCAAAACTTGATCGTAAATAAAACTAAAATACTAAACTAATTAAACATTTATTTTTTAAAGAAATGTTGTTCTGTAAATTCGCACCCAATTAACATTTTTGTAAAACGTTTGTGCGTATTAAAAAGTATAATTAGGCGAGTATACTCAAAACTTATGGATATTAATAGAATTAAAAAAAAAATTGTCCTAGTATACTCGTATTAAGTGCCCACAAAGTTGGTGCATTGCCTCTTTGGATAGCAATATCTATTTGTTGCCTGAAATGTAATATAAAATCATTTTTCTATTACATTTTTGGGGCCCACTTTTTCTCGGCCAGCAGTGTACGACAGTAACACAATACTATTCGAGTCCCAAGGTTGGTTCGTATTAATCGAACGCGTTGTTTCGAGAATTCACACTTCAATGCATCTCTGATAGTGGGGATTCTTAAAGATCACTCATTCGACTTTTTAGGGTGACCCGAATTATTTGTGCGGGTAGTGCATACTGGCTAGTATTTTAATTTGTAGGTTGTTTATTACAAAACTACCTAAAATATGTTTAATTTACATTTCTGACTAGCAGTGTCCCGCGAATTCACCCTCGTAAGTATCGAACGCGTGTAATTTTCAAAAAAAACTTTTTCTAGGCAACCGAGAGTACCTCGTAATTTGGTGAGTGCATGAGTTCTTTGTGTAATGTAAACATCCGATGAGAAATTATTCTTAAAATATTCCATAGAACCGGGATTTATGCGTATGAAACCGCAAGACTCAGTTTGTTTAAGTAACATTATAAATTGCGTCAGTCGGACGACTGTCATTTGCAAAAGTTTAACCAAAATAGGTTTAATAAACGTTTATATTTACGGGTGTTAATATTTACGTTCTTAGATGTTACAAGTAATTTTCCAGCTATAATCTACCATAACCGTAACTAAGGTATCTGAATGTCCAACCAAATACCAATCTAAGTTAGACCGGCTTACAAACAGTAAACAATTTTCATCTTAATAAATAACTTCACATTAAAATAATTTCGTCGAGCTTAAAGGCCTGTATTTTGCAATAAATAGTTGTTAACGGATCCTAACTTGATAAATTATTATTCTGGCAAGTTAGCGCTAAGTGTGCTCTAAGTTCCTGAGCCACGATTGATGAGGCTTTACTCCAACTGATAAGCTAAGCTGCTGGATTTTGAGTAAGGGTTTCCTAGTGTTAAGTTAGGTAGGAACCCGGTTTACCTGACTTAGGGGAAGGGAGGGTTATGATTTTGACGAAGATGTACGTATTTTGTAGCCTTTTTATTGTCTGGGAGTAGATGTGTAAAGTAGAGTATTCACCTCGGTATTAAAGCCTGTCTTAGACTTGGGCGCTCGAATCCCACACTTCACTCGGGACTTAATTTACTTTTGTATGCCATTATAATATCTAAACTAAACTGGGTGTTTGTGGTGTTAGATTGAAATTAAACACATTTTGCAAATTCAAATTCATATTTTATTTATTTAATTGGATGTATTAGACCACATTAAATACGTCGAGCGTTCTTATAACTATGACTCTAGTTTTAGCACTTGTGCCAAACGATTCGAGATCTTTACAGATCTCTTCCTTTGAGTAGACAGGGTCTGTTCCTTAGGGTCGACCTCTGTAAAGATCTCAGAACGTGTCGGCATTGATAAACTATAATTCAACGCGATTAAAACTGGTAAATGAATTTTAATGTAAGGTCTGAACTACTTACCACAATTTAACAAAAGAGATATCGTTAGAAGCGTCTAGACCATCTGCTGGTTATGGACTATATTACGTCATAATAAATTTCTTATAATTATCATCTTAGTTTAGGTTAAGTATCTCATGTCTGTCCCAATTTCTCTGGTCTAGGGTCGATCGGATTACAGTCAGGCGATAAAATGATTACACTCTAACCGCAGGCGGGAGTCAGATTACATAGTTCCTAGTTAAGTATCTCATACAAATGTTGAGGTATTTTAAATAAGGGACCATCGACTAAGAAGCTTCTTCTTCTAATATAGTATGGCTCACCTAGTGTCAGAGTTTTAGGTCGCCCTAAGGCCTCTAATTTACCTTCCATGTTTTGTTTCTGTCTCTCGGAATAAGCGGTCTTTGCAACCGAATTTGGTTTTAGAATTCTTTACTCTAAAATACAATAAAAAACTATAAGGGTTTCTTGTTGACTACGAAACCCTAAAAAAGGTCTTTAATTAAAAGAGCATAGACAAAGGCATAGAATGGAAGAGTTGATAGTCAAACAATTACATGCTTCATTCAAAAAAACCTTTTTCTAATCGGATACGTCTACACCATAATAATGACCACAATTTCCAAATTTCATCTCTCTACTATCAGCTGTTTAGGCTGTGCGTTAATCTATTAGTCAGTCAGTCAAGATAAAGCCTTTTATTCTTATATAAAAATACAAAGTCCTGACTAATTGATTGAATGTTTTTATCAAACCAGAGCCCAAAGTTCCTAGGGCCAGCGTGTACTTTGTCATTACATGTGTATGTACCCAATAAGAAAAGATTCCCGCGGGATCGGGTCATTCGCGGATGAAACCACAGAACCTTGCGTTATATTTATAACATTAATATTGATTCTATGCTAACAGCGTATGTAAGCGTAGCTTTACAATCTTAAAACAATAATAATTACCATAATCTTTAGCGTCAGTCCTTGCTAACTCGCAGCTTGAAGAATGACCACCCATTTGTATCCAGTCTTCGAGCCTGCTTGGCTAAGTGGGCGGCGTGATGGATGCAGGAGTCAGCTGCTAGTTCCGTGAGGATGGGAAGCCATTTTTCACAGGGCTACCGTATCGAGTTATTAAATTTTCCTTTTATTTAAAGATAGGATGCTTTTTGTTAGCAGTCGATTAGTTGGTTGAGCTAATTTCTTTGAAAATGGCCGGTTTCCTGTTTGACAGCACAGTAATAATAATAAGATGGTAAAAGAAGTGCATTTAGACGATGCTTTTTTACTGCCTTGCTGCATTGGTTTAGAAATCTGATCTGAAAAATCTAAAATCGACATCATATGATGCTATTTACTGGCAAATTTTTATTTATAGATTTTAAGTTCTAAATAAATAAATATTGCAAAATGTTGGACACAGCGCCATCTACCCCCAATCCCCAATGCAACCAAAACAACAAGCCTTGTAATATGGGTATAATATACCACGAATGTAGGTAATAATAAAGACATACTTTTTTCCAATAAATATAGACTTAGACTTAAGAAACAAAACATTTGTAAGCAGCATAACAACTTCTTCCTGGTCGGAATAGAATCCACAACCTTCTGCGTGGCAGCCGGCAGTTTTCCCGATGCACAAAATCAAATAATACAATAACATGAAATTAATAGAAATAAATTGAAAAGATCTCTAAAGCAAACACATAGAAAGTAGTTTTCTTACATAAAAACTAACGGAGGATCTAAAGATTATCCTGATTTCCTCAAGTACTTTAATGCAAATACTGACCTATCAGATCGCCCATAAAATAATGGTCAAGGCCCATTCAAATCCATAAAAAATAGACCATATATCCGGCAAAAACATTTCTAACTCCGTACTTCAGGGCTGGGGGACCGAACCTGGGTCTTTTCTCATTTTATTTTAACTTTCTCTTGGAAAATTAGTCTTGTTCCAACTGAGATAGAGTCAAAAATACTTTGAGGTGGCCGGGAACTGAACTGACTCTTATTTAAATAAGGTAGTCAGTGTGAGAGTAGGAAGGAAGAATAGTGATGGGCGTGTGAAAGGGAGAGAGTATCGCGATGTTGCCGAGCTTTTTGGTAGAGTTGGGTCTGTGTATCGACATTTCAAAATAATTATTCGATTTAATAAATCATTAAAACGTTTATTTTATTATGATGACTGTTAGATTGATCGATCATTTTAGAAATCAAAAAAATCTGAAAGTTGAATTTTTGAAATTTATAAATTTTATTGCTAGGCTACTAAAATATATATAGCTGTATGTATGTATGACTAGGATGATCATGACTATCATAAGTCGAATAAATGCTAGCCTAAAACAGCAACCGATTCGTCCATATAGTAATAATAATAATAAAACTCGCGTTGCATTTAATAACAGCATTATCCTTTAATTTGGACTACAATATATACCTAAATATTGTTAAATGTAAAGAAAAGGAGTATCCTTTTACTACGGACTATTAATCCGAGTTTGTCGTCAAAAAAGTAGGTAGTTTTAATGTCAGTTTTGTGTGTTCATTTATTAATTCCTGCTAAACCAAGCAAAGTATTTTACTGACAATTTGCTAAAGTCAATGAAGTCAAGATAGATAGATAGAACTCTTTATTATGCACACTAAAAATAATGTATACAAAAAAAGAAACTTAAATCCAAATTGACAGAAGGCTGTCATAACGCTGAGAGCGACATAATTATATTTGCTTGACTTATTTAACTTACATACAGTACCGACCCGACCCCAATTAATTTGAGGTTTTAGCGAACCCGGGCCCACGGGAGCGATGCAACCTGGAACATTTATCAGCTGAGGAGATTATCGATAAACACTAAATATTATTATCGATATCGTCCCGTCCCTGTCATCCAGATGGCGTCGACAGGCGCAGCGAGCCGGCGACTCGGCCGGCCCGTTCGGAATTCCTCGCGCCGCCTTCATCTCGCGTGACGCATTGCGCAGACGCATGTTTCGGGGTTTTGAGACGCGAGCGCGCTCTTTTCAATTTGAAATTAGCTAAACATTTTTTGAAGAAAGATTTATTATTTTTATGTTTCTAGAGAAAGGTAGTTTTTCTTTAGGGTCGTATCACGAATACATAATAGTACAAACTACGTGTTTTATATGTCGGACATTTTTTTTTCTAATATTATTTATGGTGCACATTCACCGCGAGCATTTACTTGTATTGTAACATTATAGATTCGACTTTGAGTCTTACATTACAATACTACCTGCCTCACTGACGAGCATTCTCGTGTAATGTAACGTTTTATTACAAAATGAAAGAAATTGATGTTACAGATGTTACACATTGTAACATTACAAGGTGCGCGCTGTATGTAATGCTCGAATCTGGTACGTTACATTACACGCGGATGATGCCGTTAAGGAAACACTTTAAGTGTTATTGTAAAGTAAATTGTTACTGCTGAATCGAATAAAATGAAACTCGAATAATATATTAAGTCTTGGATAATGCGGTTAATATCTTGGGTGAACTTTTTCATAACTTCTGAAAGCTAAAACAACTAAACCTAATGCGATATAACTTGGTAAAGAAGCAGTACCTACGCATAATTTTTTTTACATAGACCCTTTGGGCCCTATAGCCTGGATCTAAAAGAATATGGCTACGGTATTCCCTGCTCAATGTCGTAGAAGGCGAAGCCAAGCCAAGCGGACTCGTTCGTGTTCCGATTTGTAGACCGGTGCATCACTTAGGAAGACAAATCGGATCTTACTCCACTGCCTTCTTCTTTCATCTAGATAAGAGTGCTAAATCTTAGATCATATCATCACTTATCATCAGGTGAGATAGTGGTCGAACGCTCATCTATCGTGTGTAAAAGAACAAACATTATTGAAATTAAACTCATCGTCCCGGTTTAAATCGAGTATATTAATGTCCTACGATTCGATATCTTTATAGACCGCTTCCTCAGGGGTAGACTGAACTCCAATCCGACATCGTCAAATACAATAAAATATTCAAAAACATAACACTTCCTTTGGCAGTCGTGTAAAAAACAACGTGTTTGCAAAAATAAAACTACGCGGCACAGCAGTGACGTGAAATGTTTTAAACAAACTAACGCCAGTAAAAAAATAACATTTAAAAATTAAAGGGTCGACTGTCGAGTCACAGAATTCAATGTACCAACAGTAGCTCCGGCTGTCTGTGTGTTTGTCCAGCCATTAACACTTGGAGGCTCTAAACGCCAGCCGGGATACGGGAGTTAATAAAAAATGTTTTAGCGTATCCCTGTATTGTCTCGACTTACAATTTAAACTAGGAACGTTTTCTAATTAGTGCGGGAATGGACTAAGGATTTTTTAGTCGGTCTATGTTTTTAATTTGATTCCTGGTTCTTGTATTTATTACCTAAGTGTCTTTAGATAGCTGTATTTTTTGATGTTTTTACAGACAATTATTGTTAGTTATAAAAAAACGTGTACTTTTTACCACTTAAAACGAATTTGATGATTTTCTAAACATTATCCTAAAACAAAATAGACTTTTCGGATGCGCGGAGATGCCGAGGTTGGCCATACGAAAACGTATGGCGAGACGACCTCGGTCGCTTCAAGCCAGACTGGCCGGAGGTAGCCTAAAACAGCGACTAATGGAGGGAGATGAGGGAGACCTTTCCCCAGCAGTGGGACAGTATGGGTTAATTAAAAAAACTTAAAACAAATTCCTTCGCTTTTCGAAAAATCGGTCAACTACCTCTAAGATTCTACCTTCTTTTTAATCTTGGTCATCAAACTATCGGACGTCAAAAGTTTGTAGTCTGCAGCTTTAAGTTCATTCCGAATTAGAAGAGCTAACAAAAGATTTCTTTGGGATTTTGGTTTTAAGCCCGAATAGACAATAATTGGAGATATTTTAAAAATTACCTATACTTAACGTGTTTGAGTAGTTTTGGACATGTCGGCAAACCTTGATGTTTACAGAATATTAAAAGAAGCATGGAACATTTCTCTAGTGTTTTTATTTTACCATAATATAAATCGTTGTGCATATACGCATACAAGTGCTGCGCATTTCTACCATTGATAAGCGGTTTTGATGTTGCGGCCTGCCCACCGATCTAACCATATTGACGTATAAATAAATAACTGATGTGCAAAAAGTGAACATTGTAGTATAGTTTATTATATCGAAATTAAAATGTGTTAAGATATTATAGCAATTCAACTTCTATTAGCTATTTTTAACTCAGCTTCAATTATCCCGACTTTGCACTAGACTAGATGATACTAAGTTTTTAATACATGAGATTTAAAAAGAAAACTGCAAAAACCCATGACTTTTTTGTGTTTTCTTCTCGTTAGAGAATTAAAAGATTATTCAAAACCCTTAAGAAGGCACCAAAATGTCGAACTTCCGAAAATGTTAAATGCCTCAAATGGCGAATTTATGAAAATACTAGCTGGGCCCCGCCTTTTCACCCGTGTTAGTCCTGTTCCCATGGGATTATCGAGATGACTAGGAGTTCGCCCCGAACTGAGATTTCACGACCCCCTATTTCCCCAAACCCCCTACCGATCCGACTCATCTTCGAACTCATAAATTCTATTGAACTAAACTACGTGCATACCAAAATTCATGAAGATCGGAGCTACGATACTCAAGTTATCGTCGAACAAACATACAAAGATACAAGCGCCAGACCCGTCTACACTGGACCTCACTCGCTTCGCTCGTTCGGTCAAAAAGTAGCCTATGTGTTACTCCAGTTCCCCAGCTACCTATATTCAAGTTTCATAGCAAATCAGTTTCATTAGTTTTTGCGTGATTGAGTAACAAAGTCAAATACATACATATAGACATACTTGCGTTCAAATTTCGCGTTAATACTATTAGTAAGATCTTATTGAATAAAAATATTTTGACTTCGACTTTGTTTTGTTCTCTTCATTCTAGATTCAGTAGTTTAACGCCACTTGTGTGGGTTTAACAACTTAAAAATCCCATCAAGCTTCACTGTCTTCACTTCAAGAAACATCCCACGTCCTTCCCTACATATTTATGTAGATATGTAGGAATACGTGTGTACGTTTGTAGGTAGGCATTTGCTCTGAGGATGTTACTCCGTGATATTAAAGTATTTTTATTAAAATTTTTGAAGTGATCAAGTTGGGAGCGAAAGCGGGAAATTGAACAGGTTGAATACATAGTTGTTTTAACGTTCATGGTTTGATTTTTCCGGGCTTCGGTCGGTGATAACGATTACCAAAGATAACCACCATAAATAACTTGTTTGAATTGTAATCTTTGATATTAACAACTAGAGTTATATCTGACTTTGGTAATAACTCTTTGGTTTTTGGAATTAAAACCATAATCAATTTATTATATCCATTTCGTTAACTGGGCGTACCTATGTAAAATGAATAGAGCAAATTTACCTATTTAAATTTAAAATAATAAATGATTTAGAAATCTTCTTTAATTTGTATAAAGCTTGCATACTATGTATCGAAATTTTTATTCAATGGATATAAATTTACCGTTGAATCTTGAACCGAGAGTTCGACGTTAAAATGAATTAAAAAACTATACAATTGAAATCAAATGAAATTTTACAAGTCCTTCACAATCTCTACTAATAAAAATTACTTTAATACATTATTAACCTACCCCAATCTTCTGTACATATATTGCTTAATCTAGATTGCAGTAGGTATGATCAATGAAGATTTAGCTACTGTGCCAATCACAATTAATTTAGGTTAAATCCATGAAGAAGGAGTTACTTGCACAAATTCAATTTCATCGGTACAGTCGTCGACAGTCTCTTATGCCTTCGACCAAACCTCGTCTGTTCTCAGTATTCCCTATCTCGGGATTTATCTGCCACGTTCATCTCAGTTCGTGTACCTACACTCTACTAGTCTATGAGAGAGTTAACATGATGTCATGTTGGTTCAAAACTTAGATAACTTAAGCTTCGCTTTAATTTACTTAATTTTACTAATAAAACACAATATATACCGGGTTTTATTGCTTAATGGCATTATTATTAAACGACCGAGCTTTCGTCAACTTTACAGTTGGCTTTTTCAAGGTAGACTGACTAGTTAGCTTGTAAAGTTGGCGAAAGCTCGGTTGTTTAACAATAATGCCATTAAACAATAAAACGCGAGTGAAACCCGGTATATATTGTGTTTTATTATGCAAAATCGGAAAAACCTTTTGGCGTGATTGAGACACAAACATCTAAACATTTGCATTTATAATATTAGGTAGCTAGCTATCTATACAAGATGTAACAGGTAAGCCCTTTTAATCCGAAAGGGGGTTGTTCTAGACGTCTAGGCGAACACCTTTTGTTCTACGACTTTTGAAAATTCGAACTTTTTTTTTGAAAATTTTGAGATTATGTTTCATTGGAAAAACAGCTGTTTTTGAAAATAAAGGTAATTGAAGGTTTGATTGTAGTAGACCAAACTAAATAAAAAACAACATAAGGTCAATGACCTCGAACTCTAAGGAACAGCTGATTTTCAAGTAAACTTTACACCTAAATTTTTCGAAAAGTACTTCGAATTTTCAAAAGTCGTAGAACAAAAGTTGTTCGCCTAAACATCTAGAACAACCCCCTTTCGGATTAAAAGGGCTTACCCGTTACATCTTGTATAACTATAAATTAATCACAAATATTAATCCCCATCCACTTATGGTATTAATTTACGTATATAAAAATCGATAAATTATTCGGCTATGCAGTTTGTTTTGTGTATTAATATTTATGTCTTTATTTTCAGGTAAGCAGAGATACCATCTTGATTTTTCTCATAACACGTGATGAAAAAATTATTATCGCGCAATATGTATGCTGTTCGGGTTGTGGTGAGTTGATTCTTTGGAAATTTTAGGTCTATTGTCCTGTGAGATGTTTAGTTTTATGATTTTGGAATATTTTTTGTAGGTAGGCTGGCCACAGTCGACTAAACTAAATACGAAATATTTTAAAAGAAAAATACCTCTACAAAAACTCAACGCAGTTTCTTATACATGGTGTATGTCCACAAATAAATTATGCTAGCTATGCTTCCTTGTTTGCAAAACTAACTTAGTTTAGATGGCAGTGGACGCATTTGAGTACTATAACCGTGATTCTTCTTTTTTTTCTTTTCGTATTGTGATATTGCTCACTTACTCCCTTATTTATAAAATATTATTTACACATGACTAAGATGTGACGTTTGTCTCTGTCTGTCAACTTTGGAACTTCATGTGACAGAAAAAAAAAACGATGCATGGTTAGTTATGCAGCGCATTAATAAGCGTTTATAAGTAAGGGGGCTAGTGTTAGAGTTTTCAGGTCTACATAAAGTTTCTAACCTGACCTGACGGCTGCTGTCAGATATAACAACTAGGACTAACTCGTTGCTAAATAATAAATAATAATGCTAAATAATAAACGTCGTAAAATAACGAATGCTAGGCGTTTAGCTTGTGATAATGCATAATGTCTATATTCACCTTTAGTTAAACTTACTTTTGGTTAAGGACAATGACCTAACAAAGATTAGAGTTAATGCATCAACGAAGTCAAGTTTTTTTCAATAATTACGAATAAATCACCATGATTCACCATGGTTACTTTTTGTTTAAGTGCTTAGACCTCAGAATGAACCATCTGCAGACACTTCGCCATATTTAAGTACTAGCTGTGCTCCACGGTTTCACTTGCATAAGTCTAGACTTCGAGGGATTATCGAGTTAAAAAGTATGCCTATGTGTTATTCCAGGTCTCCAGCTACTTATATTCCAAGTTTCATCGCAATCGGTTTTGTATGGTCTAGCTTTAATAGGTATAACTCGCCGAAAGCTGACGCTCGAGAGCAGCTTTCTATTTATCTATGAAAATAGAATGCCAATTGAAAAACTCACTGCGGAATCCATCGTGGTTGTGTGTGCTTCCGCAGTGAGTTTTGGTTGTGTGAAACCAAAAGTCACTGCTTGGTGAGTTGTGTGTGACATGGTTGTGTGTGAGTTTTCTACAGAATCAACAGTCTGATTAAAGTACTCGTAACTAACAAACTACCGGCCGACTTAAATCGACCAGTCTGCTAACGCCCCAGTATCAAATACCTTTGCACTTGAATGGACACTCAACATAATTGGGGTCTAAGTAATTTTATTTATTTGAGGAGTAATTCAGACGTTATTTAGCAGATTTTATGTTGAGGGAGGTAATGCAATTATAATAAAATTATGTTCTTATAGGTGTATAAGTGAAGTATATAACAAAGATAATATTTTATGATAGTTTTCATGTAAAACCAATCTTATATAAGTTATCTCATAACGTTAATTTTGTCGCTATCAATAAAAGTCAGCGTTTGATCATCATATTACTCTACTAATGCCATTCTATCTATGATGGTGAATGGCGATGATGATGATAGCGGATAAGCACTTATTGAAAAAATAGCAGCGCCCCGCGGTTTCACCCGCGTAAGTCCCGATCCCTCAGAAATATCGGGATAAAACGTAGCCTATGTTTTATTCCAGGTCTCCTGATACCTATATTCCAAGTTTCATCACAATCGGTTCAGTAGTTTTTGCGTGGAAGAGTAACAAAGTCACATACAGACATAAAAACTTTCGTGTTTATAATATTATATTAGTAAGAAGAAATATTACAACCGTTGTCTAGTCACGCTAGATGGCGCTGTATGCTGTGATGTTCACATAATTTATTACAAGCTGTTTATGTTATTCTTTTCACTTTAGTTGTAACTTTATTGACACAATAAAAAATAATCTATATGTATCTATAGATCGGCCGCGGTAGGTAGCTTTATATATTACCTACGTTTATATTCGAAACTAAAACAATTATTGGGATACAAAGAATTTTGAGTAGCAATTAGTTACTTATTTATTATAGTCATTAAAATTATTGTATAGAAATAGCCAACTTAGTACCGTAGGTAGGTAGTTCCGTTTAATGCGAGCTTTTATAATTTTCTTGGTCATTTGCAAGAGATACTCGTTAAGTACTTTATTTAAGGTTGTTGTTGATATCGAGTCAACATTTGTACGAAACCTGTATTTTAAGTTGAATTGGAATGAAGAATTTTTGTGTTAAACCCTACTTAAAACTATTAATGCAAAAGTATCTGTGACTGCCTGTCTGTAATGCTTAAACGATTTAAATAAATTTTATTGTAGAGATAGATAGAACCTTGGATTAAGATATAACTAGGGTACTTTTGATTAAGTGAGGTAACTCAACGACACTTCCCACCAAGTGAGATGAAGTTAAATGCAAGCTAATCTCATATTATAAAAAATCCTTATATCTAAATAGCTACATAGATTGTAAGTACTTAATTTGTGAACCTTAATTTATCAGTACAATAAACCACCCTTACTTATTATTATAAACGATGATAACAGATAACCAAGTTATGTGACGTTTGTCTCTGTCTGTCAACTTTGAAACTTCATGTCACAGTAAAAGACAAACTATAACTTTAGTATCTTTTTACTAGTCTGTGAAACAATACATGGTTATGCAGCTATTAAGACGCCTATATAAGTAAGGGTGAAGTTCCATTAATAACAAAGAATTTCAAAAAGTATATATGAAGGGGATCCAATAATAACGCGTAATATATCTTGAACTGACATCTATTTCATTCGAAACACTCTCTTCTTAAAATTACAAAAATACATCATCATAGGTACACTCTTTTCCATTAAAAATATGTCTATTGGCTAATTTCTTTACATTTAAAGTTTGGATACCTATTTCAAATAATCTTTATCATCAAACATTGTGTTCGGATATTCCTACATTTAAATAAATTATTAATAATTAAACAGACACAGTCGCCGACGAAAAAATGCACTACCTACGAGGCTGTTAACAAAAGTAATAAGCACCTGCATAGGTATATGAAACCCAGGAACACAACTTTCCTTTTAATCCTGCAGTTATAATATGCCCTATAAAGTAATGTTGACAAATAAACTATCGAACCTTATCGATAGTCGATAAATGCTTACGTGATTGCAATTTCGATAGATGCGATAATACCAGCCGACGGCGGCCGTGCCTCGGACAAAATATGCTTTTTTTCACGATGCGTTTATCACAATGCTTATTCAACCATAAGGTCTGCTTGCATTGTAAATTGAATCTTAATTCTGTTGAAATAAGGAATTTAAAAAAGCCTTTTTTGATGTAATTTTATATCTTTTAGAGAGTAACATTATCTTTTCATGATTCAAATGGCAATAAAGTTTATGCAACTAATTTAATTTTTACTATCGATTGCAGCTTTATCGATAATCATGGTCAGTGTTGAAACCAGTTCTAGGATCCATAATAATTTGTGGGGACACAGTAAGTTCATAATTATGAAAGGTGTCGATTTGGGTGTTCAAGTTGTATTACCTCTGACGGAAAAAGAGACGTGTCTGTCTGCCTGTGGAATCGTAGCTCACGAACGGATCAACCGATTTCAATAAAGGGGCCATTTCATTATTTTATCTTGTAGTGTGTGTAAGTAGACTAAGTAGATCTTATTATTAAGACTCGTGTATCATTATTTTAGAACACAATAAATCATATTATTATCTTTGGAGAATACCTTATAATCTACTATAAAACGATTTTGCTATGGCAACCATTTGACAACTTCCGTATGAGAAAATCAAGTGTTATTAGTGAAAATACAAATAGGTCACAAACATCATACATACATACACTCAAGGCATACATAACTCTTCCTTGGCAGTCGAGTAATCGTGGAGTTTTAAGACATTTTTGTCAAGCTATAAGTAAATTTTATTACTGTGCTTAGGTAAAATTTATTCGTAAATGAGGAATAATGATACATAAATACAGCCATACATTCAATAAATATTAAATACCTACCTACAACCAAACAATATGTACCTAAGTATCATAATAAGATACACAACTCAAGTATTCGTTTATTGAGCATAACAATACCGACTATTTGAGTGTTGACACTAGAAAGAGTACCATATTCACTCACAATATGAAACTCCAATTGTGTCAACACGATTTTATTAGCTATCCCATTGATATAGCCTTATTTTAACCGACCATTTTTGAAAGACCCCTTGTTTTATTATTTAGTTAAGAAAACGTGGGCTGGATCACGGTTCCAATTAAATTGAATGGTGTAAATAATGTATAGAAATAAATTTGTATGTTTGTATTTAGAAAGTAGACTGAATAACTGCTAGTATATATTATTTTTTTAAATCAAGTCTTTGATGACGTTAAAATCGAAAATCGCAAAATCAAACGTAAAAACAAAAATCTCATATCAAAATCGCAAATAAATATCTAGTTTTGAAAAATGCCGTGGGAACCGGACTTACGCGGATAAACCGCAGGATACTGCTAGTCTTAATTTATATTATAAACAGGAAAGATTTATTTGTTCATTGATTTTAAATTAGACTGATTTTAAAAATTCTTTCAGAAATATAAAGGCACATTATCAATGAGTAACAAAGGTTATGATATACTTACGGAATAGGGACTTACGCGGGTAAAACTGCGAGACACTGCTAGTTAATTAATAAACTTATACATCTTCTATAGGTACAGCAATAAAGAGTTATATGTTCGTCAGTTTGTTCGTTGAAGAAGTGTTAATGTGATGCTTAACACGTATTGGAATATGAATTATTGAATAGTCAACGCCGCAGTAAACAGTGTCGCGTTTGAATGCCATAATAGATATTACATATTCTGTGTAAACATGTTTTGGTGTCCGGGATAGCTTCGAAAAAGTCTCTGGCATTTTTGGTTGCTATATCGTACAAGTAGGTAAAGCTACTGTCAGAAATTCTTAATGAAAAAATCCATGGACATAATTTATTGATTGCTCCTGTTCGAATTATAGATAATATCTGTATTATGACGATTGTAATTTAACACATGATCACAAAAAAACCCCATAAGTTTCTTGTGGCTTCTTCTCATCGGAGGGCGCGTTCCGAAGCCACACTAAAATCAATACACCTAAGACGTAGCCAAATGATCATGTGCATTAAATGTTGTACAAGAATCTAAAGGAAATATACTATTTTGATTTTGAGAAATAAATTTTAAAAGTTTTAAGTCAACTTAGAAATATTTTCGCAAGGAGATATATTTATTAAAAAAATATGACAGGATTCATATTTAAAATTCCTTGAGTATTAAAAACAAAAAGATATCTTAACAATACCTCCCTCGAACAACGGCTGTGTATTATTTCCATGGTCCACCAGTTTGTTCGGTTTGATGACCCTTGCAATTAATGGCGAGTGTCATCAATCCCACTGTGTACTGTTAGAACGTCTATTATCAATTTTAGATGTACACGAACTTTTAGCATTGTCCCGAGGTTTTACCTGCGTAAGCTTCGTCCTCGTGGATTTTTTTAACTCTCACTTTTCACAAGAAAAGCTGCCAAAAAAGTCAATATAAATTATTTTTTTCCGTATTTGAGTTTTAAATAAAAGGTTGTTTTCCTTGGTCAAATAAATACCTGCGGGTTTACTTATTAATTTTCCACAGAAACTTGACTACAAGCCTAGTGCTTAGTTTGGGGCTAGATTGCGCTGTGTGTAATGTAGTGAAATATTTATTTATTTATTACTTACGCTGCTGTACTTAGTCCCAGGCTAGTGAGCTAGCCCAGTGCTGACTCTTGTGATTGGTCTTGCACTGTCACAAATGTCAGTACACAACCAATCAAAAGAGTTAGCACGTTCGTTAGTTAGAGCTAAGAATAGCAGCGCAAGTCAACCTTAGTCACAGAACTCTGGCCCAAACTAGCTACGACAACAGCGTCATCTGTTGATCTTTTGGGACCGTCTGCAGAGCAGTTAGCAGGCTGTGTCCACTTATATGTTTTACTAATGTAGTATATGGGACACAACATACTTTTCTCTTTTCATAAAGAGAAAAGTATAGTTGCTATATAATTACAAATAATTCTTAATACTAGCTGAGCCCCGCGGTTTCACTTGCGTAAGTCTTGATCCAAAATATATTTTTTTTATTTCATAAGATCCTTCTCCTGATCATAACAAGAATTATTAAGATTATTTTCTTTAGAGTTATGTAAATTTCACACTATCTCACAATTATTTATCTATGATTTATATTTACAGGTTTGTTTTATATTGTTCCCCTTCCATTTTATTCCGTCTTTTCCTTTTCCCTTCTCCCTCCTGATGGATAGCTGTTTGTACAGCAGTCGTACGTATTTTTGTTTTTTATTTTATTCTTTGTAGCTTCTCTATAGTGACAAATCATAAATTTTGTTTAATTTTTTAAAAAGTATGAATCTATTATTGGCAGTCTGTTTTACTTAAGTGTTATTTTAAACTATTTCTAAGCGCTGTTGATTCTGTGAAAATAAATAAATAATAAATAAAAGAACAACACAAAAATAATTATTGAAATCGGTCCAGTCGTTCATGCGTGATACCGTGACCATGCAAAATAGGGATTCATTTTTATATATAAAAATGTTGGTTAGTGTCAGGCAGACTGCCGGTCTTAAACCTTGCCAAATCTATTTACAGTAATTTGTTATGGCAAACCTACTGCTACGATCCTAAATAATTATCACAAGGGTAGATAATATATTTTTTAATTCTTATTTTACATTTTGATAGCGATCGACCGACCGAAAAGTTCATCATCCACATTCGTCCTATAGTAATTGCTAATCTGTATCTCTTTTTAAATGTTGGTAACCCGACACTATAAGCCGCCGCTTAAAAGGTAAATCCAGTAATGCCTTCACGCCAGTCGCTTCGTATTATGTCAGACTGTCGACCGCGTTTTTATCGATAATTCGATACACATTATATCGATATGAGTACTACACTACATGGAACAACACTAGTTCGTTTTAATTGGCGTTAGTTGTTACACGAGTGATGATATTAGAGTTTTTATAAAAATAATTACTTGTTTTGTAAGAGTTTTAGTCTATGGTCGGTTTACTGCGTAAATGTTTTATGGTTTTATTATACCTACGTAATGATTATGAAAAGGTTCGTTAACTGATCACCATATTACAAGTCTGGTTGCCTAATTTCAATATTCGTTTTAATATACAGGGTGAGCCATTTCGATAGGCTTTCAGAAGGATATCCTAAGCTATACGAGATAGCGAAAAATGCCGAAAGGAGTTGCGTTCCCGATTTTGACAAAAACGGTACAATAATATAGGCTGGTCATTTTTTGCAAAAAGACATGGTTCGATTCCTGGCTAGGGTAATAAATTTTTAAAAATCTCAAAATGCTATTCTAGTCGGGGACCGGGGACCCATCTCCTTTCAGCATTTTTCACTATACAAAATTCTATTATCAGCGCAAATAAAACGCGCATTAATTCTATAATCATTCTATTATCTTTCTTCTTATTTCTATTTTTCCTTTTCTATGTAATTTGATAAATGTTTGGTGAGATTCATATTAATAAATAAATTCATTCATTCAATTCATTCATTCATTCATTCATCTCTTATAATTAGGATATACCCATCCATTTTTTAAAACAAAAATTCAAGTTTAGTTATTATCGTTTTTTTTTCTTAAGATAATCTGCCCAACCATGATCTCCTATAATAAGTCTGTGCTACGTCTCCGCTATATAGTAGTTCAGCTAAAAATAAAAAACATCAAATAATTTTTTTTTTTTTAATATAAGGTTGCCTGGAAGAAATCGCTTTAAGCGACAAGGTCGCCTATTTGTTAAACATTTATTTAGTTTTAAATTTTATTTTTAAATGTGTTGTTTTTGTGATATTTTTGTGATTGATCAAATAAAGTATTAACTATCTATCTATTTTTTAAATATCTGTGTTGTTTTAAGGCGTTTAGGCATGCAGAAGTAACAGACAGATAAACAAACAGACCAAGTTACTTTTGCATCTCATTTTATTTATTTGCTTTCATAATATTATTACCATAGAGTATCGAAACTGTGATATGTCTGCTGTTGTTCTGCAAAATGCAATTAAAGCAACAATGTGTGTGTACACTATACAGGGGTGTTATTGCAACACTGGGATATGAAAACAATTTGAGCATCAATTTGCGGTCCCTAAAGCAATTGGAGCGTGATTCTTCAAACGAAGTCTGCGGTCTACATGTGGCGAGCGGTGATTCACATCTTACTCGGACGTTTCCAGATATTACATTTGTACACTATTGAAGAGATTGTAATAGTTTTCTGCTAATCTAAGCTTTTCACGGCCTAACACTGTTGATATGTCTGTATACTATCAGCTTCTCGGGATTTCAAAACTTTATAATGAAGTCTTCATCATCATCATCATATCAGCCGTAGGACGTCCACTGTTGAACATAGGCCTCCCTCATCGATTTCAAGCCAAAGCGGTTGGAAGCAACCTGCATCCATCGCTGGCCCGCGGTCTTAACCAGATTTATTATTTGAAAGTGACAACTTTCAAATAGGTAATTGTATGAGTTTATAACCAATTTAAAAAAAAGAGGAGGTACTCAATTCGTCGCGTATATATTTTTTGTTTACATTTTTTAGTTGTTGTTATTAATATAAGTTGATTTCGATTATTTTCGAGTTCTAAGCAAAAAAGTTATACAGTCTATTTAAGGGGTTATTATTGTTATTAAGGGTCTATTAATATTAATAAAAATAATTGATTGTCAAAATGTTTAAACCATTGTTAGATAATTATACACAATTCTACTACATTAGGCCAAGTCTGTCCTGAGTCGACTTACTTTTACTTAGAATCAACTCACTTTTACTTAGAATCAACTTACTTTTACTTAAAATCAACACACTTTTACTTAGAATCAACTTACTTTTACTTAGAATCAACTCACTTTTACTTAGAATCAACTTACTTTTACTTAGAATCTACTCACTTTTACTTAGAATCAACTTACCGGCTATCTGTCCGTCTGTCACCTGGTTGTATCCCATGAACCGTGATAGCTAGACAGTTGAAATTTTGATAGATGACGCATTTCTGTTACAACAGAATAAAATAATTCGTAATATTAAAATATAAAAAATTACATCTCAGTAAACCTTGAAAAAGCTAACTGTAAAATTAGCGAAAACTCGGTACTTTGTAATAATGCCGTTATTAAATAAAACGCGAGTAAAAACCGATAAATATGCGAAAACCTAAGACAAAATTATAAAACAAACTAGCTGCGCCCCGCGGTTTCACCCGCGTAAGTCCCGTTACCGCGGGAATATCGGGATAAAAAGTAGCCTATGTGTTAATCCAGGTCCCCAGCTACCTATATTCCAAATTTCGGTTCAGTAGTTTTTGCGTGAAAGAGTAACAACCTCACATACATACAAACTTTCGCATTTATAAAATTAGTAAGATATTGAAGTGAGGATCCCATACAACATACGTGTTTTTTCCTGGTAATAAGTACGGAACCCCTAGTACGCAAGTTTGGCTTGCACTTTGCCTCTTTTTTTCTTATTTCCTGCCTTTTTAAAACTAAGTAGCTCAGTATAAATACACTATTAAATCTACGATAGACGCAATAAATCTCTGAATACTCTCACTAGCGGTATAAATATACCATTTAGAAGTCAACAGTCGGAATGTTAATCACGCTCCTTATTAGAAGCTAACGTCTTCATGAGATCAAACCGCCATCTTGGATAAAAACTTATAGACTCATACCTTATTACTAACTGGTAGTTGAGTTGAGATTAGCAATTACAAAGAACAAGCACGGCTAGGTACTTACTTTGAAGGGAAATAAGCTTCTGAGTAACACACAAAAGGGCACGTTGGTTGTATAGAAGGTTACCTTAGGATTTAAAATCATAATAATCACAATGTTAGAAATATTTTAAAGGAAAAATTCATCTTCAAAAATTCATTCGCGACGAGATTTTTTTTTCTCTCGCGTCTCTGCAACAAACATTCGTACGTACGTGCGAATTTTTGAAGATGATTTTTTCCTTAGAAATATTTTTAGCAAGGAAATATATTTCCTAAAAATCCCCATGACAGGATTCGAACCTGCGTCCTTTCGTTAACCAGGCGACTAAGTCTAAGATGCCTTGAGCAATAAAAACAAAAAGAAATTTTAAGAATTTTTTCTTTAAAATATTTCTTGAAAGATACCTATGCCTTGAGCAATAAAACCTAATTATGAAATAATCCAAATGTTACCTATCTTTTACAATATTCATTATCTCAAACATTTAATAGGAAACAACACTTATTATAGTACTAGCTGCGCCCCGCGGTTTTAACCCGCATAGGTCCCGATCCTGCGGAAATATCGGGATAAAAAGTAGCCTATGTGTAATTCCAAGTCTCCAGCCACCTACGAGTATATTCTAAATTTCATCGCCATCGGTTCGGCAGTTTTTGCGTGATTGAGTAACAAACTCAGAGGCTTACATACATAGTTGCAAACTTTCGCGTTTAAAATATTAGTAGGATAGTTAAACACTTAACTTAGCTACCTATGAAATAAATAGGTATTTATTTAGGGCCCCGCCCGCCCGTATGTCCGTCTGTCTCTAGCCTGTATCTCATGAACCGTGATAGCTAGACAGTTGAAATTTTCACAGATGATAAATAAATAATAAATTTATTTGCGAAAACAACAAGTAGGTACTAGAAACTAGGTACATACATTTCCAGATATATTTTAGCCACTGTTGCTAAACTAAGCGTGAGCTTGTGTTACAGCATCCAGCGCCAAACCCCACAGACTACTACTAGGTACAATAATTGTTCAATGATGTATTTCTATTGCCGCTATAACAACAAATACTAAAAACAAAATTAAACACATATTTAAGGGGGACTCCCATTCGACAAACATGATTTTTACGTTTGTTACTAGATGCTTAAACTATTTACGAAATATTTAATTGTATATTTACTTTAAATGTAAAGAATTAAATTAAATAAACATTAAAAGGAGGCTCCCATACAACAAAAGTAATATTTTTCTTCTTTCTCTTGATACTGCTATCAGTCTTTGCTTTGTCTATTATCAGTAGGTATGGTTGTGCGACTATAGTATGAAATAAATACCTAGTCAAATATAAATGAATTTTAAATAAAAGTAAACTAAGACCTGTTACTTTCAAATTATTCTTCTTCTTTAAAAAAATGGCTTTTCCTTTCGGACATTTGCCAGTGTCAAGTATTATCAATATTTGCAAGTTATTTGCATTGAACAAAACAGTCAAGTCGTCATAGTTAAAGTCAAGTCGAGGGAATCATTGTAAAAAGGGTTTCAAATGATTAAATGAGTTTTTGTTTACATTTTTGATCTAAGATTCTGTAAAAAGGATTCATAGGTGATATCACGAGGTGATATTGGTTCAAAGGTGCCCATAACGCTAGTAGCATTGCAACATTGTCCGTAGTCAGGCACCATGGTCTCAGAAACAAACTTGCCAAAGGAATACTTAGAACTTAGAACACAAACCTATGTCGAGAGGTCGGACGCCAGCGCAGTACCATATTTTCCCTCCGTCAAACGTCACCAACACATGCGTGCGCAGTCTGCGCAGGCGACGGTCGCCAAACACGCACCAATTAGCAATCGTAGCCGACGGCTTGTATGCTGTCATAAATTGAACAACACCGTTAAGATGCGCAGGATTGCAGCGTTCAGATTACAAGAAACAGAGAGAATTTTTTAAATGGTCTTTGCAAATTTATGTGTCGAGAAATCATTTGTTTAAATGTGAAGTTAAGTTTTGTTGTGATTAGTGTAGAGTTAGCATAGTTACTTAAAATTTTTTGGAGTAGTTCTAATTTCTTTTATTTTACATGCATATTGGGGTGCTGAATCCGAATCTAAGGTTAGCGGACAAAATTTCGTGACTCACTACTGAAAAAAATCGTAAAAAACTTAATAAATCTTTTTTGCTTAGGGCTCAAAAATAGTCGAATCGAAAACAACTTTCACCCTTTTTCAGAATCTTAAAACAAAAATCTTATAATTATTTGAAAATGACACCTCTTTGATAACTACAAGTTCTGTGTTTACATTTTTGATCTAAGTTTCTGAAAAAGGGTATAAGTACCAATACATTTCTTTCTCTAGAGAACCTACTGTCCCAGAAACGTGTATAGAGTCACCCTACGTACCTATCAATTTATACTTAATGTTGACTAGCTTCTACCCGAATTGAATTGTGGAATTTATTACTTGAAGTCGACGATACTTGCGCGGTAGACCTATCCGTTTATGAAAAAAAAAACAAGTGCTAAACGTTGATCGTGGATAAAATACCATAATCCGTTGAATGTGGTTTGGTTTGGCCAAGAGTAAAGTATAACATACCATATACGATAATGCGTTAATCGAATAACTGAACGATATCATGTCGTTGACGATAATTTTTATTTACTATCAGTACCTATACTTAAATAAAATTTAAAGATCGTCTAGGAAATATATAATTGTAAAATATTTTATTTAACATGGACCTTAGGTACGGATACCGTATTTACTATAAATCTTACACGTCATAAAATTATATTCCAACTAAAATTATTATAAACTAACTGCATCACGTGGTTAAATCCGCGTAAGTTCCGATCCCGTGGGAATATCGGGATCAAAAGTAGCCTATGTTACTCCTCGATAATGTAGCTGTCTATTGGCATTTTTTTTTAATCGGTTTAGTAGTTTCGGAGCTTATTTATTGCAAATAAATAAATAAATCTATTCTAAACTTATTAACCTAAAATATTTCTAAAAAATCTCCATTACGGAATTCGAACCTGTGCCATTTTGCTCGAATCCTCGAATCCTGTCATGGGGATTTTTTATAAAAAAAAATCCTTGCGAAATATATTTCTAAGTTTAAAATATGCCTTGAGCAATAAAAAACAAAGAAATATTAAATCTATCCTTTTTATTATAACTTAAGGATGTCAAAGCGTGTCCGTTTGTTTATAATAGGGGTTAAAGTATGAAATTGCCGTTTTATTGCAATAGGTTCTTTGAATTGACATAGAATCTTCATGGTTTGAGGTTTTCGAATGAAACTTTTTTCAAATGGTTTCTGTGATATTCTTTTTTTAAAAAATGTGAAACATTTGAATATCGACTTTCAATTGTTTTTGTTATTCAATTTAGACAAGAAAGATGGATACTGCGAAAATTCGAGTGATTTTTGAATACGAGTTCCGACGCGGAACTAACGCGGCAGAAACAGCCCGCAATATCAATGCTGCGTTTGGAGAGGGGTCTACTAATGAACGCACCTTGCGATTTTGGTTTAAACGCTTTCGTGATGGAAATTTCGACTTAAAGAACGAGCCACGAGGAAGACCGCCCACACAGGTGAATAACGATGAATTAAGAGAGATAGTGGAAGCCGATCCTAGTCAAACTACCCAGGAATTAGCGGCACGGTTTAACGTTACCTTACCCACTTTATTGACTCACTTGCGTCAAATCAATAAAATAAAAAAATACGAAAAATGGGTGCCTCATGATTTGACTGATCTGCAGAAAGAAACGCGTGTTGAAACTTGTGTTGCCTTGTTGAACCGGTACAGAAATGAAGGAATATTGGATCGAATTGTAACATGTGATGAAAAGTGGATTCTTTATGATAACCGGAAAAGAAAAATGCAATGGCTGACCCCAGGTCAAATGCCACAACAGTGTCCTAAAGCAAAACTTACCAATAAAAAGGTAATGGTAACTGTTTGGTGGTCTCAGCATGGTGTTATTCACTATAGTTTTCTTCGATCTGGTCAAGCAATTACGGCAGATGTCTATTGTGCCGAACTCCGAACCATGTTGACAAAACTAGCAGTAAAACAGCCCCGACTCATGAATCGATCTTCACCATTATTGCTCCACGACAACGCGAGACCTCACACAGCACGAGAAACCATTTTGACCCTTCAGGAACTGCACTTAGAAACCATTCGTCATCCTCCGTATTCACCAGACCTTGCTCCAACGGACTACCATTTTTTTCGTGATTTGGACAATTACCTACGTGACAAGAAGTTTTCTTCCCAGGAGGCAGTACAAAATGCTTTCACACAGTTTGTGCAGTCTAGATCGTCGGAGTTCTATCGCAAAGGCACTAATAACCTTCCCATTAGATGGCAGCAATGTATAGATAATAATCGCAACTATTTTGTTGATTAAATAAATTTGTTAAAAATTTATAAAATAAACAATTAAGATTTTCAGTACAAATCGGCAATTTCATACTTTAACCCCTTATATATTAATTGTATTTGGAAGGAATAGGTATTTTATAAGTTTTGGTACGTAAGGTTGTGGTGTAGAATGTGGTGAGAAGCTGACTCGTGCAGTTTTGTACCTTAGTTTTCTTTTATCCTTACTAATATTATAAATGTGAAACTAAATCTGTCTGTCTGCCTTTTACGCTTTCACGTCTTTAAAGTTGGCGAAAGCTCGGACATTAATAATAATGACGTTATTGAATAAAACGCGAGTAACAGTAAATATTGTGTTTTATTGAACAAAATCGCTAAAACCGACAAAATTTTGTACTGTTTATTTGGGGCCGAAAATAAGGTCCTGTAGTATTATTTAGAACTGTAAAAACTAAATTCTTTTAAGGCCTTAGACCGGAGACTAAACTACGTTAGTTTCGCGCATTATCAAGTCATATAAAACGTAACAGACCTAAGTTGCATAACGCCTAATAAGCAATATGTCTTTGTAGCAAAATGCCTAAACTCGTTTATATCCTATGATGGAAGTTAGTTTTATGCACCTATGGCCGAATTGGATAAGGCGTTGGGACAAGTCCCCAAAGATGCAGGTTCAAGTCCTGTTGGGTGCGAATTTTTGAAAAATATTACTTTAAAAATTAAGTTTTAATTAAAACAAGTCGTATGTTCAATACGGGAACTCAGCAAGCGGATGATACGTAACCTACGTAGTTAAACTTGAAACCCCACAGTAAGTCGAAGTAATGATTTATACAACATAAGAACATCCTCGTCTCAAAGCCCGTAATAACGTCTCGGGATAATTAATTTTCGCTATGCGCACGCCCTTTCCTTGTCAACTGCGTATTCATCAATGTTTATTGTGGAAGGTACACGTTTAGCGTAGGTGCTGTTTGTTTACTGAAAACTAACTGAAGAGATTACAATGTAGGTAAAATGTAAATCCTAATCCTTACTAAGATTGAAAATACGATAGTGTCTGTTTTACGCCTAAACCGCTAAAGCAATTGTGATGAATATTGCTATGCACATAGTTGGAGATCTGAATTACAATAGGCTAATTGTTATCCCGATATTACCCGGGATAGGAAATTATGCGGGTAAAACCGCGGGAGGCATCTAGTAAATAATAATAAGTTATTCACATGTACCAGATTTGAGCCATTCGACTAAGCCAGTACAAAAGACATCGGGTAAAGAATGATAGCGGTGGATTGAGGTCGGTTATACAGTGCGAGCTAGTACACAAGCCAGCCCGCCAACTCCCTGCACTGCAGTAACTCGCACTGTTACTTGTACGTGCGAGTATCTACTATGAATTACACGACAACTACTACTAAAACTAATAACAACTTTTTAGACGATTTACTGGCTTACAAATAGCTATTTATTGGCTAGGCAGCAGCTCGCCTACTATCTCGCACTATGCAAACGAGCTATTACAATCTTGCAGTATAATTCTGCATCGGCTCATAAGACGTAAAATATCAAAATACATAAAAAGAAGAATTCAAATTAAAGAAACAGTAGACAGTAAAATTAAGCGCAACATTGTTGCCGATTTTTTCCAATCGTTTTTAACTTGACAGGCATCAATTATCTTATACCGTTTAATAAACCTCAATCGACTTGTAGTAGGAATTTAGTACTTTCTTCGTTGCCCCTGATGTGCAAATATTACCCTGATGCGCTGATATTCCCCTTTTGGCCGCCTTTTACAACGGGCAGAGGATACCATAGTATGTTTTAGAAGGGTGCAAAAATGGAACATGGTTATTTGTTACCTAACTATAATATAAAATTCATAGTCGTGACTGATTGACTGTTTGACTGCGGGTATAATTACATAACTAAAACAAGAAAAAGTCGTATAATCCTCTTTTATCTTTAGAGGTACTAGAAAAATGATCAATGCTCTAGCCAAATATCTTCCTTTCGTTAAATAACGAAACCTTAACTGTCGAAATCCATCTAGCTGTTAGGAAGATACGAGGTAAGAAAAAATTGGATCACAAGCACAAAGTCAAAACGCAAAATGGCAAAAACGCATAAAGTCAAACACGCACAGTCATTCATTACATACATACAAATATTCGCACGGAAAAACATAACCCTCCTAGACAGTCAGGTAAAAATGGCAAACTTCCATCCAAAAGTAATTATCTCGAAATACCTCTGTCAGTTCAGTATTTAGACCACAAAAGCTTGTAAAATCAATGAACAAACAAACACTCGTTTTAAACTTGACTCGTGAATGAAATACAATTAACATTTGACAGATAGCTCGTAAATCTTTTTGACAATTCTTTTGGACGATGTATGTTTTTGGTTTTGTTGAATTTATTTTGCTTTTCGATTCGCGTTTAATATTTTTAAGGTTTTTATTAGTTAGCATGTTAATCAGTCCCACTGTAGGGCAAGGGCCTCCTCTTAGCGGGGTTTACGAGATACCACTTTGAATTGCCGAATGTCCCTTGCCTTCGGACCGTGGTGAGTCCTAGGACTTGTAAGTTTCCTCACGATGTTTTCCTGGGTGTACTTCTTCTTATTGGAGGACGCGTTCCGAAGACACGATGGTCTACATGACGTTTCTAAAAAAATAAATAATAATAATATTTAAAAAAAAAAAAAATTGAATTTGAATTTTGTTTGGAGCTAGATAACGCTCTGTCCTACGTCCTACAAGACACACACACACTAATATAAATGCGAAAGTTTAGATGTTTGAATGATTCCACTGGAGCTCGCCGAAGATCCTTCGTAAGGAATTCCGGTGAGCTCCGGCACTTGCGGAGCGCAGGACACCGAGAGGTTTAGTGGGTAAATCTCTAGCCGAAACACCGCCCCAGGCCAGCAGGGACCCCCACACACCGGGCCGCTCTCCCCCGGGAGCGCCCTGATGGTCTTAAGGCGATTCACCTCGTTAAAAAAAAAAGATGTTTGAATGATTGTGATTGAATCACGCAAAAACTACTAGACCGATTGCGATCAAATTCGGGTGCTATCTGCATCCGAATTTACTAAATCTTACAGGGTCGGGCTTAAACCAGGAGAAACCACGAAACGTAGCCAGTACAATATATCATTTGCAATCAGCACACAGTCGCTCCTCGCCTGCATTTCGCTTCATAAACGCAAGAGATTCACGTAACGGGGCGACTTCAGTTTACGATCACACTAATTGGGAGTGGCGAATAAACCTTGATTCAAGCCAGTTTTCAACTCGGTAAATACGTCTGCAAACTTCCAATCGGTGGTGAATCGGTGCCATACATCCAACTTATATTGTAAAAGTGGAAGTTTTAGGCAAGATGAAACTGAGAATGCAGATAGCTGAAGATCTAGATTAATATATAGGCTTCTTTTATCTCTAGTTTTTTCTAGTATCGGGACTTGCGCGACAGCAACCGCAGAGCACAGAGCTAGTAATTTTAATAAGTAATTTTCTGTACTTAATTTTCTGCGAAGGTATATCGCAAAATTAATTTTGCGTTGGGCCCATACCGGGAACCTGGTCTAAATATTACTATTATTAAAAAAACACCCTCCCTATTCTCGACTTGTGTGTTCTTAACTTAAATCACCTAATTTTAGTTTCCAATAATTACTCCCGAGGTGCCATTAAAACACGCAACTGATGGCCATGCCAGTGTGGGGTAAAAGGTAAAACTTCGGTTAAGGAGTTATTTATGTTCTAACCAAATACGATAAAACCAGTTGACTGCTCATAAGTATTTCCCTCTCACGAAAACAGTACGTAGTTTTAGTAGCACTCTCGTGCAAGAACGGCCAATTACAAAATGTCTATAGAAATAGATAGGTAACGCATCCGCCAATCATAAATGGTCTTATTAATAAACGTGGATTTCCCGATTATTCGTTTACAGGATCTCAATAATCTAAATTTTAGATTATTGAGATCGTAGGTTTAGCTTCTAAACCTACGTTCAGAGTATTTAGAACGTGATTTGTCGCTTTCCTTGACAAGAACTTTGAAAGTTGACAGGCAGAAACAAAAAGTGGAAAAATTACTTCGAGCTTACTCCAACCTCCCACAATTGTTAACACCTAGGAATATTTTGGTCAATGACATAAATTTTATTTTATTAATTGTTACTTTACGTTTATTAAATAGGCAAGAAGTTTGATTATTACCTCAACCTCTGCCCGCAACAGTGAGTTGTGTTTTGTATAAATGAGCAGTCAATTGGCTTTATTGTCTTTGGTTCTAACTAAGAGTTATTTTCTAAGAGGTCAGGTACTCCTCAGTAAGTGGTCTTTGTTGCAACTTTCATGTGTTGTCCATAACCTTGTCTTTGTACTCTATTGTGCTTAGCTTATTTCATTGACTTTTTCCGGCAATCATAATGTACAAGGTTTTACTTTAACTTAGGTTAATGTCCGCATTACGATGCGGCGGCGCTACCATCGATTTTACTGATTTATTTCAGAACTAGAAAACAGAGAGGTAGGATAAAATTTCAATTGTTGGCACTCCGCCATTGGCACAGTACATTGTATATTGTAGAGAAATGTACAATGTACTGTGCCAATAAATAGGAGTGAAGTGCCAACGAATTGATACCCTATTTTTTCTCTCATTTGTTCACCGGTGTTATTCCTCCTTTTTTTCGTTTAGTGATGTGTCACATCTAGTGTTAGAATTTTCAGGTCGTCCTGAGATCTGTAACTTTACCTAAAGACAGCTTTCAGACAGAACATGCTGCAAGCCTTTTAGTACGGGAGCCAAAGCGTGGATTTGTAAAGTCATTTAAGTGCGTTAATAACATTAGAAGGGATAAGTTGGACCCTGTTGACTAGCCTTCATAGCATAAACACTCTTAGTCACATGGATCATTGGCCCGTGTAGAACAGTGAGTAAAAACAAATTTAGCATTCACCTGCCATACAATTTCAAAGGTCCACGGTTCCACAGCACTTTGAAACTGGCTAAATAATTAACTACTACATTAAAATAACTGAATACCGTTCGAAATGTCCCACTGTCCCCAGAAACATTCACATTAGGTACCATCTTGAATAACGTAACATTACCGGTACGTCCACAAATCTAATCTCTTAAAACAAAAAACATAATTTTACATTGAATTCTTTGTAATTTCAAATAAAAATGCCAAGAAATACGATAAATAATGCATAATACAGAAAACTCATCGGTGGTCGAGCCCACGCGTTGGTCCCACAAACTTATCTGTTCCGCGGAATAATTTGGAACTAAGCATATCATCAAAGAAATCGTTAAGGAAAATTACAAAGAGTAAAGACAGTGGCGCCGTCCCCAACTGCGTCACGATAGTGGTAATCGCTGTAACGGGCTTTACAGATTTCGTAATACTCTATTGGACAAAGTATAATAATTATAATACGTTCAATAATGGACATCTCGCCTTAATAGTCTTAATTGAAATTTATGTTTCGATTGCTGTTCGTAATTTCAACCGCTAATTGGTTAAGAAATTGCTGCGCACGATTCACAATTTATTTGTGTAACTCAAAAGAGACTTGTCTCTAGTTGCAAATCTTCATAATTGTTTAATTGTTATAAGAATATAAAGTTATTATAACAAACATAAACTTTAAAATGTGAAAGTTTACTTTCACGCGGCTACAGTCAGTACTATTTTTTGGATAAGCACAAAAAAAAGTATTTTTAACAAAAAATGCATTTTTTTTAGAATAAGAATAAGAATAAGAAGATTTTATTGTTCAAACTATGTAGGTACATTGGTCTTAAATATGTACTATATTAGTGCACAGTCTACTCATTTCGAGCATACAATAATGTAGTATAAAATTACATTAGGTACTTAAATTTATGTAAGAAATCCAATATTTATACCAGCACAACAATATTTGGTATTTATTTTTCATTATGGTCAAAATACTCAGATAGGTTATAAAAGACCTTGCTGATTAACCAAGACTTTAGTTTTTTTTGGAAAAGGGGACTATTAAGTATTTTTAAATTTACAGGTAAAAAATTATAAATTTTTATAGCTGTGTAAAAGGAACTCTTATAAAATAAATTGTTATTAACTTGGGGTATGACTATGTTATATTTATGCTTGTTACGTTGACTTTCAGATCTAGATGAGGTAATACTAAAGAAATAATCTTGATTATTTTTGACGAATAGACATACTATTTCTAAAATATATATAGATATCAAGGTTAGGAATTTTTCATTTTTAAATACACTACGTAATGACTCTCTATCTTGCATGTTCTACATTCTTCTTAAACACCTTTTTTGCAAAGTAAATACAGATTTCACTTCCACGGAGTTACCCCAGAAAATTATGCCATAGGTTAAATGAGGATAAACATACCCATAGTATGCAACTTTTGCTATGTTTCGGGAAGAAATATTTATTATTACTGATAAGCTATAACAATACTTGGATAATATATTGTTAACCTTTTTAATCTGTGGTTTCCAACTTAAATGGCAGTCAATTATAACCCCAAGAAATTTCGTTTCTTTTACTTCAATAATGTTAACATTATCATGTATGACATTTATTGAATGAATGATTAGTGAATGAACATTTATTGAATGAATGATTAGAACATGAATGATTAGTGTGGGAAGTATGTTTTTAAACGATATGTCTCTGATAGGACTGTAATTGGTATTTATACAGGGTGTTCCGAGGATGACCATTTAAGCGTTGTTCTAGCTAGACTGTATAGCGCCGAGGCGTACAAATAAACTAAACTGAACTAGGCAAACTGTGCTACTGTGTTAGGCAAATGAAACTATTTACCTAGTTTCGTTTGCCTAACACAGTTGCAGTTGTGAAAAAACTTATGTAGTAGTTTCGTATAGGGGTGGGGCTCATCTAGTATTAGAGTTTTGGGGTCGCCTTAAGGCCTCTAACTTCAACCATCTTCAACTAACGACTGCTATCAGAGATAATAACCGTTACCAACTCACAGTGAAGCTCGAACTAATATTTTTTCCACACAAATAGTCAGTCACCCATCGTGGAACTGACTGCACGATGCGTAGCTTTACTTGCAAGCCTATACAAGGCTACTTAACATTAGATATATGTTAGGTACATGCCAATCAGTATGAAATGTTCGTCACACAATCACCCAGTAAGGTAAGGTGTCGCCTAACTAGCTGCCAGGGAGTATGTACTGTACAGGGTTATAGGGAATATGTTAGCGTCTTGGTTAAGGGCTGCTACTGGAAATCTAAACAACCAATTTTCGTTTAATGACTTTTGAAAAAATCGTTCTTAATTTAAATACCTACTTCTCAGCTTGATATCGATAGTTTCTTAAAGTTAGTAGTTATTAACTTTGTTCTGTTCACATTTTTTTTTTTTTGAAATATCAGTAAAAACCAAACGTCCACCGACTAAAACTAAGCTTCGCATAGTTGAGCCAGTTCCTCACACATATGCGTCTCACAAACTAGTAGTTTGTGGTGTATGTTTAAAAAACTGACCAGCTAAACAAACTTAGTTTTTTTGGCATACGCTCAGCTTCAAGCTCGTTATACACTTCCAAAACAGTTGTTGTTTTTTTTTTCATTTCTTAATTTAAGCCTAAAATTCTTCATAACACCCGGTGGGAATCGATGATGAGGCCGACGGTGAAACATGCTTGCCTAGAAGAAACCTATTTAAGCACTCTAATCGACGCCGGAAGTGAGTTCCACTGTTGTAATTTTGAAAAAAAAATATAGAACAAAACTTCCTGTGTATAATATGTATGTGTCTACAAAAAAAAAGTATAATATGTATAGTATATATCCGTTGTCTTGTGCCCATAGTACAAGCCTAGTGCTTAGTTTGGGGCTAGATTGCGCTGTGTGTAATGTCGTGCAATATTTATTATTATTAAAAGTTATTTTAAATGTATAGGATCAACCCTAACTGTATTGTATACTAATTTCCTATACCCCTGTATGGATAGGTACTAGGTAGGTAGGTGCTAGGTTTTCTATGTGCCCGTGGCTTGTTAGCCCGTATAATTCAAAACGATGCGGCCGAGTGTAGACTGGTTTTGATTTACAAGTGTATGGGTAATTGAGAAGGCATGCCTTGATTGGCAACATTGTATGATTTTTTTTTAAAGTTATAGGGTTTAGGCACGAGTTTATTACAGGTAAATAGGTTTCAAAGAATAAATGTTTTTGTGTATTAGAATATTTTCACATGATCGTATTTATTTATAACTAGACTTCTTCTATTTCTTCATATTTTCTTTTATAGTTTTCGCGATTTTGCATAATAAAACACTTTATTTATCGGGTTGAATCAGGTTTTATTCATGGTTTTAAACGAACCGAGCTTTCGCCAACTTTACAGTTGTTTTATTCAAGGTTTACTGAGATGTAATTTGTCTATTTTAAGATTCTGAAAAGTTACAATAAACTACCGCCTCATAATTATTTGTAACAATGACGTATGAATCATAAAAATCGGTCCACGCGTTTGGCCTCTAGAACGCCACATAGAAACATCCATACATACATACATACATACATACATACATACATACATACATACATACATAGACCGATAAACACATTACCCTCCTTTGCGTCGCGCAGTCGGGTAAAAACAGAACTATAGGGTTATTGTAATAGTTTTTAATTTAAATTGTAAGTATTTTGATCCCTAGCTAGCTCAAAAATTAAATTAATTAATTAATTATTTCTTCAATGAGAAAAAGACACAACAAACACACTGGGCGTTTTCCGTGTCTGAGTAGCGTCATAATTTGGTCGTTGTATGTGCTTTTAATTCCTCACGATGTTTTCCTTCATCGTAAGAGCGATAGAAAATATCGCGAGGAAACTCGGGTCTTAAAATCACGTACAATGGCCAAAGTATTATAAGGTGTTGTGAACATTATGATGATACTAGCTGTGTCTGAAGTTTTAGCTGAATGAATCACGATTCCGTGAGAATTTTAAATAGTACCCCTATAGTCAATGTATGGTGGGAAGTACTTGGTACTGGCCTGATACAATGCAGAATTTCCTATACTGTGTGTAAACCAAAGACTTTATAGTAGGTTTTAGAACAGTAGACCGGAGATCAAACCAATCTCTCTCGTATTGCCTGCGAGCTTGTGCGACTTTTGTGTACCTTGGCATGATTTCTTGTCTTATCTTGACCTCACCTCACCAGCACCAATATTATCTATCCAGTGGACGTTGGACAACAGTGAAAATTTACAGCATGCAGTACATTGCTGCTTTGACACAACGTGGTTAATACCGGTGATTACCTCAAAGCAGCAATGTACTGCATAGTGCCTGTAATTTCCCACTATTGTCAGACGTCAACTGGATAGATGATATGGGGGCAGATGGACGCGATGATGTTGAGGTTTGAGTAACATACACAAAATATGATACATAATTAATTATAGAAAACACCCAGAACCTGAAATGAGAATTTAAGGATATTTGTTTTGTTTTCGCAATGTTGGACCAAAAATAAACTTATTTTATTTTATCATAAGAAGGAATTCTTAATTTGATCTCGAAAAGTTGAATTAAAATACAATGATAAAAATAAAAAACACAATGCTATTAAAACCGGAATAAAAAGAGTATAATTCTTGGAGTTTATAGTCAGCATAAACACTTGTCTTTAGAGAGAATCGAGCCTGTAACCTTCTACTTTAGAGCCGGGTTTTCGCCTAACACGCAGTATAGGCCACAATAATAAATCCTCTCTAGAACAAGAAGGCTAATCTTTCCGCTCAGTGTCAATAAAAGGCCAATAACGTTACCAATACCGACCTAGACTAGAGGTACAAACGAAGATATTCATGAAATCGTCTCAGACATATATTCCGACTTTAGAGTCAATTGTCTTTGAACCTGCGACGTTTACTATGGAACCTTACATGGGACCGAGTGAATTAATACTTAGAAATAAATATCGCCCGACATTATACACAGCTCCATCGGGCGTTAAGGAGAAATGAAAATAAATAAATAAAATAATTTCTGTGAACAACACAGCGCCATCTAGACCCATGGTAAGCTATTAAGCTTGTGTTACGGTGACTAGACAACTAATTAAACACATATATGTGTATTTTTCTTTTGTAAAAACATACATATTATACATAGAAAAACACCCAGACCAGATACAAATATTTAATTTGAAGTGTAAATATTTGGACCCGGCGGGAATCGAAGCCGCAACCTTCTGCATTGCAGTCGGCCATGGTAAACTGTTTCTTTGTTTCTTCCTTGGATTTTATTAGACAATGATCACGCCCCTATTAATATTTATTATTTGGTTTTCTACTTATTACAATTTTTACATACATCTTCTTTTTATTCTAAAAAAACAGAGGGGCATGGTTAAGGCATATTGTACTCGTAGATTTTCACATGTTTATGTTTGATAAATGTTAATTTGCTGTAATGTCGTTATCTTGGGGGGAAACAGCCGACTCCGTTTGTATGGAAAACGAGTAGAGTATCCACTTTAGAGGACTACTTAATATGTGTACCTCTGCATACAAAAAGAATAACTTCGTTTTCGTCCTTCAACATTATGCGATTTAGTTTTATCGATAATATCTTATCTTACTTTTATATATAAAAATGAATCCCTATTTTGCGTGGTCACGGCATCACGCGTGAACGGCTGGACCGATTTCGCTAATTCTTTTTTTGTTGTGTTTCCTAATTGTGAGGAGAAGGTTCTTATGAAAGAAAAATATCAGATCGAGACTTACGCGGTTGAAACCGCGGGCGCAATTTTTACCTAATATAACTAATCTTAATAAAACACTTTATTTATCGTAAATTAAATAAAGTGTTTTATTATGTAAAATCGCGAAAACCATTGAAAAAAATATAACTAATCTGCTTTTACTTTTTTTATTCACGTAGACACGTGGGTACACACTCGAATATAGAGAGGTTAAGAGCTCGCTAGTGAATACTTGGCTTTAGTGTATTCTCGTCGAATGGTTGTCGCTTAAAGAACAAACCCTTGTTCTTCGCAACTCACACACCTACAGTCGCATTTTACATCGACCTAGAATGCAATGTTTGCCCAAGATAACACTATAAATTCCTTGATCTGAGAATTTATGCTAATAAATTTTGTTGTAGAAAGAAACGAAAGTCTGTACGTACAATCTTACATGTATGCTTGTTAGGTAATTTATTTATTACAGGGAGTAAATAAAAAGTGAGGGTCGCATTGTTTATTTCCACTAATATAAAAGGTGAAAGTTTGTTTGTATTTTTTTTTGCTATAGTACCTACGTGAAAACGACTAAACGGATGGTGATAAAACTCGGTATAACAATAAATTATTCAAGGTGCAACGAGGATACCCATTTGAGCCGAAATGGGGTTGTTCTAGACGTCTAGACGAACAACTTTTGAACTCACACGATTTAAACTCATAATTATTTTTCCGGGTCTTATTCGCGTATTATTATTTTTTAATTCTCTTACCCCCCTAGCAACCAAGAGCATTGTAACATGATCGAAACGTCGAGGTAAGAGAATTTAAAAATAATAATATGCGAATAAGAGCCGGAAAAATAATTATGAACAACATTTGTTCTACAACTTTTCGAAATTCGAAGTAGTTTTCGAAAATTCAAGTAATCTTTAAACTTAACATTTTCAAACAGTACTTCGAATTTCCAAAGTGGTAGAACAAAAGTTAGTTCGTAAGTTGTTCGTCTACTTTAAAAACAACCATCTTTCCATTACCGTCCCTGAAACACACTGTAAATTCTAGGTACAATATTTTTGATCACAATAAATATAAATAAATATATTGCACAACATTACACACCGCGAAATCTAGCCCCAAACTAAGCACTAGGCTTGTACTATGAATACTAGACAACGGATATTTTACACATTATACTTTTTTGTTGTAAATACATACATAATATACATAGATAGGAACAAACTTGCGCCTGTCGAAGCCACAGTCATCTAATTATTGATAAGAGTACCTGTCTAAACCTAACCAGCTCTATATTACACCAGTTCCCACTAAGACGGTCTCCACTGTGCATAGTGCACTATTTCACACCTTTATCGGAAACATTCAATACTGTGCGCGCACGCATACGCAACATTCGTGTACATTTAAACAAATATAGTACATTCGAGTCTGTCTGTTGCTTTTTTCATGTGAAAACCCTTGAAGCTCGCGCGCAAGTTGAAAAACCAAAAGTTTTGCTATAAATTAAAATTTGAGCAACCTTTTATGGTTCCCTATTACCCTATTACTAAGATTTCTCTGTCTGTCTGTTTGTCTGTCGATCGCCATATAATTGTGATAGCTAGACAGTTGAAATCTTCACAGAAGAATTAGTTCTTTTCTAGTGTTGCCACACAATAAAATCTTACTAATATTAATGAATAAATAGTATTTAAGTGGAGCTCCCATACAACAAACGTCATTTATCTGTATCTAGCTGCACCCCGCGGTTTCACCCGCGTAAGTCCCGTTCCCGCGAGATTATCGGACCTATGTGTTATTCCACGGCACAGATTTAATCTAGTGTGGATGCCATCGTCAACACTATTCATAAGTACACTCATCCAGCAAACACTACTGTTGCTAACGCATTTTCCTTTAAGTTACTTTACGTTGTTTGTTAACTGTTAGTATGTAGTTTGTTTTGCTGCAATAAAAACATTTTTTTTATTCCCGGTATCCAGCTACCTATATTCCAAGTTTCATCGTAACCGGTTCAGCGGTTATGTAATTGAGTAACAAAACACACATACACGCATACACACATACTCACAAACTTACAGCTTTATAATATTAGTAGGATAATGGTTCGGTACTGTAAAGGTGTTTCGCCATACACATTATCGCTCACCTATCTAGATACTGACAGCATTAGGCGTTGCTTAACCCGCACGATTATACAAGGATCAGCCGGCGCAGCTAGGCCAATGAGATCCTCGATTATTTTTAAAATGTCACAAATCTGAAAATAGAGGTAACACAGTCTCAATTTCCATATACAAATCCAAGTGAAAGTGTATCCCATATAAGTGTTAGGTCTCTAAGGTCAACAAAGACAGCCTCTAGGGCCTACAGCCGGCTCTGTTAGGTCAAGTGATAATATTTAGTGGATACCTAACTCACTGACGCCGGAGGCTGGCAGTTACTAGTTGAAATTTATTTATTTTTACCACACAGGGGGCATATTCTCTAAATAACTTGCACAGTTCTTAAGCAGTACTGATTAGGTCCTGCATTTGAATTGCTCGCCTTGTTAAAATTGTTCATGGTAACTGTAAGCCTGAATCCAGTAGTTTACAAAATAAAGAAATGCTTAAAATAACAAGTTTTCACAAAGACTAACGAAACGAAAAAAAAACCATTTAGCTTCCATTGTCTTTGAAAGACGAACTTCATAAAATAATAATAATTAGAAACCAGTAACATTTGCCAACAAATGTCATTGTAGAAAACATAAAAAAGAGATGGTCGAATCGAACTTTTGTTTTTGACGCGTTAGTGGAACGTCGTCCTGAATTTTTATTTTTTACAAAACCTAGTTTTATTGCGTGTAAATTGTTTAATTTTGGCGGCATGTTATCAATTTAGTTACGCGAAGTTCAACGAATGAAGTGAAAATAAAAATACCAGTGCCAAACACGAAATTAGCACGTTACAAACAAATGTTCCATGGGGTTGAAGAAAAATCGTCGCCATTTTTTCTGCAGCCTTCACGCATTGAAAATTATTTCAAACGATTACAGTATAATAGTGGTAGTTCCCTATTAGTACGAGAAACTGGCTAAATTAACCTATATGGCTGACTGAAAGCCATAACTAAGAAAATGAAATGACGGTCGAATCGCAAGAGACTCAAGTGCTATCTTAATCAAAACAGGAGACGATTAAAATAATAACAACTTGTGCAACTATTTACCTACTTAGTAACTTCTGTGTTACAACAGAAATACTAGTTTTTAGGGTTGTTTTTCGCTCAAGACATCGAACCCTAAAATGAGACATAACTAGTTGGTAGTTCCATATTTTTTGTTTCGAAAACCAATAAAAATATGCAATTTATATGAATATGCAAATGGTTATACTCTAGACATTAAGATAAGATTAGAAATTAATGATGTTTCATATTTTTTTAAGGTTCCACAAGAAAATAAATGACTGATTTAATATTAAGTCGTAATAAAATATGATTGTGAATAGGTGAAACTTAGTTTTTAAAATTTAGTTCCAATTCTGTAAAAAAAATATCAAGGTAAGTACCTATTAGTAAGTACGTATTAAAAAAATCATAAGTGCGTGTGCGTAAAAAAATCACAAATAATGAGAAACTAAGTATATTAATAAGAACAAAAGCATTAGTTCCATATTTCCTAGTAAAACATCTTTTATTACTAAAGATTATTCTATACTAGAAATATTTTAAGGAAAATTGCATCTTTAAAAATCCCCGCTACGAGAGGATTTATGAAGATGCATTTTTTCTTTAAAATATTTCTAGTAACATAGTAGTTCTAGAGAGGCACCCATAAACAAATATTTGTATACTTGTTCGCAGTGGGAACTGACCTCGCAACCTTCTGCGTTACTGTCGGGTAATCGATCAAAGTGCCACAGGTCTTCACAAGACATTGAACTACATAAACATACTGAACCCTTTCGATAATTAAATAAAATGTCGTCTACAGCAGAATAGCATAAAACTACTGGAATCGATCGTTTTTATCTCGTAAAAATATAATTTATGCAAACGACACAAGGATGGCAACATTGATATCGCGAAATGGGTTGCCAGAACAAAAAAATAAATGAACCAATATCTTAAAGCGAAATGTTGTTGTAAAAACATATCGTTATTTGGTTGATGGTGAAAAAAGTCTAGACACGACGGGCGAGTCTAGACATATAGTCCTCCATACAAAGAAGGAAAGAAATACCCCTTTTACACCCCTTAATATTATCAGATTACAGTATTATTTTAGTGTAATTTTGTCATATAGATTGGCTTAAAGATTTTTCTTACTTCACCTAAATAAACTGCAAATAAAAAATAACCTTTTTTTATTAAGAAGTGTGTGTTTTTTGTAAGGAAAATAGACAAGGAATCATGTTAAGGTGTAGAAAAGAAATTTTTGTTATTGTATGGAGAGACACGCGTCGATTAGTACTGTTAAGTGGATATGTTACAACACCTCAGTGATGATGGATTCTGTGTGTCATACAAAAGACATCAACGGATGCTTTTAGAATAAAGACTATTTTTGAACTATGGTTATTTGGCCTAAAATCGGACTTAAATCATGGAGGTAATATAAATAACTGGAGGAAACACTGTCGGAATAAAAACGAGCTGAGCAAGATGGTTGTAGCAAAGGACTTGTGTCATTTTCTAATAGGGTGACAATAAGATTTTTTTTATGTGACAGATGTTAGATTTAATAATGCAAGTGCAATTGTATTATTTACTAGCTGCGCCCTGCGGTTTCCCCCACGTAAGTACCGTTACCGCGAGATTATCGGGATAGCCTATGTGTTATTATAGGTTTTCAGCTACCTATATTCAAGTTTCATTGCAATTAGTTTAGTTGTTTTTGCGTGATTGAGTAACAAAGTCACAGACATACATACAAACTATTGCGTTTATAATATTACTGAGACTTACGTCTCAGTCTCTGTTGGCAAATTGAAGATTTCCATTAGCAATAGACGCTCTTTAAGGATTAATGAAATAATACAAAAGGACACGGTATAAAACAGTTTTAGTAATTGTTATAGTATGCTTATTAATTTTTGAACACTTTGATTAATAAGTATAAATATTTTACAAAAAGAAATGTATCATCAAAAATCACCGTATCACGACGGGTTCCCGTGAGGCAAAGATTAGCGCTCTCGCCCGTCATGCAAGAGGCACAGGTTCGAAGAAAGAAGAAGAAATTAAATTAATTTTCTTTGGTGTGAAGCAGCAGCAGAAGAAGAAGAAGGAAAATACATACACACAAAGACACATACTACATACTGACTGACGAAATCAAATTTAAACAGACATGACGGTCAATTACGTTAAATTTAATATAGTACTTCCCTCAAAATTCATCAAATGTAAAGCTAGAGGAAATTTCAAAAATAAAACTTTTTGACTAATTACTTATTATCACTTATGTTCAGCAGGTAAGTAGTAAAATATCTAACAGTATTCGTACCACCAGCGGAATTGTTGGTATTACATCGGCTTTCAATAATCGACGGGAGTAAAAGCAGGAAAGATCGAAGTGACGACTGCATACGACTGATTTTTTTGTAATTTTCTACTTCATCCATACTGCTGAGTCATTTTTGTCGTATTTGTTCATTTTTCGGAAAGCTGAAATAATAAAATTACAGTAAAAAAAAACTTACCCAAACTCAATACAAAAATCCAAAAATCATAGTCACCATAAATTCTTGTAATAGAACAAAAGATTTGTAGAATACAATAATAAACATATTTTGGCTTACCTATGAAATGATATATTGCAACCACCATATGATTCACTTGTACAAGTAAAAACACAACACGTTTTCACCATTTTATGCAATTTAACGCAGATATTCTATAAATTAAATAATTAATATTTTACCGCCATGATGCCACCATGACACTGACGCTTGGGTTACCATTAAAATAATAAAAAGGAAATGGGAGCCAATAATGTACTTGACAACCACTTATTACACGACCCGTAATTTACGTTCTGATAAATGGAAGCCAGGATATTCGTGTAAGATCCTATACAATTTGTACGGAGTGTTAAAATGAGACCCTGGCGTCCAATTAACACATCGTGTATTATAGGGACATTATCGGGTCGTGCTTTATCTGGCCGTACAATAACTGCAACCTCTTTTAATGTTTTTTTTTTATATATGATAATTTTTGTAGACTGGCAAGATGAAAGAACGAGACACACTACATCGTCGATTGCTATCTCATTCGGCTCGGATTAGCCTCTGTCTATTGTAAGGCAAAATGTTCAACTACTCAGTCCTGTTTATTTTCTAAGTCCATTACTTAAATAGATAAAATAAAAAAAATGTGGTTTATTTGTGGTTTTGTAAAGTAGCCGGGTTTTTTAAATGATATAATTTATTTTATTTTACATAAATGATAAAATAACGAGAAAAGTACGATAAAATAAAACAAGAAACGAGTGTGGTATCCACCTATATCGGTAACATGTACTTACATTATATTATGATTCACCTTTAGAAAGTTTGTCATTCATGTCATAGTAGTCTCTGAGATATAACTATATTTGTAGGCAAACTTACACTATCAAGGTGTAAGTTTGCCAAACTTCTAACAGGCAAAACAAAAGTTACCTTCAAAACATACTGTAAATCTTTTAGTTTACGTTCATATTATTATGTTCCGTTACCTTTCGATAATATTATTACGAAGGATACTCAAATCTATACATATAAATTTTAAAGACCTGCCTGACTGATTTACTGAATTACTTATGTAATATATCAACACAGAGCCCAAACCGCTGGTCTTAGAGACATGAAATTTGGACAGTCGGTCCTTTGTAATGTGTAGGTGTCCACTAAGAAAGGGTTTTCCAAAATTCCACCTATAAGGGGTGGACAGAGGGTATCCAATTTTATATGAAACTTTTTATTCTCTTACCCCTTACTTATAAACGCTGGTTAACAACTTGTATCGTTTGTCTTTTACTGTGACATGCAGTTTCAATGTTGACAGACAGAGACATTATTATTTATTATTATTATTTATTTATTATTTATTAACTTGGTCATCTGTTAATCATCGTTAATAAGGAAGGGGCTTACACCCTTATTTATAAACGCTAATAATTGCGCTGCATAACTATGCATCGTTTGTATTTTACTGTCACATGAAGTTTCAAAGTTGACAGACAGATACAAACGTCCCATAACTTAGTCATGTGTAAATAATATTTTAGAAATAAGGATTTTAGTCGATAGACATGAAAATTGGTATAAATACAGTGAGGGGCAGGATAATCCTAATTCCATCCATATCCTGTTTCCTGTAAGACATGCGGGCAAAGCCGCGGGCAGTAGCTAGCACATAATATTATTACAGCAACAATGTAAGTTGATACGGTAGTTTATATCCATAGCAGTTGATTAGGAGTCTCGGTTAGGAACCCTAGGTCACATTTTACGATAATTTATATTTATATAGTTAGGTTAATGATATTTTATAATGCTACTGTAAATTTTATTAATTTTGCCGTGTATTTAAAGTAATGGCCAACATACAGAGATGTATTCAGAGTTAAGTTTTGATTTATTACGTACATTTATTTATTACAAATACAACACACTTAACGCATAAATAAGTTACATGTCAAATATAATAAAACTAAAAGTACAAAAATAAAAATAAAACTAACTAAAAACGAATTAAAACTAATTTACCTTAAAAAAACACAATAAAATAAACTTTTTGATGGAACAGCTTTTTCAGGTTACGCTCTAAATAAGGAGTTCTAAATTCCAAAAGTAAAGAAAATAATGTGACTATGACTTTTTAGTTACAAGATTTTATTTTTAGTGTTACCAAAATCTTCTTGTAATTATTCAGGACAATATTTACAATTTTCATAAAGTCGACTGTCGAAGTGTCGGCTGGTATGCGTACAAATGACGTCACTAGGTACACATAATGCCAATCGTTGTACGAAGTGGAAACGTAAATGTAGGAAAGCGGACCCCGGGCTCTCGATAGGGATGAAACCGGGATCATGGCTCGGATGATGATTACTTTCAAAGAGTTACGTTTTTTGAGTCATTCCAAATCGGGACAATGAAAATTGAAGTCTTATATTTCAAAGCATTTTACGCCCATTAGCCGGTTCCTTAATACGACCTTCATTTTTAACTTTAATAACTAATTAATGCACTCCAAATTTATGATACCGGCATGTTATCATCATACTAAAAGAGTTCCTTTTATTATTAAAACGATAAAGAGATTTAAAAAACTTAATGTAGAAGAGAGGTAGATTTTTGTTTGAATATATATAATGTTTGGGCATAGTTCGACAAAGAGATTTGATATATTTTGTCGATGTTTGAATGCATTAAATAAATGGCATCTTAGATCAACAATGTTTGTAATAAAAAGCTCAGTTGCTTTGCTTAAGGTTATGTAGTGCAGGTGGTAGTTATGTACTCGTAACAATACGAGTATTTATTTTGATTACTCCGGATTGCGACTTATATAATACACGTTTTTATTTATTTAATAGAAGAACCGACAGGGTAAACAAAGAAAAACTTATTTAACAGAAACTTAAATAAATAATCCCGCATTTAAGAAGTTAAAATGTAAAATAGTGTGTAAAATCAACTTTAAACAACAAGTAACTATTGTAACTTAGTCAAAACTTCGAGTTAAAAAACATATAAAAATACAAGTATACAGCTATGTGAATATACCGTAATTTTAAGTCTCGGCGTTCATATATGCATTTTTCGTTGACAAAATTTAATGAGAGATATAGATGTATTTTCTATATTACTATAGTTTTAGATATCTTTTTGTGAAGCGGTAATTAAAACGGTACCCGTACGTTTTACGATTAAAGATTTAGGAAATAAACATTTTTATTGAAGTTTTAAAAGATTGGGTCGAGAGATGGAAGGAATTTTATTAGTTGGAGAGGTTGCGAATTTGGAAACAGCTGTTTTAATAATGCTCATTTGCTAGCATAATTACGTTTGTCAACTAACTAAGGCGCCTTTAGTTTATTCGATGTCTTCAAGATAGTTAAGTTCAGTTTTAATTTATAGTTTTGTTTTGTACAATACGAATCTATTGTAACATGGTCGAAACGTCGAGGTAAGAGAATTAAAAAAACAACAATACGCCAATAAGACCTGGGAATAATTTTATTATGAATTCAAATATTTTAAGTTTAATATTTTATATTGTTTTGAGGTTTATACCTAAGTACCTACAGTCACAAATTAAGTCTGTGGAAATAAAGTTAGTGGGAAAAATAAATGGCCAAGTTAATGCCAAGTTAGTTAGCCAAAATGTATTAACATCATTTAATGAATGGAATTAATACATTTTGTTTTTAAATAGTTACATCGTATCATTACATAGTATCCTATCGTACTAATATTATAAAGCTGAAAGTTTGTAAGTATGTGTGTTTTTATACTCAATCAGGTAAAAACCGCTGAACCGATTGCGATGGAACTTTGAATATAGGTAGCTGGAGACCTGAAATAACACATAGGCTACTTTTTATCCCGATAATCCCACGGGAACGGGACTTACGCGGGTAAAACTACGCAACGATAGAGCGATTCAATAGGAAGGTTTATAATGATTAATGTAGAACATCTGGGATCAAGACTATGCGGGTAAAACCACGGGGCGTAACCACTAGTAAATAAGTAATTGAACTTGGAGGCACACATTTTCTGCATTACCTATCCATTATATTATACAAATAGTAATAATAATAATCCTGTGACGAACACACAGCGCCATCTAGCCCCGTGGTAAGCTGCTAAGCTTGTGTTACGGTGGCTAAACAACGGATATACTACTTATATTTATTTTTCTTTTGTAAATACATACATATTATACATAGAAATACGCCCAGACCAGATACAAATATTTATTTTTAAGCATAAATATTTGCACCCAGCGGGAATCGAACCCGCAACCTTCTGTATTGCAGCCAAGCGTTCGCCCGACTCGCCACAGAGGTCGTCAATATAGTGGTCCTGTTTATCGTACAAAAGACTTAAACGGGCTACTTTCTGTACAAAGAAGATTTTTGTACTACAAATCCAGATCTAATTTAAATTCTAGATGGTACGGCATTCTAAACCATGCTATTCATGTCACTGTAGTGCCCGGGACATATATGTGGAGTAGGCTTAATTTACTAACAATTAAATATTATACTTTTTAAGACATTTTCCAATTTCAAATATATATTTAGTAGGCTTAATTTATTAACAATTAAATATAATTATGTCTTTTTTAAGACATTTTCCAATTTTGATCGGTTTTTTTTGTTTGCAGGTATGGAAACTGTTGTCAACGTGATTGCATAGAATAAGTAAATGGTAAGTAACCCTTTTGAAGTGTTTAGGCATTTTATTATTTCACCCGTGGTTGTGGTCTGGGGCTAAAATCTATAGTCCGTACTTTAACTTTGCTAAGCAAAAACTTTGACTTAAGACAATTTTTGGTATTTTATAAAGCGAGCTTCGCAAAGTTTTTGCTTAGTAATAACGAAGTTTTTCAAATATGGAATGTAAACCAATAAAAAATAATGACCTAAACGTTGCTTTTCTGTTATGACTGTAAAGTTCTTTTATTTTATTCGGATAATTATATAAAATGAATTTCGTTTATGCTTAATTTTTGCTTTTCAACTTTAACACTATGGGAGCCACGTCAATATGGAAAAGGATTGAAACTAAAGCCTGAAGCATTTTGCCACAGATTATCTAAGAGCTGGCGCTTTTCAACTATGATTTAACCTACAAACACTTGTTACACTAAATTATCAACTCCCTTACCTACCACAGAGTACACCAAAAAGTCACAAATAGAATGCATTATTCCTCACCTATTCTCTTCATGTTAATGAGATCATACCGACATCGGTTCCGGGGTGTTCTGTCTCGCTCTTGCTAGCTGTAATATGTGCATGTTAGAAAGAGTATGCGTTAGTTATAGGCATCTAGTCTGACAAGATCGTGGTGTTGAAATGCACGGGACGTGGATTAAAATTTGATGTCGATTTCTTGTACTGTTGGAAGAATAACTTGTTATTAATTGTTAATACTTTTACTAATCTTACATATTATGTAAAACTTTGTGAATTGCCTTGTCAAGCAAATGAATATTGAATTGAATAAATTGCTATATATTAGTAAACTAAAGAAAAACTGATAGTTTGTAAGCTGTTTGAAAGTCGTTAAAAAATTAAAAAATACTAATGAAAATAATACGTTTAGTCTTTAAATACTCATAACTTTAAACGGTAAAAAAATAAAAACGATGAAGTAAAACATCGCCATGGAACCTCGTCTTAATGTTACGTACGAGGCTACCATGTACGGAAAACAACCAGCGAAAAAACTTTTAAAACAAAAATGGTGGCGTAATGTATAAATGTAAAATATTGATGCATCAATACAATATTTTTATAGCCATAGAGAGTCGAACATTCTATATACACAACACAAAATAACTTAGAAAAACTAAATTCCATGAACTTCTTACATCAAATATTCTTTCTTTTTAATGTTACCCACACCAAGATTAATCAAGCTCACTCCGGGAAATTTTTCGTTAGTAATTACTTTTTATTATTAAAAAAAACAGCTACTTTCTTTCGTAAATTTGTTTTTATTGCTCAAGGCATATTTACTAGCATATTTGCTATCCAGGGAAGCGAGTTTAAATCTCGCCGCAAGTGAATATTTGAAGATGAATTTTTCCTTTAAAATATTTCTAGCTACTTTCTTTGTTAACCGTACCCCACATCCAGTCTCCGTACCTCGCTCGCAAGGCAGGGCGATGGCGATGCGATGTCGCAACTAAATCTGTCACAATAGGTTGTATTTAACACGGGGTATCATCGGTTTGGGTGTCGTGGCGTAGACAGCTGGAGATGATCGATGACGTCATCTTACCCACCACCCAGGCTAACCTAAAACACCTAGAAGAAGCGACCAAGTGCGAGTTGAACTTGCCACGGCTCTATTGTAAGCGCTTTTCTTTACGGTATTGAGTTGTAGAATTTAAGTCAAAACTTTTAAGTATTCTTCTTTTAATAAAACACAATATTTACCGGGTTTTACTCGCGTTTTGTTTTCGCGTTATATTATGTTTTATTATTTAAAAACGCGAAAACCTAAGACAATCTATTTTTCGTTTTTTAATTGACTACATTTTTATCTTTCTTTTTGTTTTTATTGCTCAAGGCATTTTAAAGGGTTCGAGCGGTTCGAATCCTGTCATGGGGATTTTTTGGAAATATATTTCCTTGCTAAAAATATTTCAATGACTACGTTTTTTTAACAGACTATGATTTGATTACACATCTTTCTGAAGAAAAAAATGTCAAACGTACAGGGAATCAAAACGTCAGATTATAGTATAAAATTAAAAAATGGACTGTAGGTTAAATGTAAATGAAAAAAAAACATGTCCTCTTCGAACGTTTGTGGACAAAGATGATTCATAGACGAAAATCGACTACATCAACACTATGACGGAATTCGTAAAACACGAGCAATTACAGTCGCAAACTATTCTCAACAACACAGTTTTCAGTGTTTTATTCATTTTAATATCAAAGCTCTACTTATAATTTAAATTACTTATATATACCCAAGAAATATAGAGGAAGGGCATGTCATGGGGCAGGCTTCACGCTTGCGCCTTTAATTTTTTATCGGCTGTGAACCGATTGTGGCCATTTGGAAAGTAGCCAGTGTCAAGTATTATTAATTTTTGCAATTTGCATCAAAACACTTAAGTCGTCGTAGTAAAAGTCAAGTCAAGGATGTCATTATAAATGGTGGCTCTTGTTTTGACATTTAACACTTATATTTATTTTACAAACGCAAACGTCAAAGATAATTTTCGCCATACCATAGATGAATAAACTTAAAGCTCTACATACCGGGGCAGATCGCGAGCAGATCAGATTTTTTAAACTCTTTTGTCTTAAGCACGTCTTTAAACCATTTCACCTTTCTATAGTTTCTTTACACCTTTCAATCTACAAAAAGACAGGAATAAACCCCAAAACATCCCATATGCCTTTTCATCGCTCGAAAAAAGGGGTTTTATACACTGAAAGCCGTTTCCCGTCGCCTTTTTATATAGTTCACACTCTATAGAAGAAAGAATAAAACAATAGCACCGCCAACGACACCTGACCAAGTGAGAATGAAACTCGATACCGAAATAACCTTTACGAACCAAAAACATCTTTATGTTTTCAATAACAAATCTCAATTTTCAATAACCACTCTCTATAAAACACCTTTCAGTCTAAAACTTACCTTATTCCTAAATGTATAAAGTAAAAATTGATTGGTACACGTATTCCGATTCAGCTTACATGTGATACGGTCTGCCTTTCGCCAAGTAGTTTTGTATTGGAATAATTTTATAGTTATTACATATTAGAATGCTATCGACGCGACCGACTTGTTCGAAAATAGAACGTTTAATAATTGATTTTTTTTCTGAACTCGATAAGCTCTTGTTTTATGCCAGTGTTAAGTTCTAATTTGCATGTTAGATAGAAGAGGTTTAATGTCAAAGTTAATCAGTCTTTTTAGCAATTATCATTGCTAATGTAAAATGTCATGAAAACCGAAAAAAAAACCGATTTTTATCTTATTATATGTAAATACTTACCTGATATTATACATTTACAGACATCCAGACAAGAATTTACCGCCCCCTTACAAAATTAAAGATCGCTCCGTCAAATAATTTTTAACATTTTACGATAAACTTTTTTTGGAGAAATGTCGAGTGTTATTTGACAACCGTCAAATTTAAGATTGAAAATTGACTGCGTTGATATTGAAATAATGCTGAAATGAAATTTTCGTTAACTATTCATTAAGGAAATACGGCGTCTGATCTATACAAAAAACAAATCTTCAAAAAGTTATAGACAAAACATCTTACTTCTTACTAATATTATAAACGCGAAAGTTTGTATGTACGTATGTATGTATGTATGTATGTGAGGTTGTTACACTTTCACACAAAAACTACTGAACCGATTCCGATGAAACTTTGAATATAGGTAACTGGGGACCTTGATTAATACATAGGCTACTTTTTATCCCGTTTTTACCGCTGGAACGGGACTTACGCGGGTGAAACCGCGGGGCGCAGCTAGTGTTCAATAAAACTATGCAGTTCGGCCTTGCCCAACCAGCTGGCAAAGTATTTATGCTAAAATTAAAAAGAAAAAGAAAAAAAAAAGAACATTAGTTTTATTTAAATCATAAGAATCGAGAAATTTATCTGATAGCCGTCGTCGTGGTATCTTCTTTAAAGTTGAAATAGTTAAAAAATGCATTATAAAATGCTGTGAGCACCCACGGATCGGTGGCAATGAACCCAAACTGGTTATACTAAGCATAATAATAATAATAGATATTGGCTTTGCATGCTCTTAATTACTATTTTCGAGAAATACCTACTAAAACAATTTAGTCGAGTCTTTAGTAACAGAAACTCGGATTCTTTGTGGATCATTCATGGTCGCCGCCGGGATTTGTAAAAGTTATTTTTATTATTAGCTGTATAATGGTTATTGGCCATATAAAATGCTTAACGAGAACTATTATATAACATGTATGCGCGTTTAATAATATATAATGTTTAACGGTTTTTTCGTTTTGATATCGGCACTGTAAGCCACAGCTCTAAGACTCCAAACGTCTCCTGTTTAGAGTCAGGCGTGGTTAAACCACAATATTTACCAGGTTTTATACATATTGCTTTATTATTAATGACATTGTTTTATTATTAATGCGATTTTTACAATAATACAATTACAATACGATGTATACAATTATTATTAATTGTTTATACGTTTTATTATTAATGTCAGGTTGGTTGAGTCAACCTTGAAAATGCTAATGTAAAGTTAGCGAAACCTCGGTACATTGTAACAATGCCATTAATAAATAAAACGCGAGTAAAACCCGGTATATATTGTGTTTCATTATGCAAAATCGCGAAAATCTAAGACAAAACTATGTAGAGAAAGTTAATAATTAATATATATATAAACTATCAGCGCCCTGAGGTTACGTAATTATGATCCCAAATGAATATTGGGATAAAAACAATTTATTATATCATATTCATCTACAAGGGATTATCCTATTAATATTATTAATGCGATAGTTTAGATGTTTAGTATTTGGCTTTCATTCACGCAAAAAACTACAGAACCGATTGTGTTGAAACTTGGTATGCAGATAGCTGGAGATCTGGATTAAAACATGGGCTACTTTTGATCCCGGTATTCCCGCGGGATCGGGACTTTCGCGGGTAAAATTGCGAAGCGTAACTAGTAAGGTGTAAGGATTTTGTCATTTTCGTCTATCCTGCGACTTAGGTCAAAGATGCTTAGCACTCAGCAGCTGTAACTTTACATGAGTATACATATTGATAACGCCTTTAGAATAAGAAGTAATATAAAGAAGTGTTAATGTAACACTTCTTTATATTACTTCCTACCGTATTCAGTAAATCAGTCGTATGGAACGTTGAAGAATAGAAACGGGGTGGAGTATTATAGAGAAACCATTGAAACATAATCTTTGAAAGGGGCATCAATTAAACAGTGCAACCGCAATTAAGGTAAAGGAGAATGTCCCAAGTAGTGCCGACGATGGTATCGAGGTGACCCCGGGCTATCTGTAGCCGGTTCGAGTCTCGGCTACCGGTGAATGTTGTGATTTATCGTGGAAAACCGTTTGTCTCGCATGTTTTGGGGTTAATTGAACGTTTTTAGTTCGCCCTTTGTTACTAACCCTGTTACTTGTAAACGATGGTGAACCCTTTGACTGCCGAAAAACACATATCGGTTTGCTATTTTTATTCAGCGATTTCCGATTTGCGATAATTTGCGATTTTAACTTCAGAAGTCAAAGAGTTAACAGATGAATAAGTGACATTTATAACACTTTGTTAAAGTTGGATTATGTAAATTAATGTTGACATAAAAGGTAGTTTATTTACCTATTATTTATTAATCATAGTTTATAATTTAAAAGTTAGTAAAAATGATAGTACATACGATCTAAAACTATAGTTTTGATTTCGCCACTGTAAATTTAAGACAAGAGTATATTTACAAAAAGCTAAATAAATTCCTACGTGATGTCTTCTGGTAAGCGTGCTACATTATAGACTTAATCGTCACTTATTGTCAAGAGCTCCTAATTTACATCTTCAAAGCTGACAACAGTCTGCTCCATTTACACAGCAGTGTCTTTAAATCAAACGAATGAAAACCATTAATTTATTCCTTCGATTTTCGGCAACCGGTAATAAATAGGTCCAGTCGACAGACGAAGTCTGGTAAACTGCATAAATACTGCACTGCCAAACCAATATAACTTCTTAAAATATCCGTAGACTCAACAAAATGCAGTCTTATAACCAAACGTAAAAAGCACAAATTTTGCCCAGCACTCTTAATAAATATTTACATGAGCCCTTAGCGCCGAAATTGTACTCTATTGTTTTACTTTTAAAGTTGAAAATCGTATGTGCAAGTAATCAGCAGTTAACCAAAGACAATACGATATCGTTTTAAAAGACAACCAAAGGTGACAGTTCTCTGTTTTCGGAATTAATTCGCGAATTTTCGGGACCGAAGTCCGACATCACAATGGTATTGTAATTCGATTCTTTGACATTGATGTATATTTCGTTTTCTAAGCAACACTTGCGCCGACCACAGTTTGTTTTTGATTCTAGAGTTAGTATTCTTGAGACGCTTCTGAACCGAAAAAGTCTATTCTTCACCTCAAAGAGCTTTTGGGATTAACGATTCGTTTAATCTTGGAAGCTTGGCCTAATTGGGGTCAAGCCATGAACGCTACCATGGTTAGTCAAGCTCGTAGCTTCATCCATTTATGAAGCCACCAAGAAACCACTTTTGGTAGCTTCTTAGGACGAGCAGAGGATACCGTAGTCACATTAGTTTAGACACGGCCAAAATGGCGAACGTACAAAGTGAGTGACTAATACATTTAGAATGATATAGAGTTTAAGTTTGGTGCTTTAATAACAAAAATCTATGGTAGTATACGAACCTACCAAAGTTATGAATATAATCTACAAAAAAAACCATTACTCTAAGATGAATAGCCATTCAATGACGTCACATTTCAATTAGTTTTCTCATTGTCCTCGTTTCATTGTCCTCAGTGGCAATCGAAGAGATTCAATTACGTTAGAATAGACTTAACATCTCGAACTATTAAATTAGTGCAAATGTTGAACTTAAGTTAAGTAGGTAGAGCTAAATTTAATACAAATGTCTAAATTAGTTCAGGGAGTTGTCGGCGCGTCTTATCGAGGCTTCGGGTGATCCGAGGGCTGGTGGTTTCTTGTCCCAGAGGATTAGCCTAGCTATCCAGCGCGGGAACGCTGCCAGTATTTTGGGTACCATGCCTCTGGAGGGTGGCGTCGACAGCTTGCTGTTAATTTAGATTCTAGTTTTGTTTTTATTAGTATATTACTTTTCAAATGTAAAAATGTTTTATTTAATTAATTGTGTGATGTGTTTTAGAAATTTTACATTTATTTAATTACTTTATTTCCTTTAGATTCTTGTACAACAATAAATGCATATGATCAATTAACTACGTCTTATATGCAGTGATGGCTAAAGCGCCCTTCGATGAGAAGAAGCCACAAGCAACGATTCCCGCTATGTGAATATTTCCGCTATGAAGCTATTTCTGCTATGTGACTATTCCCGATATGCTCGGGTTCCAATAAATAAATATTACACTACATTGCACACAGCTCAATCTAGCCCCAAACTAAGCACTAGGCTTGTACTATGGGTACTAGACAACGGATATACTACATATTATACTTTTTTTTGTAAATACATACATATAATACATATAAAGACACCCAGACCAGATACAAATATTTATTTTTAAGCATAAATATTTGCACCCGACGGGAATCGAACCCGCAGCCTTCTGTATTGCAGTCGAGCGTCCGCCCGACGCGCCACAGAGGCCGTCAAATCTACCTTTAATGTCTCAAATTTCGCAGTTCTACTTCAAGTTATACTATAAACAGTAGAAAGTATTATTTAAAAGAAAAGTGATTTTAAAGTTGATTCGTTCACCAGCCTGGACCTACATTAATTATTTGAGGCGTTTTACTTTAATATTTTTGTAATGTTTTCTTGAACTGTATAAAATAAAGTAATCTTTCTGTCTATCTATCAATTAAAGTCAGCGAAGTAATAGTACTAGAAGAAAGTACCTAGGAATTAGGATGTTACCTCTTCACCTTTACAGAGTAAAATCTCTTTGGTAGCAATATGGAGATTCGACACGGTGGAATTCTTAAAATGCTTCATCATACCCTATTTATAGGAACACAATGTAAAAATTTTACTCAGATATTAAAGTACATCCTACTAATATTACAAACGCGAAAGTTTGTAATTATGTATCTATGTGACTTCTTCTTTCTAAGTTTTTACAGCGACAACACATTAAAAAAATGAAAGAGTTTTTCTCAATTCGGTTGTGGCTATGTTTTGGTGGATGAAGACCACAATTATTATAAATATTCGGAAAAATCATTAGCGTTTGCTGTAAAACTTCAGTGCTGCCATTTCATCAGGAAGAAAAATGTTCATCAATTTTTAAAAATTGTTATTACTTGGATACCCTATAATAAGGCTTTATTAATAAACAATCTCCTTCCAAAATCATAATAAAAATAAATACCAACTAATCAACAGTACAGTCAGCGACGAAATGTAATTGGTATGAGTGTATACGACGACGGGACGCGAAAACGCATAATTGCCCCAGAATTCAGTATAAAACTTGACAATAATATACAGAAACAAGTTCTTGTAGTCGTATTTGGTAGTATCATAATTTCTTTGCTGGTCAGGTTTAGTTTATTTATTTATTTTGGTACTTTAAGGGGCTCTAGTGCCACTTTTTTTTTGATGAAAACCTTTTTGGCTTTTTTAACTGGTAACAAAATAGATTATTTAGATTGTATTTCCAGTCAACCACCTTATAGAAATACCTCATAGTTTTAGCTATTAGTTTTTTTGGGATTTATTTTAATCTCGTGAGAAGCCTATTCACTATTCCAAAGCCCTGTCACATTAATTAGTAAAGTATCACCGTGAACGGTTCAGTCCCTTTTTCGCAAATGAGTAACCAACACACTTATTTACTTCCATGTTCTAAGTCCAAACATCCTCGTGATGCCTAGATCTAGATTATTCCAACAAACGAAACCTAGGTCCATTAGTGACAGTGACAAAATAAAAAAATAACTCATTAGACTAATTAGTAAGAAAAAAGTCTATCCATCTCTTGGACTATTTAGCTTAAAAATAAGGGATGTCACTCTTTTGCTATAGGTAGCTCAAGTTTTTTTTGAACACATTTTGAACGCATATGAAGGAGCTTATTTTCCTAGCTGCGCCTGCCGATCTTGTATTATAGTGCGGGTAAAGCAATGCCTGGCGTGGTCATTAATTTGAAGGGTGACTGAAAATATGGGTGGCAAAATATCATTTTCCAAGCTCTTTCGAGCTGCGGAAGGCACTTTAAGCAGTTGGTTTAGCAGCTGTAAGGTCAAGTTAAAGACTTAAGGGCTTTAGACTTCGCTAACTTGACCTAACTACTGTCAGTGCTTTCACATAACTAGTTCCCTAAGTAGTTGTTTTACAGGTCGCATAATTTAGGCTGCCATAAGCCACTTGGCGGTATGTATGGGGTGTATTTTTTTTTTTCAAATGGAGTTTTCAATTTATTCAGAATTGCTCTTTAGAAGCCACTAAGGGATCTAAACTCCAGATTATCTTTGCATAAGAGATTTTTGCGAACATAGGAGTTGTAACAATGTTAATGTAGTATAAAACTTAAATAAAGTTTAATGTTTTTAAAGCTTGAATTACCCTAAGGCTCACGGCGTAGTAGCTTAACACGAAGCCGCTTCTCGGTACACATTTGTGTATTGGCCAGTTTCACTAAATAAATCTCGCGACAACCCTGCGTGGTGTGCGGTGCGCGGGCGCACGCCGCTTCTGTCCGCTGTATCAAGATAGTCCAAGAGGCAGTCGCTAATGAAAAGCACCTTGTTCCCTTTATTAAGTCTAATGTATTCAACAGATGAGTTCGTCGATAACAGTCAAATGTCACAGTGTACTTTTGTTAGGTAGGTACCTATTGGTTGTAGGGAGTAGAGTGGTTGTTCGTTGCGATTACTCGTACTATGCCACCGCCGCGCCGCCCGCGCCCGCCCGCTCGATGTAATGTCGTGGAGTTTATAAGATTGCTTCTTAGGATTCCGCACCTTAGAAGGAAATGAAGAACTTTTATAAGATCAATCGCTTGTCTGTCTGTCTTTATAACATAGATAGACGTTTCTTTGATTAGGACATAATATCAAGGAACTAGTTCATTTTTTTCTACGCCTTTTGCTATGCTGATATAAAATAAAACTCATTTTTGAAACGTCGAACGTTGTAGAATGTTTAATATCAATAAAAGCATCCCAAATATAAAATGAGATTAATTTCAACTATGCCCTAACCCTAGTTAATTTATTTGGACAAGGAGCCCCTAGTAAGTAGCTAAGAACCATACTAAAGGTCCAAATTAATTGACACTGAACCGAGTAATCTGGTTATTTTGTCAAAGACGAATTTATTGGTTGCCTTTAAGAGATCGCCCATTGGCGATAAGGCGGCCCGTTGTGCCACTTTAGTTCTAATTTGTATAATTTGTGGTTTTGGTTTAATGAACTTAACCATCTATTTTTAAATGAAATATCTACCGAAATTCTTGGTCTACTTAGAAATCTAATTCTTTTAAAAATGTAGTATCTAGGAGCGGTGACGGTTTAGTGGAGGGTTAGAAAACCATTATTTAACTCTTACTGTGAAGGGAAATATCGTGAAAAAACCGTGTGTCTCTGTGGGGCACTTTGGGCGGCCTTATCACTTAAGAGCGATCTCTTCCAGTCAACCAAATATACGTGCGAAGTGTAATATTTCGTATCCTTACGGTAACCTTCGACTTTCAATACGTAGACTCGTTTTACGACGCATTCGGTGGCAGTCGTCGATATTAGCACGATCATAAATCTAACGTTTATGGCTCACCACCTGTACCGCCCGGGTTTACTTGCATCGCCTGCGCCGATCCAGGGGACGAAACACTTTTTTATATCGATAAAATTAAACTTAAAACTGTAAGAGTGTCGACCTTCTTCTTGTCTTTACTCCAAATTGTTTTGGGGTCGGCAAAGTAGATAAGTCTTCATTGATTGTATCTACTGCAAAAAGATTTAGCAACAGCTACCCGACAACCGGTTATGTATATATTGGAACTGTATACTCCTTGAGACCAAATAGTTTACCCGTCACCGCGAGGGGAGAGCTTCTACAAGGTTTCGTTATTCTCCCCCCCCCCCCCCCCCCGATGCCTAGTCGTCTTTTACGACACACAGGGGAACAGATGGGGTAGCCCTATTTTATGTTTGGGCGGTATCAAACACTTAAATTAGGCTACATGGCACTAAACTTGAGTCAAAATAGATCTAAATAAAAAGGACTAGAAATATTAAAAAAAATGTCCTCAAAAATTTACTTGCGGCGGGGCTTAAACTCGCGTCTCCGGATCAGTATCCCAGTGCCCTTACCAGCTACGGCTTCACAAGCTCCCATTTTTCTCTTAAACTAAAGTAAAACTATAAAAAAAATTGCGAAATAAAAAATAATATTTTCTTACAATAAAGTTTCTTTGTGAGTATGTGAATGTGAATGTTTTTATTACTAGTTACGAAAAAACTCCCCAACCGATTGTGATGAAAATTGAAATATAACTAGATGGAGTTCTGGAAAAATAGGCCACTTTTTATCCCGATATTCCCGTGGAATAGGAACTTAAGAGTAAAACCGCAGGTAGTTACCATTATTTATATTAAAATAAATACTAGAAGATAAAATATAAGCAACCAAAGAAAACACTTACGCGTTATTCGTTCCATTGTGTGTTTATCTAAATCGATCATTTCAATAATTTCTGTTTCTTAGGATTCCTTATTGACAAAAACTTGTGTAAGGCTGCATGTACGCTGGTACGAGTATAACTTCTTTTATACGCTACGATCTATCGTAGTGACTCGCATTAAAAAAAACATGGCACATTTAAGAGGTTACTTGCACATTAAACAGCTTTAAGACCGATGATGCGACTTGAACTAATAAAAAAATACAATCATTAAAATAATATTTCACAAAAATAAAAATTGGATAGGTACATTTCACAAAATAGGCAAGTCACAATACAAAATGCAAACATTTTAGAAATAGAAATTCCTTTTTAGAACGATTTGAACCGATTTTAATAAAAAACAAAAAAAAAACATATAATATTTCTGACTAAATATATTATTAATTCATTATTATTATTTTTTTTACTATTTTAGAATCTTATTATAATTTTAGAATTTTATTAAAATGTATATATACCTAATATGTTTTTTAATATTTATTGCTCAAGGCATTCCAATAAAAAAAACCCTTGTAAAATAGTCCTTTGATAAATAAATAAGGTTTTATTGAGAACACAGCTTTATAATTCAGAAGCTTCTATTTTTTTCTCTCAACCACATTGACAAATTGCGCATGTCTTAGATAGAGAAACTCAATTGCCTGCAAAAAGCGACGCGAGCGCTGTAAAATGATGCCATTAGTCGGCACTTTTTGACGTTTCCTTTGCATTAGTAGGTATTTATTACTGCGTTCTATGGCATAATAAAGAGGTTAAATTTGCTTTTTTATCACTTCTTCCTTTTATAATTTTGCTAAAGGTATTTAAATTTAATTTGATATGTACGTACGTACGTACGTATGTCGTAAGTAAATTGACTTGTAAGTCTAGAGAACAGTAAATGGATCGTTCTTATAAAGACAGACTTTCTAGTCTCACATACTTGCAAACTTTCGCGTTTATTATATTGATAAGATTACGTTGACAATTAATACCAAAAATAACTTTAAACCTCATTTCCCCCAAAATAACCTTATTTTGTTTTAGCGATATAGCTATTCCACTGACGATTTTACTCAGCAGTTATGCGGAAATGTCACACCTTGATAACATCAATTTAAACGTGCTGGTGTCGTAAATATTTCCCGTAAAACGTTGACAGTTGTGGTCAGTTAATAATTTCCTTGATTTGAACGATCCTCTTCATGACCCGAAATATTCGGATGGCTACGAAATCTGCGGTGAAAAACCTGGAAACGCTTAATCGGCACACGTGTACACTGATTTTTCTCATCTTACTGCGCAATTCCTTATAATATTTATATATATAATTATTATATATAATTGCCGCAATAAGTTTAGTAGTGAATAGAAACTAATTTCAGGTATTTTTTTATTTAATCTATTAAATAAAGAGAGCTTTACCGAACAAACGGTTATGTCGCTCAATTCAGGTACTGAAACAGATAAATATATCTACGGAATGGGGATACTGCAATGTGTAATGAAGGCAAGGCCTAATTACCTCTAAACAGCACAATATATCAGCAATTAAAGCTTAGACTTAGAGACAAATAAATGAAATACGATCTATAAAAAGACCCTCGAGCACTTCTCATTTATCACCCTGATGTCATTTTTGTGACAGAAAATTCCTACTTGGGACTGATTTTGACTTAATATGTAACGTAATACATTTCTAGGAAATACATACATTTTTCAATTCCTAAGTTTCACCCATTGCCTGTAACACATATACACACATAGCTATCAATATAAATAGTAAAAGTAATCAAACAACAGTTAGAAATAAGGAACCCAAGTTAATATAATGTTACTTATGACATGGCGAGTTGGATCGGTCTTGCAAACACTTATAAAAGCTATAACCTATTCGCCGAACAGGCATAACTCTAGCTGGCAATAGGATGGATGTAATCGCTTCCTTTTCAAACGTTCACTTTACATAAAATAGAATGAACATGTATAAAATTTATAAGTACCTACTGTCAAACATCATTTTCTATTTATTCGATAATATCGATGTTAGAATTCATTTCTTGTTTCTGGGAAAGAGAAGCTTTCGCTCAGTGGGTATAAATAAGTAGGTACCTAATATTAAAATAATAAATTCTCAGAACATCACACAGCGCCATCTAGCCTTATAGTAAGCTACTAAGCTAACGTTACAGTGACTAGACTATGGACTTACTACTTATAATTATTAAGATACTCAGAACTCCACCTGGGGTCTACATGAAAAAAATCGCGCAGCTCTGCTATAGACTGCAGTCAACTTTTCTAAAACTATGTGGAAAATTGTTTGAAACCTGTGAATATAAAGAAGCAATGCAAGAAGCAATTAAAAACAGACTTAGCTAATCGTGCTACAAGAACCTTCGCCCTAAGCCGTCAGTTTTCCTTGAATTTTGAAGTTTAAAGATCGCTGACGATAACCTTCGTTGACGGCAAAGCGAAAGTCGCTAATTCACATAATCGGTGATCGGTTTTATTATTATATTTCGATTAAAAAACCCGCCATCATCGTAACAAAAAAAGGCAAATTTTAATGTTTCCGATTACAAGTACGAAGTAACCATTTCGTATTTCAAAGTTTTATTGACCGAGATAAATTTACTTACGTATAGATATTTTATGGTTTTATAAAAAAAACTTGTTAATTAACTTTTTTCTTTAACCGTTTTTATGTAGCGAATCCATTTTATTTGTCAATTGTAAAGCTCTTGGGTGGTCTCGTTTAAGTTATGATATTATACATACAGATCTACATTGTGTTACACTTTCCATCTTACTCTCGTAATATTATGGAGTTTGTTTGTTAGTACGTTTGTAACTACTAAAAGCAAAAACTATTGAAAACCGATTGCGATGAAACTTAAATTCTGATTCAGGGACGGAATAATTCAATTGAATAGTAATTGCCCGAATCTATAGAATTCCTTAAAAGTTAAAATGTACCAAATGTACACAAAAAAGTTTTACCATTAGGAAATTCGGGATAGGATCTTGTTCCACTACCGTCTTCCTTCTACTTGACAACCTACGTGTTACTTCATAGACTACATAAGTGTCCATTAGTTGAGATTGTTATCTTACTAATATTATAAACGCGAAAGTTTGTATGTATGTATGTATGTGAGGTTGTTACTCTTTCACGCAAAAACTACTGAACCGATTGCGATGAAACTTGGAATATAGGTAGCTGGGCACCTGGATTAACACATAGGCTACTTTTTATTCCCGCGGGAACGGGACTTACGCGGGTGAAACCCCGGGGCGCAGCTAGTGTTATATATAGGGGACGACACCCGCCGCAGCTCCAGTCCCCTAGCGACCAAGATCATTGTAACATGATCGAGGTATGAAAATAAATAATTAAAGGCGTTTAAGACCCGGTATCGTTTGTAACGCGCGCCCATCTATCGCTTAATAAAAAAACCTACAAAACACCACGAGCGTCTTCAACTTCGCATACAATTCTCAAAATCCGTTACAAACCTCCAGTCCAAAACTCTTAACCCCTAAATGGGATCAGAAATAGGATCTAAATGGATCCAAACGTGTACTTGTCGCATTACTGCCGGCTAGTTCACGTATGGTACAACCGGCGGCAAAACCTGCAACACCCTGCTCCTCTATTCCGTCCGAAGAACAAACAATTTCGTTTAGCACTAAGGACTTCTTTCCGAAGTTGTATAAGTAGTAATGTTTAGAATTCTTGAGAATTTCCAATTACTGCCTTATTCGGGAAGTGGATATCGTAGACGATAGTTAGTGTGCGCATGCACATGGGCAGTTTATAGAAGACAATGGTAACCAAATTGTTCTATCAATTAAGACTACATTGTAAAGTAATACAAATTATGACGTTAGCACGGAATTTGTACTGTAACAAATATTGGTCAATACCTACACGTAAGCACTAAAAACACTGCCTTTAGGGCAAAACGCGGTTTCACAGGGAACCGCGGGAATATCGGTATACAAACAAACATTTACCCGCGTAAATGCCGTTCCCGCGGGAATATCGAGATCAAAAGTAGTCTATATGTTTTTGGAGGTATGAGGTACCTCCAAAGGGAAGATCTTCCACCGGGCAGGTGGTTTTTGCCCGGTAGGCCGCGGCCCGACGATGTCTCGTCGGTAGTTGTATATGAGCTTATCTTGGAAAGAATGTTGATATCGCGATCCAGGATTTCATACTAGTAACGCCATCTAGTAGGTGCTGTGGGCGACCGCCACATGTTATTCCAGGTCTCCAACTACCTAATTCAATGTTTCCTCGCAATCGGTTCAATAGTTTTTGCGTGAAAGAGTAACAAATTCACATTCAAACATACTTAATCGGTTACAGTTATATAGAAATGCGGCAAGTTTATGTTGTAATTTTTTTTACACGACTGCCAAAGGATGTGTTATGTTTTTTAATTCTTAAAATCATAAAAAAACATTATTAAGTATTAAAGATGTGGATATTTACTTTGTTATAATTTGTGTTTACGAAGTTCAATATCTTCATAGGCTTTTTTACGTTGGCCAATTCTCGACTCGTCCTTAGGGGTAAGGAAAGATTTGTTATTTGTCTTTCTCGACATAGGTAGTTCACACAAAACTATCTTATTTTTAACCGACTTCCTCCAAAAGAACGGGCTTGGTGTAAAGTTTTTGATAGTAGGTAATTGCCCTGTATTACTATAAGCTATCATAAGTCATCAAACTTATTATAGCCTAGTGCTTTCACACCCATTATCTACTATTAAACATTTTACACTTCCATTACGAAGCCGGATAACTTTTAATCAGTCCTTAGACCCAACTGACGTCGTATGAAATGAAATTTATGAAATAAAACGACTTCGTTTCTTATTATTAGTCTGTAAACCTAAGTCAATTAGAAATGAAAAATATTACGGCTCTGTCGTCAATTGATCCCACAACGTCACACAGATCCCGTGGATTAAATCGACAACTCTGAATTTTAGTGTGGTCGATTGATCCAATGGGATAGTCTGAGCATTTCAAACTACTAAAAATATTCTTAAGAAAAAATAACTTAATAGTTTTGATGATTAAATTCGAAGATATCAAAAAGGAGGTAACTGTGAGCATTGACCTTCTAGTGACTAATTATAGCTTAGTACTTACTATCATTTAGATGATGGTCTTTAGGTCTTTGATTTAGGCGAGTCTTGTGGACTTGCTGTAGTACGAAGGATGGTCACCTGCAATACATATTGCCTAAATCAAACGAATGTTATCAACGCTTTGGCATTTTAATGTTTTATTATATGTATGTATTTACAAAAAAAAGTATAATATGTAGTATATCCGTTGTCTAGTACTCATAGTACAAGCCTAGTGCTCAGTTTGGGGCTAGATTGCGCTGTGTGCAATGAAGTGCAATATATTTATTGAAATTTGTCAAAGAGTGTGGATCAATTGACCATATCGCAATTAGGAGTTTTTGATTGAATCTATGAGATCTGACGTCATGGGATCAGTCGACTACAGAGCCATTATAACGACGTTAAGCGAAGGCGCACATTAAGGGTAGTAAACTTTTAATTCGTCTTAACAACGCCGTAAAAATGAAGAGAGTTGTGCTTTAAATAAGTGGTAACGTCATTTAAAACTAATATGCTAAAGAAATTGAGAAAAAGTTACTTGTTTTGAATTCATTTTACAGGAAATACAAGTGCAATATAACATAAGTTTAATCAAAAACGGTTATTTATTTTCAATTGTCTGAGTGATTTATGGTAAGTAAAAACTAAATTAAAAACCTCTGTGATTATTTTTACAATTTTGACGATTAGTTCTGTGTTTTCTCTTGAAGAGCGTCTAGACGCGTATTGACACAAAGGGAATAAGGAATTTGACACCGATGTCGAGTACCTAGTTGTAATAGCTAGCGTCTGGGGAGGCTGCCGCTGCAGCGGAGGTTGCTGCCCTAAAGAAACGAGAGAAATATGCTCCTCTCTTGGACGGGTACTTATTCGTGCCCTTCGCGGTAGAGACAGCGGGTAGTTGGGGAGTGGAGGCAATTGCCTTCTCAAAGGAATTGGGCCGCCGTCTTAGAGGTCGGGGGCTTGACTACCGCTCAGGGTCTTATTTGGTGCAAAGGATAGCTATTGCCATACAAAGAGGCAATGCTGCCAGTATTCTCGGGTCCTTTGCGCCGGGTACGGTCAGGGGTGGTTTATTTGACTGACTATAATTATGTATTACGCATATTCTATGTTTTGTGTTTGTACCATAGCTTGAGGTATGTCTAAAACTTTGGAGTATCGTTTCCAAAGCAAAGTTAATTTCAAATTACATCTCCCTTTTTTCCTAAACTAAAATTACCCAAAAAACTATAGATTTAGTTACGACTAAACCCCATACAGCCCAGCAATCACACTACCTACATAATTATGTATATTACCCACCAATATCCACCTCTGTAGGTATGAACCGAAATGATTTCGTCATCTCATGATCATCTGTCAATTAAAAATAAGCCTTGTCTGCGGGACACAGAGTCAGGTTTCGATTGACGTGTGTCGGCTCTTTGTGATTGGTCGTAAAATTATGACTTTTTTTCATCTCAGGCCTTTTTATAAGGTCGAAATAGTAGTTAATGGTCGTGGTATAATTTGTTGGGGGAGACGGGGTAATTACAGTCGGTGTGTCATTGTAGCTCGCCAGTTCTAATTCGGATACAAATTGAAATAAAAAGGCCGTTGGTTGGCGAGCTCTGAGAATTTTTGATTTTGCGGTAATTTCGAATGATATTTCGTTTTTGCCGACCCCTCTGGGAAATAAGGCTGCAGATTAACTGAGGAGTTATGACACTCTCTGTTATTTCAGGTCGATAGAATAATGAAGTCGTTTTCAACAAAAATACAAATTTTTTATTCTTACACACTTACTTATCTACAAACTTACACACTCAAAAATCTTCTAAAAAGCCGTTTTTTTAAACTTATCTCTTATTGAGATAAACCTTTATACTCTAAGATGAAATATAAAGGTAGATGGATATAATTATTGATGCTATACAAATGCAAATGTCGAATATTAAATGAAGCCGCTTGTGAAGATGTACCTAGTGCGTCTAATTTCGTGTTGGTTTTCAGGTGTCCCTAAAGCCTATACCTTGACGTAATAGTAATGACTGCTCTCAGTGAGTGCGTCAGGAGTTAGTTATTCAGCACGACTATACTAGATCGACAGACGTAGCTAGGCTAACGAGCCTTCAAACTGAACCTTTAGTTTCATCCGCATAAGTCCCGATCCCGAGGGAATACGGGGATCAGAAGTAGTATAGACTACTTCTGTCTATCTTCATTGATAATTGGACTATCAAACATAAAAAGAAATTTTCAATTTGGACCCGTAGTTCCTGAGATTAGCGCGTTTAACTAAACAAACTCTTCAGTTTTATAATATTATAGAATAGACTATATGGCTAATAATTCCATATTTTGGAAGCAGGTTAAGCATGTGGTGCCGGTTGGTATTAGTATAGCAGTATAGAAAAGCTCATTGGCGTAGCTGCATCTGTCGATATTGAATGGTCGTGTGGGTTAAGCAACGCTTTGTGCGATTATTGCTTGGATGGGTGACCGAAAATTTGGGTGACAAAAAATAATTTTCCCGAGCTCCTCCATGCTTTGGAAGGCACGTTAAGCAGTTGGTCCCGGTTGTTATCTCTGATAGCAGTCGTTAGATCAAGTTAGAGGCTTTAGGGCGATCTGAAAACTCTAACACTAGGTGAGTCACACCACTACACGAAAAGAAGAAGTATAGCAGTCATAGGGTCAAGTAAGAGACTTTAGGGCAAGCTACCTGAAAACTCTAACACTATATACTGCGCAATACGGCACAAGAACATAGAACAACACTTTTAACTAAAGATTTGACGTCTTATCATAATTTAAGTTTATTTTCACCGGCTGATCTAAATGTTTAGATTTGTTCAAACATAATACACGTTAGTGCCGCAAGCATCAACTCATCTCCGAAGCCTCCGGTAATAAAATAGTGAGTAACGACCGCCTCTTAGTGATACTTTGATGTTGACTAATGTGCATTAAAATTCTTTTGAATACGTGATAGATAGACCTTAATTTTAGATCTGAGAAGCCTTTTTGTTTTTTTTTAACTTTGTATGCAACGCCTAATGTGGGTAGGCAGAAGGAAGGTAGTAGTGGGATTAAATCAGTGAAAACCGACGTTGCGTAAGGAATTACTCTGAATATTGTTTTTCATTTCTTTCTCTCATTTAAAAACGTTATAAAAATGGATCAACACATATTGTAGCTATAGACTTTTATGTCTTAAAATATTTTGTCCTGACAGGCTACCTATCTGACTGAATGATGAATTTACGCACAGATAAATCTGCTAAAAGAAGAGAGCTGAAATTCGGATGCCTATTCGTCCATAATAAAGATCATTCTACTAAATTTCAGCTTTTTTTATGCAGCTTAGGCTGTGCGTTGATCCATCAGTCAGTCAGATAACTAATCATTCAGGACAAAGCATTTTTAAGAAGTTTCTGTAGCAAATTTCTATATCATCCATAGACATATACATATTTTTTAGTTGTATAAAGAAATAAAAGCTCTTGCCTGTATAAGAACTATGGTCTAAGAGACACTATAGTACCAGCTAAAAGTATTGTAATTAACTCAGTTTTATTATGTACAATCTTCCTCTCGTAAAGTTGAGTCTGTGCTTCATAAAACCACAACCAAACAACCTAGAATTAGATGTAATTTTTCAAAATGGCGTCGATGTTCGGTCACGCGATATGCGAATTAGTATTTTTAATAAGAAATGTACGTTGCAGTCACCAATATAATAACATATTAAAATAATAAAACAGCGCTTTATTGCTAATTTAAAATGAAAATTCTACGCATTTGTCGACTGGTGAAGTTAGATTATAATAATAATATGTGTAAAATACTGCAGTCGTGTTAATTGACTTCAGTTGATGATTATTGAAATGGTGTGGATAGTTATGTGGCTTTTATTTATTTGTGTAATAATAATATTTTAATTCTGCATATAGATAATTAAGAGTCATGTGATGAGAGTTTGTGAGGAATTAATAAACTATAAGAATGGAATTCTGTTTACTAAAACGTAACGCGATTTAAACTGGAAGCAATTTTGGTCCGTTCCTAATTTTTGGAAAATTTACCGAATTTACTCATTATACTTACTCCCATTAAAAATATTTTTCCCACCAAAAATGAGTTTACTATTACTTACCATTGAATAAAATAAGGTCAATTTCGAAAATTCCAACAAAATCCACGCCATAAAAAAAAATTCAAAAAGAAATAAATAGGATACCTTCTTCCCCCAGGGATCTATAGCAACCCCCTTTTGGTATATGTGGCCTTTTTCAAAACACGCTATATATAAAACAAGAACAAAAGAAAATGGTCTTGAATCTTGATACTAGATTAATACACGTATACACGTAAGGGATATCTTATGTTACTAATATTATAAATCCGAAAGTCTGTTTGTTTGTTTGTTTATTTGTTTGTTTGTTCCCTCTTTACGGTCAAACGGCTCGACCGATTTGGATGAAAATTTGCATAGGGATAGTTTAAAAGATGGAGAGTAACATAGGATACTTTTGATCCCGAAAATCCCGAGAGATCGGGACTTACGCGGGTGATAACTATTTATTACATGAAAATTTGCAAAGGGATAGTTTAAATGATGGAGAGTAACATAGGATACTATTGATCTCGAAAATCCCGGGGGATCGGGACTTACGCGGGTGATAACTATTTATTGGATGAAAATTTGCATAGAGATACTTTAAATGATGGAGAGTAACATAGGTTACTTTTGATCTCGAAAATCCCGCCGGATACTGACATACAATCTTTACCTTACTTCACCTACCTACTGCAGTGCAAAAATCCACACATAAACGGACGACCAGGGAAGTACTGACGATGCCAGGCGCGGCAGCGCCTGGCTTCAACAGTACTTCAATGGGCGACCGTTTAAGTGTGGATTTTTGCATTGCGGTGGGTAGGTGTTCGAACAACGCGGGATCGCGACTTGCGCGGGGGAAACCGCGGGGCGCAGCTAGTAGGATATATAATTAATTTTGATAAACAAAAAATCTTTGTCACGCTATTACAAAATAACTTATAGGTAAATTCATATAAACATATAATTAGTAATAAATAATTCTTAGAAATAACATCTCACTGAGGAAAAAACATGAAAATGTCGCAGTATCATATTGAAATAAGAGATTCGTGCTCCAAATTACTTTAAAATTACAAGTTGGGTGTCTTAGATATGTTATTACAAACGAATTATATACCGTATCTGTTGTCAGTAGGTACCTAGGTTGTGTTGTAGGAAGGTTGTTTTGTAGGTAGGTTTTGTAAAAAATAGGTGTATAATTTCTTGAATTTTATCGACATGTAAAAACTTTATAATTATTTTTTACAGTATTAATAAGGCATCCTTCAACCTCTGAATAAAGATTTCGAAACGTTGGATATTGTTAGGATTTAGAGTTTAATTTAAAGATAACCTTTAAATTAAACTCATTTTCCGGTTTAAAACTTAACATCAAATAAAGATGGAAACCTAAAACTAAGCTAATTAACTTAAGAAATAGTCTTCGGAACTTGTCGTTACCGACGACATTGTCAAAGTCGCGGGTAGCCAGTGGATGCAAACGGCAAGTTTGTCAACTGGGGGAGGCCTTTGTTCAACAGTGGACGTATTCTGGCTGATGATGATGATGAATATTAATCGAGTACTAGCTGCTCATTTATAGCAGCATTTTTTCTTTCATATGATCCTTCTCTAGACAATAGTAAGAACAACAAAAAAAGGATTAGCGAAATCGGTTCAGCCGAAACGTGATGCCGGGATCACGCAAAATAAGGATTCATTTTGTTTTAAGTATAAGAAGATATTATGAAAATGAAATGTATTCTAGAAATTTAAATAGAAGGTATTGAATTTCCTCGGAATAAACATCAGGAATCTAACCACATTACAAAAAAAAAATCCTAATTCGAATCCAATATCCACCCAAAACCGAATAAAAAAATAAAAACACTCAAAAAATACCTCACTAGATAAATACAGGCGTATTTTTTCGTCTGTCATTACAGTGTTTTTTTGACCGATCATTATCTGGCAACATTTCGTCCATAATGATACGATGGTAAATTACCGTGCCCTGAGTTTTGGTACTATTAACATACCTAGCTCGTTCTACGGAGTATCATTTGCTTCGGTTTTAGGTAATAATAACGGACGTGAATGTCAGATTTTATGTTGTATTTTAACTGACAACACAAAAAAGATAGTATTAAGTTTTCAACACAGAAGAACTTGAGATAAAACTCATTTTTTCGCTCGTTGCTGTGCGCATCGAACTTAGAATAAAAGAGTTCGATTCTGTTTTAACCGACAACACAAAAAAAGATAGTTTTAAGTTTTCAACACAGAAGAACTTAAGAAAAAACTCATTTTTCGCTCGTTGCTGGTACGCATCGAACTCAGAACAAAAGAGTTCGATTCTAATACGGTGCTTACAGGTAGACTGCCCGTGAGAAAGAAGTCTGGAAAGAACTAAAAACGTTGAGCGTTGAAAAATGCTTAATATGATAAAAGCAACGTGATTAAAACTGATAATAGCCGAAGAAAATCTACAACAATACCTGTACCTGTAAAGCATTAATCCATTATGATGTTATTTATTTTTTTTAATTTTAATTTTTATTAATGACGATTTGTCAGAGTCACGCGGACCGGCGACGCGACATGAGCAAAACACTAGTATTTTATACAGACTAGCTGCGCCCCACGGTTTCACCACCGTAAGTCCCGTTTCCGCGGGAATATCGGATAAAAAGTAGCCTATGTGTTAATCCAGGTCCCCAGCTACCTATATTCCAAGTTTCATCGCAATCGGTTCAGTAGTTTTTGTGTAAAAGAGTAACAACCTCACATTCATAAAAACATACTTACATACAAACTTTCGCGTTTATAATATTAGTAAAAGTAAAAGTAAAAAGTAAGACTAACGAATATCACATTGGTTGAAGAAGTGATGGTTTGTCAGAAACCGATTTTTTTTAGTGATTAACCGCTAATTTAAATTAGAAAATTAGCATACCTACTTAACCAATTGTGACGAAAGCTTTTAAAATGTTGAAAGTCTAAAACAATAATTAGGTAGCTACATAACAAATAAAACGAGTATTTACTGTTTTTTTTTGTCTTCAGTTTCTGGCGTCGATTTCTACCAAATTTTAATCAAAGCTGGCGGTCATCTTGTATTTGTATTGGCTTGTGTATCATACATAATATATAGAGGTAGTTTTAGCGACTTTTTGACTTGTTAAAATATTTGGTATACCTAATATATTATTATAGATCATAATTTGACGTGTGAACTATGTGAACGTGTGAGCTATGGGCTACGCGTGAAGCTTGTCATGGGATTGCTCAAGCAGCAGTTGTGTCTCGTTTGGTATATATCTTAACAAAGAACCGAAGGCTACATAATCAAAGTTTTATGAGTTTTTTTAAATTATTAACCATCACGTGACGTATAGGCATTCTAAATTCAAACCAAAGCGAATCAACTAACGAATTCAAACAAGAAATTTAAAAATTATAAAGAGTTTCGGTAATTTTGGAAATCTTCACGGTCGACAGAGTTCTTTAAAAACACAATAATTATCCATTTTTAAGGGAGTACAGTTCAAACAAAATTATTCTGTTAGTCACAGCAATTAATGGGGTATTTTCTTGTAGTCATGGGAACTAACCGATCGCCAATCAAAGAATAACGGGGAATTCAAACGTTTGATATTTTTACAACCAAATTATTTTTTCGGTGTTATTCGGAACTGTTAAGGGGAGGTTACCTGATTGGATGTGAATTTTATAACTTTTATGATATTATTTATTTACTAGTTAGGTACTTATTTCATGGGTAATTTAATGTTTTATTTGAGATTTAATATACCTATTCATTTTTTAAAGTAAGGTCATGAATAAATCAGTTTAAGACATTTTAAAATGATGACGTGTTTATATTTGTTTGACTTATTGTTTTGAATCGTTTGGGAGTCAAAGTATAAATATAAGCAGTAAATTGTTGCTTGTAACTATAAATGCAGTAGTTAACGATATTAAAAATAAAAAAACTAGTAAAACACAAACGCTTATGTTCGCACTATTCCCGCCTATGAAAGTTTAGATAACTGTATTAACTTTACTTTCAGATAAATTCAGCTAAATACGGGGATTGTGTAACTTTAAATTGTCTTTTGATGAAGCGTCAAATTGACTAATTTATGACCATCGGTTTGTGCGACTACGGCAGTAAGGCGGCACTCAACACTTGGAACATTTCTAAGGCTGAATTATTTAATGTTCATACTGCATCGCCTTAACAGACATTTCGAAACCCAATACAATTATCGATTCGTCTCCCTTGTGTTCTATCATCGTATATATAGATACCTACCTAGTAAACTTTAATTGCTACAAATTGTTCATAATGAACAACCACGTAGGTACCTTCGTGTAAGTACTTATTGGGAATTCGTTTTTTCAACAGTTTTTGTGGAATTCCGGTATTTGACGATTTACTACAATAAAAACATTGGCAGAAATAACAGAGCTTTAGTATTTTAACTAATCTAAACCCATACCTAAAATATATAACTTGATAATTTAGGCATATAAGGATATAACGAACACACTCTCCGACTTCCAGTTTTCTGCTATTAGCGGTTTAGGCTGTGTGTTGATCCGTCAAAAAGTCAAGACAAAGCATCATCGGAGCCAAAATCGCGTGACCCAAGCATCAATGAACTTATATACTGATATTTGTTAAGGTCACGTCATATCTTCGCTTTAAATAGTTACTAGATATTTTTATACCTACGTATTCGATTTTATAGCCATTTTTATGACATAATATCGTGTAGGAGGAGCTTAGGAAAGACTATCCTTTTAATGGTGATTGGTATCGGAATATAAATACATAGTTCAGTAATTTACAAAGCGATGAGTTGCAAATTAGTCAATTATAATCTAAATTAGGCTGATCACTGTGTCTTTGATTGTTTTGTGTTCGTTAATATTTTATAATAATTTAAAAAATATTTAAAACTAACAATTTAGTTGGAAGATTTACGCCACTGGTTGTGTTCATAAATGTTCTGGTTTATTGATGTAGTGGTTCGTTATTATTATAATTTAACCATTTGTTCAGAAAAAGTTATTTTGTCTAATAAATAAATTGGGTTTCATCCTTAGAAATTAAAATTCTTATTTCTGCCCGTGGGAATTGTGAAAAACTCTTTCTAATCTTATTCTATACATCATATTATTATAAAGAACAAAATTCAATTTTCAGCTGTCTACTCATCAGCAGTTTAGGCTGTGAGTTAATTTATCAGTCAGTCATTAAGTCAGGGTAAAGCATTTTATATATAAATTATTGATGCCTATAGAATGATTTTAATTATTTGAAAATTAACTATGCCCGTTTGAAACAAAAAAGATTAAAACAACAGATAAAATATACACCCTACCTAACCTAATCGAAACCCCGAAACCCGGTCTCAAGTGTTTCTGTTGCAATGTTCGATCTACAAAGAATGCCACGCTGCACAGCAATAGACAATCTTTGCAACAGGAACGCCCCGGACCGATTATCGTAACATTTGTCTTGGAGGCGACCTATCTGCCTAGAAAAGAACATTCATATCAATATATGTATTCGGAAAATAGCCTTCTTTTAAAATAAACCCATTTTCCAGATATAATTACGTAGCTGGTTTTTATTTATTATTTTATCAACGTTCTACGTTTCGAAGTCTTTCCAAATCTCTTGTTCACTAGCACCTCCTTTTTTATTTAATACACATCTCTAGAATATTCCATTCACTTAACAACATAGTAGATAGGTACTTACCTCCATCCAAACGTGATCCCATACCATTACAGCTACAAACCATTAAAGACCACTCTAAATTGTTATTACACGTATAAAAACTAATTCGCTATTTAGTTTTAATACTAAACCGTACATATATATAATTTTATCATAAATTAGCGATGTTATAAATTAATTTTATCAGTACGTATTACTACTTACTATCCAAACACGCCTGTTATAAAATAATAAAATTATCTGAATGTCCAATGGTTGAGATTCTGGTATATAAAATTTGATTTTTTGTTCTGATAACGAAATTATTAAGCTACGAGCTGCTTGTTTTAACGTTAGTAAGTTACAATCCCGTTGGAATAGCTGAACTAAAATATTCATTATAATTATCCAGAATATCGATTGCGATGAAACTTACAATGGTCTGCATTGATCATGATCATGTTCAATGGTCGATCATGTGGTTTTTGGGTGAGAATGAAACTAATGCACACTCTAAAAATATAGTGAGATGCTTGCTTGCCAGGAAAGTGTAGTGGTATTAGAAGAATGCATTGGGCAATATAAAATGTATTATAAGTATTTAAATTTTCTCCAACTTTATCGTTAAAATATTAGAAGGACGAACAATGAGAACGAAAATATTTTCCGCACGACTGTAACAAATTGTGGTTTATCGATTTGTTCACATCACGTCAGCGTCCTGTCTTGTCGGTCTGTAAAAGTTTTGTAAAAGCGATAGCGCTCTCTTTCCCTTACTTATAAACGCTAATTAATGCTCTGCATAAATATGCATCGTTTGTCTTTTACTGACACATGAAGTTTCAAAGTTGAGAGACAGAGACAAACGTCACATAACTTAGTCATGTGAAAATAATATTTTATAAGTAGGCAAGGGAGTCTATCTCTAAGAAATGAACAAAACATTGAATTTAGGAAAAACTAACGTTCATGAATAATATAGGCAATAGTTAAGTTAAATATAAGTTTAATAAATAAATAAGATATATATATATGCGATGAATGAAGAACCTCCTCTTTTTTCAAAGTTAGTTAATAATAAAACAAAAGTGACTTCGCTTTACAACCATTTTTATATTCAACGGAAACAAAGAATTTTAGGTTTTATGTAAATATTTAGTGATGGTACACCATAGGAATGTAAATTTTAATCGATTATTGAGTGTTTATCGATTATGAATATGATAAATGACTTTATTTTGAATCGATATCGGATTGCGTGCCTGAATAGTGGATTATAAAAGTGTTTATGTTTTTATTGCTTTAAACGAACTATTTATACGGGAAATGCTGTTTCAAAAGCTTACGTCAATCTATAAAATGCTGTTGACTAGAAATGTAGGGAGATTTTGATTATCACTGTTTAGGTATATTATTAAAATATTTCGATTATTTTCTTCAAGTTTCTGCAATTTATACTCATTTTATTATGAAGGCAATCGGGGTTATTTCTTTTTTAGGATTTAGTACTCAACATTTCTTGTTGACTTTAGTAGTCAACATTCCTTTCACGGCTTAGCTCTAAGACGCTTATTACTAAGAAGCTGTAATTTTGCATGAGTATACATAATCGATTAAGGCAAGAAATCAGTACAATAAAAAAAATTAAAGGTTTTTTGGTAGCTTCCCCCCATTATTTTGAGTTTTCATCTGAACGTCTTAGTCCACATAGTCACTTATTATCTCGTGAGATAGTGGACAAACGCTCACCTATGGATTATAAAAAAGCGGGAGCTGACGTCATAGATCAATTACAAAAATCATTGAAAAACAAATTAAAGCTATCAAGAATACAAAACGCCAATTAAGTTGCTTCAGCGAGAGCGAATGCAGCCCAAATACCATTTGATCGGTCTATAGATAGTCGACCAACTAATTGGGTATTTTCTATGTTTTACATTACATATAATTTACAAAATAAGTATAGTATGTAGTATATCCGTTGTCTAGTACAAGCTTTAGTCCTTAGTTTGGGGTTAGATGGCGCTGTGTGTAATATCGTGCAATATTTATTTAACTATAGCGATTTCTTTAAAGTTAAAGTTTTGAATGACTTTAACAGATGATGCTTGTACCTATATTATACTGCAATATTATAACGAGAAATAGATCAAAGCAGCTATGCTTCTAGATTTTATAATGCCGTACAGGTTAAGCAACCCCTGGCGTCATCATTACTTCGATGGGTGGCCGATAATATGTGTGGCAAAATGTTTTTTCGAGTCACGGTTGTTATCTGATAGCAGTCGTAAGGTCAAGTTAGAGTTCTTAGGCGACCTGAAAACTCCAACATCAGGTGAGACAATCCACTAACACAAGAAGATTCGCTGCCTGAAAGAAAAGAGCTACGGTCATGTCCTTTCTGGTGCTAAGCATAGTCAATTGCTATCTCCCTTTCTCAAAGCAATGCTACATATTTTATTTGTTTCTTCGCGCAATGAAATATTCTTCGAACTATCGTCCGATCAAAAGTCTACAGCCTCCGTTACATATTTTGTATTCTACTCAAGTAACGGACTTTGTACAATATAATAATTAATCTTGGTACAATCGCCCACTTAGGCCGATGTTCGAACAAGGGCTCGACAGATTGGTCTGTCAGTCACATACGACGGATCTACGATTGATTATGTCGACGTTTACCTTTAGCTTTTACTAGTGTTAAGTAGATAACTATCTCGGAGTAATTTAGCTTTGGAATGTTTGGCAATTTAATTTTAAGAAAACTTTATAAGGGATGATAGACGTACGTGTAAGACCGCGGACTTGTAGCTCAAATTAATTCAAATCAAAATGTGATATTATTACATATTTTTTAGAAACGTCAAGTAAACTACCGTGTCTTCGGTAAACGACCTCCAATGAGAAGAAGATACAAGAAACTCATGTTGTTTTGTTTCTTTTTTGTTGCAATGATCATGTGATTGTCTCATATTTAGGGCTTTAGTGGAACTGGAGCAATATTCTACCATAATCTTTACCAACACGTAAAGTTCGAAAGTAATTCTGTCTATAGGTTAAAATAACGTGTGTGTCACTGACGACGTGAAGCCGAGGAAGTTCGCGATCTTATAAACCCTCGGGGATCCAATTGGTTTCAAATCTATGAAAATTTGGAAATTTGTTGGGGTGTGTCACCGAACGGCGAGCCAAGTAAGTTCTCGATCTTCCATCTATCACCCTGAAGGAAGAGTTGCCTGGGACCCTATTCCCTAGCGATAATGATTCAGGGTCTTTAAATCACGTATGAATTGATACCTTCTAGGTCAGCGTCCTTCATGTTGAACTGAATCTACATTTCCCATCTGGTTTGATAGTGGTCAAATGTTGGCCTATACGAAATTAAGTATAGCGTCTTAAGGAAGAACAGTATACCTGGAATCCGGTGCGTTCCGGGGGCGGGAATCTTACCGCGCCATAATTTGTGTGTATTACCTCAGGGTAACCACATTCTTTTAATTTTATAATTAAGTTTTTTTAGAAAATAGTTTTCTCGAGCTCCTCTGTGCTTCGGAAGGCACATTGAGCGATTGGTCCTAGGTTATTATGACTGATGGTAGTCGTTAGGTCAAGTTAGAGGCCTCAGAGTGACCTGAACAATTTCATCACTAGACACTATATGAAAAGAAGGAAAAAATATTTCAGAAAACGTTGCATTCCTAATAAATAAAAGTAAAACATATTTCTATTGCTAGTAAATTCATCGGCTGGATCATTTATGCCCCTGTATACTGCACTACTCTCCTCATTAGGTTGAGTACAGGCAATAGACAGAAGATCGGCCGATAGTTGTGAAGTTGCAAACAATTCAGCAATAAAAAGTTGAAATAAAATTTAAAAAACAAATTGTTTTACTTTAATTAATACAAAATTACCTCTAGCCGCGTTAGAGAACAATCGGCATTGCAATAATGCTGATACGCGATTTAAAAAGGAAATTTCATTTAATTTCAATTAAGTCTAATTTACATTACGAAACTAGTATCAAGCATTATACAGTGAATTTCACAAAAGCAGCCTTGTAGCCGTTACAGAAGCAATTTTATGTAATAGATAAACAGTAAGCCGCTCTGTCTACGCATTTTTTTTTGGGAAAAAGACTATGAATTGCACACCACTAGTTTCGCAATTAGCAATCATGCATGATAAGTACAATTATATAATTCTACATTAGCAGGTTGCTCGGTTGGTTTAGTATTTAGTCTAAGTCCGCCCTAAAACAATTTAAAAGATATTTCTCAACCAAGAATATTTTAAGTCAAAGAACGTTTCTTTTGTAATAGTTGTTTCCGAACGAATGAGTGTAATATTTAAGTACCTATTGTTTTTGAGAAAAGAAAAGAGCCGCCGACCTGTAGGAAGCCATTTTTACACGGAGTCAGACTAAATTCGTATTATTGTTTAAGAAAGAACTAGATGTGTAAGTACTTTATTTACTAAAATACATTGTTCGTGAGATTTTGCAATTATTAGTATACTAATGAACGTTTAAAGTATTAACTACTAGTTGCGTATCGCATTTTCACCCGCGTAAGTATATATCTCAGTTATATATCTCAATATCTCAGTTACTCCTTGATAATAGATTTCTATTGGTGAAAGATTTTTTGAAATCGGTACAGCCAGTGGTCTCAGAGATTATCCTCAACATACATAATAATATGTACATACATACAAACATGCTACCAACGTTACCGCTTTATAATATTAGTATAATTTTTTTTCCCGGGTCTTATTCGCGTACTATTATTTATTAAATTCTCATGTTACATTGATCTTGGTCGCGAGGGGACTGAAAAATAATTATGAGTCCAAATCGTGTGAGTTTGAAATGTTTAATATTAGTGTAAACAAAAGGTGTACGATTTTAAACGGGGAAGTCAAAGGACGAATTAAATAGCAAAAACAAAATACAAAGAAAAGCAAGTAAAAAAAGTAAGTACTTATAGTAACAGCAAGAACGGAACTGGGGATGTATTCTAATTACTGAAAGTTGTCGACATCGCCTCAGCATTGCTATATTATGTATTTTTGATTCGATTTCGCTTTAAGCGATAAAGCCGCCCATGGCGCCACCTATTTTTATGTTGTGTTTGTTTTCTTTGTACAAACTTACCTATATTTTGTGTGTATGTATAGTAATGAATTTATTCATTTATTCATTAAATAAATACATATTGCACGACATGACACACAACGCTATCTAGCCCCAAAGTAAGCACTAGGCTTGTACTATGGGTACTAGACAACGATTATACTACATATTATAGTTTTTTACATACTATAGTATTTTACATTCATTCATATTTGTCGCAAAAGGATTTCAATATTTTTTGGATATTTCGCAGTTTCGCTAAAGCTTTTAAACTGTTAGTCTTAGTACTTAATTTCTTTCAATATTGTATTATACTATCAAACACTTGCTGAACCGAACCGAACAAAAAACGAAATTAGGTACCTACTTTTCTTTTGCAAATAACATGATGTACACATCATGTTATTAACATATCCAGTACCTATGTTGACAAATAGACAGTAAAATTCCAAAAACACCTGATTATGCCTATTTACATAAAAACTCCTACACAATTTATAATTACGATTTTATCTCTCATTCAAATATTAAAAAGAAAAAATATTCTTGAATCAATTATAACTAGTTGTCACCTTTTGAAGTTGGAACCATGATTCGCAAGACTTTAGAGGTGTTTATCGAAATGTTTAAAATACATTGCTTGTTATTTAGGCTTCTATCATTTGATGGTTAATGCAGAGTGATCAGTGTATGTGTAACGTTTAAATTTTTCCGACGTTTGTAGTTCGAGATGAGAACACTAATTATGTTTCTATGTAGCGCGCGGGATGTGGCATTCCATCAGATCGTTGAACTTGCGCCGTAGACCTCACTTTTTATAGAATGGCCATTTTAACATGACATTAAAAATTTGAGTGTGTACCTTTGCTCCTACTTTTAAGTGTTGTAGTCTGGGTCTAAAATAAAATAATTACGGTATACTGCACGTTGTAAAAAGTGTTTATTTTTTTGTCACCAAAAGGTGTTTATTCGCGAGTGGCTTATTGTCACCCTCGGACCTAAGTCGTAGCGTCAAACGCACTAGTCCTTGTTCTGATTTGTAGGACGGTGCATCCACTAAGGATGACGGGTTGGATTTTGTTACACTTTCGTCTTCCGTCTTCTTGATGAGCGTTCTACATCGTAAACTATATCATCACTTACCTTTTATCATGCACTAATAAGAATAACGAACTAAAAAAGAAGTTTATATTTTTTCTACAAATTTCGGTATAACTTTTATAATTTGCCAATAATAACGATCTATTCTAAGTTCTTTAGCTTAAATAAGTATAAGTACTTACAACCTATTTCTTGTTTCATCATCATCAACCTGTTGCAGTCCACTGCTGGACATAGGCCTCTCCAATTGCACATCCTAGATCTATTTTCGGCTTCTCGCATCCAGTTTGTGCCAGCCAGTATTTTTGTTTAGTAAATACTTATGACCATTCTCTTGTAACTTTCGTCTATGGTTGATCGTAGCTGTATGGCTTACAACAGATGATGTACTGCAGTCCACAGTATCAAGGTGGCCGGCGCGGGCGCAAATGTGTTATCTACGAAGGTATTCTATTTTAGAGACAATCACGAACCTTTTTCAATGTAAATTTTAGGGTTCCGCAATAAAATTTAATGTATGTAAAACATTTAATGGGGCTGTCGATTTACAACTGATTTAAATTTCGTTAATGGCCGCTGTTTAAAATAACATGGTGAGGCTTGAATTGAAAATTAGGAAAATAGTAGTTTATAGCGATGTTTTCTACTGAAAAGTTGGTTTATGGGCTCGATTGTAGTTTAAAAGTTAAGCATTTTGTTCAACCGGATTCAATCATGTTTTATCATTTTGAAATGTCTGAAATAAATAAATTACAATATTTACCGGTTGTATTGTTGTAGTAAAAAAAGACAAAACCAATTATAACTAATTAGGTTATTTACGAGTTTATTCCCGTACAATTCAAATTTATTAAAATAAACTGCTGAACCTAACTACATACTTTTGCAATCACTCGGTACGTTAGTTAAAAAAAAACAATCTCACTTCATGTATTGTTTAGTCGAAAACCGTGCCTACAAAAATATATTAAAAAACCGGTTACTCTTATAACTTTTTTATATAAAGTTGTTATTATAGAAGATTAATAGGGCAAATGTCATATTTAATGCGAAATGTAAGCAATTTATACGGTTTTTGTTGTTTTTTTATTGTATTTATTCTATTTGGCATCCGTATTAATCCTAATAATATACTTAATATAAAGTTTGTGTGTTTCACTCAGACCACGTATTAAGTTTAATAGAGTTACTTAACAGACGCTTGTTTATATTAATATTTAAGTTTTTATCATTTTTAAGCTAATGTTTATTATTATTTCTATATATAGTATGTATTTACAAAAGAAAAATAAATATAAGTAGTATATCCGTTGTCTAGTCACCGTAACACAAGCTTAGCAGCTTACCATGGGGCTAGATGGCGCTGGGTGTTGGGTAACAGAATTTATTATTATTTATAAAATCAACACTTTAACACCCTAATGCATACCAGGACGCATGTGATTCATTTACTACCCGCCCGGTCGCCAATATTTTTCTCGTCCGGGACGGATGAGACTCTTAGGATGTTTTATATTAGACCGTCACGAGCGCCGGCCGGGTCCGAGCTTCGTTGTCCGTTGCTCGGCCGTCACACGGTTGCAACAGACCGATCGCCTGCTCGCCGAGCAATGGACAACGAAGCTCCTCCTCGTGAAGGTCTAATATAAATAATTCCTTAAGGTAAATGGGTAAGTCTTATCCGTCCCAGTACCGCGCCTGTACTTAACCGCCATTTCTATCTCGGGTCGGTAAGTTATAACTTATAACTATAACGAAAACACATCTGTAAATTTTTTAATTGTCTATCTGTCACAAAAAACCAGGTTATTACGGTTCATGAGATACAGCCTGCTGACTGACAGATGGACAGTGGAGACTTTTCTTTAGAAACGGAACTCTAAAAATGTAGACTTCTATTAGATTCAATTATTTTCATTAAAACCCAAGTTACTTTATAAGTCAACATTAAATCGCTATATAAATTAGTATCTGTCAATCTGTGTGACAGATGGTAAGCAACGACGACCACGCAAACTCCAAGCGTTTGCAGATTAAATAATTATTACAATATTTTAAGAGATTAGCGTCAAAGATAATGTGTAATATATTATTTGAACGTTCCCCTCGATCGCCGTTTGAGGTGCCTCTACGTGAAGGTATCTTTAATGTATTTTATATTTTTAATGTAGGTAGGTATGATTAAACATTTTTTCTAAATATGTATATGGGAAATATTTCTTTGATAAAGACGCTATCACTTGGTGGAAAACACATAATTTAGTTCGACGTAGGTAAGAAAAAAATATAGGTAGGTACCACATGAATAAGCCAAATAAGCCAAATCCGTTCGGTCTTCAGGATCTTCATGTTTCAAGATGCCTCAGTATCTGAAGGCGCAGACCAACCTGGAAGATGTTATCAACATCATACATGAATTGGAACTCCGTTGTAGGATAGTCGTCAGAAATATTGTAACGACTAAAAAGAATATAAAAACTTAACCTACAACGGATGTTTTTTTTTGGCTGAATTCATTCTATTTCAAAAACGATATCTGAAAATATTTTTAATTAAATATTTGAAAAATAAAACCAAGTTATGAAACTGACATTTGGGTTAATATCTTGTGTTTTGTGAATATTTTCTTAAAAACACAACAATTACAGATTTAAAGGTAAATATATCGAGATTTTTCTTTGAAAATGAAGTGGTAATCTGCTCCCGCGCATCGTGACTGTCAACCAATGAGACAGCGCACCATAAACACAAAACAAAAACATCTCGTAATACTTCTAACATAACACGTTAGGCTTAAAAGAGCAACATTTTAACTGCCCAAATTAATTAGGATTGTGTTTCAACTTATCAGATTTAAATTACGTCGTCACTTTATCAAATCCTTTTGCGATATGTCAACGGGGAGAGGTAAAAAACGGAATAAGCAATATAAGTTTGGTTATGTATGCCTAAAATGTCGCACTTAAAATATGATTGTAAGTTTGATTAGGAACAAAAAAGTAAGATATGTAGGTATTATGTATTTAGTGTAGGTATTTAACCTATGTATGTCGTATTGTAGCTGATTCGCGTGCCAAATGTCCCCTCTACATGGGATGCCCAATAACGTGCGAAACGGAGACGCAAAGTAGAAAAGCAGTATTATAAATGCGACAGGTCCTTTAGACAGGTCTAAATTCTTTTATTTTGTATATTAAGTTCCCTGAATCCTTTGTCCCGAATAAGTAATTGTTTGCTACGCAGCGGCTAACGAATCACCAAACTTGATTTTCCACAGTGTATAAAATCTGAAAATCAATGAAAATACGGCCATACTGAAATAACTAATTTACAACACTCTACGAAGCATAAAAACTACAAATAATTTTATAACCTGCGACGTGTCAAACATAATTTATATTCGTCTCAAAATTTATGCTTTATAAATTTACGCAAATTCATTAAAATTTATTATCCAATTAAAATGAATGTCAACTGTTTAAGCACATTGATTTAGGCTAGTTTAAAAATCATAATCCTATATTATTAGTAGATAATTAATGAGTAATAAATGTCTGTGTGTAATTAAATACAAGTGTAATGTTTACGCTTTTTTTACTCTGTTTTATCTGGCTAAGGGAAAATATACATGTGGTTGATATCATTTGGCGACGTGCAAATTGCTTCCATGGCACGTGCTCTAAACTAAAATTCCCAATAATGATTCAGCATTATTAGATTTTTCTAAAAAACGGTTTAGCAAATGAATAAGATACCTAAACAGGTACTAATTAAGTACTACTTACATAATGATGTAGATATTTATTTTAAAAAACATTAAAAGTTACAAGTGCATAATCTAATAAACATTATATAGCCATTCCGCACCCGAATTGTCAATTTAGATGTAAATTCAGTTTCATAAGCACCATACAGGACGTTGCTGTTTTGAAGTAAATTACTGGTGATTGAATTACGTGAAATCAGCAATGTAATACAAAATGCGTATTAATTTCAGTTTTAATCTAGATAGGTAAAACGTTTACGGACAAAGTCCCTACAACAAAATCCCTAACAACCTTCCTCTCTCATTACAAAAATTACGAAGCAAACCCGTAGACACTAGCTAGTAATCACATTACAATGTGTTAGTTAGGTAGCTCGAAAGCCATTTCGTCTTACATTGATTATATATATTAAATAAATTGCACCGTCTCGTCCGTTCGTTGCGTGGACAGGAAACAAAAAATACCAGTCTCCATTACATTCCCTATCCTACCAGCTAATCATCTTTAGATTAAAGTTTAGATTTTACGCGGGTTTTTATTTCTGTTGTAGTTTTTTTTATAAGAGTAAAAACGAATTAAAAAAAATAAAAATAAAGGCGTAAACTAAAAGTCCTAAGACTAAGCCTAAAAATGACAAATTTAATAAACATCATAAATTTGTCATTTTTAGATTAATTTAAAAAAAATATGTTTTTCCAACGCCCGACGTTTTGACGCCTTTCCACACCTACTCTAGTATAGACTGAGATGTCATTATTGTCATTCTCATTATTTGAAAAAGTAACTGAAAATTACATAAAAACTTATAAACTATACCTATATAAATCATATCAAAACGAATCTATCCTATCTATATTAATAATTTCTTTTCCATCCAAAGTTCACCTGGAAGACATCGCATTTAGCGATAAGACCGCCATTGTACCTAGTTTTTTTTTGTAAAAATAAATAGTTTTTTTAAGTACTTATAATATATCTGAAAAATGTGCTGATTTTTATGTTTACCTATCTAATCTGTTTCTATTGTATTTCTATTTCATTGTTTAGTTTTATTTTTTGTGTTTTCTTGTTTTGTAATCATTTGGTACAATAAAAAGTTAATCGATCAATCAATCAAAACGTTCCAGACCTTATACAAGAACGTTGAGTAAAGACTAATATTAATACTATTAAGAGTATTACTTCGATATATTGCAACTTTGTAACAGATATCAAGTATAATATTAGCTATTATATAATATAAGCTGTGAATGATTCCTAAAATTCTCACAGGACGGATCCAAAACGGGAATGGAAAATGGCTTCCTAGAGGTCAAGTGAGAATGTCCATTATAAAAGCAGAGACGCACCACTTTAGCTTAGGCGGGCCCTTTGGATGTTACCATTAGAACTTATGTGTGTAGACTAGCTGTGTTTCACGGTTTCAAATGCGTAAGTCCCCACCCTGTAGGATTGTTCGAAAAGTCCTTTCTTCAGTAGATCACATCAGCTACACATCACAAAGAACACAGTCTCCATAATCAATTATGTGTTGAGACTAACTGAGCCGCACGTCTTACCCGCAGAAGTTCCGATCCCGTGGCGGTTTTCCAAAAGCCCTTTCTTTGTGTGTACTTGACACTGATTCATTTTAATTCACTATCTAATGTATGCTTTTGTCTTGTTTCAGGTATGAAAACGATACGAAACTTTACAGGCGTATAATCAATACCTATCTAAGAACTTAAGAGCTAAGTAAATATAGTCTAGTAGGATAATGACTAATTGGCATAATTACCATGATGTATCAGTAATTCAGTAAGTTAATTCACTCGGATATCATGATGGCGCAACTAATCCAGAAATGCACACAAATTGCTCATTTTTGATGTCTCAAGCCCCAACATAACCCTGAAGTAGTAAGTTATAATTATCAAATTTCCGTACAAGTTTCATACAAGACTTAGCTAAAGAATTTTAGCTTAGGGCAGACTTTTACTGAATCATTTTTATCTTAGCTTGGGTTGAAATTACCTCAAAGTATGACGTCAAATTTACGTACAAGCTTCATACAATACTTACCTAAAGAATCTCCGCTTAGGGTAGGCCTTCACTAAACCATTTTAATCTTGACCGCTTACTCAGAACTGATGTGAAGTCATCAAGCGTTGACAACTTAACTCCAACCACCGTTAGGAGATTTAGAAGTCGATTTACTTAACTCGTATAGAAAGTAGGGAGGTGAAGTATCGATACTTTGAAGTCAAAGGTCGTCGGCGATGTACGGGGATAAGTCGATGACGTAGAGATGTCATTATCGATGCGATAGATGTGTTATTTAGTCCTGATCCAGTCGAAATGTAGGGATAAAAAGTCGTTCGGTGTAATTCCAGTTTCATCGTTATCTTCGCAGTTGTTTTACGTTTACATTCCTTACCTTACCACCCTATGCCTGATTTATAGCTTTGTCTTGCTTTTATTAAGTGAGTGACAATAATTAACGTCGGTAAAAATGTGAGTAAATGGCCACGCATGACATAAATAGTATAAGTTATTTAATTTTACTAAGAAAGGAAATATATTATAGTTCACAGAAGGAGAAGAAAAAAACGTTTTATTTTTTTCGTTGAGAATAAACCTAGTTTTTTATTTGATAAAGGTAAATTCATTCACCTTTGTCGTGATTTATACAAGTAGGTATAACTGATATAATATAATAATTATTTTAATTGTTTACGAGCTACTTTTTCGCAAATTTGCCTCATTTTAGGTCCTTTATTCGCGAGTACTCAAACAATATAAGGAACCTAACACATCTAATACATAATACCCAGTTTTAACAAGATTTCCTACAGTCCCCAATGAGCAATTTCTAATAAGTAACCACCTACATTAAAAGTGTACATTAATGTGACAAAACGTACATACTTGCAGTTGCAATTCCTAGTCAAAACAACTCTACAAAATTATATATTTTCTTTCCATTCATTGCGAAATACGGTTCGCAAAAAAGTTTAATTAATAAATTATTCTACTTCCTATTTCATTTTTATAACTTTTTAAGTTCTATGTATATTTGCTTCTAATCATGGTCTTTTTATTTATTTTTACATTAAAACAAAGTCAAATAAGTGAGCTTATCTGGCATTCTTTTCTGTAAAATGAATATGGCTTAATGTTGCTAATCTAAACTAACTAGCTAAACTAAGTTGGTGTAGTTCTCGGTGTGGGACCAGTTTAATATAATAAATCAATTATGAAATAAATTATAGTTTTAATACAATTTTTCTCGCGTCTTATTCGCGTATTGAATTTAAAAATAACAATACGCGACTAAGACCAGGAAAAAATATTATTAAGAGTATAAATGGTGTAAGTTTAAAAAGTTTAAAATACCCTTGATTTGGCTGACCGTACTTCAGTATCATTGTCACAAACACGAGTCCACTCTGTGCGCGCACGCATAGCTAACGATCTACATGAAACATTAGTCAACAGACAACTTGCAGGAAGTGATGTTTGTATGTATGTATGTAGGTAGGTAGAGGTAGATGATGTACTTATAGTTATAACCTAGGCAATGTTTGTTTGTTTGTCACATGTTGTAAATACTTATGACTGTTTAGAGGTAAAGTAGTTTTTGTATTAGAATAGAGAGTACATTATAAAGTCACATGTTATCGATCGTTACAAAGGTTATAATTTGTATCGACCTTTTATAGTATAGAATTTCCGAGACATCAACAGAATTGGGCCACTTATTTCGTTTTATATTTAAATCAAGTCGACCCTTGAGCAGATAGTTGTGGGTTCGATTTCCTCCAGGTACAGTATTTATGCTGCCTATTTACTTTTTGTTGTTGGGCGGGTTGTGTGTTTGTGGATACGTTTGTGTTTTTTCTATTTTTTTAGCCGATAGACGTAATTACTTTCCCGCTCTTAATGTTAGTAATGATTTGCTCAGTTCCAATATAGCTCCAAATACACGATAATGTGAATCACATGATCATTCTAAAAATAAAATTACCCGTAAGTTTCTTGTGTCTTCTTCTCATTGGAGGTTGCGTTTTGAAGACGCGGTATTTTATGTTTAATTTGGTAACCATTATGTGATTGTAAAGTTATAAAACGATATTTTTTGACTTTACAACCTACTAATCCTACTAATATTATAAAGCTGAAAGTTTGTGAGTATGTGTGAAAGTTTGTGAGTACATGGGTGTTTGTTACTTAATCACGCAAAAACGGCTGAACGGATTTAGATGAACTGGTGACCTGGAATAACACAAAGGCTACTTTTTATTCCCAAAATCCCGCGGGAACGGGACTTACGCGGTTAAAACCACGAGGCGCTGCTAGTTTTGAATAATAATGCAACAAACAATGTACGTATTTACCAAAAAAGTATTAAAGTATAAAGACTTGTCTGGTCACCACAACACAAGTTTAGTCGCTTACCTATGAGCAAGCTGTTTGATTGTGATTGATGATTTTTTAAAGTGATAATTGAATTAAAAAAAACCCTGTGATATTATATAAGTTACTCTCTATCGCAGAAACTGTAATGTACCCAAGTTGCTTTTTTATCTCTACCTAGTCCTATAACTATGACTAGTTTTTGTTGGGTAAGTTTAAATGGCAATGGAAATTATGTGATAGATCCTTTTAAGTGTGTACTTAGTAAAGTAGAATTAATAAATACAAAGTGCCGGTTTTAAGAATAATCTAAAATTACTTTTTCAATTACAAGGCATTCTAGATTTAGAATGCCTTGTAATTGAGCTTTAGGGTAGTTCAAAAAACAAAGATCCCAATTAGGCAAGACTTGCATATAGGTAAGTCATATTTTGCGTACAAGATGAAATAACCTTACAATGTAATTTGTAGGTGAAGTCGTACTTGTATACAAGTTTAAAAGTAAACTATGCAGTCTGTTTTGGGGACGGTTATATACAAGATGTAACAGGTAAGCCCTTTTAATCCGAAAGGGGGTTGTTCTAGACGTCTAGGCGAACACCTTTTGTTCTACGACTTTTGAAAATTTCACCCCCTTTCGGGTTAAAAGGGCTTACCTGTTACATCTTGTATAAGTAAGCATAAAGCGCATAGTTTAATAAGTCACATTTTGCGGCTAAGATTTAAGAATAATCTAAAATTACTTTTTCAATTACAAGGCATTCTAGATTTAGAATGCCTTGTAATTGAGCTTTAGGGTAGTTCAAAAAACAAAGATCCCAATTAGGCAAGACTTGCATATAGGTAAGTCATATTTTGCGTACAAGATGAAATAACCTTACAATGTAATTTGTAGGTGAAGTCGTACTTGTATACAAGTTTAAAAGTAAACTATGCAGTCTGTTTTGGGGACGGTTATATACAAGATGTAACAGGTAAGCCCTTTTAATCCGAAAGGGGGTTGTTCTAGACGTCTAGGCGAACACCTTTTGTTCTACGACTTTTGAAAATTTCACCCCCTTTCGGGTTAAAAGGGCTTACCTGTTACATCTTGTATAAGTAAGCATAAAGCGCATAGTTTAATAAGTCACATTTTGCGGCTAAGATGATATGATCTTCCAATGTAATTTGTATGTGTGAAGTCATGCTTGTATACAAGTTTTAAAGTAGACCATACAATGTGTTTTGGGGACGGTTATATGTAGGTAAGGCGAAAACGCAAAGTTTTACAAGTCAAATTTTGCGTACATGTTGAAATGACCTTACAATATAATTTGTAGGTGTGAAGTCATACTTGTATACAAGTTCAAAAGTAGACTATACAGTGTGTTTTGGGGACGGTCATAAATAAGCCGAAACCGCGTTGTTTTACACGACTAAAATTTCAATTTCAATCGAGATTCGTTAGCCACCAAGTTACGTAGTCGGCTAGCAGTTCAACACTAAGCACAAGCTTCTATCACAGTAAGGTACCAAACCTAGGTGGTTTTCCTCTCTCTCTATCCGAACCAAAAGCTCTGAATCTCTCTCGAACGGTAGATTCAAATCTATCTGCATAATGCGGATACAGTATAAATTTCAAGAGAAACGTCGACAGACGCAGCGGGGGGACGGTGTAGGCGAGGATAACAACTTTGGTAAAATTAAAACGGACTGTCTTGCTTTGTCATTCGTAAGCCATGTCGCGAGGCAGTACTAGTATTATACCTACGTAGGTAAGATTTCTGTTAAACATCGTGTAGGAAGTACGTAGATGGTTAAAAGATGAATAACATATCTAGTGTACAAAACTAAGGCCTGATTTTTCATTTTACGAATAAAATATATCAGTCGAATAAGTTTGAACCCAACCAAAAAAAGCTTTAAATTTTGATCTTCTAAATTTAGATTTATTTTCTTTTTAATTATCATTCGGTGGTGTTACATTTTATTTGTCAAATATCTCTATCTATAAAGATTTGAAAAATCAGCCCTAGTTAGTTTGGTTAAGTGTCAGTTTTGTACTTTGATGTGGATTTGATTAAGCTGTGGTTATTCACCAGAACATGTGGTGACTTTATTTTAGTTTTCTTTTTTTTGTATTAGTGACCAGGGGCTTTACTATAAGCTCTAAATTAAGACCAATATCTTTAGGCAAGTCGAGTAATTACTCTAGTTAAGAAAAATCTATCTATCACATTTTCGCAGACGTTGAAAACCTGTGAAAAGAGTGGGACAAAATATATTGTTTAGCCCAAGTAATTCATTGCTGGAATTGTCTATAAATACTGGTGTAAGTCGTGCAGTCGTTCTAAAGTCGTTTTAGGCAGGACTGATTACGTCCCTCCCGCATTTGAATTATTTCGCATGTAAAAATTGATCAAAGTTTAAGCACTCACAAATGCACTAAACAATGTAGGTGTATTGTTGTTTGAACAGTTCTTGATATTTTAGTAAAAAGTTTTGAATACCTATTATCTAAAATTAAAATAAAACTGCACGTATTGGGGATGATTAATACTAGACCGGAATGGCACACAAGGCAGCATGGACGCGGCACGGACCACATGCAAATCAAACGCTGTTCATTCATGATAAAGTTACGGGCCCTGACATATTGTCTTTGAAATCACGCTTATGAATTATTAAAGCAACTGAAGTTAAAGTTTTAACCCTGTGTTTTCCGCAATTAACCCTACAATTGGGCTATGGTGCGTGACTTTAAGCCGTGGGTTTCCTCACGATGTTTTCCTTCACCGTAAGGGCGATGTTATTAGCGCATATAATTTTTTCTTAAAGAAAAATACATTGGTGCGCAAAGCCAGGGTATCTACCATTAGACCAATACCGCTCATGCAAAGCAACTAATGAATTATTATGTTTCTACCTATTAAATAATACAACAAACTAAGTATAATAAGTGTGACTTTGAGCTTAAGTAACTACAATGCCTGGATGTCCATCTTTTAAGCCCATAAACAGACAACTGTATTTTTATGTCTTTTTTATGATTGTTGTTGACGCCCCTTTGGTGTGACAATACGTTAACTCGTGTCAGATAATAGAGATATAATAGATAAGCAGAATTTAGTATTATAGAAAGAAACTCTTGCTCAGCGGCGGTCAAATTTTCTTCTTCTTCTTCTTTTGGTGTAGAAAGTAGAGTGGCTCAACTAGTGTCAGGGTTTTTGGGTCGCCGAATATATCCTGATCTGTACAATTTTTTTAACAAAATGATTGTTCATCCACCTCAGTCAACCTTGAAAAAGCCAACTGTAAAGTTGGGGAAAGCTCGGTCGTTTATATCAAAATCATGAACAAAACGCGATTAAACCCGGTAAATAAAGTGTTTTATTATGCAAAATCGCGAAAACCATAAAAGAAATTAAAAAGATTATTAAAAAAAGTGTCTTAAAAGTATGTTTGCGTACCCCGACAAATGGTAACTATTTTAAGAAAAGGAAAGAAGGGACGACGCGACGTACCCTCTAATATTATGATGCATATTCTATCTCTTTTTATAAAATACTTTGTAATAATAATAGGTGAGGATTGTAAAGCACATTAAAATCTGAAGTTAAACCTCGTTTTTAGGGTTACGTAGTCAAGAAGAAACTTTTATTAAAATTTACTAAACTAGATCAAAAGTGTAAACACAGAACTGTCAATTTTCAAAGGAAAAAGTAAACAAAGAGCTGAGCAAACATTGTTACATTTTGTTTACATTTTTGATCCAAGATTCGGTTGCTGACTACGAAATCCTAAAAAAATTACTCACGATTATTATAAACGCAAAAGTTTGCTTGTTTGCAACTTTAAACCGATTACAATGAAACTTGGAATTTAGCCTATGTGTTATTTTAGACGTCCAGCTAACGTCTAAAATAACACATAGGCTACTTTTCATCTCGATATTCCCTCGGGAACGAGACTTACGCGGGTGAAACCGCGGGGCACAGCTAGTTCTTTATATACGATCGAAATAGAAGGAAAAGGTGTACGAAATACAAACGAATTGTCGATCGAAATAGAAACCATTCATACTTATAATAACTTAATAATAATCGATCTATTACATTACGAGCGTACGTTATCATGAAAATTAGCATCTGCCTATTTTATCTTTTAACATCTAGCAATAAATAGAGGCCTTACCATGTGAAAAATAAAGTTTAAATTGCAGTAAAAAAAGGGTGATAAACTTGTGATAAAGGACATATACTTATTGCTGTGCTAAATTAAGCTATAAGCCGGATGAATAGAGTAGTAATTTTAGTAACTAGGGTTTAGAGCCTGCCGGTGTTAAGATATAAAAGTATGGCGGCTCTTTGATCACTTATTATGCGATCGTGGTATAAAAGATACGCGTTATTTTTGCTAATTAAGTTTTATCGGGAACTAGCCTTTACTCGCAACTTCGTTTGTGTAGAACATCGAAAACCTAGCAGGCCAATAAATTTTTATAAAGAAATTGTTTGATTAATTGAATCTTATACTTAGCATTATAAACGCGAAAGGTGTTTTTATCAATGTACTTATGTGACTTTGTTACTCTTTTACGCAAAAACTACTGAATTAACTGTGATAAAACTTGGAAGAGAACTGAAATAGCACATAGGCTACTTTTTATTCCGATATTTTTGCGGGAACGGGTCTTACGCGGGTGAAACCGCGGTGCGCAGCTAGTAATCAATAAAGTTTTCGCGTTCTTGATTATTCCCACTTGATTTAAGTGAATATAATTCACCCTTTTATAAGAATAGTCTAGTATTACCAAACGTTAGTTTGTTTAAGTCTTACAATAATAAATAACAAGCTGCGCCAGCGGTTTTACCCGCGAGAATGTCGGGATAGCCTATACAAGGTGTAACGGGTAAGTCCTTTTAATCCGAAAGGGGGTTTTTCTAGACGTCAAGGCGAACAACTTTTGTTCTACGATTTTGGAAATTCGAAGTGCTTTTCGAAAAATTTAGGTGTAAAGTTTACTTGAAAATCAGCTGTTTCTGAGAGTTCGAGGTCATTGACCTTATGTTGTCGTTTTATTTAGTTTAATGGTTTACAATCAAAACTTCAATTAACTTTATTTCCAAAAGCAGCTGTTTTTTCAGTGAAACATAATCTCAAAATTTAAAAAAAAAGTTCGAATTTTCAAAGTCGTAGAACAAAAGTTGTTCGCCTAGACGTCTAGAACAACCCCCTCTCGGATTAAAAGGACTTACCCGTTACGAATTGTATATATAGCCTATATTATAATGCAGATTTCCAGCTATATTATCAATCGAATTTGTGGAAAGTGGCATTATCTGTTTGATCAGAAATAAAAATCATGCGTATTTTCGATAAAATATCTAGTCTATATTTTTTTCGAACTAAAGAATTAAATAACTTTCGGCAAATTATGGTAAACCCACCACCTATTCTGCTTTGCAGGTAGGCGTATAATAAATACTTATAACAAACGACTAAATTTTTGTTAAACCAAAATTTCCATAAACTGGTAATTTGACATAAACTTCGTGCTAATTAAGGATATAATGCCACATATTAAGATCATCAGAATACCTTTGACAAACTTGTTCAAATAAAAACTCAAAGGAATCCCCACCTTACCCTTATCGACTTTAAGTTTTAAATTTCTTAAGCAAAAGTACACTGACATCCAAACCATTACGATAATGTAGTAGTTCGATATTGTACCTTATGTGTTTAATTTTAGAGTTGAGTTTTGTTTGTCAGTAAAATTGTCCCACACCGGTACTCGTTTGACAGTCACCACCGATTGAGCGATCCGATTCGATTGTAATCGATAAGAGTAAAGGATATCGATTGAAGCGATTTCAGTCGTTATACTTGACGTTGATTATCGTGAACAATGTAGCTGGTAAAGCTGGACGTTCACTGCCGGCCGGCTAAACTAAGTTAGCTTAGCTTAGCTATGCCGTATATTCGAGCTTGTTTTTCATAAACATTTGTTTACATAGTTATGCCCAACGAACTACGAAAGAACTCTTCCTATGAAAAAAAATTGGGTACAATAGAATTGTAAGCCGACTAGAAGGAAAAAGGCAACCTGATAGTGATGCATTTCAAATTCGTCTCTGACGGACGAGCTGCGCCAGTTCTAAAGGCAAACTTTTCGGGAAATTATTCACACACCTTAATTTTTTTTTATTCAAAATTCGATATAGAAAACTAGAATAAATCCACACAAGGGAAATAAACCCGATGTCATTGTGCATTCATGTCAAAGTTGTCAGTTTTATTCGAACAAAGTTAAACTAGTGTTATAATGCGATGGATCATTGGAATTTAAACCTTATTTTGGATGACATTAAGTGTTATATCATTGTAAAAAGTGAACGGGTAAGTTTATATCCGCAAACCACTGAAACTCAAGCTTGAAGAAATGTTCTATAGGTAGTTAAGTTGTAATTACATAAATGTAGCAGTGTATTTTGTTTAGTGGTTTTATTAACTTTCAAAAATATGTTTTTTAAACTAAAAGAAAAATACATAGTAAAAACTATTACTTGCAAAAATAGCGCTAGAAATATTTTTAAGGAAATATACATCTTCAAAAATTCCTTTGTATTGATACCGGGGTATTGATCCGGAGGCGCGAGTTGCAACCTTGCGACGGGGGAATTTTTAAAGATGTATTTTTCAACAGCCGGTATTTAAAGTTGGTCTCAAGTTTATTTTGAACAAATGCAATCATTAATTGCCTACTTTCAAAATTTTTGAATCTATGCATGTATTTTTAGTGAAACGTAATAAATATCAATAAAATGGTTCTTAAAACAAAAGTAGGTACCTAGTTCGTCTAGACGCATAGAACAACAAAAGTAGGTGGTTCGTCTAGCAACACCCTTCCCTAAACACACTATCTAGATTGATAATTTGAAAACTTACGACGGAATCCGCCGTGAGAAGGCGGTTCTCTACAGAACCGACAGGCTGTCAAAGTATCATACTTTGTACAATTATTTCTAACTACACAGTAAACATTGTTAAAGAAACCCAACACGTTATCCAAAGTCGAACGAAAAAGAGACATTAATCAAAAATTTTCACGCGCGCTCCGAGAAAATTTCCAACCGAGTGCATGATGCACCGCGCCATGTTTTATACTTAGACAAGGATCTTAAATGAACGGTAGGGAGGGCACCACTGTCGTCACTTTCGTTAATTAAACCTTTTAGTGTCAAACATTGGGTACGTTGCAGTTTTGGGAGAAATATCGGAAATTTGAGTGGTAGAGTACCTACTGAAATTATAGTTACTTATCTCGCATAATTTCTGTTAGTGATTCTGCTTGCTAAATTGCTTTTCTTTAAGTATTACAAGTTTTAATTGATAATAATGAAACAATTTCATCGCATATTTTAACATCCTTAAAACAAAATCTAATTTCTGGTGAATATACCTCGATTCCGGAGATTATTGATAAAAAAATACAGCAATGCCATTTCGCAGACTTAAAATAAATCTTCGAATCGCTGGTGGCATTAACCCAGTTGTTACTGTCGTCGTTTTAAAACAACGCTTTGGTTATAAAAATATTTAAAAAAATGTGGGTACTGTTCAATTGTTTCACTGGTGTTACTTGATAGGTGAGCACTTTGTGAATCGCAGTCTGACGGTCAATCACCTTGGTTAACTACATTCTGTGTGTTATTTACTAACTATTTCAGCAGTTTTTAACAATGAGTTTATCAAAGTAAATATTTACAATAAATTACATATTCTTTGGAGATTATTTACAGAAATCGTATTGTTCATTTCTTAGACATTACAAAAATATCAAATAACATATTTTTGGAGCATTTGGAGAGAAGTTATAGTTGAATATAAGCGGTGTTGTTTATAAACGACAGTAGTTAAATGTACTACTTTGTGTTTCGCATTAGTTATCATATTTTATTTTTATTTTAGGAGTAGAGTTCAAAGTTTAACGCTGCATGAAATTGTAGAGGAATTGGAAAATGACGAAGAAACTCCTGTACTAGATTCTTTAGTTATATTTTCACCAGAAAACTGTAATGCAGAGGTTACAGACGAACATTCTGGCGATGAAAATCAAGTGATTTTGCATAATTTACCAGGTTCGCAACTAAGAGCTTATGCAGAAATACACTGTTATTCTTCAGATAGTGAGGATGATCTACCACTGCATGAACTTGCGAAACGCCAGCGAATTGACAGCGGAAGTACTAGTGACATGCAGCAATACTCTCAGGTTCCTTGTACTTCAACACAACCGTTGTCAACCAACAACACTGTTGTCGTAAATGGCACGACATCAGTGTTGTTACTGTGGCCTCGAACGCCGTTAGAGTAATGCCAACTAACAAAACGAAAAGGTTTTCGCAGAAGGAAAAAAACTTATCCAAATCGACCAACCAGCTGTATGAAAAATGCATAACGAGAATATGGGTGGGGTTGATCGCTCTGACTAAAACATTTCCTTATATATAGAACGTCAATTAGAGGCAAGAATTGGTATTTTTGGCTTATTGTGCACTGCCTAAATATGACTTTGCATAATGCATAGCAATTTTATAAAGCCAACAATGGTAAATATGATCATCTCAAGTTTCGCAGAAGTGTAGCAACTGGATTATTAGAAACTTTCGAAAAGGATTAGCGAAAGCCTGGTCGTGCTTCTGGAGCCCTTCATGAGTCGTCACGATACGATGGTATAGGGCCCATTGTAAAATACAGAGAAGGGCTGCTACGCTACGCATTATGTCACAAGCACGCAAACTTTTTTTGTAAAAAAAAATCAGTGTTACCCTCCACCTAAAACATGTTTTGAACTATATCATACCATGTGATTTTTTTTTGTTATTTCGTTTTGAAGATTTAAGAAAATAAGAACAGTAAATAATATAATACTTTTATTACCAAAAATATATGATAGTAGTATATTTTACTAGCGTTGTTTATAAACAACACTAATTTTCCGAATTTCCACTAGGAAAATATTTTTTTAAATATTTTTCCCATGTTTTTTATGGGCTAAAAAGCCACATACATAAAAATCATTAAATTCGAACACAATATTAAATATCAGTAACATCTGGGTTAAAAAACCTTACATAAAACGGGCCGTTCTCTATAAATAAGTTAGTCTATGGATCTGCAAACTAGTTCCATTTCTCATCACTTTCATAAAGATCCCTGTAGCGCTGTGCACTCAAGGCAAAAACTCCTTGTCATGCGCGGGCGCATCGTTTCCCGACTCGAGCTCCTAATTGGTGGTCGCTGCTTGTTCATTGGCCAAGGGGCGGTGCGTAATTATTTTAATAATCCCACCCCTATTTTTTAATTAAAAATGCACGCTTATTAATTACACTTATGATAAGCAGAGACAGGTTTGCTATAGCAAACTTGTAGCAGTCTGCAGCCTGATTTGAGGATTGTAATCTAAGTCGAAAGGGGGTTGTTCTAAGCATCTAAGCGAACAACTTTTATTCTACGACTTTTGGATATTCGGAGTTTATGAATGTTTTGTGTTAAAGTTGAATATCATTTGTTTCTTAGAGCTACAGGTCATTGCAAAGTTGACCTTTTCTTTGCTGTGGATTACTTTACGCTACCACAATCTAAACAGTAATTGCCTTTACTCCCAAAAAACATCAAAATTTTAGAGAAAAATGCTTGAAAAAATGCTTGCTTGTTGCAACAAAAGCTGTTCGCCTAGATAGAAGAACCAAAATACTTGCTTCTTACTGAATTATTATTTGCTTTGCTGTGTTCATAAGAACTTGAAGCGTTTTAATGAAATAGACTATTTTACCCGGAATATTTTTGTTGTAATAAAACAATGAACATTAATTTATAATACCTTGTTATTAAAAAAAAATAGTACGATTTCTTATACTAAGACTGTAAGCTTTTAAAATACCAAATACTGAATGATAATTACCCTCGTATTTCTGCGGTAAGCCCCGATATGATACCGATGCCATTTTGAATTTATGTGAAGTAACCAGTTGTACGAGTCAGAAGGAAGCTGTTATTTCATTTTCAACGGTTATAAAATGATTTTTATACAAGTACCTACCTACCTACATACAGGCAGACAACAGTTTTGCATGATAATTGTAACCGAATAGGTATTAAATAAATATCGCACGACATTATACACAGCGCTATCTAGCCCCGAACTAGGCTTGTGCTACGAGTACTAGACAACGGATAAACTACATCTTATAGTTATTTTTTGTAAATCGGAATCGAGTCAAAAATAAGAGAAGAAAAGAAGAAAGCCAAAGTCATGTAACTGCCTTGTTGTAACAAAATGGTGCACAAATTTTGACATTAAAATTCAACAAATGTCTTTTATGCTCGTACTTGAAATGACATAAATAGGTACATCTCGCTCTTGCTCTAGACTTACTTGTTAAAACCATTAAAAGAAGGCGCATTTAAAACTACTTCTCACCCGACTGCTAAAAAAGGGTCAGATTCAGATTCTTCTTTGTGGCCTTCTGCTAGCAGCTTAGAGCAATTTGGCCAGTTTCACGTGAGGAGACAGGGGCGAAAAGTTAGGATTAGGGTACGGTTAAAAAAGGGTCATGGTTTTTAAACACACTCATGGCATTTCTCATTTTTTCATATCAAAGCGCTGGCCCATAGGTACTAGGTGTAAAGGAGATTTTAAATTAGGTAAAAAAAATAACCCCATGAGCTGTTTCTTTGGTCTTCTTCTCATTGGAGGTCGCTTTCCAAAGACACGATAGTTTACTTGACGTTTTTAAAAATATGTAAAAATTAGCTGAGCCCCGCGGTTTCACCCACGTAAGTCCCGTTTCCGCGGGAATATCAGGATAAAATCTAGCCTATGTGTTAATCCAGGTCAACAGCTACCTATATTCCAAGTTTCATTGCAATCGGTTTAGTAGTTTTTGGGTGATTGAGTATCAATCACACATATACACATACTCACAAACTTTCAGCTTTATAATATTAGTAGGAAGGATAGGATAGAATATTTAAGAGAATAACAATATTTTGAATTTGAATTACCTAGTTTACTAAATAGGTACTTACTGATTTACAAATTACATTGTTTCAAACCATGTCATAGATATTTCGGAAATTCCATCGGGTATAACACGTATGCTTAGTATGCTATTGGTATTGTTAACCTTAAACATTTAAAATTCTTGTAGCGCTTTATTATTGAAACTTTAAGTAGGTACTTATTTTAGGGCATATCCGATGTTACCATACATTTGTAGGTATTTCCATTCAAATCCCGTATTTTATATTTGATATGTCTATTTCCTAATACTAACCCCCTTACTTAATCAACGCCAATTAATGCGCTGCATAACTTTGCATTGTTTGTCTTTTACTGTCACATGAAGTTTCAAAGTTGACAGACAGAGACAAACGTCACATAACTTAGTCGTGTCTAAATAATATTTTATAAGTAAGGGGATAAGATTATAAATGTCAAAGTTTGTGTATAAGTTAATGAGAATGTTGGTTTTACTCCTCAGTTTTACTTCCACTATTGAACGGATTGGTATTTATGTAAAAAGTGCTGATAGGTTACTTCCTTAAATATTTTTGTCACACATATAATCATTTAATTGGCTATTTTCATCTAATTTTAGAAAATTTACAGCACTATTAAAAGCATGTCCAGCCTATACCTCCCTTGTACGATAAAGGCCAACCAATAAATATATGAGGAATATGACCAAATAACAGAATTTAGTATATCTACATTACTAATGTACATTATATTATCAGAACTTCTAATACCTTCACAGCTAAGGAAAATAACCTCCATAGAATTTCACAACCATCGCAATTCCACCAACAATTGTCTAACCGCGTACTAATCTAAGAACCTAAAAAAACGAAGGAACAAAAGAATCCAAAACACATCAGTGTAATGGAGATCACGTAGCCCCTGATTACACCTCTCGCTTTAATTTACGACGGTAGTGTTAGTGCGAGCGAGATGGAATTAATGATGGAGTAACCGCATCTGAGGGTATCATTAGCTGGTATTCCATTTGTCGGAGTTGTGTCTTGAAGACGGCTTCGTGGACGAGGGACTTTTTGGCACCACCACTGGACTTATTCGTGTTGCCCAGCGGACTTGTCCGTTTTCCAATACGTAGCCCAGTACAGTCCTAAGGTTTGTCGGTACCTTCGGACATAGGGTAAGGCCAGACAAGCGTAACATTATGAGTAGTGAATCGCGTTTTTTGTCATAGATAATACCGTTCTAGCAAATTTGAATATTAATACATATCTTGATTAATAGATCATCTTACTAATATTATAAACGCGAAAGTTTGTATGTATGTATGTATGTGAGGTTGTTACTCATTCACGCAATAACTACTGAACCGATTGCAATAAAACTTGGAATATAGGTAGCTGGGGTCCTGGATTAATACATAGGCTGCGCGCGAGAACGGGACTTACGCGGGTAAAACCGCGGAGCGCAGCTAGTGTATTATAAATGCATAGATTAAAACATTTTGCGCTTACAGAAGATTTGCACTTTATACCTTCTTTTATAAATAGATGTATTATAAGAATTAATTTGAAGATAATAATCAGAATAGAGGTTTTACAATTACCTTGAATGTGATTGCATTCCTCTTTATGATTAATGTACACTTAATTAAGCATTTCAGAAGGGTATTTGTTCTTACTAAAGATTGGATTAGGTTTTTCCCGGTTACATCCCTCTCGAGAGGGATGCAACCCGGAGGAACATTGCTCGAATGATGAGTATGTAGTTATTAAATATAAATAATAAAATATTGTCTGGCCTTACCCTATATCCGAAGGTCAAGACATAACGTTGGAGCAACGATTTGCGCAAGACGGCTGGCACAAACTGGATGCGAGAAGCCGAAAATAGATCTAGGGGGCGTGCAATTGGAGAGGCCTATGTCCAGCAGTGGACTGCAACAGGCTAATGATGATGAAATATAAATTAACGTATTGTTTCGTCAGACAAAAGTCTCTGGTCTGGGTTACATTGTAACGTACATACAACGCGAATCATACAACTTGGTTGCTACTGCTCGCACCTAGGTTTCAACTAGTACATACTTAAAAGAAAAATCCACAACACAATGAAAACAAAATGCAATACCTATATAGACACAATAAATTATTACCTTTTACACATTTTTTTTTTAATTATCCGACTGCAACGGTTGCGGGTTTAATTCCTGCCAAGGACAAGTATTTATTATGGCAATAAAAGCATTTTTCTGGTTTTTAGTATTTTCTATATGTATAAGTAAATCATAAGTATTGAAACTCATTTTCCGTTCAAGTTGCGTTGTTTTTATTATCAGAATTGTTGCCTTTACATTTAGTAAGAAGTCTGTAAAGGCTTCGAATCGTCGGAACGGCATTGCAATAATGCTGATTATAAAACGACTCAATTGACACCGGAAAATGAGTTTTATTTCAATGCAAAGTCGCGAAAACAGTACAACAATAAAAAAAAATTATCAAATTGGATATGAAGTTTTTTCTTATGTTATTGCCATATTGCATTGTAATAAAACACAACATTTTCAGCTTTGATAAATAAATGTATGTTTTACATAATATGGGTATGTTTAACAAAAAAGGATAAAAAGTACCTTATGGGACACGTACACGCCTAGTTGCTTAATAATTTGAAGCTAGATGGCGCTGTGTGAAACGCTCTGGAATATTAAAAAAGGTAATCGTGGTTACAGTATAATTTCCTCAACTGACGACTGTCGGAAACCAAATGCGATCATTTCGCAGAACAATAAAAAGTAAATGAATATTTTTTCTCCGACCATCGAGTTGGAAATTGTTTTTATATGTTTTGCGAATCGAATGATTACGTATAATTACTTGTGGTTATCGATATTATTACGATTTTGTCAAGCGTGATGTTATTATCTTGTCTCTTATGACTTTAGTGGGCTTTCACGGCCATTGAGTCAAATTATAGCTCAAAATGTCGGTTTTGAGTAGAAGAGGCGTATTTAAACACTAGACTGTCTTATTTATAAAAAAACGTAAGAAGTATATTGAAATAAGAAAATAATTGTAAAAGTTTTGTATAAACATTGAAAATAGTAGAATAAAATAGAATAGAATAGAAATATATTTATTAGGACAAGCACACAGCAAAAAATACAAAACAGAACAAAACCAAATATAGTAGTGTACATAAGTAGGTAAATAAAAAGTAATGTAACCATAATATCATCAACTAAGTTAGGAAGCCATGTGCGAACCCTAAATGGGCCGGCCTCAGCAAAAAAGCTGTAGCCGGTAAACATACTCAGCCACAGCACTGGTCTTCCGGCCGGACCAAGCACAGCGATGCAGAAGGCACCGCTGCACGTCCCTCTTCCCTCGACAACAGACAGTACAGGTAGTACTTTTTAGAAGTACCTACCCCATTTATCTTCTATGGGTATCTATACAAGTTTTTGTCCAGTCTGACTGAATGACTGACAGCCTAAACCGCGCAGTAGTAGAAAGCTGAAATTTTAAGCACGTGTTCTTCATATTATGATATCCTACTAATATTATAAATGTAAAGTGTGTGTGTGTGTTTGGATGTTTGTTACTCAATCACGCAAAAACTACTGAACCAATTGCGATAAAACTTGGAATATAAGTAGTTGGATACCGGGAATAACACATTAGCTACATTTTATCCCTATATTCTAGCGGGAACGGGACTTATGCAGGTGAAAACGCGGGCGCATCTAGTAGAATCATAATCGGGGATCGAGCTAATCTACGGATAAAGAAATACTTCCAAATAAAATTAAGTAAAAAACTACTCTCATTTCATCAACAACAGTCAAGATATGGGACAAATCTGATTAACATGAAAATAATATAAATAATTGTACGCTATATTTTACAGCTACGCGTTGAAGTCTTTTACAAGTCACAAAACCTCGCTAAACTCAGACACCGAGTGAATCAAACTCAATATTAATTAACAGACAAAAATTAATTTACATATAAAGATGCCATATTAGATACAGGTATCTAAAATTGAAGTCCACGCAAAGACGGGTCGCTAATCTAGTTTATTATTTAAAAATTACAAGATATGGGATCAAAGCACTTCAATATTCATAAAACGAATCAATAACTTAAAGAATATGTTAACATAATGAATAGTATAGTTATATGTCTTATCTTTAAAATACGTAACAGAAAAGTTTTAAGATAACAAGAGCTTTTATTTTCTAGACAATAAGATTGAATTTTGATAAGAATATGTTGTGGTTTCTTGTCAGAGTAGAATGATACTTGATATTTATTATAGGGTATTATAACACTAAGTTATGTTAGTCGATTTTCTTTAGCTATAATAATTGTTGGGTGAGCGTTTGACAACTATCTTACTAAGAACGTATGGTGGTCTAACGGCCGAATACTGAAACGCTATTCAACATTTGAGAATTAATTAAACAAAGAAGCAGCTCTCTAAACTCCAAAATTGCCGTACTAATTTTAAATTTAGAAACTGCTCAATAATTTAAGAACCTCTCAAATTTTAAATGACGTTTCTGTATTCGGCTGTAAGATGTTTAGAGTTTACCTAGAAAATACTCTAAATAGGTACACTATCCAACTAAATATGGTGGTCTACAAGTAAGTTATATCATTTTTACGTTGAACTCACATGCTATTTCCCTCATTGTTTAACAAGCTGCTCCCCGCGGTTTCTCCTGCGTAAGTCCCGTTCCCACGGGAATATCGGGATAAAAAGTAGCCTATAGATACCAAGTGTCATGATAATCGGTTTAGCGGTTTTTACGTGATTGAGTAACAAACACACATACCCACATACTCACCAACTTTCAGCTTTATAATATTAGTAGGATGGAATGGCTCGGATTTTGATATCGTATCGAATGGACCATTATCCTCCAAATTCCAGGGACTCTATCTCAGGAATAAACTTCTTCTGATGACCTCTAAGTCGCGTCTCCATCGGGCAAATACCCGACTGCAGTGGAGAAGGTTGCGCGACCTTGGAATAGGCAACTTATGATCCCGATATTCCCCCTAGATGAGGACTTACGCGGATAAAACAGCTGGTCTATAACATTGAATTATTTACAAACGATTGTTATAAAAAATAACATATTTTTTTTTCACAAATCACTACAAGCGCAAGTCACGTAAAACTTCATAAAAAAGTACATAATTCTTGATACTCTACACTTTGCAAATATTGTAAGGTAAAACGTCAACATTATTTATTAATTATAATCAAACAGTTCAGGTACAGTTAGGTTAAACCACGAATGACAGTCTCACGATAACAAAACAATCGCTTGTCTTAGACCGAGCGGTCGCTGTGGGAAGTATTATGTCTGAATAAATTCAACAGAGAAGATTAGAGACCTCTCTACGATATAATAAACCGCTAAAACACTTATAAAGTTTTTGTCATAGTCAGAGACTTTAAAGAGACCGAAACTTTGAAATGAAACCTCAAAAAGTACTTGTGCAAAAAAGTTTGCCTCTACAGTTAAGTTTTTTTTTGTTAGCGCGTAATTTGTCCCATTGGGGTAAGGGCCTCCTCTTAGAGGGGTTTGACAGTAAGACGCTACGGGACCTTACACCGGATTGGCAAATGTCACATGTCTTCGGACCATGTTGAGTCCTAGGACATTTCGGTTTCCTCATGACGCTTTCTTTGTTCGCAAGAGCCATGTTATTAGCACACGTAACTTTTTCTTAAACAAAGAGACATGATGACAAGAATGATAGTGGGAATATCTATGAAAAGACCAAAACCTCTTCCTCTGTCTCAGAGTTGTTGGCAACATTAATTACTGGATTTATTGGCACCGTTAATTACTTTTTTTAATTTTTTATTGAGCATTGATCACGTACTACTCGCAGCAGTGACTGCTCCGGCTATGTGCTCGTTAACCTAGCTTTGGCCAGTTATTAATCCATCATAGTTGTACTGAATCGTGAATCACGTGCGTTTGCGCATGGCCCGTGTTTGTTTAGACAGACTTTTGGTGAACTTAGTAGGCAATTATTAGATGTTAATTCAGATGTGGTATTTGATTAGGATTGTACACTAAAATAAATAAGGAATTTTGAAGAAATAAATTTTCTAAATTGGTAGGTATTAGAGTTCTTAATACAAGGTCATTAATTTTTAAAATTAATAAATACTTATAATATTATAGGACTTATCAATCAATTAGGCCAAGCACACGGCAACAAATACAAAACAAAACAAAAAAAATAACCAGAAGTAGATAAATAGTGAATAGGTTTCTACTAGGCAAGTATGTTACATCGTAGACCTCATCACAGATTCTCATCAAGTGAGATGAGGTTACAGCCTATCCCATGAAAAAAATATTAAGTTTGTAGCTGCAATCTGGAGCTGTACCGGCTTACGTATCAGAAAAACCAGTCTTAATTCAAAGCAAGTATACATTGTAGTAAAAGAGGTACAACCTATTGAATTTTTAACATATTTTTAAGCAACCATTCAAGCTATCACGAAGATCACTAAAACTCATTTTACCATACTCATTTAATCGAAACCTCCGTATTAGCATACGTAGTATCCATTTTGGTGAAATAATGATCGGACGGCAGCTCCCAATATAAATATTAACAAATGGTCTGTGGGATTGTAACCAGTTCTTATCAAATCGATACAAAATATTCAAGTTAAAATGTATACTTTTTTAGATTAATAATTAATCGAATTATTTTCTATATTGTTCTTTGTAATTTAATGGTGAGTAGATACATACGACATCTTTATAGAACAATCTTACTACACATATATAACTATGCCTTTATATACTTACAATATTAGCATCCTACTAATATTGTAGGTGAGCACTATAATTGTATTATGGGTACTAGACAACGGATATACTGTATATTATACTTTAATTTTTTTAAATACATACAAACATATAATACATAGAAAACACCCACAACCAGAAGCAAAGATTCATGGTCAGCAGAAATATTTTGTTCTCAGCGGGAATCGAACCTGCACCCTTCTGCGTTGCAGTCCGAGCTTTGCCCGCCGCGCCATAGGGGTCGTCATGTTAGTGATTCTAGCAAAATAACCACCAAATCGATAAATCGTTTTCGAAAAAAAACGAATAGGGCTGTGCCGTGTTTGAGACATTTTAATTGTACAAGAGCTGCCCTGCCCGTTTGTTGTATGTCTATAAGTATGTATATAAGTAATATTATATATTCTATATAACCACATATCTGTAACTAGGCGAGATCCATTACTATAATAATATAGAAATGTAATGTCTGTTTAATACTAGCTTTGCGCTTGTTGACTTTGATCGCGGAACTTTGAATTAAATGTTACCACGTATTATTAGGAATACACTTCAGTGCTTTGAATTTGTGTCGGTTTTAAAAAGGATCGTAGATGTAGATAAATAGATTAATAGCTTTATAACATAGTTAGATATATTGCCTTGTACCATAAATGACAAAGAATGGAACAGAGAAATATCAAAAATAAAGACAGGATATAATAAAAAAAATTAAGTATACTTAGCATATCTGCCTACTATTATACATAAGTTAGTATCTTTTTTTTAAATCGAAATATCTCATTGCAGCACTTTTCCGTTGTATCGCAACAGGGTCAGTAGTTTTTGGGTGACGGAGAAACAAACTATGAGAGAGTATGTATGTGTACTCATTTTCGTAATTACACACAAACTTTCACATCCTAGTAGGATAAAAAAAATATATTTACAAAATATGACCCGATTTCATTGGTCGCGATAATTTTCAATTGAGTCCCAGGTAATGGCAGTGTTACGATGCAGTACGAGTATTATAGCAACATGAGTGCCCTGGTTTAGTTCCAACTGCGTAGGCTTCGAGATGATGTGGGAGTACGTCTACTAGAAGGTACCTACGTTGATTGGAACTAGATTGAATTAAACTGTGATTAGTAGATATTTCATGTTAACTATTATCCTAAAAACTTAATCTGCAAATATACCGAATATACTAAAATGAGGTTATTTTGTGACAGCATGCCTTACTTTGGGACACTCCACTTTTTGGCAATCAACATATTAATTTATTTTATTTGAACGCATACAATGATCCTTGTAGTAGAAAACAAACTATTTATTTCGATGTAAGTTGAGAAACGAAAATTGTATATTCGAAAAATCTTGTCACAATTTTTTTTTTATCACCTGTTTGACACCAAGTATGCCCAGTTTACGGTAATTAAAAAAAATGGTACGACTACTGTACTTACGGGGTCGGACTTAGTCGTTACTATTAGTAACGACTTGTCAAATATCTTGTCCAAAAGTATTACCTGTTTGTCACAAAGTATACCCAGTTTACGGTAATTAAAAAAATGGTACGACCACTATACTTATGGGGTCGGACTTAGTCGTTACTATTAGTAACGACTTGTCAAAAATCTTGTCACAAAGTATCACCTGTTTGTCACAAAGTATACCCAGTTTACGGTAATTAAAATTATACGACTACTATACTACCCATTGAAAGTTTGTGAAGAAAAGGTGGTTCCAGGTACGCTATCAATTTGGCAATGGTTACGGTTAACCTGTCATGAATCCTCTCCGTAGGTATCTCGGATATCGGGATAAAAATAAAATAACCTACCTACCACACTATGTAATAAATCCACATTTTTCGCCATCTACATAACAATTTTAATTGCAGTACAAATATACTCGTTTACTTAGTTACTTACACACAAACTTTCACCTTCATTATAGTGGGATAATATTCTAGAACAATCTAACGTTACTACTAAATAATACATACTGCTTATCTCATTATGCGATTACAATTATAACTAAAATACATAGTGTGACTTTACAATTAACTCTTGTAGTTGTAATGGTAATCCGATGTCGCTATCTCCATGGCCACACGTTGCAACTTTGTCGGTGCAACTATTAACATACAATAGCCTCTTGCGATGCAACTCCTTGACAGATACGCGTTTCCTATACCCGAATTGGGTGGCAGCCATTTTGTTTTGTTATGACCGCGAAATGGCGGGCTTCGAGATGCGGTAGTTTTATTTTGTTTTGTTCGTAATCGTAATATAATAGTATGTATCTATTTTATAATTATTTCAATTCCGTTTTAAGCCGCTGCTTAACTGTCAGGTAAGTTATTTGAAGTATCTATGTAAAGTTGCCTCGCTCAACCGCGCAGAGCGCGCGGGTGCAAAAGTTTACATATTTGAATAATTATTGGCTTAAAGGGCTTATGTTAATTTAGTGGCATAAAATAACGATAATATTGTGACAATTTTAAAAATTGCATTCTTCATTTTTCAGTCGAAACTAAGCTAAACTACCATTTTTATCCTAGCTCGAAATTGTTTCATCCAAGTAATTTTAACTTGTAATAGTTTAAATGGTTATTCTCAAATCAGCGGAAAACAATAGAACATGTTATTCTCCTCCGCTGTGAACATTAATGTTCTACGTATTGAGCGTAGAACAATAATGTACCTAGAACACAATACAAATTAGGCTTATTTTTCGAAGCGACGCAAAGAAGGTTTATGTAATGAAACATTTCCAGAAACAACGAACCGCAACAAGCTCACGTGTTTCGTGTAAATTTTCAACTAAAGGCTTGTAACGATATTATAATCGAAGAATAATGGTAAACGATCCAATTTTAAAGTTTCAATGATTCAGATGGAATTTGAGGTTGAAACAAACAAAATACTTTTTGGTCGGTTGATGTTTTGGTATCAATATCTAACAACTAAAAAGTCAGGAATTTGGTGTAAAACTTTATCCTATTTACTATTTCACTAAAACTATAAATGTGAACGTTTGTGAGTAAGTAAGAATCTAAGTAAATAAAGAGTGTGTTTGTCAGGTGTTTGTTGCTGTTTCACTCAAAAACAACTGAATCGATTGCTATGAACCTTTTTAACGCAGATTGCGGAGATCTCGGTTACTTTTTATCCCTCCCAGTATTCCCAAAAGAAATTACATTTTTTTTTAAATTAGTTAATCGACAGGTATCACATAATACATCCCAGGCTGTTCACCGACCAACCAAAGAGGTTAAAACAAATAAAATTTTATTCCTTAAATCAGCACAGATCTGTTATCTGCAGAGTTCTTAATGTACTCTGTGGTATTACTATATTCTGTGGTCGTATTGCCAGTTTATAGGTGTTTTTGTTGTAATTTTTACTTTGATCTCGACAATAAAACGTTTTTTTTTGTTTTTTTCGTTGCCGTTTCCTTCTCGCAGGGTCAAAGTTTCCATTCGAGCCTTCAAATACCAGGGTATTAATTTGGATGGTATGTTTTGTGCATTTAATCGATAAAGATAAATGGCACGGTTAATGTTTTATAAGAAGTTGATTCTTATGAAAGTTAAAGTCAGTAGTGGACTCGCATAGTAGGGTTAGATAGAGACTGACAACTACCATTAGAAAGGTTGTGGAAAGAAGGTATAAAAAAATAAAAAGCGGTATAAAAAGCCCATGGATTTCTTATGTGTTTTTCTCATTGGAGGTCAAGTTCCGAAGGCGCACTAAATAGTAAGATAATCTAAAATGATTAATGTATTCTTATGATAAAATAGTTTGACTTTGAGTTTGTATGTAGGTGGTAGGTATGTATATGTACGCTACTAATTCTAATAAATATGAAAGTTTACAAGTAATTAGCAAGTAAACGAAACTATATTTGTTACTCTTCACGCAAAACGTAAGCGAAGACCTTGGTATGTGGTAGGTAATAGCTGGAGATTTGGTTTAGCACATATGCTACTTTTTATTTCCTAATCCCTAATTGACATCGTACAGCTCAGTTAGTATTTAATACAAACTCTGTTTCCTTATTAAAAAAACCGTTCCTATCCTCTCAAGAATCCTACTGAACAATATTTTATCCTTTACTTACTTATAAGTTATCTAATGCGAAATCACCGAGCGCATGTGTCGTGCGGCATCATAAATACTGCCATCCTATCCTATGGGAACTGGCGGATTCGTGACTGACAGAAAACACACTATATTGAGTATGTAACCCTTTATTTCCGACCGATCATAGGAAGGTACTTCGGATATGTTTTTAAGTAGGTAATATAAATTCAAATGATAGATTTAGGACAAATTTCCAGGAGTTTTGGCGGGAATGCGTTAAGGAGATGTGTTGCTAAATTTTCATTTTTGTGAAACTTAGTTAAAATGCGTGTAAAATGTTTAATTTCGGGGGCATATTAATCAATTTAGTTTCGTAAAGGTGTACAAGTGTAAATAAAAGTGAAAACCGGTGCAAAACATGTACTTTAGCTTAGTGTTTTCTCCAATGCTCTGTGAACAAACATTGTAAAAAATGGCCCCCTTTTTACAATGATTCCCTAGACTTAACTTTAACTATGACGACTTGACTGTTTTGTTCAATGCAAATAACTTGCAAATATTGATAATACTTGACACTGGCAAATGTCCGAAAGGAAAAGCCATTTTTAAAGAAGAAGAAGAAATCCTCAGATAGAGATATCTGACAGATAAAATGTTACACCACCGAATGGAAAACCTCACTATAATATTTTAAAAGAAAATAAATCTAAACTTAGAAGATCCAAATTTTGGCTTTTAAATTTGGTTGGGTTCGTATCGAATAGGTATCGGCCTAAATGCATTTGAGTAGGGACACTTAAATATGATCAAGTAGATTTATTTTAATAACGCAAAATACATTTAATTTACTTTTGGGGAAAATATTCGGGCTTCATACTATAGGATAAGATTAAACCACTATCAATATAATATAACTCGATACATCCGATATTAAATTAAAAAAGCGTGTTAAAATAGAAGTTTTCAAATAAAAACTCCATAAAATACAACAATAAAATCTGTATTTCTTCACATTACGGTCTCCGTATCCGATGTACGCACACATAAATTCATCAAAATTGACACAAATGTTATAATTTACTATCTAGACAACCAACTGTGTTGCGATCGTGATAATGCATCTCGGTATTTTTATGATTTTTTAATTTGTACCAAAGCAATCGGTGCCAGTCAATTGAATATTAAATAAATCTTGATGGTCACACAGTATAACGATAATTACAAAAAAAATTATAAGACAAACTTAAGAAACAACACAGATAATAAAACATCTGTGTTAAAACAGATGTAATGGCAGCCTTGTCAACCGAGGCGTCAAGGAAGTTAGATTGCTGACCATAGCTTTCTAAGTAGTAGGCCAAACGTGTATAGAACAAGAAACGTATAAGATTTTCATGTATTTCCTACATCATATACTTGACACAACTATTACCTATTATTGCCCTAAACAATGGTCATGACACGCCTGTAAATATTATTTTAGTATTTCTTTAGTCTAAATATTATTCTAATATTTCATTATATTTTTATTTTCTCGCGCTCCTTCGGAAAGCACGTTAAGGAGTTGTTATCTCTTATAGCAGTCGTCAGGTCAAGGTAAAGGCGTTAGACCGATCTGGACACTCTTACACTAGGTGAGCCACACCATTAGGTACACGAAAAAAAGATTCCTTTAGTTACGTATTTTCCCGAGCCGCAAAATCAACAGCGCAGTACCTAGTTATAATTCATATTATAATCACAAGCAGGTTTCACATAATTTGCTGTCCCAAAGCATAATTATGCTTGCAATATCAAACTAATAGTTCACAAAGTGAAAGTTAAAAGCAGAACTGCTAAAATTCTGGTTTCTAAGATGAAACGGATAATATTCAATAACTTGAAATTAATATTTCGTAAATTTGTTTTTATTGCTCAAGGCAAGTCTCGCCGCATGTGAATTTTTCATGATGAATTTTCCCTTTAAAAATATTTCTAACTTGAAATTATCTGGGATTTCTTGATTTTCAATTTACCAGCTAACTCCGCGGAAATATCTGGAAAAAGTAACCTTTGTCTTAATCATCATCTCAGCACAGAGTGTCAACCAGTTTAAGAACAAACTTGACAAACACCAACCAAAATTGAAACAAACTTAGAATAGCAGGATACAGGCACCAATCAGTTGCACTAACTGTCTGCCTGATAAATAAATAAATCTTACTAATATTATAAACGCGAAAGTTTGTATGTATGTGAGGTTGTTACTCTTTCACGCAAAAACTACTGAACCGATTGCGATGAAACTTGGAATATAGGTAGCTGGAGACCGGGATTAACACATAGGCTACTTTTTATCCCGATATTCCCGCGAGAACAGGACTTAGCGGGTGAAACCGCGGGGCGCAGCTAGTAATAAATAATTCAGATATCCAGCATAAGTTTCTTTGCAATCGGTACAGTAGTTTTTGCGTGAAGTAGTCACAAACATGACACAAAGTTTCACATTTATAATATTAGTAAGATAAAGACATATTGTATTGCCTACGTCCGTCATGCATCTAGGTTTGTAATATAGATGTCTTTTTTATCCCGATATTACTACGGTATTGGGACTTACGCGGGTGAAACAGCGAGCGCTTCTAGTTAATACTAAACATTTTCGCCAGTTGGTTCGAAATTCAAATTAGTATAGGTACTATTTGAATTTCGAACAGCCTAATTAGGGCGTGCGCACGCTCAAGTAAAGAGCAATTAAGGTGGTCGCACACGTGCTGCGATGCGCGGAAAATGCATTTGACATCCGCTACATTCGCCGCCCGCGCATGTGTTGACGATTTGATTTGCAGATCTTGTGGGACCTTGACTTTGTGTAGTATAAGACATAAGCGAATATGATTATTTTCGATGAAGTTTGTATCCAACAAATGTATGAATGAATGAATCAATCACGGTTCATGATATCTTACTAAAAGAAACCATAAAATTTCGTAAGTTGCCTATTAAAGAAATGTTTTCTTCTAGGAGTTGTCAAATAAAGTTAATCTCATTTGAAGATGTTGTCATTTATCATATTTATCCGACTACGTCAAAACGGCAAAATGAGGGTTATGTTTTATTATTTGACGTAATTCATAAAATCCCATCCCTCTATAACATGATTAATTGATTAATCCGAAAGTATAGAAGTTTGTTTTTATATTTGTATTTAAATCAGGCATAAACTAAAAAACCGATTGCGATTCTTTATTGTAACACACCACAAATCAAATAAAAATCCTAATAAAAATATACTTACAAAATTTAAAAAATTAGGTGGTACGATGGGTGGCCTTGTCGCTTTAAGCGGTCGCTTCCAGGCAACCTTTGGATGAACCATAAGTGAAGAAAGAGGAAAGGTGGGATGTTTATGCAGGTAGCTGGAGATCTTTATTTACACGTAGGCGACTTATGCCTCGATATTTCCTCGGCATCGGAACTTTTGCGGGTGAACCGCAGAGTACTGCTAGTGGTTAGTATAACCCGCTATTACCTCCTCACTTGCACCACCCTAAAAGCGAAGCTAAACTTGGCACGGAACAAAGGCACTATATTCTGAAGTCCATGCCTCACATTCAGATTAATTAGCCAGACTCAAACAAACTCATATGAATTGTAAATTGAAATGTTTTATTTGTTAACAACATCCGGCGAATTTATTAACGATGTTTTTAATTATTAACTAGCAGCGTCCCGAGGTTTCGCCAATGTAAGTACCGATCATTCTTTATTCGTACTGCCAGGGAATGAAATCAGTTACCTGACTATGTCTTCCCGGGTCTTTAAGTCACGAGTGAACAGGTATCTCCTAGGTAGGCATGAAACGTCTTCGACCACATCGTCGCTTTCCATCACGTGAGATAATGGTCAAACGCTTTCCTGTCAATAATAAAAAAAAACATTACAAAGACCTCAACGGGGTAATGCCGCCAGTGTGATGGGCACTTTTGGACTCTATGGTCGTTCACCTTGAATTATTTAAATTGTTTATTTATTTTTGTAGTATTTATTTCTTGTGTAAGTATTTTTAGATAGATAGTTTTCGAATAGATAATAGATATTAAACATGAATAAATGAATATAAAACCACACTCTCCAAATTGAATGTCCTTAGGAACCGCGGTTTGGGCTCTGGGTTAGTATCCCAGAGCCCAAACCGCGGTTCCCAGGAATTTTTCAGATAAGCCGACGAGACGTTTCGAAGTCTTTCCAGCCTCCAGATTATCTATCCAGTAGACGTGTGACAACAGTGGAAAATGTCAGGCACTATGCAGTACATTGCTGCTTTGAGGTAATTACCGGTAATAACCACAATACGTCAAAGCAGCAATGTACTGCATAGTGCCTGTCATTTTCCACTATTGTCAGACGTCCTCTAGATAGAATATCAGCATCCAAAGAAAAGTCTACAGTTAGTGAGGTGTCATATATATTTTTTTATTATAGTGGCTACAGAAATATATCAAAGTATTTTTTTAAATAATGATTTACTTAACAGTATTTTTTTTTCGTTTCAGGTAAGTCACTGTCAAAGAAAGGAAAATAGAACTTATCCAGAGGTGGTTCAAACACAGTGAGTATATTAAAATTTGATTATTTCATAGTGCCCCTTTTCTACATCTAAAATATCTAAAGTATTTCTTAGCTCATTATTCATTTGAAATAGGTCGTGGATAAAAGCTCTTACCATAAATGAAAATCCATACCTACTAATATTCAATAAGTTTAGATTATTATTTCGCTGGATGTTTATGTTTTTGACACGCAAAACCGATTCGATGAAACTTAAATAGTACCACATACTCTTTATCCCGATATTTCTATAGAATCGTCACTTACGCGGGCAAAACCGCAAAGCAGAATAAATTGAATTTTGTCATAAACTATGCAAATTGCTAAACGTTTCTGCATATAAAACAATCAATGATGTTTTTATTCAAAAAACTTATGAGTACAACGACATTGACTGAATGCTAACCATCGAAATTACCTATTTTTGAATACAATAAAGTTACCTACTTATTATTATTGTTTATTATACTAGCTACGCGCCGCGGTTTTGCCCACTTTCCGAGCTCCGTTCGCGAGAATATCAGGATCAATAGTGGATTGATAATTTGACCATAACTTACCGCGAGTTTTTCCAATTAATATTAAAGGTAAAAGTAACATTTAACGTGACATCTTCGAACAAAATTTCCGAAACTTTCTTCCGTGAAAAACTTTGAAAAAGGTCGATATTAAATTTTGTTTTTTTTTTTACTTACATATTTTTTTATACTTTACCAATAAATATTAAGCATTTCCAATAAAATGTACGATGAAAGCGACGTGAAAATTACAGAGATTCCAGAGCGAAAAGTAAAATTGTAGATCGATGTAGAATAATGAATAATGGCAGGCAATATTAAAATTTAATATTATTTATTTTATTTATAACCTTATAAAATTAAGCGTTAGACTGCAGACAGACCGAGTCGTAAAAAGGCAATAATAATGTGAAGGGCCTATTTCACGAAGAACAAATGATATGCAAAACACATACACCGGGAAAGGTGTGACCCGTCACGGGTCCGAGCTTCGTTGTCTATTGCTCGGCGAGCAGTCGATCGGTCTGTTGTAACCGAGTGGCGGCCGAGCAATGGACAACAAAGGCCTCGGACCCGGCCGGCGCTCGTGACAGTCTAATATAAATCATCTCAAAAACGGCGTTCCAAATTCCGTTGACGGTATTTTATGTATTTTAATTTTTTTGCGATTCAATGCACCGTCACATTTACTAACTAGTCGACCGTCTGTTCGAGTATATAGTGTTAGAGTGTACATTTATTAAGGCATAGATGATAATCATCGGTCCTTGTCCGATTGCATATAAATGAGCGAGATGGAATTGCGTGAAAAAATCTCCAATTTCTCGTAAAATCAATTAATAACGAAGATTAAAATAATATTTTTATAAAATGCGATGAAGGGGTTCTAGGTATTGTATTTTCTAATATTATGATGCCTATCAGACAATATAGCGATTAAGGATTTAGAAGAAAAATTGATTTATTTTGTAAAACAGGGGTAACTTTGCCTGTATAATAGTGGTATTTAAAGTTATTTTTTATTGTTTTTGAAATGAAGGGGACACTTCTTGTATCATGTACAATAACATTAAACATTGTTAAAAGATCTATTTGATACCGGTTATGAAGAAAACTATTCAATCGGAAGGGATTTCACATGAGTCGCGTCCTTAAACAAATAAGTTATTAATTGTCTTAAAAGTCTTATCTGGTACCACACTAAGAAATTTATACTATTGAATTTCTTTCAATTTAATTAATTTATTCATAACTGCTTGCACTAGGTAAATAGGTAATTCACCCATTTACCATTTCATGGGTAATTTCAATTTAGTACGGTGCAGTTTAGGTTTATAACCCAAAAATCATATTTGGATTGTTAATTTAAACTGTCCTGTGCTAAATTGAAAATCAATCCTGCGCAATCAAAAAAATGTTTGCAGTTATTGACTTTATTCCTCAATGCGCTTGACAGCTGCCTTGCGTAATTAACCGTTCGTGGGAAAACAAACAGTTTGTTCATGGAATAAACCCCAATCACCTTCAGTTCGATGCGCACACACGTAACTAGTTAAATGCGAACAATTGTATTATCATTTCAATAAATAACGATTATGGTTTAACAACAATACAAGGTTCACCAGCGATACGGAACTGTAGACGCGTCTTGTTTTGACAGAATGGTGAAAAAAATTTAGAGATGACAACTGGGACCTAATACTGCTTAACGGACCTTCCAAAACACCGTCATCCGAGCGAAGTTCCCGGATACATCCCACTCGGGAGCCCGGGGTCCGCTTTTTAACTTTTGCTTCTTCATTTCGCACAATCGTCGGTATCCCGTATAGTAAGGCCATTTGGATGCATATCAGTGCTTGCGTCGTCAAGCCAGCATTTCTTGGGGCTTCCTAATTTGCCCCGACCGGGCGGGCCTTTCAAAACATCGATAATACTATCCTACTAATATAATTAATGTGAAAGTGTGTGTGTTTAGATGTTTGTTACTCAATCACGCAAAAACTACTGAACCGATTGCGATGAAACTTGGAATATAATTAGTTGGATACCGGAATAACACATAGGCTACATTTTATCCCAATATTCCCGCGGGAACTAACTTATTTTGACGACATTTTAAACTAAACTTATTTTTGATGGACCACAATTAAAAGCCTAATAAAACACCTCAATGAATTTCAAGTAATAGAACTACTTTCTATAATAATAATATATACCTCAAAGTCAATAAAACTTAAACACTTCTTACTAAAATTACTTGGAAATACCTCAAAAACTTCAATGGAAACAACACTTAAATTCTTCGACACTAAAGATCAATTTTCCAATTAACTTTAAATTTTTCATTCACAGAATATTTTACTGTATTTTTATTACGAGTTTGATTTGATGAGATTTTGGAAACAAATCGTAAAGTGCAAGGAAAATTAGTTCAATAGTCATTACGGGTGTGATAGTAAAAGTGTCAATAACAGATAAATAAATACTTATAAGTAGGTAGATAGAACATCTAAACATCGTCTCAGTATTGTTAATTTCTTCTCGGAAACGGTTTAGCAATTGTTAGTAACATTGCAAAAAAGCACTAAGCTCTGTCATAGTAGAAAGAAGTAAGAATACTTGTTTATTTTCTGAAAACGGGCTTTGACAAGTACTATATTTCCTACATTTCTTACAATTTAAGTAACAAACTTTTTTTACTTTCGTTACACTTTCAACCACATATCAATATAGTTAAAGTTCAATTTCGTGTGCTGACAACATCAGCTGCCCAGTTTCTGATGTTATTTTCAATTAAAATAACACAAACCTACTTATTTTACATAGTTTACATGAAACCGTCTTTAAACCGTTAAAGATAGCTCCATTTGATAGTACTTAAGGGAAATCAATAGGGCAAGAATAAAGATATTTACTTGGCAGTGGAGTAGATAGAACATCAGCAGCAATGATTATAAATAAACGGAATGGCATGCTCGTATAGCATTCCGTGCAACGAAGCTATCTTTGCACTGAAACGATTAGGGGCGGGTGTTAGTATTTAAAAATGATAAGGGAAATCTTCAAGAGGTCAATATGGTAATATTTAGGCCCTATAGCCCTCATTCACGTGATTATTTTGACGCAATCAGTAAAGGGATGGAATCCCTGAACCGTTGTAGCTACGAGAAAACGTTCTAATGACACCTTTCCTAATTTTCTTTTAATAATTATTAATTACTTTGTGCGTGCCTTTGTACGTGACTTTAAGCCGTGGGTTATCTCACGATGTTTTTCTACACCGTAAGAGCGATGTTAATAGGGCACATTATTTTTTTTAAACAAAAGGACATTGCGCGGCGCGAATTCGAAACTATGACCTTCGGAATGAAAGTCTGCGTATCCACCACTAGACCAACACCGCTTCAACTAATCATCATGTTAGTTTCTAGCAATTAAGAACATGGAGTTCTATTTATAATTTTAAATATCATTGATCAAGTAGCAGCATCTGATAGTGTTGATAGATGATGGTCCTAATTCGATCCAATGTCTATGGATGTATCGGCGGGTCTTGGCCTAGAATTAGCTGATTAGTATTAGTGGACTGTTATAAGTGGGTAAATGGGATTGATGAATTTACGGTAATACCGTGATTCAATATTGATATTGAATTTAATTTCAGTATAAAATTAAACGATTTAGCAACTCTTTCAAATAATTAGCGGTAGGTGTGAGAAAATAATCTAAAATTTACTATAAAAAGTCATTGTTTTCTTTTGTGCAATTCCATCTCGCTATTTCTATGCAATATCTATGCATTATCTATCACCGCTTTAGTATTTTTTTTTTTTTTTTTTAATTATAAATTTTAAGTCCGTAGCGCCATCTAGATCATCATAAAATTAAACTTGTTTAAAACCCTATTAATAAACGTGGAGTAAGGTCGGAATAATTAGAACATGCTCTGTCCTTTTTCCGTGACAAGAACTTTCAAAATTGAAAGATAGAAACAAAGAGCAGAAACTACTCCGACCTTACTCCGCTTCTATTAATAAGGACACTAAGTCTGAAATCTGTAGTCCTGCTTTGTCTTAGCTCAGACTGAGCTTAGCAAAAACTAAGCATAAACTTTGAATTGCAATTTAATTTATAGAATATGGAATTTATATTTTAATCGAAATTCATTTAGTAATATACGAATAAAATAAAAAGAACTTCATATACAGAGAAGCAAAGTTAAGGTCATTATTTTTGATTGTTTTACATTCTAAATTTGAAAAACTTCGACTGTACTAAGCAAAAACTTCGAATAGTAGCGAAGATCGCTTTATAAATACCAAAAATTGTCTTCAGTAAAAGTTTTTGCATAGCAATGGCAAAGTACGGACTATAGATTTGAGCCTAAGACACAACAACTAATTTGAGAAAAAATAAAGTTCTGCACTGCACACATTTACTACAAGCAGGTACCTACCAAATGAAGTAGTTACTGGGAAACATTCGTGTATAACCAGTGACAATCGCACGCAGAGATCAGTATACGGCCTTAATTAACATTAATATTATGTAAAGAGTTGCATGTGAGTTATCTCACTTGAGTTAATCATGTTACAGAAGTGTCGGCGTTCACTGTACAACTGAACCTATAAATAAAACTTGGAAGAGAATTGAATGTTACCGGATACGCGCAATGTATAATTACATATACTGGAAACTAGCTGTGTTTTGCGGGTTAATACACCAATATAAAATTATTATGTGTGTTACTCTATCATCAAATTTCAACCAGATCAGGGGCTCTATTTTTGAAGTAAATGAGGCATTTCGAGCGATTTTAATACTTCGATTTCTACTGATTTTCGTTCAATTTCTGTAATTTTTCTACGTGAATCGCACGTCCACACAGCAGGAGTCCTGCATCAAACGATAATCAGCAGATATCGAATTATTTACATCGCCTGAAGTGAAACGAGCGATAAAAATGAGGCTCCTGTTTAGTGTTTAGGTTTTGCGTCGTTGACTCACAATTGCCTATAGCAATTATATATGGAAAACTAGCTCTTACCAGCGGGTTTTTCTGTCTAGTAAACCGGCATACAAGTATCATATTGTGTTAATCCATGTTTGAAATTATCAAGTTAAAACACAATATTCACCGGGTTTTACTCGCGTTTTATTTAATAACGCCATCATTACAAAAGTACCGAGCTTTCGCTAACTTCACAGTTAGCTTTTTCAAGGT